>CM042010.1:5277500-5940000 GCA_023525715.1 Cichorium intybus
ATTTGACCGAGGTTGGCCGATCTTCGAGTTGTCTGACCGAGTTTGCTTAACTATCGCCTCAGTAAGAGGCGGAGTCCGAGTACTCGGTTGAGTACTCGTCCGAGTTGACCGAGTTTTACAACACTGGGTACAAGTTTATGGGCACATGTTACCATTTGTTTAGTTCTCATAGCCAATAAATTAAATATGGACAATTCTCTCCCATTAAAGCTCACAATCTCTCTATTGTTTTATGCTAAATATGCTTTATTTAAAGCTATTGAATAAGCAAAAGGTTCACATAATAAGGCATCATCCCCTGATATCCGATACACACTTTTTCCCAGACCTTTGTGGCTTCAAAACCTAAGAACCGACTATCCTAGGTTGCAAGAGTATATTTAAAACAAAATAAAAAGTTGATTACCTAATTACAACATCTTTTAGTTTAATGGTATTTTAAAACACTTTAGATAATTTGTTACCTAATTCGTCGTTAACCCTAAATTTAATCATAACTTACGAGAAAATAAAAGAAAATACCGTAAAAGGGAGAATGAAATGGTGCAATGATGAGTAACACACGCACACTGCAAAAAATGAAATGTAGAGGAAATGCATAAAATGAAATGTAGATGAATGTTATTATGCAAAAATTAATGAATAAGAACAACGCTGTGTAAGATTCTAAGATTAATGTGATTAAAATAATAATAATTATATTTAGGAACCGATTCTAACGGGTATCCAGGTAAGGGTTAATAAGAAAATAAGAAACCGGAATCGAAACTGGGATTGGCGGTTCCAACATCTAGAAACCGAGGCTGATGTCTAGGGGTGAGCAAAATTGAAACCGAAAACTGAAAAACCGAAACCAATCAGTCGGTTTTGGGTTTAAAATTGGGTTTGCATATAGGAAGTCGACCCACTAAAACCGATGTCGACCCAATGCTTTAGAAACTGAATAGAAAACCAATACTACTATTGAAATCGACTCGTATACATATAAACAATTATTATATATTATAAAAGTAAATTCTAAGGGCGTGTTTGGCGCAGAGTTTTTCGGAGCGTTTGAGAGCTTGTAGCTTCTAACGTTTAGGAAAGAGCCCTAATAAAAACAAAAAGCTTCGTTCAGCGATACGAGCTTGAAGCATTTATTTTAAACAAAACGCTACTATTTTAAAAGCTACTTGAAGTAGCGTTTAACAAAAAGCTCTTATCAGTTATACTATTAATTATTAGAATACCCTAAAAACTATAACAAATATTTACGCAGATGCCCTTTTATGTAATTTTACATATTTAAAAGCTTTCTGCTACTTTTGCCGAACAATCATATACAAATTAAACGCTACAACTTCCAGCTACCCGCTACCCGTTACCAGCTATCCACTACCAACAAGTTTTGTTAAACACACCCTAAAAGTAAAACTAATAATTAAAAAAAAACTCAGACACACATTCCAAGGGAGCCGTGACCACTCATCCCAAATATGTTTAACTTTCTTTAAAATTGCTGAAAACATTTAAACCCAAAATCTACGGTTAGATCAAAGGGAGCCGTGACCACTCATCCCAAGGGGTTTGAGTGCCACGTAGGCCCCGCCTCACTTTCCCCTCACCCATTCAATTCTAAGAAATGGTAACCCCTCACTAACCACTCACTTTTTATTTAAATAAATAATAATTACTTTAACATAAATAAAACTAAAATTACCAAATAACATTTAATTAAAACGCACAAATATTACAAATTTAAAATTACCAAATAACATTTAATTAAGACACATAAACATTACATTTAAAATAACATTCTTCGAAAGGTTGGTGAAATTTTCACCACTTCCCACGCTTCGTAGAGCAAGAACTCCACATTTTGTGACACCCGATACTCGTGTAGCGCTTGTCCAATAACCTCATAGTCGGTTATTCCAGGTTGTCGGCGAACCGATAAGTTTAAGTAAATTTGGTGAAAGGTTTTCAGTTGCACCGACATTGACCTGCATTTGCTGTGAAGCTGATGCCTGCTCCGAAAAACTGAATCATCTTCCCTTGTATTGTTATACAATTCCTCAACACGTTCCCAAAATTGGCGGCCATTTGTTACTTCCTATTC
Source organism: Cichorium intybus (assembly GCA_023525715.1). NCBI lineage: Eukaryota > Viridiplantae > Streptophyta > Magnoliopsida > Asterales > Asteraceae > Cichorium > Cichorium intybus. The sequence goes on from CM042010.1 coordinate 5,279,599, forward strand.
AATAATGGTGAGGAAGGCGGTTGCCAAGCCTGCTTCTTCATGTATAGCCATCCCCTACGATTATTACCATTTCCGTTGCCAGCCATTTTCTATAAAACTTGATAGCTTGTTTTGTATTGTATAGGAAGTTGAGAAAGAAATGTGTAAATTTTAAATGGGGTAGAAAGGGATATTTATAGTTGGGAAAATTCTTAAAAAAGTTAATTTTTTTTTAAAGTGCCGTTGGGGGAGGGGGGATTTGCAAAACTAATCAAAGAGTAGGGGTATATATGAAAATATGGAGAGGTATCAAGCAAGGGGTTGGAACACCACGGTGGGGACTTCAACGAGGGCACCTACTCAACTGGGGCTGTACCCGTGCGGTGATTGCCTTCCACCGTGGACACCGCACCCCACATAGTCATGGCTTTGGTTGGTCTTATAACCCCCAAACCATCGATCCATGAATCCGAAAACCGTCTTCCGAACCAACCAGCTTTAAAACCAAGATTTTCGGATTGGTCCGTTTTACCCCCAAAACGGGTATTTTCTCACCCTAATGGTCTAATTCCAAATAAACTAAAAAAGGATGAAGTTTTTATGGGAGTTTCCGGTGGTTATGGTTTCTACACGCCAACACAAGAAATCATATATCTTCAACATATCATACCCCCGATCACCACAACCAATCACTCGAAATGGAACTCCTAAAATCTCCATTCCCAATTTTCTCTCCAAACCTAAACAATTTCAGCATAATCAGACTCTCCACACATTGTTTTCGGACGAGGGTTTCAATAAAACCACCTCCGCCGGGGTTCGACTTCAAGTCTGAAATCCTAAGCGGATCTCGAGCCATAATTGCTGAGATGCACCCGGAATTGCTCGATTTGGCCGATGAAGGAAACTTAGTTGTAATCAGAAAGAGTCAGTTCGGTCCTGTCCCGGCATGGCGAACCGAGTTTGTGGAACCCGAGGCTATTTGGTTACTCGGTACGAATCATGTTTCCGAGAAATCGGCTGTTGATGTTGAACGAGTTGTGCAGACTGTGAAACCTGACAATGTCGTAGTCGAGCTCTGTAGAAGCAGGTAAATGTGACTATATTCCATTTTCTCCGATCCCATTCTTTGATTTAAACGGATATGAATTGCAGTATGTTTCGGATGGTTTAAGCTTCTGAATCCCTGACAGTTGATTCAGACAATTACACTTCAGATCAATTTGTTAGTCTAGAATTCGATCATCCTTATTGCCTTATCGTGTAACAGGATTATATTCCATCCATGGCTTAACTTGACTTGTTGCAGAGATCGTTTTCAGAGCAGGAATCATGTACACATCAACTGACACTGAGGTCGAACCAAGGCTAAAGTCCAACCCATTTTCCCTATCTGGTTCAGGGTTCTTTGGCGCCATTGGTCGCAGCATCAACCTAGGTAACCATCTCCAGGCACTCCCATTTCATCTGTTTTCTTCACTAAAAAGTAAAAACCAAACTCACCATAGTTTTCCGGCCTAACAGGTGGTCAAACAGCTCTAGCACTTCGTCTACTATTGGCCACATTCTCTTCCAAAATTTCTTCAAACATCAATCGCCCTTTTGGTGACGAGGTATGCAGGTTATATACAACCACCATCTCAAAATTTCACTCAATTGACAAATTTATGTTAGTTTCGTGCTGCAAGAAAAGCATCTGAGGAAATTAGTGCACAAGTGGTACTAGGAGATCGACCAATCGAAATTACAGTATGCAATTCTATCCATATCATCTCATATCAATTAGTAATCATTCTATTTGTCTATCATCATTTTGCTACTTTTTTTCTTATCATAGCTCGAAAGGGCCTGGAACTCGCTAAATTGGAACGAAAAATTAAGCCTCGTTACTTCAGTTCTTGGTGGAATAACATCATCATCGGATCAATCCAAGTTAAACTTGAAGGTTCCATATCTATTTACAAATTTCATATTCAAGCACATAATAGCAATGAATTTTGAATGCCATGTTCCAGGAATCAACCACAAGTGACACCGATTTTCAACTGTATGAGCAATTGAGTTTTTCGTATCCCTCATTGCTACAACCTTTGATCCATGAACGTGACACTGTAAGTTTTTTTATAATTTGGAAATCAAATACGGATGAAAAACTTGAAATCTTTGTTAAGGTTTGTCATTTGTGATTTTGTGATGTGTGGCCCGTTTTTTCAGTATATTGCATGGTCTTTGAAGCGAAGTAAAGCTGTAAGAGATAGTAAGAGGGTTGTAGGGGTTATTGGGCGAGGACATATGAATGGTGTGATTTATGCACTGATTTCTGATCTTGGAGACTTGAGGTTTCGTGATCTTGTTGGGGAGAGGGCTTCAAATAATGGATCATGGGTTGATACGATTATCAAAAACTTGATTAGAGACACGGTAATTGGTGTTGTGATATGGGTTTTATATGAACAGATCAAGAATTGATGCATAATGGAAAGTTACACGATAGGATCATGTGAATTGACACAAACAATTTCGGTTATGTTTCGTGGAATAAAACATATTGTATTATTATTTTCTGGACTTTAATCATTTAATGAGTTTTTATTATGTTTACCTTTTTTTTTAAAAATCTTTATTATAAGATTCATTATGTTGATTGAATTGCAATTTTAGTTTCTAAATTTAACCGGATAATGTAATTTCATTTGGATTTAATGAGTTTTTGTTATGTTTAAATTTTATTTTTGCAGATAAGGATTCAATTAATAATTAAATAATGGATAAAGTAGAGTGTAAATCATGCACTGTATTTACATTCGGTTTAAAAATACACCAATCAAACATGATTATATTGTCCATTCAATTCATTCAACAAATTTGAAGAAAGTTTTTGATTAAGTTGTCTTTAAGTGAGATTTCCTTATTAAGGTAGTGTTTGGCGGATGAAATAGGACTGGACAAGAAGATTCTTAAAAGAGTGTTTGGTATGAATAAAGCAAGAGCAAAAGAGGTTATTGATTAAGCCAAATGGAGCTAATTATTAGAACTTTAGTCTCACTCAAAAGGGAGGAGGAGGAACAAGATGGAACAAAAACTTTTGACAAAATATCATCTCTCTTCTTTCTTGTTAATTATTCTTCCTCTTATCAGTTATTATTTTCTTTCTCAACTCATTCCATTCAGTTTAGACCGGTCTGCGTCTAGTTCAGCTTCGTTTAATGGAAGAGTTGTCACTCAACAATAATTGCCATTCCCCTCCTTACAAAAGTGAAAAATTGAAATCATCATACAAGATTTGCAAGAACTAATAAGCGGAAATTTAGACTTTGGTGTCATTGGAAAGTATATGTTACATGATATATCTGTCCCACCAAATATGTCCTATAACGACTAAAAGCAATCACAATGGAGATCAAGTTGTTGAAAGAAACTTTGAACCACAAAACAACCTAAGTTTTCCGTGGTAGCAAGTTTGTGACAAAAAATCTAATGATACTGGATCACCCACCGACACTCGGATATGCAAATGATTTTTGGATGCAAAATTTTGTTGCATGCCTTTTTATATTATGGCATATTGTTAGTCAGTTAGAAGACCACAAAAAAACCTACGTACCCGTTCAATACTTGTTGAAAATCTCCTTTGGTTCCAGACTTTATTCAGTTATTCGATCTCCTGACCCCAAACCTTATGCATATCTTTAGTATCTCAACATTCATCCTTCTTCGTCGATCGCCCTATGTTTGATAATTTAGTGTTTGTCCACATCTTTATTATTGACTTTCACCAGGTTAATTAGTATTCCAATGCTTAGGTTTCATGTGCAGACAGAGGGCTTATCATTATGTGTAATTTTTTTTGCCAAACAAGTTGTGGAAGGTAGTAAGGGGGGAAAACTACTAACTCACTCCATATAAGGGCCTTTCCTGTGAAATCTAATTTTGACCAACCAAAATTGTGCCTATCAATGAAGCTAAGGACGGTTAATGTAAATTTCTTAATATATATAGAAACTCGAGCAACCTTGCCGTCAATAGCCCAAGATATTTTTATCCTCATCGGTCTCATCTCTTCTCTGCAGATTAGGGTTTTGCTGTTTCTCCTGCGGAAGGTAACAGCTCATCTGTGAAATTGCTCTTCGTTATAACGCAAATCTCAAAATCTGAGTGCAATTTGTTTCTTAACGTGTTAGCTTTTGGTAGCTTTAATTATATATCTTAATTATTGTATATGTAGGATCTGATGGTGTTATGCACATCGAATTGTGCTTTTGAATCTGTGTATACTTATGTGTTTCAAATTAACGTATATTGTCCATTAACGGCTGGATCTGGAGTTTTGTTGGCTCGAAATTTATTTTTCGCTTCCTTTTTGGTTCTCCGTTGACCTGCGCTATGCTTCGATTTTATTTTGTTTTACGTTTATTTTGTAATGTAATATATATTGCTCGTTATAACTTGCTGTTCGGTTTGTGTTGATGTTTTTCTGTGAGTTGTATGCGTGTATACTTCTGTTTTCCTTTAATGAATATTAGATTGTTGGCCCGGTTGGTGGTGAAGGCAGATCTATCATGCAGATATAATTGATGGAATGAACCTTGACTTTTAGGATGCCACTTTTGTGATAAACTGACGACCATGTGTATTTGAGATCTCATTGATGTTGCCTTATCAATCATTATTATATAAATGCGGTCACTTCATTGTAATCTGTTTACGTATTAGACCACTTTGCATTTCTTATCAAATTCTCAATTGTTTTAGTCATGATTTACTACACACATACTTATCAAAGTGTCTCTCTTTTTTGAAGGTATAATGAGGCCCATTTTCTGTGGGAACTTCGAGTTTGATGCAAGACAGGGTGAACTGGAGAGACTTTTTAGAAAATATGGAAAAGTCGATCGAGTGGATATGAAGTCTGGTAATTTTGGCTTGTTATATTCCTTCCGCCCTTATCTTGTCCTTTCTACTCAACTCAAATTATCGCAATGTTCCTTTACATGTTCATAAGCATTAAAAGGAAGTTCCAAAGGTTATCACGGCCTAATTATGCATTCTTTGTGATGTGGATTTTGTTTTTGTTTTTAAATACTATTGCTATGCAATTTGGTGGTAAGTAATATTAGCAAACGTGATGAATACCATGACACAAATCGGCCACAAGACTTGCAAGGAAAGATCAACATGTTGTGGAGAATCCTAGCTGGACGACAGATGGCACCAACGACTTCTGAATCTTGTGACTCAGCAAGCTGCAGTGCCTTCTTTGTTGAGTTGTTATGGGGTGTCCGGATGTTTTTAAGAAAAAGAAGAGTAAAAAAATTATTGAAGTGTAAAACCCCCATACTCAAATAATTCTTTGGCGCAGGATTTCTCCAACTACCCCTGGCTGATGGATGATCAATCCGCATTCCATTTCCAGGCCATGGCGTGCTTCCTCTTCTTTTTTCTGAGAAGAGCCATTCCAATTCCGATTCCGATTCCGATTCCGATCCATCATCATCACCATCACACATTCACCACAGACATTGTTGCCTTTCATTCCACGTTGTCATTTTCAGACACGTTGCCATGAGACATCATCCATCCATCCATTCCATCCTTGGATTCTAGTTCCATGACATCTCTTAGTTCATTTGCACAAGGTCTGTTGCTGATTTACTGGTCTATCGTTTCTAGATTTAACAGATTGTATGGTCTTTTATATAGGGTTCAACCTCCAATCACTCTGCAAAATTGGCCAACTCGGGTTTTAGACTGGTTTTCATGCTTACAAAATTCTTAATACGAATTTGACAGACTTTATGTTTTGTTATTTACAGGGTTTGCTTTTGTCTATATGGAAGATGAAAGAGATGCTGAAGATGCAATTCGTGCACTTGATCGCTATGAATTTGGTAGAAAAGGACGCCGACTTCGTGTTGAGTGGACAAAGGTAACATATAACACGAACAAGTACAATTATAACCGCCTAGATCTTTCAAAGTATACTGTTATAACACGTGAATGTTTCTCTAGCTTTTTTGGGTTTATAATTATTTTTTTAATTATTTTCAGCAAGAACGCAATGTGAGACAGCCTGCAAGCTCTAGAAGATCTTCATCAAATTCGCGCCCATCAAAAACCCTTTTTGTAATCAATTTCGATCCATATAACACCCGAACAAGGGATCTTGAAAGGCACTTTGACCCTTATGGCAAGATTCTAAACATAAGGATCAGAAGAAATTTTGCCTTCATACAATTCGAGTTACAAGAAGATGCCACCAAAGCCCTTGAAGCCACAAACATGAGGTATTCACCATTTTTATTTTTACCTTTTCACCCTCTTGTTTTGCAACATAAGAATTGACTAAGTCAGTAAATCACTTTTTCAGCAAGCTGATGGACCGCGTTATTTCCGTTGAGTACGCGATTAAAGACGATGACGATAGAAGAAACGGGAGTAGCCCGGGCCGTGACAGGTCGCCACGTAGGCGAGGCGACGACAGAAGGTCACCAAGTCCATATAGGAGAGAGAGAGGAAGCCCGGATTATGGGCGTGGACGGGACCGGGGCAGCCCGGATTACGGTCGTGGACGTGGTCGCAGCCCGAGCCCACACCGTAGGGACCGCGGTAGCCCGGACTATGGACGTGGTTCGAGCCCAGCATTGAACGGTGCGAGCCGCCGTGACCCAAGTGCAAGCCCGGTGGGCCGGAAGGCGAGCCGGAGCAGGAGTCCTCGGAGGGAGAGGGAAAGAGAAAGGGAAAGGAGTCCGCCAGCTCGCCACAGCCGTGGGTCCGTCCCGAAGGAGCGTGTTAGCCCGGAGTATGAACATGGTGCTATTGTGAGCCCGAGAAGTGAAGGACGGATTAGCCCTGATGAGTCGCCTCGTGAACCGAGCCCGGAAGCTAAGCGTGAGAGCCCGGGATATAGTGGAGCTGAAAGTCCACCTGATCGCTACCGCAGGTATGAATCAATTTTTATTTTTCTTAAATTTTGTTTATGTTGAAGTTATGGTGTGAATGATATGCGTGTTGTGGTTATGATATGCAGTAGGTCACCGGGGGCTAGGGAGAGGTCTCGTTCGTGATTGGCTGATGTTGAATTTGGGTTTCAATTTGCGAAATTGAGAATGTAATGGATTTGTAGTGAAACTGGTGACTTATAATGTAGAAGTTTCTTTTTGCTTTTGTTTGGATGATTTACATTCAACCAAGTGTTACAGTAATGACATTATCTATTTGATTTTTGATTCAACTTAAACTTGGTGGATGATTGTAGTTTGCTTTCGAGAGGGTTAACTTGAACCGATTTCTAGAATCTAAACATAAACCCAAAAAAACAGTTTGGTTACTTTGGTCTGGGTATTCTGATAACCCGTTATATACTATTGATGAATATATTTTAAATTAGTTTAACTTCATATAAATTTATGAAACAAAACCAACTTTCCAAATGACACTCAAATTTGTGTTTAAAACGCGGAAGATGGGCGATACTGGGATTTTCACGTTCGCATTTTCATCACTTAATGCATAATGTGTTGATAGATGACTAACAGGGAACTTCGTTGATTTTTTTTTTTTTTTTTTATAAATATGAGCTGTAAACGTCCTTTATAAAAATAGGGAACTATAAAAATTCGGTTTTTTTGGTTAACCTCTACAAACAACATGAACCAAATAATTTAAGATTTTTCAGTTGCCGAAAGTCCCGTCCAGTTAACCCAAAATTATGGTTTGTTGGTTTTGGATTTTCTGAACATCCTTAAAAGCAGCTTCTATATCAACATTATTACGTTTCTAGGTAATTATTATTATTGTTATTATTATTTAGATATATGGAAAAATACAAGTCAGTTGCTAACATAATTTTGTCTATAATTGTAAAAATAATGGAGTTTGTTGCGCTTTGATGCAGTTTCCCTTTCTAAGCCGAGACAGATCAGATTACAACAATATGAGCAAAGCAAGAGAAATTGATTTTGCAAACAAGGGGCAATTTGTCAACATAATTTCAAATTTACATAGAGTAAACTAAGAAATAATTACCAATTTTTTTTTAATTACAACGATAAATACGATTAGACAATATTCAAAGGTAAGTGTAGGTAGCATACGAATAGACCCTGTCAAACACCTGAAATTATTCGGAGTGACCATCAAGACAAATCAATTTCACACGACAACAAAATCCAAAATGGGATTTGTAGTGTTTGTACAAGACAAATCAGAACACTAAACCAAGAAAATTGGCTTTGTTGAAGTGGCCAATTTCATGATCCAATGATCATAGGTTGGACGCATAAAACATTAATCTAGGACAACTTGAGAACTTGTCTAGCAAAATATTTGAATTCATCGTCCGTTTCTATCGATAAATGCCATCTTAAGTTTGAACCAGTCATACTAAACTCCATCATATGAGACACATTCTCAAGACCGTTTGCATCGATAAACACCATTAAACTTGATTTGGGTCATTTGTTTTAAGGTTAATGTTGCATCAAATATATTTTATAACACCTTTTGCATAGACAAATCAAGAAAATAGATATGGGTTGGTGGTTTTGAGGTCAATCAACACTAGACATGGCCTAGATTGAGATAAGGGATATGCCATGAATAACTCAAGCTTGTTTTATTTTTGGGATAACCTAGAAATCTTGATCTATTTTGGAACCGATCTAAACAAGGATTAACAAGTCACAAAATCTATTAATACCAAATATATGTTTTAACAACAGTACCACGTTTCCCCAAAAATTTCACTCAAGCTATTTACTATTTGTAATTTTTAAACTAGCTTCTTCCAAGCTTTTTTCTAATAAAATTTCGCTCACTAGAAAAAGAACCCCAAAAATCTTTATGCAATAAGTTCTAAAAGTTTCCGAATCACTAAAAGTATTTGTATTGAATAGCATTCAACAACTAGTGATTAAAGTCTATAACAGAAATTGTTCATTGTATAACTGTAGGATCACAAAATTTTAAAAGCTTATGTAAGAACAAAAAGTATTGTAAGTTTCAACATCGAATGAGATAAGAACGATAGACCACATAACTTTGACGACTCTAAACTAAATATATTGATATATTGCCCTTTCATTTGTTTATCGATACTTGATCCAATGTCTTTCAGGATCTTTACGGAACAGCAGTGTGTCTATATCACCTTTTTATATTTGTGAATACATGTATTGTTTTCTTAATTAAGAAAATCCGATAATGACTGAAGTACTTCTATTAATATTTTATACTGCTCCCATTCGTTGGAATGACCCCTTTACTCATTAATAAACTGATACAGTGACATCTCTTATACTTTAAAAATAATTCGTATTGTTTTTTGAAAATAATTTTAATATAAATATATGTCTTGATTTTTGGCCGTCTAGCATGCATAATGTTGCCTAGTACCGTTGACTTGTTTTGTTTTTAAGATTTCAATTATTAAATAATCATTTTCAATTTTAAATATTTACATGTTATCTTATATTAGGATTATTATTCACACTACTAAAATAGAGGGTCATATTTCTAGAAAATTCATCGGAATAGACGTTTTCTAGGAATTTCTAAGGAAAAGAATCCCTAGGAATATAGGTTTTGGGAAAACATTTCCAAGGGAACCCCAACAATTTTTCTAAGACAAGTCCGACAATCCGCCTTTTGTTTCAAAAGATCGGCAATTTTCCCATGCAGTGTTTTTACAGCATTTTCCTAGGATTTTCCAAGAAAATCTTTTTCTTAATTTTTTTCTCACAATTTTCCTCGGAGTTCTTCATTTTCCAAAGTTTTCGCGCTAGTTTTTCGTAACACTTTTATGACAAATATTCCTAGGCACTTCCAACAAAATCTGCAAATTTTACAAAAAGTCAAAACAAACATGAAAAAATTTAATACAAACGACCAAATTCTGTTTAAACTTCATACACAAAGACAATAAATCTAAATCTAAAAATTATCCATTGCAACACAACATTTAACAATATTTAAAACCACAAACATAATATAAATGTCAAAAAAATATACAAGTGTTTACAACAATGATCTAAGGAGATGATAACACACTTTTGTTTCATACAAATTACGCATTATTTGGTGTATTTAAGAATAAGAACTGTCATAAACCAATTGAATACTCACTTTTCTTGAAAGTTGTTTGTGGTAGAGAATGTACTAATTTGCAGGAAAAAGAAGCAATATTGGAAAAGGGATGAGTTGAATTAAAGGATTAGAATGTTATCGGCGCTAAGGGAAGGAGTTTGCGACGCCAGGAGTAGATTACATCGTAATTCAGATTTAACCAGTCAAGCAAAATATCAGGAAGTTGGTTACTTCACGACGCTATATGGACCTGTTCGTGACGCTATATCGCCTGAGCCAACCACTATAAACACCTGACTCCAGTCGAGATTTAAGCATCCATCGAGCAGTTCTTTGGATCTCAGAGCTACTTTACATCCATATTTCGTCTCTTTCAAGTCTTTTCAAGTCTACATTCATAGTTTTGGCTTTTTAGCCTTGTGTTTCAAGTTTTAGTATCAATTCGGTGTTGGAGGATTCCTAATAATTGGAATTCCTCTGTACATTCGAGCATCTGATCATTTATCTCAGGAGAATCATTCAGCTCCTGGTTTGTTTCAGTTCATAGATCTAGTTAGTTTGTTAGATAGTTAGTTTTGAACGAGTTGTTTATGCATTTTAGTTTTGATTCAATTTCAGTAATGGACTCAGTTTTGTTTATGATTCATATTTGTGTTTGCCTTACATAAATTTCCTATGGCAACACGCAGAGTCTCAGAAAATTTACTCTATTATAACAATTTACTTTCAACCTTTTTTGTATTACGATATTATACATCAGTTAGATCGTTACTTTGTTTTTATGGATCATATTGTTGTATTGGTTGGTAGTCAAATACAACGCACTAATAGAAAGATATCAAAGTTGGATTACTTATTCATAGCTTTCTGTTTTGAAAAATTTTCTTTATATCATTGTACTTTCATTTATTTATTAAATCATTTGTACTTTGAAAAAATCTCTACTCCATTATAACAATATAATTTCAATATTTTTTTAGTACAACACTCGGCTGTATCATACAGGTGCAAAACTATTAGTTGTTACTAGAAAGTAGCTACATTGACTTTGACTAACAAATATTATTAGTTTGTATATCAAATTAAAATTTAGGTATTTTTCTTGACAGGTGAAATAATGTAGCCTTTTCTCTAAATTACCTTCTCCCCATGGCATTGACCTTACTTTCTTCTCTTTAAATATTTTACGTTATCTATTACAAATATATTACCAAAATAAAACGAGGAGTTGTTGCCGTGTCTAATAATACACGATTATATGAGGTCAAGTCGGCACTAACCTTGATTTTCTTTTGTCATTTTATGTTATTAAATGTTGTTCTAAGAAAATAGACTTTTAACATGTTAGAAAATAAGGCCGACTTTTGAAATTTTGCATGTAAGTGTCTAAAGTTTGAGAACGTTCGAGGAGGAATTCAATGAATCGATGCAGGCATTACGAGTTGCGACGCTAACATGTTCTATTTGTTTCTTTTACCACGACAAAATGTTTGTGATGTGAATCGGTTTTTTGAGTTAGGATACACGATAATTTTGTTGAAGTTTTGTATTACCTCTATATTATTCCGAAAAACCTAATAAAATTTTTTTACACAATATTTAAAAAAAATAGTTCTATTTTTTTTCTTATCATGCGATTAGAAAATTTAAAAAAAATCATTTTTATTACATTCTGATATGCAAAAAAGCGCATATGCATACAAAAATTTTAAGTTTTTTTTACCCCTACATATGCTTCTCCTAATGGATTAGCGGAAGGTTAGAAAGGAAGAGTATCAGATCAACAAAGGTCACACCTCGTCCGGATGAGAATATGCGTCTTCACTTTGGCATACAAAGGAAACATCCAAGATAGACAACAAAATTTGTGGAGACAGAGGTATGTTACCAGACCAAAGGATTGTGATGAAGAAGAGAATTGCATTCCGACCAAAGAACCGTGTCTGAAGAAACCAATCATCAGAACCTTATGAAGATTGCATATTCACAGTGACAACAATAGATTGGGCTACAGTCACAGGAGTGAATGCATCAACAATATAAGAAGATGAGACAGCAGTGTCTTCAGACCGAAGCTCAATTTGGAAAGAAGAAGTTTTCTTAGACGGAAAGAGTTGGCCCTCGACCGAAGTCTGACTGAAGTGCAAAAGCATAGTCAGACAGTTACACAGTCTTGTTCGGAGGCAATATCACGCAACCGCAGTCCAAGGAAGGGTTGCATAACCGAATGAGGATTCTTCAGTTGTACATTGGTTTGGTGTAATCACATCAGCTATCATATTTATCTTAGGAATACGCAAACGAGCACTGTTCAACATAAGAAGCATTGAAAAGTCATTTCATAGGCTGTAAAGTTGACTAGGTGTTTCAGGTCTAATTTTCACCTTTTATAGTTCTCGATATTTCAAGGTTAACCCTGATGTATTCTTAATCAATTTTTGTTACTTTCATTTATCCGGTTGTCTACCTTTAATGTTTTACATATTTCAACTTCAATCTTGATCCTTTGCCATTAATTTTATTTGTTTTTTTAGAACGGTAAAATCTAAACTACTCCTAAACTACATTTTAATACGATCTATGTCTCATACGAGACTTGAACCTTCAACCTTAAGTAGGAAGAGCAACACCTGATGATGCTGGACTTTGACAATTTGGTACATTCCAAATTGTTAATATACTATCTCTTCCGAACAAAATTGTTTTTATTAGATAATATAATTTAACGTTTTTTTTTCTTATCAATAAAAAATATTCAGAATATATTTAATATAGATACGATTATTATTTGTGAAAAGAATACCCGTGCAACGACGAGTACGCATGTAAATATGTAATTAACTTGATTTCTCAATAAGTTGGAGCAAGAAAGAAAAAACCAACATAGTTTTGCTTATACGTTGACTTTTTTTATGGGTTGACTCAATTTAGTTACCAACTTGTTTCATAAGCCCAATGCGATTTTAGATGTTCGAGAAATCATATAACATCCGAGGTAGATACACACATTAAGTTTTAAAATAATTGTGGATTTTATCAATTTCTCAATAAGCTGGAGCAAGAAACAAATTGCTTTTTTTTTTTAAATTGGTCTAACAAGTTTTAAAATAATTGTGGATTTTATCAATTTCCAAACTGAAAAACTACTATATCATTTTCATTATTACATGCTATTTTTCTTTTTTCTTTTTATTATTTTTTTATAATTAAAATAAAATGGATCCACCTACCCTTAGTCCCTTCTCTCAAAATTGCAGATTTGTTTACTCATGACCACCAAACTTCGAACCTAAAAATATAAGCATATGAGAAGTATAACTCGTAAACATGAATATAACATAAAATCTTATGAACAATTGCAAATCCATATAGTGGTTTTCAAACTCATACATATATTCATTAGATTTTCGAGTTTGCAACCATTATCCAAGTGAACATGCCATAATTGTTTAAAGAACAAAATAATGGAGTTAGGGTTTTCTCAAAAACTTAAAAAAAAAAAAAAACAAACAAACAAAAAAACAAAAAACAAGCAAGAAAACTTGAATTTTGAAGCAATATGAAACTCTTGAATCCTCAAAGTTTGAGCCATTGTCTAGTGGGTAAAAGCTTTGTCTAGAAGTTTTCGTTGGGGTACGGTAACAAAATAAACATACATAGCGGAAGCAAAAACTAACACCTGCACCACGAATCACAAGAACATACGAGTTGTAACTGTAAATCTAATCTAGAAGATCAAGGGTTAACTTTTGATGCAGATCTATGAAGTCAATGATGAACAAGACCCAGTAGCAGGAACCTCTCTAATGTAGTCGCACACAAGAGAATGATTCAACACTCGTTGAAGTAGAATAACACGTTGCTTGAAGAACAATCAACCTTTCTTTAGGGAGAGAAGGGGGGAGGAGTATGGACAAATATTCTTGCGTTTGATCACATCGAATCGATAATCATGATGGTTATTTATAATATTCTTATCCCCTTTTAGATAAAAGGCTTTTGAAATTCAAACTGTTGGTAATTTTCAGTTAAGCCCTTTATCCACTTTAGGTTTCAAATTAATATACATTACTTTGATATATTAATAAACTTAGTCCCTCATGTTTACTTTCGATCACTTTTAGCGAAATCATCTATTGTGTGTAACCCAAGAGGACCTTGCGATTTGACGCGATTTACCGAGATTTTGGACCGCGAAATATCGCGGTTAACCGTGATAACAGTAGAATGAAAGTTGCACAATGTAAGTGAATTTTTTTAACCTAATCACATGTTTTTATTTTATTTTTTTACTAGCTTGATATTTTTTTTAATAAAATGTGGATATATGGTGCCGTTCATATGAGATTGATACACATTTACTGTAAAGTTTGCTATCACAGTAGAATATTATGCCTTAAGCCTCATGTGATGTTTTTTAGATAACTTTTATGATATTAATTATACTAGTAATAGTATAATATATAAATTCTACAAATTATAAAACATTGATATACCGCCACTATACCACCGCGAGAACCGCTAAATTAAATATCGGCATGTTACCACTATTATAGTTTTGACTGCGATAACTGCATAGGTTGTAACCACGGGCATATAACCAACAGATCCCACTTGCACTTGTCAAAAACAACTGTATGGTCTCATAATCCTAACGTAGAAATGTCTATGTCATCCCAGACAAGTACCGTACTCATATCATATGAAACGGCCATTAGGAAAGTGATCAAATATTCTTTTGTTCTTCAAGATATCTAGATGAACGTCAGACATGGAAAATCTGTCAATCCCAGACATTCAAGATTATATCTCCCGATAAAGATTTATGGTGACAACAACATACTACACTATTGATTCTATATCAATTAGTCTGAGTATTACCATACATTTACTGTTAACACCAAATGATTGAAGGGCCTAGGGATATCACTTCTCCTATTAGGACATAAGGAACAAATAAACTTTGACCGCCTACTCATCATGTGATACCCATAAATTCCTTTTAAGACTGTCAGTTACGTATAAGGTTGGAGAAAAACCAAAGCACAACAAACTGCAGAACTAAGATCTATGCATCCCCGATTGAAGAATATAATATATTACAATCTTAAAATTACTCGTGACAATTTCCATGAAGTAATCTCTAAGTACGTTTTACTTCGATACTTAATCTACATTAAGTACACATGAGCATTAGCACATTCTATGTTATATCCATCTCTATGGACAGTCCACCAATACCTCACGTCAACCTTAAATCAATACTTATTCCCAAAAGTATG
The DNA here is from genome assembly GCA_023525715.1 of Cichorium intybus. Lineage (NCBI taxonomy): Eukaryota > Viridiplantae > Streptophyta > Magnoliopsida > Asterales > Asteraceae > Cichorium > Cichorium intybus. The sequence continues at coordinate 5,294,943 of CM042010.1, forward strand.
ATTGACTGTGGATATTTTGAATAATAATTTAATTATTCAATAAGTCAATAATACACTGGTCGGGAAGGATCATACGACATACTAATAGAGGTAAGTAACCCAACCTTCCTCGAAATGATTGATATTGTATATAGTAGTGTAAATATGACTGTTGTGTAGTAAAACACTTTAACTATGCCTAAGTAGTTCATGATTTTATGTGAAGAAAATAATTGCCTAAATGGCTTGGATATTGCCTTAATGGCTTGTTATCTGCCTTAGTGGCTTGTTATCTGCCTAAGTGGCTTTGATATTGACTTAGTGGCTTGTTATCTACCTAAGTGGCTTGTAAATGCCTATGTAGCTAGATATTGCCTACGTGGCTCGAAATAGCCTTAGTGGCTTAATGAATTGCCTTGGTGGCTTGATAAACTGTCCTAGTGGCCTATAAATGTCTACGTGGCTTGTTATTACCTATATGGCTTGATACCGCCTATGTGGTTTGTTACCGCCTATGTGGCTTGATACCGCCTATGTGGCTTGTTACCACCTATGTAACTGGACATGTGGCTTATTACAGTCTAAGTGGCTTGAATGTTACTTTGGTGTCATGGTAAATTGCTAGTGTAGCTGAATATTACCTAGTGACTATATAATGCTTGTGTAGCTAAATATTACTTAGTGACTAGATAGTGCTCGTGTTCCTGGATATTGCTTGATAGTGCATGTGTGTCTGGATATTACCTCTGTGGTGAGGTTAATGCATATGTGGCAAGGATAGTATTTATGTGTTGGGGTTAGTGATTATGTGAAAAGGCTAGTGTTTATGTGGCATAGATAATGTACATGTGGCGAGGATGATATGCAAGTGGCGTGATTATGCAGGTGTGGAGGAGTTGATGCCTAAGTGGCGGGAGATGGTACTTGCGCAAACGAATATTGTTAGGATGGTTGAATCTTGCCTAGAAGGCTGGAATATTGTTTATGTGATTGAATAATGCATGATTGGTTCCTCTAGGAGAGGAAGTGATGAGAAATGTGCAATACGTTATGATAGGAATGAGTATAAATCGCACGGAAAGTATGATAGATAAATGTGGCTGCAATAGTTACTATGATTGTTGTGTGACTATGCGTCTATTACTTTGATTTGGCTACTCACTGAGCTTTCATAGCTCACAGATATTGCATGATGTGTTTTGCAAGTGTAATGTAAGTAGCGCCCGACTTGGATCGGGGGATCGATTTCCGAAGATAACTTCTTGTAGTTTCCGGTGCACATGAGTACATTGTTATATCTTCTAAGTTAAAATGTGAAAAATTTGGTGTACTATGTGCTGATAAACTGGGCATTACATTTATTATATCCATGTAATCCATTTGAATAACACTTCCTTTAATCGATGCTTTATGAGCTTTACGGAGAACTGTTAGTCTTAAAACCCTAAATTTGTAAATATGCTAGTGAAGAAGCATCTGCACTCTATATTTTTAGATAGCGTTTAGAGAACCTTTTACTTATCTCTAAGGTTTATCCTCAAACACTGATTGGAAGCATAATAAGATTCATCATAAGTCGGAGCTTCATGTCCGATTACTACTCAGACACGCCATATAATACTAGTGGTGTTCTAAATGGAGTTGACTGTTGAAATAATTTTCAAAGCCCATTAGCTGATCGTAAGATTCTTGAATGAGAAACTCATAATACACTATTGGATTTGAGAATCTTATCCTCTACTCACTTGATTCTATACTCTATTCTTAAAGTATTGAACACCATATAGGTTTCAAACTCAACATAATATTTTTTTTGTCGGTTTAATGGATAAACTGAATGGTCCAAATACATTAGATGTACAAGGTCTAACAGATTTTCAGCCTCTGCGCCTGTGATTAGTGCATGGTTATCCCTATTCACAAACAATATACGCAATTATCATAATACTTTCAGTCGAATGATTTCCAGAATCCAATTCACCTAGAGTTCCGGTAGCTTCTTTCAAGTTTATGAAAAAGCAGACATCCCACTCATACCTTTTATCGAAATATTTTATACTTTCGAATCAATTCTTGAAATATTGTTGTATACTAGTCTCATAGATGTAAAGACAATAACTTTGTTCCAAAACAACTTTCAAAAGATATTTTATTTAAAATAACTTTTATTTAAACCAAGTCAAAACCATCAAATGAAATAATGTTTACATATCTTCAATCATAAAACCATATACTAAAATACTAGAGAGAAGTTGGTTCCTAATCCCATGGATGAAAACAAGCAGCTTGTAGTCCATGATTTGATCCATCTTTCCATGCTTTAGTTCCGCTCTTCCTTCCAGTCCCTGTCCATTAACAAATGTCAATACATGTTATAAGAAAAGTACTCACGAAATTATAGATATACATGAAGTGACATACTCTTTGACTTGCAACTGCTTCTGGCGCGTCAAATATCTTGAGAATTTATGCCTTCCATGTCCCATCTTCCTTTTGGCTAATACACATCCGATCCTCAGGATTCTTAGTTTGAGGCATCTCAGAATTGACCTTGCTATTGCCCTTGGCCGTTTCTTTATGACACCTCATTTCTCAAGGACCAATTCAGTAGCAATTGATCTGGAGGATCCATGTATGCCCATGTAAGACTCATACATCTATAACATGCCATACATTTATATTATAGACCAATCTATATTACCCATACCATAGCAAATCCAATTCAGTAGCAATTGATCTGGATGATCCATGGATGATCTGGTCATGCAAGCCCCTCAGATAATTAATGACAATGCTTGTACCTAAATCCCGACTGGTGGGAAGGCATAGTCTTTCCAACTTGTCAATATATGCCTTGATTTTCAGGACATGAACACTAACACTACCTCCTTCTTCTAGCTTGCACTCTATAAGGTCTTTTATGGTTTTGATTATTTCCTGCCTAACCTGCTTTTGGAACATGCCCTCGAGTTGGTTGACTATGTCATATGGTCCAAGATCCTCTAAGTCCTTTCGGATCTCAGGAACCATCGTCGATAGCATAAGACACCAAACCTCATCAGACTCATTAAGAATATTTTCATATTCATCTCTAACATCTCTTGTAGCACTAGTTGGAGGTGCCTCAGGAATAGGTTTCTTATTGGCACAAACATTACCCTTGAACCTGAGAATTATTCTCAAGTTTGAAAGCTATAATTCAGACCATTTAGCTTGTTCATATCAAGGATGGATTGCAGTGTGAAATTTGTAACAGACAAACTTTCTTTAGTTGACATTTATAAATAGAATTTAGTTAGTTTAATTAACCCTTATAAACTAATTACCCATAAAATAATTTTATTAAGGCTAGGATCCATATTTCACTTCCGTTAATGAAGAGGTATGTCGTAATCACACCAAAAAGCTAGTTAGGTAGGCAATACTCTTTGTCAATTTCAATCTCTATGAAACTCCTAGTTCTTTCAAGATTCATTGATTCTAATCAATGACATGTTTAATTCCTTTATGCTCATCCTCTCCCATGACGGGTATGCCGTGTATAACATATTTGGATGGTAAATCGACCATGAAAAACCATGTGTCGCACGACCCATGGGTTATCGTGAATAAACACATCATTTTTGTTGAGTCCTTCCGACGCGTTGGATATGAACTTCCCACACCGGAAGGAAAATAGTTAAATGTGTTGTTTGACGTGTGCAGCATAATATTTACATTTTTCTAAAACGGGATTTTGTTTCATTAAGTTAAAAAAATTTAAATTTCTTTTGACAAATGATCTTTTAAAACTTTTAAAATCCATATTAAAATTTTCAATATTATTAGAAAATCATTTTAACTTTTCACACATTAGTTTGCAGTTTGCATGTATCATTTAAAACATTTTAGATTTTCTTTGGCAAAATATCATTTTAACTTTTAAAATCGTTCTAAAAATGCCAATTTTAATTTGAAAAAATTCTGTTAACTTTTAACTGGGTTCAGATTATGTATGTCTCGAAGCAATTTTGCATTGGTCCTCTTCATGAATATGACATTTTTGGGAATTAGTATAGAAATTGAAAATGTAAAAGGTTTTTTGAAGTCAAATCTCTTCTTAAAGACCTTGAAAATTTGAAATTCTTTCTTGGAATTGAAATTGTTAAAACTTGTTGGGATTATGTATGTCTCAAAGTAATTTTGCATTGATCATGACATTTTTGGTTGTAACCTTCAAAAACTCATATGGATATGAATTTGTCTACTAGTGATTGTGACTCAATACCAAGCGATTCATTACTTGATGACAAAATTGGATATCAAAAACTAATTGGTAAATTAATTTATCTTACCATTAATCATCCAGATAAATTTTATTTTGTTTAATGTTTAAGTCAGATTATGCATGCTTCCAGAAAATCTCATATACAGTTAGAAATTAGAGTGTTAAGATATCTTAAGAATGCTCATGGTAGTGGGATCAATATAAACAAATATGTCAGTTTAAAGTTGTATACTTATGTCGATTCTTATTAGGCTAAATGTCTTTCAACTAGAAAATGTGTAACCATTTTTTGCATGTTCCTTGTGTCTTGAAAAAGTAAGAAACAACTTATTGTGTCTATTCTTTAGTTCAGGCTAAATATAGAGCAATGGCTACTGCTACATGTGAAATTATTTAGGATTTGAAAATTCAGAGTGATCTTAAAGTTATTATAATTGTTCCAATTAGGGCTGTAAACGAACTGAACGAATACGAACGAGGGCTTGTTCATATTCGTTCGTTTAAGTTAGCCGAACAAACAAATTAACGAACACAAACGGATAAACGAACGAGTGCCTACATTGAGGATGATTGATGCGTTCGAATGCCTAGATTGAGAGGAAATGATAAAAGAGGAAGCTTTATTATTTTTCTTTTCGTAAATCTACTAATGATACGTTAACAAACTATGTTTATAAAGTAATCGACAACTTGTATGTAAACTCTTTTCCAAACGAACATAAAATATCAGTGGCGGTTTGGTTGGTGTACGGGTCGCAAAAAAAGCTTTTGCAATTGAAAGTTTGATCATAAATCATAATAAACAAAGGATAACCCCCGGTGTTAATATTTGATAAAGACGCATGAATGTCTAAGGAATTAGGATCCCATAATACGTCCATGCACTACACTCCACATTTGGTGACGGAACGCATGCCGTAGTATGCTCTTTAACGACCCGAAAACGTTTAACGTCACTACCACTAGTTTCTAATAAACGAAAAGAAATAGTAAATCTGCCGCTGGGTAATTATATTTTATTTGTTTCTGAAGTGTTTGACCACAATTGATTAATTGAAGGTTCCATAAATTTTATGTTTAAAGATTATACATATCTGATTATGGGCGGACTTAGGGTGTGCGTCTGTTATGTTTTATAGAGGGTTAGAAAAAATTTACGTTTAGTATTTTTGTGATGAAAAAATTTGTCAGGATCCGTCGCTAATCTCATTCAAAATTTCCTCATAATACCTTACAAGTCCGTGGCTAAAAACTTAGAGAGCCATTTTTACTCTTTGTAATATTAAAGAATTTTGTTTATATTTGTTTTCTAAAAGCCGCTTGAATCAATGTGGTTCAAGATAAATGATTTATTTTTTACCATATTAATTTGAGGTGTTTTTTATTTATTCAACATTGCTTCACTTACATATATAATATTATATTTTTCTCTTATATAAGACAATGCATTGCTTTAATTATCCACCAAAGTGCATACTACTAATTTAAATTAACTATTCGAAATTAAAATAGAACCAAATAGGCAATCTTTAAATTGATTTTAAAATAGATAAAAGTAAAATTAAATTTGAAATTATACAAAAAATTTTATCCAAGCACAACCTGTTGGTAGACTATTAAAATCATGTGATTTGAGATAACTCTTTATCTTAAACCATATTAATTTGATTTTTATTTGATGCATTGTATTTATTCATTAAAATTGTTAAAATTCGTTGTCTTTCAAATTTATGACACATGTATGCATTATCATATAGTTAAAAATACCGAAGATATTTTTCTATATAATTTTTTTTAATTTGATATAAGAATAACATGCATTTTTTTACATTCTAATTTCTAAGTAATAATTTTTTTCCTGCATAACGCTCTGCCTAATATATATATATATATATATATATATATATATATATATATATATATATATATATATATATATATATATATATATATATATATATATATATATATTTACGGATCCATTTTTATTTTTCGTGCAGGTTCTCAAAATCAACCGAATATAGAGCTATATGATATACCACTCAATATGAATGTATATACCTCAAAAGAGGTTATACCGGAATCGATATTTCTAAATATATCATGAGATACGATATTTACTAAGACTTCTCTAAATGCTTAAGATTAAATTCAAATAGTGTAAAAGCCTAAAAGGAGTACCATCATAAAGATCACATAATGAGGGTCACTTGAGAATTAAAGCACTATGTAAGAAGCTGTATATCCTTAAAATGATCCGTCGTTCAAACAAAAAATAAAAAATGCCGTGTAATAAAATAATATAAGTGTAATATTTAAAAAGATAAATTGTAAAATAGGATTTATCCTTATCGTCTTCGTGGGAATGACTCATATGACTTTAAAGCACCCCTTTGCGGCTTTGCGTCCCACAAGAGCAGCCAAATCCCGAAATTACTTTAATTATATAATCACCATGTTGTTTTATTTTCTTTTTGTAATTAACTAAAAAATGTATTTCTATATTTCTGCAGAAATTAGAAAAAGTAAATCTTTCAATCAACGGGCGTAGCATCTACATATTACAACCACATAATAAAATTAGGGCTCTCAATTTTTGTTGAGAAATTCGAACACGACAATGATTGCCACTCTCGTATTGGTATTGAATGTAGATTAATTTCCTTGCTCATTAGCTTCACAAAATCGAGTAATATATATGTGTTACAAGAGAGATCCTATGCTAATAAGTAATAACTGAGATTTAGGAAAAATGTTAAAAATGATCAATAAACTACATCATTAGATCGTTTTTAGTCACTGGATTTATTTATTTATTTTTCTAATATTAAATAATAAACTTTCTAATATCGTCTATTTTAATATTTTAACTGAATAAGTATATATTAATGGTTCGACTTTATAAAAAAGTTAAAAAAATGACAAACTATCCATTTGTCCACATTTAGTAATGAACTTTTGTTTTCCAACTTCCTCCTAAAATCAGTTTTTTTTTAACAAATTTATTTCATAATTTTGTTTAACGCTTTGTAGAAGTTTTTATAAACTTATTTAGAAGCTACTTTTACATTTGTGGCAACATTTTTAAACCTTTGTACAATTTTTATATTTTTTTTGTCATTTTAACCTTTTCATTTATTATTTATAAAATTTTGAAAAGTCTTTTGCAACTTTTTAAAATTATTTTACAACCTTTTCACAATTTTCTTACAACATTTAAACTTTTTCTTACAACTTTTAATAAAAAAAATTTACAAAGTTTCTTTCCCAACTCTTGTTACAACCTTTTTAAACTTCTTTGTACATCTTTTCCAACTTTTTTACAGTATTTCTATAATTTTTAACGCTTTCATACAAATGTTTTACAAACTTTTTTTATATGTTTACTTACTTTTAGCTTACTTATTGGAATATAATAGCATTCCAATAAATACATTAATCGTGAAAAAAATGTAAGTAAAAATAGGGGTGACAATTCTCGACACGACCTGAAACATGACACGAACCCGATACGAAAATAAACATGTTTGGGTTGAGTGGATTCTAGAGGCTGCAAAAGGTGGAAATGACGGGTCCTAGGATTTAGAGCCCTTAAATATGTCCCAAAACCCGAGATCTAACGGTTTGTGCATTTAGCGACAGATAGCATTGCTATCTCCTTAAGATAGCGTCATTATCTCCACGATTCCTAAAAACGCGTTTTTACAAGATCACTGCGCTATCTTCATAGATAGCGTCGCTATATCCTATTTTCCACAAAAATCAATTCCTTTAAATCCAAAATTGGTCATTCCAAGCCTTACATCTCATCTATTTGTTTGTTTGAAATCTCTGAATTAGTTTTAGGTGTGATGCTACTATTCATGTAATGCTTTGGATTACTATATTTTCTCTCGAGTTTATCTTAAATGACTTGGGATTGGACTTAGTTATATATCATGCATTGTATCACTTACCCTATATTTATGTTGTGATTTGGCTTTTGATGATTTAATTGTATACATTGTGCTTGAAATGATTTTTTCCCCAAAAGATAAATTATCTTTAATTTACGATTTTAAATGTTTAGAAGGGGTTTTACATTGTGTATGGATTTCGACAAAATTTACATACTTTATAAGACGTCAAACTTCGATTATACTCACTAGGATCCCAAAGCTAAATATATTATTTTGATATTTCTTCATAATAGAAGCCTTATTTGAAGAAGGAAAAGCTTAAGCATATTTAAAAGACTTTTGGTTATGTTGTTGAGATAATGTTTTCTGTACATTTGTCTATTGATTACTTTGTTACACCCTTTATACTTTGACATTTGGTACTTTAAACTGTTCCTAGAGAGTTTTAAATTCTTTTTAAAGACTATTTCAAATTTCTCATATGAGAGGTGTCTAGATAGCTTTCGTGGATTTGGTTTATTGTGTACTAAAACTTTATTAGATATGTTCATCATCAAGAGATGTTTGCGAAAAATTAGGCTAAAAGTCAAGGATCTTACAAATCATGGATTAACATGTGTTATGACTTTATTTTAAGCAATAAAATCCATTTTCGATAATGTAGATGTATTCTACTCATATTGTGTTGATGATTTTTATTTAGATATGTTTGACAAACTTGTTGCTAGTTGATAAAATAGTGACGTTTGGTAAAACTTGTGAAAAAACTAGTTGATATATGTTAAAGAGTAAATTACACTCATGGTCCATGTGGTTTGTCTAAGTTTGTAGTTTTGGTTCAAGTATTGGAAAATGAACGCGTTCGGTCCCTGTGGTTTCCAAAATGAATACTAGAAGTCCCTTTGGTTTTGAAATCGTTCATGGGAGGTTTCTGGTCCATGTAAAAAAACCTTATTGCCCCTTCCTATTTCTTTTTTCTTTTTTATTAGTTTAATAATTAATAAATTAAAAAAGAACTTAAAAACCCGACCCCCACCCCCATCTCTTTCACACTCTCTCTTCAAGAAAACTCATCACCCCAAATCTCCACCAGATTTATCTCCGCCACCACCATCATGTGGTTCTCCTCCTCCCGAATCAACAACTTCTCCTCTCCTCCCCTACCTGACCTGGCATCTTCTCCCCCTCCTAGTCTCATCCTGCACCAGTTTCTCCTTGCCCATCACCTGTCAGGTCGTTCCTCTTCTTCCTCCTAAATTCATGAAAAAAATGTACAGATGTATTTGTTTATAGTGTAAACCAAATGAAGTACCCATCAGAAAGTGAAGGGTGGAGAAGAGAGGATATGTGGAGAGTAATACCTTGCAAATGCTTGAATATTCATGGTATCTCTGTACATGTTTGAGGTCTCATAGCAAAACCATTAGCATCTCTGTCATATCACTGACATTTATCACAAAGTTAATCAAGTGAAATGAACAATGATCTAGTTAATTGGTTCATCAAGCTCAATGATCGTTTCTAGGGGTGGAAATAGGTTCGGTTTTTGGTTTTCACGGTTTCCTCGGTTTGAAAATATTTTGGTCTAAACCGTAAACCGAACCAAACCGACTTCAAATTATTGTAGACAAAACCGAAAACCGAATTCGAATTCGGTTTGGTTCGGGTTGAGACCAAGGAAACCGAATTTCATAAAAAATAAAAAAATTCTGAAAAGAGTAAAGGCAAAAGGGTAAATAAGTAAATATTATATAATAGAACGTATATTTTAATTACTTATTGAATAATAATCGGTTTTTCGGTTCGGCTTGGTCCAAACCACGGAAGACCAAAAACCAAACCATAAACCAAATTCCAAATTCAGTTTGGTCCGAGACCAAACCGAAAACCGAATTCGAATATGGTTTGGTCTAAAATCGGTTTCAGTTCGGTTTGGTTTTCGGGTTTTTCGGTTCCAAACCAAATAACTTCCACCCCTAATCGTTTCAATAAATCACAGTCTCAGTGTGAAAATTATGTCAAATTATACCAAAACGGTTATGTCAAATTTGAACGAATGTCAAATTAATGAATTTGGCTTATATAATTTTTACGTTTTAGTAACAATAAACAATAGTTGTTTTAAAGTAATTACGACAACGAACGACGTTTATAATTTTATAAAATTATGACAAATTATATCAAAACGGTTATGTCAAATTTGAACGAATGTATAAAAATAACATTATAAATAATAATATTAAAAAAGTTTGATCCAATATTACGTCTGGGTCGACGGACCAAGAATGACGGTTTCCGGCTGATAATAACATGAATTTTGATTACTTACAAATGGTATAACCCGAAGTATTTTATAAAAAAATAAAAGGTGATTTTATACATACCCCTTCTACTATCTAGTCATACCCCTCCTGATTTGATTTTTTGTCTTTTTGTTGTTTTTTCTTTTGTCTTTTGTCTATTTTGTTTGTTTGTTGTCTTTTTCTTTTCTTTTATTAATAGTATTTGATTTATTATTATTATTATTATTATTATTATTATTATTATTATTATTAGAAAAACAATAACAATGAATTTACGTTTTATAATTTTTACGTTTTAGGAACGATAAACAATAATTTTTTTAAATTAATTACGACATAATGAACGGTATTTATAATTTTATAAAATTATGTCAAATTATATCAAAACAGTTATATCAAATTTGAACGAATATCAAATTAATGAATTTAGTTTTTATTATTTTTTACGTTTTAGTAACAATAAACAATAGTTTTTTAAAGTAATTACGACACAACGAACGAATAAAAAAGAGGCATTTGATTATCAATAAACACGAACGGTTATAATTTTATAAAAAGTAATAATAATAATAATAATAATAATAATATAGAAAAAGACAACAAAAAACGAAATTGAGATAAAACAAATAAGCTAGTCAAATCAACGGGAATGTATTAATTAAAAAACTAATATAATCAAAACCCTTTTTGATTTGATGGTATTAGACCAAGCGGTACGGGAGCGACGAAGGAGGGGCGGGGTCCAGGTGGCCTCCATCACCGCACGGGAACACCGCCCTAGTTGGGGTGTTACCCGCGGTGATGGACATCGCGCAAGGTTTGTTCATCGCCCGGGGAAGAGAAGGAATTTTACAGTTTTGGTCCCTGATCTTTGGCATGGTTTAAAAATCCACCCCCAACGTCTACATTTCAACGGTAAATTTTTTTTTAATTCTTTTTAAATTATATATATATATATATATATATATATATATATATATATATATATATATATATATATATATACTCACACATACAACAATTTTAACACACAAAACCCTCTTATCTTTTAATTGTCGTTTGTTTTATTTGTCGTTTTAATTTACGTTTGTATTTTTAATTTCTTTTAATTAATGAAATGTTATTTAAAAAAAATTAGTTTGGTTTAATTTAATTTATTTTTTATTTATTTAAAACAAAAAATGAGGGGTTGGTGAGGGGTTACTATTTCCTAGATTTGAAGGGGTGAGGGGAAGGTGAGGTGGCGCCTATGTGGCACCAGAACCCCTCACAGTGAGGGGAACCCATACCTCTTAGTCTTAGGGGGGTACATAATGAAATAGGGGGGTAGCTATAGAACAACCCAAAAATAAATTCTAATTCAACCACTTGATTTATAAACAACTGAATAAATTCGAACGAAAAAAAGAGGCATTAGATTATCAATAAACACGAACGGTTATAATTTTATTTTATAAAACTAATAATAATAAATTTAATTTAATAATAATAATAATAATAATAATAAATGAAAAAACAATAAAAGAAGAAATTGAGATAAAACAAATCAGTTAGTCAAATCAAGGGGTGTATTGATTAAAAACTAATAAAATAAAGAGAAAATGACTAAAATAGCATAATCTCAGAAGAGTTTTTCTCAAAACAGCACAAATTAAGGGGTATTCCTCAAAATAGCCAAGGAAAACGCAGATGGCACCCATGGGCTGCGTTTTCCTCCCATGGGCTGCGTTTTCCTCTAGATGGGTTCCCATGGGCTGCGTTTTTCTCTAGGTGGGCTGCGAATTCCTCTGATGGGCTGTGAATTCCTCTGATGGGCTGCTAAATGGTTGGCTACCTGCCCATCAGCCCAAATATATAAATCGGGAAAAAAAGGTCAAAATTTTCGATACCGTAGACAAGAAACGGTCTGAAATGGCATCGCAAGATTTATCGTCATGGAAACAGGTAAGTCTCAAATTTGATGTTGTCTTTATGTATTAATTATCGTTTTAAGGGTTAGATTAGTGAACGTACAAAATTTTATGCGTAATGTACAAGCGTTTAAAGCATAAAAAACTGGGTTTATGAACTTGAGAGAGGAAAACGCAGACCATAGAGAGGAAAACATAGGTGAGGGCCTTACCTACGAAATGCTCTTGAGCTTTTACCAGAAATTTAGAGGAAAACGCAGCTGAGGCTATGAACTGCGAAATGCTCAAGAGGAAAACGCAGATGAGGGCCTTAGTTGCGAAATGCTCTTGAGCATTTAGCAGTTCAGGGCCATGAGCTGCGAAATGCTCTTGAGCATTTAGCAGTTGATGCCCCAGCTGCTAAAAGGTCGTTTCTTTTTTTTTTTTTTTTTTCCGAAAAACCTTAAAAATTAAAACGCAATGCATCTATGATTCATACTAACGTTGTTTTTACTGAATTGTTAATCATGTTTGTGAACACATCTACTGATACACTTCACTTTAAAAAAATTTCAACTCAATCCGAGTTCGTATGAACAAATGACGAGTGTTCAAAGTTGGACAAAAATTTCAACTAAACCCATGAACCACCAAGAACCTCAATAACATGTGGAGCATTTCGCATGTGATGAAGAGGAAAACGCAGCCCATGAGAGCATTTCGCAGGTGGAGCCATCTGGGAGGAAAATGCAGGGCTTGGGAGGAAAACACAGGCCATGCTAGCCATCTGCGTTTTCCTTGGCTATTTTGAGGAATACTTATTCATTTGTGCTGTTTTGAGAAAAACACTTCTGGGATTAGGCTATTTTAGTCATTTTTCTAAAATAAAACTCTGATTTAATGTGTAATTAGGGGGTTACAATATGAAATGGGAGGTAGCTATAACACAACTCTTTTAATATTTGTGGTTATTTTTGTTAAAACTCAATTACTCAAGCAACTATTTTTGTAATGTTTTTAATTTTTAATCTTATTTAGTAAAATGGTTTTCTCGACAAAATATATAACGATGGTTTAATTTTAGAAACAAATTATGCAATATTTCGTCGTAACACGTACAATGGATATGATGGTTTATAATTTTTGTTAATTTTATAGATTCATAAAAAATAGAAAGTTAATTAATACATGAATAAAAATTAAAAGGATGTTACACGAAATGATAAAAAATGTATATTACAAAAATAAAAAATTAACCATAGTCATATCATAAATGTTATAACATATTAATATTACCATATTTTTATTCAAAAAGTCAACTTAAAGAAACAATATGACTAAAATCATACACAAAATATGAAAGTTATTTATATAATTAAATATTTTAATTGTTTACAAAGTTAAAAACACATTAAATTGATGGATACATTTTTTGTTTGGGGAAAAGTTTTTATTCTTGAGTATATGGTGCACAAAAATTTAATGGCTGTATTTAGAAATAATTCAAAAAGATCATAAGATTGTTAAATATCCGTTTGAGTATTATTTTAGAATATAATTTATAGGTTACTTTTTAACTTAACAAATATGACAATCTTAAAAAAACTCAAAAAATAAACTATTAGTGACGTGTCAAATTAAGTCTTATATTACCATTGCGGTTTAATCCATGATTATAACTTATGAGGATGTTACTAAATTACTTAAGTGTAACACATATTAAAATATAATTAGAAGCATTTATGAGAACAACAGCTTATAAGTGGGACAAATAAAAAAACATATTACTATTTGTTACCTTATCTTTTAGTATATAACCGAAACTTTTATTATATGTGTCATTTCATCCGTTGCATATATTCCAGTGGTCCCTTTTTCTTTAATACCTGTTAAATTTCTATATAAAAAGACTATAACTATTATCTATTCTTGGATAAATCTAACATTAATTTTTTGTATTTATTTTTGGATGGAAAAGTAGCATACATAATCCTAGGTATCGTATTATGATTATAGTAATGATATTATTATTTATAGATACTTGCATGAATTATATTATATAATAGTAACAATAGTATAATGCAATATGTATGTAACATAGAGAAAATATATAATTATATATATATAGATAATAAAGTAGGTCTTAAAATCATGATTGACATCAAAACCAAGCGAATTGCGGGCCGTCCTTTGGCCCTTTAAATACCAACAACTCCTACACTTAAACCCCTGCAATTCCCATTTCCCCCCTTTCTCAACACAAACAAAAAGGCTAAAAAGACAGAATGTGCCAACAAACTTCCTCACCTCCATATGTCAAATGCAGTTCAACCCAAAAACAGCCCGATATCTTCGGTCCTTTGATCCCCAAAAACAGTCAAACAACAGTTGATGTCAAGCCCCACAAATCTCATCTCTCTTTAGCCATTAAAGAAGTCATTGCCATAGCCAGAATCGCGATTCCGATGATCCTAACCGGAATGTTACTGTATTCACGCTCCATGATCTCCATGCTGTTCCTTGGCCAACTCGGTGAGCTTGCCCTCGCCGGAGGTTCACTCGCCATTGGTTTCGCCAACATCACCGGATACTCCATTCTTTCCGGCCTCTCCATGGGAATGGAACCCATTTGTGGCCAAGCTTTTGGTGCCGGAAAACTTACACGTCTTGGCCTCTGTTTACAAAAAACCGTTCTTCTTTTACTTTTAACTTCATTTCCAATATCCCTTTTGTGGATTAACATGAAAAGAATCTTGCTTTTTTGTGGGCAAGATCAAGAAATCGCAACAATGGCACAAACTTATCTTCTTTACTCCCTCCCTGACCTCTTGGCTCAATCTTTCTTACACCCATTACGAATTTACCTTCGCTCGCAGTCAATAACTCTGCCTCTAACATTCTGTGCATCTCTTTCGATCATTCTTCACATACCCATCAATTATTTGCTTGTTACGAAGCTCGGATTGGGGATTAAAGGTGTCGCGCTAAGTAGTGTGTTGACGAATTTCAACTTGGTAGCTTCATTGATCATTTACATATTGATTTCTGCGGTATACAAGAAAACATGGGGAGGTGTTTCGCGAGAATGTTTGAGAGGGTGGAGTTCGCTTTTGAATTTAGCGGTTCCCAGCTGCATTTCGGTTTGTCTAGAATGGTGGTGGTATGAGATCATGATTTTGCTATGTGGGTTACTGGTGAACCCGAGAGCCACCGTAGCTTCAATGGGGATTTTAATTCAAACCACCGCGTTAATTTATATATTCCCGTCGTCTTTGAGTTTCAGTGTGTCGACTCGGGTTGGTAACGAGCTGGGAGCGGGTCGACCCGGTAACGCTAAGCTAGCAGCCATTGTTGGTTTATGTTGTAGCTTTGTTTTGGGTGCTTCTGCTCTGTTCTTCGCCACCGGAGTCAAGAATTTATGGGCGGTGATGTTCACCCAAGATAAAGAAATCATAGCATTGACGTCGTTGGTTTTACCGATCATTGGATTATGCGAACTTGGAAACTGCCCGCAGACGACGGGATGCGGCGTTTTGAGAGGGACAGCACGGCCGAAAATCGGAGCGAATATTAATCTGGGATGTTTTTATCTCGTCGGAATGCCGGTGGCCATGGTGTTGGGATTCTATATGGGGTTTGGTTTTGAAGGGCTGTGGTTGGGCATGCTGGCGGCACAGATGTCTTGCGTGGTAACGATGTTGGTGGTGTTGGGGCGGACGGATTGGGAGGTGGAAGCAGATAGAGCGAAAGAGCTAACACAGGGCGGCGGCGATTTTGTTAACGATGATGCTGACAGCGAAGAAAGTAAGGGGGAGAAGTATAAGCTAATCAAAGCTGCAAACAAGGAAGAAGAATCTATGGGTTTAGGGGATGATTTAGTTTAATAATTGGATTAGATTAGGTTGTTTTTAGAGTTTAATTTGAATTTTATAAGTGAGGTATGTGTTGTATAGCATAGAGTGGTCGGGAGGTATAATTTTCATCACTTTTCTCATCTTCTAATGTTAAGAGTGATTTACCCAAGAAATGTGGAAGAAAATAATAAACATTACCTCATCCCACGGAGATATACTTCTAAAAATATTTTGTTCTAAGGTTAATGTCATGATATGTCATTTTAAGTCATAAAACTTGATAAACTGATGAAAAACTATCTGATAAATTGGTAAATAATAATGTTGAAAAATACTAGCCGATAAACTAGTAGTGGAATTAAAATGTAATAAAAGTTATTTAGAAAAATGAGTTTTTTATAATCATTATGGATATATTTGAAAATTTATATAAAAAAATCAATAAACTCGTTGAACGCTAGTGTAAACATTTTTTTTTACATATTATCTTTGTAACATGTTATTGTTTGCCATCATACATCTCAAAATTGCTCGACCTCCTTTTTCATGTAGTTTTTATTTTTATTTTTTTTATAGATTATTATTAAAATTGAAATTTATAGTATAGCTAAATAAATAAAACCATCAATTACATATATGAAAAACTCATAGAACATATATGAAGTTTCTTCATATCTTTATCAATGGTTGGAGATCTAGATAGCTTTATTTTTTTTTTCTTAATTTCATTCCATATAAACCCAAAAAAAAAAAAAAAAAAAAAAAAACTTTTGAAAAAAAATGAAAAACATGCATATTCAACTTTGAGGTGAAAACTCAAAAGCTCAACAACACATGCAAAACAAAATGTGCTCGATTCTTCAAATATTTGATGAATTCTTCATCCCATATGTACACCAACTTCTTCTTTAAAAATAAAAACACTAAATCAACTACATATCATCCATTTTCCACAAGATCTAAAAACATGAATATCTTTCTTTTCATCTTGTTTTTTCACAAAGGGTTGAGCACGAAACACGAAGATCTAAAATCCTTCTATTTTGTTTTTAAAATGTTGTGCTTTTCAGTATTGTGATGTTCATGTTCAAGAGAATAAACAATGAAGATCTTTAAGATGATTTGTGATTTTCATCCCAACTATATTTACTAGTGCTTAAATAGACAATCATGAGAGGCATCTAAATGATTCAAATGAAGTAGTTGTCTTATGTTAGGCGCCATGATACGTGAGCTTTAAAGAAGCTTGAGAAGTATTGGTGCAGATGACATGATTAATTGACTTAAGGACAAATTCCATGGGCAAGTTAAACAGTAATGATTTGAAGCCATGAAAGCTCTATTAGGATGCAGGCTGCATGAGGGACACAGTGTCAATGTCTATATGATCGAGATGAAGGGATATATTGACGAATTGTGGGAGTTCGATTTTCTAGTTAGTTGGGAGTTCATCACAAACCTCGCCCCCAACTCGCTGACAACTTCTCATGATTAAGAAAAGAATTAAAAATTAAATGCATGTGATGTTGTTTTTAGTTTATTCTGATTAAGAAATGAATTAACAAATTTAATTGACTTTTATGATAAAATGTTTGATTTAAAACTATAAACCAAAATTTTTTTAAAATTTTAAAAATGGCTTTGAATTAGAATGAGTTGACAAATATATTGTATACATACAATTTATTTATAAAACTAAATTTGTGTTAAACACTGGTAATTTAAAAATTCACTATTGTAAATTTAAATCTTTGTCATCCAAGAGTTGGGAATAAGTTATAGGTATATTTTTAGGGATGAGCAGATATAGTTATATGCCATCTCTTGGTTGTGGTCACACCTAAGTGAGATATTCACATGTTCTAGTTTAGAGGGTTTGATTGGGTCCTGGTCAAACCTAAGCATGAAGTAAGGATAGAACTAAACTTACAATGTATATTGGGTTCAAAATCCCATAAATATCTGTTGTAGTGAGATGCAATTGGTGATTGTCACCTACCATTCAAACTTATTGTTTTATATAAGATCTATAAATCATCAAAATAAAATCTTAATGTGGACATTAGCCTTTATATACTTAAGTTTTTCATAAAAAATAATTGAATTATAAGGATTAAATATCGAAAATACTAAAACTGATTTTTTTCCCTTTTAGAGATGGCAATAAAAATCGCTAACATTGTTTCACTCCTTCTTTTATTAAGAACGTGAAGCTGAACGATGAGAATTTTGTTATTTGATATCGTAATATAAAGAACGTCCCCAGGCATGACAACAAGTTACATATTATCAATAAACCGCTTCCTATGCCACCTCCTATTAAAGCACCCAAAGACCGACATCACACTCGGTGCAAGAAGTTTGATGAGTAACACGAGATTGCTACTTTCATCGTTTCCTATATGAGCTCTGATCTCAAATATGATTTAAAAGGCTACGAGACTTTTCATTCATTAGCAGCTGAAACAAATGTTCTGACAATGAACTAAAATAGAGTTATGGAATGAGTGGGAAAACTCCGATAATGAGAAGTATTAGATGAAAGCTGCTGAACATGAAGGCCTCACCAAAAGTAACAAGATGTCGCATTCGAAGGATAAATGAAAACAAGTTGTGGTTATACCTAAGAAGAATAAGAAAACTCTCATAGTGAACGATGACGATTGCTTCCATTATGATGAAATTGTACACTAGAAAAGGAATTGTTTGAACTACCTCATTGAGCTGAAAGATGGTAGAGCTAGATTGTCTAGAAAGTCAACTTATACTTACCACTCTATATGATAGAAATGTAGATTTTTTTTCATATAACTCATGGATATTTAATACATGTCGTGGAACTCTCATCGTAATAAAGTATATAGATTTAGAATAAGTAGGCAGCTAGTAAAGGTGATTTGGACTTATTGATTGAAAAAAAGGCACGACCTCCAGTTAAAGTCATGAAAAGCTATGAGCTAAAGTTACCAAATGCTTTTGTTCTCACAGCATGTGATTTTCATTACACTTCGAGCATTAGTGTAGAGATTATTCGGTTTCACTTTGGGACGTACTTGTTATGAACCTATGTTTAGTGATTGTGGCATTTTCATTTATAGAAAAATGTTTTGTTATATTAATGATATACCTCATAATGGTATTTATAAACTAGATATGCACATTCATCTCTAAAACGTCAGATCATTATCAAATTCAAGTCAGACTTGAACCGGATGTATCCATCGCATTGTTGTCTCAAACATATTAACAAGAAACACATAGAATAACTCCAGTCCGAAGGATTTTTGGAATCAATTGGCTTCGAGTCTTTTAATTTATGTAAACCCTGTTTATATGGCAATATGACCAAGACTTCCTTCTTTGGTATCAAAGAGAGAGTCGTATACCTATTAGAACACATACATATAGATGTGTGTGACCCTTTTTGGACTACCACTAGAGATATATACATATATGCATACTTCATCATTTTTACTCATATTTTTATTAGACACAATTATTTATAGGCCTTCTAGCATGAAGTAGAAACTCAAATTGGAAAGACTATTAAATCCACCTAATATGATAGTGGTGATGGGTACATGAGTCAAGAGTTTATAGATCATCTAAAGAATTGTGGGTTTGTCTCATGGATCACTACAATTGGTACACCACACCATAAGAGTGTCCGAATGGAGTAATCAAGCATTATTAGGTATGGTATAATCCATGATGGGTAATGAAACACTTTCATTATCCTTAGAGGGTTATACCTTAGAGTCTATAGCATGCACTCTCAACATTGTTCCAACATAAAAGGTGAATAAGACACCATAAGAGATATGGCATGAGAGAGCACCCAAATTGTCTTATTTGGAAACAAACATGCACTTTTTGTGGGTACCCAAATGAAAGGATGGAATACTGTTTTAACATGCACTTTTTGTGGGTATTCATAAGAGTGTCCGAATGGAGTAAACAAACATGCACATTTTTGTTGGATTAGGTGTCTAAGCCATGACTAATAATTTGTATTTACCTAATTGATAGTAGCAAAGTCCATTTGGGTTGTCCTCATGGCTAGAGGTTTAGCAGAAAATCCAGGAGAGAGAAAGATTGATTTATTATATGATTAATAAATCAATAGAAATAAAATAAATAGTTTAATAATATATTATGGAGATAATATATTAATTAGAAACTATATTAATTAATTAGAAATTAATCTGGAATTAATTGGAATTAATTTGGTGATTAATTTGATTAATTAAATGTGCAGGGGCTGAATTGTAATTATTCAATAGTTGAGTAAGTAACAATTATAGTAGTTTAAGTGGCCAACGAAATTATGGAGGGATTATCCATAATTTCGATTATTATATGTTAGGATAAATAGATTTGAATTGATAGATAAAGGTTTATCTTATTTGAATTCAAAAAGGTTTATCTCTAAAGGCTTATCTGGTGGCCACTTGGAAACTATAAATAGAGACCCCTAGATACCATAAAATCCACGACTTTTTCCACTCTTCACTCTCTCTGGAACTTTCGAAAACCCTAGTTTTGGGTGTGACTTCATTTGAGGCAAGGCACTTGCGTTGCTTAGCTTGCAAGAAACAACTAAAATGTTAGTTTTCTGATTTTATTCTTTAGTAATTTTTCTTGTGGCCTTTTAGGAAATATTTATATGTTCAATAGTAGAAAACATAGATCGTCATAGGTTGCATGTGAACTTAGGGTTTTAGTTCATAGATTTGCATAAAACCCTTGAGTGGTATCAGAGCTTTTTGGTTGTTTTCTTGTTGAATTGCTATAATTGTTTTTCTAAAAAAAATCAGGGTTTAAAGCTTATAAACCATAGTTTAGCCTAATCGATTTTAGGGTTAGGGTTTTGGAAACCCTAGCCCCTCCCCTCTATGATTTTCGATTTTCTCCTTAGGGTTTTAGAAGACTTTCTATTTTTGGTAACTTTAATTATTTAAATGGATAACCTTAAACCCATTATTTGTTAATTTCGAAAATTAGGGGGTTTAAGATAGGTTTAAATTAATTTGATTAATTTGTGATACCTATCTAGTTTTAATTAATTTAATTAATTGTTTAATTAAAAGATAATTAATGGTTTAATTTAATTTTAAATTTAATAGTTTTAAATTTTGAAAAATTAAAAAATAAAACTAGGAATATTTTAAAAGTCTAAAATATTTGGATTTAATTAATTTAATTAATTGTTTAATTAAAAGATGAATTAAATCTTTTAAAGGTTCAATTTAATGTTAAATTTAATAGTTTAAATTTCCAATAAATTAAAAGATAAACCAGGAATATTTTAAAAGGTTTAAAATTCATCTTATGTATATATTATAATTAAAAGTTAATTTTATATGTATAAGATTAAATGGTTAGTCAAATCAATAGTAGGCCTTATTCACGAAGCTGGTCTATAAAGAGGGTATAAGGAGACTGTCTATAAAATGGCGGTCTAATGGGTGTCCACTCTCACCCACCGCTCTCCTGACCAATGGAGGGTCGTTAGCTGAACGGGTTTGATAGGACCGCCTAATCTCATTAAAAGTATAATGATATTATTCAAAGTACTGAAACATCTTAATAAAAGCCAAATCTAGTTACTTTAGGAAAAATGTGAATTGGTGCTAATCCATGAAATTGCACATTGCACTTTATGAAACATTGGTGGAGCGTGTGTGGTTTACCGGCACACCAATAGGGGTTCATAAAGAGTTGCAATGGGTTTCCTGGGTGTTATCATTGTTGATGGAGCGTGTGTGGTTTACCGGCACATCAATTAGAGATGATAATTAACCCGAGAGTACCAAGCTAATTTGCATGGTTATTAACATCCAGTTTGTGATCCTCGGCATCCCAGTCACAAACAGTGGAGCACATCCGAGATTAAACATGCCATTGAAAAGTTCAATGAATCTCAACAGATCTAGGAATTTCATAAGATGAAATTGATAAGTGTTTATCTACCTTGATGACCATTATGTTGTGATTACGGCATCCCTCTTCACACCATAGTTGGGGTATTTTGGATCCTAGCCTTATTAAATAACATATTGGGTAATTATTTAAAAGGATCAATTAAACTAATAAATTCTGTTTCTTTTATAGATGTCAAGTGTCAATTCTCCTCCTTCTCCTCCTTCACCCATTTCTGAAAGCATCAAAATGCACCTGCCAAATATGGAAAGGATGACTGGCCTCAACTGTAAGGAATGGCTTCGCAATTGGAGACTGGTTCTCGGTATTGCTGGCAAGCTACATCTCACCGAGTATCCGATCCCGGTCCCACCGGAACAAGTCATCATAAAAGGTTCTTATGATAAGCATAACTTCTTAGTTGATGAATCTGAAAAGATTCGTGACCTCATGCTGTTGACCATTGACCCCGGGTTCCGTAAGGATTTTGAATCCTTGGGGCCATATGAGTTAATGCAACTGGTTGAGGAAAGGTTCCAAAAACCAGTTGAAGAGGAACGAGCTAGGATCTTCAAAAGACTTGCAGAGTGCAAGCTAAAAGAAGGAAGTAGCATCAATTCGCATGTTCTTCAGATTGCAGCGTACATAGGCAAATTGTACAAACTTGGTTATTCCATAAGTCAGGAGATGAGTGTTAACTTTCTACTCGCCTCGTTGACTAGCAAGTACGATATGTTCATTCAGACGTATAGAAAGGAAGACCAGAAAAGGACCCTCATGGAAATGCGTCCACTGTTGACTTTATATGAGTCACTCTTGGACAGGCATAGCTTCAATGGCTCAGCTACTTCTGGATTAAGTCCAGTGAAGAGACGTAACAAGAAACGGTCGAGATCGTCTGGACATGTCTCAAACTGGGAACCACTAAATCGGATACAGTCCCGGAAAGATTGGAAGACGCTCCAAATCTTTTGAAAGCTCAGGTATATCTAAAAACCTCAAAACTCCTATTCCAAGATTTCTTGATACATAATGTGATAGTCACATTTTGGTTTGTATGTAGGGAATCAATAAGGCACAGGACTCTGGCGCATAGGAGCACATTTGGATTGGATCTCCAGCTCGTGTAGTTTTGAAGTTTAGATAGATATTAAAATATTATTATTAGCCTTTAGATGCATTTTGATATTGTCTATCATATATTACATTGTTCAAGGATTTTTGTTTTTAATAAAATTGTCAATTTTCTTTTAACACCTGTTGTCTGAAATTGTCCTTGAAATGTTATATGAATGTGTTGAATGTATGATTAGTAATAACTTGAATGTTGATGCATCCAAAATGTTTGGATTCAAGAATTGTGTCATTTATGATTCTTAATACAAATGTTATAAGAATCAATTCAACCAAAGGTCCAGTTGGACAGGACTTTGGAATCATTTGACTTAAAGTCACTTGATGAATTGAGTTCTTAATGTGTCAAGAAATGAATCAACCAAAGGTCCAGTTGGACAGGACTTTGGAATCATCTGACTTAGAGTCAGATGATGATTAAGTTCTTTATAAAGCACATGTGGCAAGAAATGAATCACCCAAAGATCCAGAGGATAGGATTTTGGAATTAGTTTACTTAGAGTCAACTGAAGATTGCAAGTCTTGAACAAAGTTAACAAAGTCATAAGTTTACATAGATATGTAAAAGACATTGAGATTAAGAGCAACGGACACACCTGTTGCTGTGTATTGCTTGAATCTTGATATAGAACACAATTGTTTGTACTTCACGATATTTATCATTCGGTATGACGAATATGACTTCGCTTATCGGGATAAGCGATTGAACTGAAACCTTGAACAGTTCAAGGACTTCAAAAGAAGTACAAGTTCCACAGAACCTGAGCGATAACATAAAAATGTTTCGCAGTTCATTCTCTTCCAAGAACATTAATAGTTTATAATGTGTCTTAGGGAAGATAATGGAGCATTGGTCGAAACAGTTCGATCCTCGATGTATGAGATACATTAGTTTCCAATAAGTTGAATACTATACCAGTCAGTCCATATAAACCATATTCCGACCACATCCTAGACTAAGTAGGTCTTGCAGACACTGTCTGAAATGTAAAGCTGGGATTATCCCACTTATACATAGGAAGTCCAGGGTCTTGTAGTGTTCATCCGAACCTCATGACTAGCTTGAACATGATCAACATTGTCATTTCATTGGCCATCCCACTGTAACTGTAAAAGAAGAGCTCTTTCAGAAAGAACTCATGGTCTAAGGAAACAGTGGGAGTTGGGACAGTCTTGAATGAGTTTAGGATTAGCCAAATGAAAGAACCTTTAGTCATCACTAGGCTTGGAGCAGAAATCAGATTTCTGTTTTACAACTGACATAATCTCCTCTTGACCAGTAGTATTGATCACCATCATAAGTAGTTATGATCAGGGTGACATACCGATTGGTGGTAAAACACTATAGTTGGTGCGGATTTACAATCCAACTACTTGGAAGCATTGGTGAGCCCGGTTGCTGCCAAACAAGAGAACCTTAGGGCGAGACACGGTCTATGTGATTGATTGATTTTTACACCTGGTCTAAAAACCAGTGGGAGTAACTGAATCATCAAAAGAAAGGGACATGGACAGACACATACCTTCAGAACATCTGGTTGAGTGAGAAAATACTCAGAGTCAAGTAATTGATTCCAGAAACAGCACTCTCAATAGAAGATTAAATTCGAAAGGAAACTGCATGACACATTGTTAATCGTTAGTGGAGCGCGTGTGGATCACCGGCACACTAATAGGGACTCACAAAGAGTGTCCCAGTACAAAGGTACATGAGCCCGGGATTACCCCAGGGGCATCTCGCAAGATAGGATATTCAGATTCTCAAAAATATGCCAAAGGATTGGATTTTTGAGAAAGGGCTGAAAGATTTCCATTAAGATTTCAGAAGGTTTGGAATCTCAAAATGTGCCAAAAGTCCTGGATTTTGTGAATAGTCCATAATCGTGTCAAAGCCAGTGGGAGTGTCGCTGTTATCTACTATCTCCATATGGGGGTTACATACTGTTTCTTGGAAATGTCTCTTTTCATTACAAAGTGTAATGACTTAGTGTTAAGAGACGGATCGCTATGAAAGACTTAATAGAAATACGGCATACTCAGGTGGTTGTAAACGTCTATGAGACAGATCCAGACTCTGCCAAGATGATCTTGATGAGATTCAAGATGCATAAACCCAGGAAAGGGTTTGTTATCATTGCAAAATGTGATGACTTGGCATGAAAGAAATAAAGAAGGTGCAACATACTCACGTAATTCACAGTCATCTATTGGATAGATGAAATCGTCAGCATAGACTTAGCCATTGTAAGCATGATCTTGATAAGATTCAAGATGCATGAGAAGAGTCTCCGAAAGGAAATAGTTTTTCGAAAATCATGACATAAGGATTATAAATAATCTTTAGATTCCGAAAGGGTTTGGAATAAGATTGGATCGGGTTCCACAAGTTTCTTGGATCGATCATAATGTCATGAACATGTCCTGATGACTTCATGCTTAGGGCATAGTAAGTTGCATTCATGGCATTGTTTGGCTGGGAATACTGGTTGGATTGTTTGAACTCAAGTGAGAATTCATTGGGAAATCATTGGGGTGAAAGTGACAGGGTTAATTAGAAAGATTTTCCAAAGTGGTAATTATTAACGTCAGGACATGATGTTAAAGGACTTCATGGTTAAAGAATCTCGTTGGTATTCTGATGGAGCGCGTGTGGTTCACCGGCACATCATAACACCTCGAAATAGTCTTAGGGTGCAATCAAGTAAACTAAAGACCCCAGAACCATAGGAAGTCATAGTACACATTACCAGGATAGAGTTAGGAGAGAAATTGACAGGATAACATATTGAGATGTTATCGGATGAGCATCCGATTGGATCATCTGCAATAAAGTGTATAAGTATAAGATATTTTGGATACATAGAAAGAGTGTAAGATTCATAAAGACATAGCTATAAAATTAGAATTGAAAGTTTAAAAGAAATCTTGAAACCGATAATAGTTTATGACAATATCCGACTTGGTGATTACCTTGTGGAGACTTGGTAATAAGCAGGAGTAGCTGCTAGTCAGATCTTTATGTTTCGCTTTCGCATGTTTTACTTCCCGAATAATTTAATTATTCAGAAAGGTCCACAGTCGTTCATACTTTGGGAAGTAAGTATTGAATCAAGACTGTCATGAATTGGTTTGTAGACTGTCTAAGGAGTTAGACATAGCAATAGGATTGCTACAACATTCATGAGTACTTAGAAATAGAGATTTGAGTATTAGATAAACCCACGCTCAATAGATTGCTTCATGGATTATATCACAAGCTATGTTGAGACGAAAATATCTTATGATCTTGAAGTAGAGAGATATGAATTATAATTTACAAGGCAGTGATTAATTGATAATACGAAAATGCATCGGTAGCTCGATGTTATAAAACGTGTTGCTGTGAATAATGTGACTGGTAAAAGATATAAGCATATGAGTCGAAGCTTATTCGTTCCTTGACCCTGATGGGAAACAGATATCTGTAGGCCTCTCGATTATTTTGATGTTGACTAAAGTGCTGGCCAGCCTGGACTAAATTGATGTGTTCAATTAAAAGTTCTAAAGTCATAAGCAGAATCGGAATCGGGAAACAGAGTATCGGACAGATATTGATCTCAATCCATGTCTCGTGTCTGAAAATATCTTGTTGGACGAAGGATCATATGATCACTTATCTATGGACAGAACTGACTGGGTCAGAGTTCGGCAGCAGTTTCTAGGAAGCTACAGTTTGCTGATCAATTAGAGGATAAACTAGTAATTATAGTCATAGACTTATCCAAGTGGGAGACTGTTGGATTAGGTCTATATATAGACTCATGGTATAGAGTATGAGGAAACATTCTCCCAAGTCTTGAGAACTAAAGTGGTTAATATTTTGTCTTCTTGTGGCTACATATTATGACTATGATATATGACATATGGATGTCAAAATCACCTTATTAAAATCCAACCTTGGCAAGGATGTTTATACGTTGTATCCAGAAGGATTCGTAAATATAAAGCATATTGACCAAGTTTGTAACCTGTGTCTAATCTAGATTAAGTAGGAGTGATGTTGTCTTCTTTCTCCAACACGTTTGCAGAGAAAAAAAAAAGAGTTTGATTTCAATAAAAACCAATATGAGCCTTAACTAGATCATGTGGGAGAGCTATTGTCTTCTAGATCCAACATGTTTTTGACATATTGCTCATTGGAAGTGTCATTCGAACCTTGTACAGTGAAATTTTTTTGGGCTTGGAAAGCGATTTTTAAAGAAAGATCTAGGATATGCATTATCCTTGGAATCAAGATCTATAGAGTTAGATCTAGGCAACTTATTTGTCACGGTAGAAGTACATACATTAACAAGATTTTGAAGCAGTCCAAGATGCACAATTTAAAGCATGGGAACTGCCAATACAACAAGGCCTTATTATGAACAAATCTCAAATCTCAATGTCCCAACACACCCAAAAAGTGATACGCATGAAGAATATGGCATATTCCTCATCTATTTGATTCATCTTGTATGGAATGTTATGCACTGTACTCGATGTTTCCTATAACTTGAGAATAACAAGTCTATTTTTAGTAGAATCTTGGTGAGCAACAATGGATTGTTGTGAAGAGAATTATAAAGTAATTGCAAAGAAATAAAGACATTTTTATTATGAATGGAGTTCGATCGAATAATGTAGCTCCAAGCAGAGCATGATTTTTCAGTTTACTACAGAGTCAAAGTATATTTCCATGTCCGATGAAACTTAAGAAGCATCCTGGATGAGGCATTTTAATTTTATTATTGACCCAGGAGTAACCCCAAGAAATAAATGTGAGTTAGATATATGTTGTGACTGAAGGGTTTTCTAGCAAACAATGAACAAATAATCTCTTATGGTTCACATGCAACCCTAGAAAGATCTATGTTTTCTTCTATGAAGATAATAAACTAAAACTAAAGGCCAACAATAATTTCTAAAGTTTAAAACAAGAATTTCCAACCTTTGAATCTTGTTCTTGAAGCTAGCAGCAAAGAGATCCTGCCTCAAATGAAGTCACACCCAAGCAATGGAGAATACAGTCCAGCAGAGTAATTCTGGTTCAAAAGTGGCGCAGAGAATAAGGGTGCCAGAGGGTTCCTTTTATAGCCTCCAAGGGTTTCACCTGAAACCCTAAGGAGCCTCCTTAGTGGGCAAGCCTGTTGACCACTTGGACCAGACCTCTTAAACCCTGATTAGGGTTTCGCCACCTATGGAGAAGCCTCCATAGTTGGCGCCACTTTTGGTCCCTGTCCACTGGCCAGTCAGTATTCAACTATTGAATAATTACATAACCAGTCCCTATACCTTTAATTAACTAATTTAATCACTGAATCAAATCCAATTAATTCTAGATTAAATCTTAATTAATTATTATAGTTTCTAATTAATATATTAACACTTAAATATATTAATAAACCATTTAATTAATTCTATTGATTTATTAAACAATTAATAAATCAACCTTTTACTCTACTGAACTCTATCCTAACCTCCAGCTATGAAGGCAACCCAAATGGACTTTGCTTCAATTAACAAGATAAATGTAAATATAAAGTCATGGCTTAGACACCTAATCCAACAGTCTCCCACTTGGATAAGTCTATGACTTTAATTTATCTTTAGATTAATTAACAGCCTGCAGCTTCCAAGAAACTACCGCCGAACTCTGACCTAGTCAGTTCTGTCCATAGATAAGTGATCATATTATCCTTCGTCCAACAAGATATTTTAAGACACGAGACATGGATTGAGATCAATCTCTGTCCGATACTCTGTTTCCCGATCTCCAATTCTGCTTATGACTTTAAGACTTCTAATTGAACACATCAATTTAGTCCCGGCTGGCCAGCACTTTAGTCAACTTCAAAATCATAGAGAGGCCTACAGATATCTGTTTCCCATCAGGGTCAAGGAACGAATAAGCTTTGACTCATATGATTGTGTCTTTTATTTGTCAAAGTCGTACACAACAATGTGTTTTATAACATCGAGTTATCGATGAGTTTTCGCATTATCAATGCACAACCGACTCGTAAATTTCAACTCATATGTCTCCGCTTCAAGATCATATGATATTATCGTCTCAACATTGCTCGTGATGTAATCCATGAAGCAATCTATTGAGCGCGGGTTTATCCAATACTCAAATCTTTATTTCTAAGTACTCATGAACGTTGTAGCAGTCTTACTGCAATGTCTAACTCCTTAGACAATCTACAAACCAATTCACGACAGTCTTCGTTCATACTTACTCCCGAAAAGTATGAGCGACTGTGGACTTTTGAATAATCAAATTATTCGGGAAGTGAAACATGCAAAGACGAAACTTAAAATCCGACTGGTAGCTACTCTTGCTAATTACCAAGTTTCCACGAGGTAATCACCAAGTTGGATTTTACATAAAACTATTATCGGTTTCTAGATTCCTATTAAACCTTTTAATTCGAGTTATGTATCTATGTCTACTTGACCTTTCACTCTTTCTGTGTATCCAAATGTTATACATTTATACACTTCATCCGATCGGATATCCTTCCGATGATATTTCAATTTGGTCATACCGTCATTCTCACTAACAACTCCATTCTATGTACTATGACTTTCCATGGTTCTCGGGATCTTTAGTTCACATGACTGCACCCTAAGATTATTTCGAGGTGTTACGATGTGCCGGTGAGCCACACGCGCTCCATCAGAATGCCAATGAAATTCTTTAACCATTAAGTCCTTATTTGAAAACTCTTTTCAAATTGTTATCAACATTCACCCCAATCATTTCCCAATGATTTCTCACGTATGTACAAAATCCATTAAGTATTCACAGCCAGGTCATATCCTGAATCTGACTCACTATGCTCTAAGCATTAAGTCATCAAGACATGTTCATGACACTTCTGATCGATCCAAGAAACTTGTTGGATTCGATCTAGTCCTATTCCAAACTCTTTTGGAATCATGGGATTAGTTATAATCCTTATGTCACGACTTTTAATAACTATATCCTTTCGGAGACTTTTCTTCATGCGTCTTGAATCTTATCAAGATCATGCTTACTATGGCCATGTCTATACTAATAACAACATCTATATGATATATGTCAATGGATTATGTGAGTATGTTGCACCTTTTACATCTCTCATGCCAAATCATCACGCTTTGTAATGACAGGAAACTATTTCCTAGGGAAATGCATCTTGAGTCTCATCAAGATCATTTTGGCAGATTTTCGATCTATCTCATAGACGTTTATAACCACCCGAGCATGCCGTATCTTTATTAAGTCTTTCATAGCGATCCGTCTCTTAACACCAAGTCATTACACTTTGTAATGAAAAGAGACGTTTCCTAGAAACATTATGTAACACACATATGGAGATAGTAGATAACCGCGACACTCCCACTGGCTTTGACACGGTTATGGACTATTCACAAAGTCCAGAACTTTTGGCATATTTTGAGAATCCAAACCCTTCTGACATCTTATTAGATATCTTTCAGCCCCTTTTCAAAATCCAATCCTTTGGCATATTTTGAGAATCTGAATATCCTTTCTTGCGAGATGCCCGTGGGGAAATCCCGGGCCCATGTACCTTTATACTGGAATATTCTTTGTGAGTCCCTATTAGTGTGCCGGTGATCCACACGCGCTCCACTAACGAGTTACAATATGCAGTGTCCTTTCGGATTTCATCTTCTATTGAGAGTGCTTCTCTCGGAGTCAATTACTTGATTCTGAGTATCGTCTCACTCAACCAGATGTTCTGAAGGTACGTTTCTGTCCATGCTGCTTTCTTTTGATGAATCAATTACTCCCACTGGTTTTTAGACCAGGTGTAAAATCAATCAAAATGCCACATAGACTGTATCTCGTCCTAAGGTTCTCTTTATTGGCAGCAAACGGGCTCACCAATGCTTCCAAGTAGTCGGATTGTGAATCCGTACCAACTATAGTGTTTTACCACTATTCAGTATGTCACCCTGATCATAACTACTTATGATGGTGATCGGTACTACCGGTCAAGAGAAGATTATGTCAGTATTAAGACAAAAATCTGATTTCTGCTCTAAGCCTAGTGATGACTAAAGGTTTTATCACATGGCTAATCCTGAACTCATTCAGGACTGTCCCAACTCCCACTGTTTCCTTAGAAAATGAGTTCTTTCTAAAAGAGCTCTTTCTTTTCCAGGTACAGCGGGATAGCCAGTGAAACGACATCTCTGATTAGGTTCAGGCTAGTCATGAGGTTCGGACGAACACAACAAGACCCTGGACTTTTGATGTACAAGTGGGACAATCCCAGCTTTACATTTCAGACAGTGTCTGCAAAACCTACTTAGTCGAAGGATGTGGTTGGAATATGGTCTGACTGGTTTAGTATTCAATGTATCGGAAACTAATTGGAAATGTATCTCATACATTGAGGATCGAACTGTTTCGACCAATGCTCCATCATCTTCCCTAAGACACATTATATCTATTAATGTTCTTGGAAGAGAATAATTGTGAAACATTTTCCCAGTTTATGTTGTCACTCAGGTTCTGTGGATCTCGTACTTCCTTTGAAGTCCTTGAACTGTTCAAGGTTTCAATCCAATCGCTTATTCTGATAAGCGAAGTCATATTCGTCATACCGAATGACAAATATCGTGAAGTACAAACAATTGTGTTCAATTTGAAGATTCTAGCAATACACAGCAACTGATGTGTTTGTTGCTCCTAATCTAAATCTCTTTTACATCTCTATGTAAACTTATGACTTTGTTAATTTTCTTCAAGACTTGCAATCTTCAGTTGACCCTAAGTCAACTGATTCCAAAATCCTGTCCTTTGGATCTTTAGGTGATTCATTTCTTGCTACATGTGCTTTATAAAGAACTTAATCATCATATGACTCTAAGTCAAATGATTCCAAATTCCTGTCCAACTGGATCTTTGGTTGATTCATTTCATTACACATTAAGAACTGAATTCATCATGAGACTCTAAGTCAAATGATTCCAAAGTCCTGTCCACCTGGACCTTTGGTTGAATTGATTCTTATAACATTAACAATCATAAGGGACATAATTCCTAAAATCCAAACACTTTTGATGCATTCAACATTCAAGTTATTACTAATTATGCATTCAACACAATCATACAACATTTCAAGGATATTTCAAACAACATGTGTTAAAAGAAAATTGAACGACAATTTTATTAAAAACAAATTCCTTGAATAATGTACTATATGATAGAAAATGTCTTACGCATCTAAAAGCTAATAACAATATTTCATTATCTAACTAAACTTCAAAACTGCATGAGCCGGAAATCCAATCCAAATGTGCTCCTATGCGCCAATGTCCCGTACCCTACTGATTCCCTGCATACAAACCAAAATGTGACTATAACATTATGCATCAAGGAATTATGGAACATGAGTTTTGAGGTTTTTAGATATACCTGAGCTTTCAAAAGATTTTGACCTTGGAGCGTCTTCCAATCTTTCCGCGACTATATCCGATTCTGTGGATTCCCAGCTTAAGACATATCCAGACGACCTGGATCGTTTCTTGCTGCGTCTTCCCACTGGACTTAATCTAGAAGTAGCTGAACTATTGGAGCTATGCCTATCTAAGAGTGACTCGTATAAAATCAACAGTGGACGCATTTCCATAAGGGTCTTTATCCGGTCTTCCTTTCTATACGTCTGAATGAACAGATCGTACTTATTAGTCAGTGAAGCGAGTAGAGTGTTAACACTCGACTCATGACTCATGGAATAACCAAGTTTGTACAACTCGCCTATGTACGCTTCAATATGAAGAACATGTGAATCGATGCTACTTCCTTCTCTTAACTTACACTCTGCAAGTCTTTTGAAGATCCTAGCTCGTTCCTCTTTAGCCGGTTTTTGGAACTTTTCCTCAACCGATTGCATTAACTCATATGGCCCCAAGGATTCAAAATCCTTGCGGAACTCGGGGTCAATGGTCAATAGCATGAGGCACGAATCTTTTCGGATTCATCAACTAAGAAGTTACGCTCATCATAACAACTCTTTATGATGACTTGTTCTGGTGGAACCGGGATCGAATACTCGGTGAGATGTAGCTTGCCAGCAATGCCGAGAGCCAGTCTCCAATTGCGAAGCCATTCCTTACAGTTAAGGCCAGTCAGCCTTTCCATATTTAGCAGGTGCTTTCTGATGCTCTCAGAAATGGGTGAAGGAAGATAGGGAAGAGAATAGACACTTGATTCAGACATCTACAATACACAGAATTTATTAGTTTAATTTTTTATTTTTAAATAATTACCCAATTTATTATTTATTAAGGCTAGGACCCAAAATGCCCCAACTATGGTGTGAAGAGGGATGCCGTAATCACAACATAATGGTCATTAAGGTAGATAATACAATTATCAATTTCATCTTATGAAATTCCTAGATCTGTTGAGACACATTGAACTATTCAATGGCATGTTTAGTCTCGGATGTGCCCCACTGTTTGTGACTGGGATGCCGAGGATCACAAACCGGGTGTGAATAACCATGCAAATTAGCTTGGTACTCTCGAAGTCAATTGTCATATCTAATTAACGTGCCGGTTAACCACACACGCTCCGTTAATAATGAAAAAATCGAGAAACCCATTGCACGTCTTTGCGGACCCCAGTTGACGTGCCGGTAAACCACACATGCTCCACCAACGTTCCACAAAGTGCAATGTGCAATTCCATGGATTAGCACGAATTCACATTTTTATCCTAAAGTAACTAGATTGGGTTTTGTTCAAGGTTCTAGTACTTTCAATTATAGCATTATACTTTTAAGAGGCTTAGCGGTTCTATCAAAACCGTTCTGCTAACGACACTCGACTGACCAGGAGAGCGGTGGGTAAGAGTAGATACCCATTAGACTGCCATTTTATAGGCAGTCGCCTTATACCCTCTTTATAGGACAGTTTTGTGAATGAGACCTACTTGCGGTAAGACTAACCAATTTTCTTAAATATAAATTATTAACTTTTAATCATAAATATATAAGATATATTTTAATCTTATTAAAATATTTTAGAATTAATTATCTCATAATTTTCGCAAATTTTAAACTATTTTTCGAAAATTTAAATTAATTCTTTAAGCTGATTTAATTGGTCTTTTAATTAACAATTAATTAAACTAATTAAATCTAAGATAGATTTCATAAATTAATCAAATTAATTTTCTATCTAATAACCCTTGTTGGTCGAAAAAGGCATGCAAGGCAATTAGGGTTCCAATTATTCAATTTAGTAAACTACCAAAAATATCAACCAACTAATTAAGGCAAGCATGGGGGGACCAAAAGGGAGTCGGCGGCTAGGGTTAGGAAACCCTAGCCTTGGCATCGATTTTAGGCCTCTTCCAAGAGGTGTTCATCGGAAAAACACCCAGGGCAAAAACAGTTCAAGCAGTTTATATCAAACACAAGAAAACAAGCCTATGCTCTGATACCACTGAAGGGTTTTCTAGCAAACATTGAACAAATAATCTCTTATGGTTCACGTGCAACCCTAGAAAGATCTATGTTTTCTTCTATGAAGATAATAAACTAAAACTAAAGGCCAACAATAATTTCTAAAGTTTAAAACAAGAATTTCTAACCTTTGAATCTTGTTCTTGAAGCTAGCAGCAAAGAGATCCTGCCTCAAATGAAGTCACACCCAAGCAATGGAGAAGACAGTCCAGCAGAGTAATTCTGGTTCAAAAGTGGCACAGAGAATAAGGGTGCCAGAGGGTTCCTTTTATAGCCTCCAAGGGTTTCACCTGAAACCCTAAGGAGCCTCCTTAGTGGGCAAGCTTGTTGACCACTTGGACCAGACCTCTTAAACCCTGATTAGGGTTTCGCCACCTATGGAGAAGCCTCCATAGTTGGCGCCACTTTTGGTCCCTGTCCACTGGCCAGTCAGTATTCAACTATTGAATAATTACATAACCAGTCCCTGCACCTTTAATTAATTAATTTAATCACTGAATCAAATCCAATTAATTCTAGATTAAATCTTAATTAATTATTATAGTTTCTAATTAATATATTAACACTTTAATATATTAATAAACCATTTATTTAATTCTATTGTTTATTAAACAATTAATAAATCAACCTTTTACTCTACTGAACTCTATCCTAACCTCCAGCTATGAGGGCAACCCAAATGGACTTTGCTTCAATTAACAAGATAAATATAAATATAAAGTCATGGCTTAGACACCTAATCCAACAGTGACAACACTGGTGCTATAGCGATAAAGAATACATATGAGAGTTTCATTGAGTCGAAAGAGGATGTGATCATGAAAGTTCATACATATCATAATTCAATATATTTGTTTACAAAAACAATTTCTATAGCTTGCATGGAAGTCACATTGAAGGCATTGTACTTTTTCACGCTAGTAGTTCTTGATTTGTACTTTTGGTATTTAGATATTGGAATAGTAAACAATTTCATTTAGTTATTAACTAATATACTTGGCGTATGATTGCTTTCATAAAATGAAATTGTATTATATATTACTTGACGCATGTCAAACGATATTGTGAAACATGAAAGCTATAAATATTATAATCAGATATATCATGAACTTATAAGGGACATATACAATCAATATCATTATTTGTTCCTCTAATGGTTGGAACATGATATCCGTCGGGCTCCTCAGTAGGATCAAATAAGATGAATGGTATGTTCATACACGAATGATATTGATTGTATAGTATGTTATCTTATATGACTTTGTAGATTGTGAAACCTATATTGAGTCCATATATAAATGATTAAATTTATGTCTCATGTTCAATGATATAAAAAAAGGAAATAGAGATTATAATCATTCACTATTAAAAGCTAATAATGGATTTATAGAGACAATACTAATACATAATTAGGGATAGTCACATATTGCTAGATGCTTACCACTATCTATATATTTATTTTCTTTATCCCTTGCATAAGTGGAAGTCTTTTGACAATGATGTGTAAGATATAAACAAATTGCTATATTGCTAACTGTGTCTGAGCCTACAAGGTCACATAATAAGAGTCCTGATAGATCCATATAAATAATAATGTTATTTTTATCAAGTAAAATACATATGAAAATAAAACTGTTTATTCGTTATTTATCATATCAAAGAAATTAAAATAAAGTGGTAATTTTAGTGGAATAACCTTGTGGAATGTACTTGAATAAATTTTGGAAGCCTTACCCAACTGTATTTAAGGAGAGGATTAGGACTAATGAGGAAATAAGCAACATAACACCTAAACCCTAATCCTCGAGCGCCACTTAATTGGTGGCTCCATTCTTGTCGTTCGAAACTTATAAAAAGTTGGTACATTCTTGAATCACATGAAATACAAAATGTTATATTTATTTTTGATGGAGAGTAATGAGAGAACATTTATTTTGGAGCTTACATCAACGGATAATATTAGGGTGGCGCTAAATACCCCCCCCCCCCCCCCCTTCACTCTTACATCTTAAATGAACTACTATCTACCACACACACATATCCTGTAATAAGAGGTTTATTTTAGTTTACCGTATTATTATAGGAGCCTTATTTTAGAGTAATCTTGAATAAACCTCTTCCGATGAGACATATGTGTGTATGGGTCCACCACACCAACACATACATGTTCCATCAAAGGGGATTTATTTAACACCACCCTTATTTTATTGTATCCATCATTCTTGACATATACTTCAAATAGAATTCATGAAAATTACCATTTATCTAACATCACAATAATAATTTAATAAAATACCAAAATCACTATATACTTCAAATTTTTGTCAGTTTCAAACTCCATATACGATTTTTTTGTTTTTTTCTTTCTCGTAATTTATTTATCATTGCTCATCTTTATTGCTTTTATTTCTTGTTATAAATTCATCATTTCCTCTTCATTTTTTAGTTTTTTCGTTGCCAATTATATAAATAGTACTATTTTATGTTATTTCAATTAATATCCAACATGAATAACAACTCTGAAACTCATAAACAATTATGAAACTCATAAAACGGTTCGAAACTCGAACCAAACACAAAAAAAAAAGTTCAAAACTCTTTGATACTTTCAGAGTTTTGAAGTAACCTTTGTTAGAAAAAAAATTATTTTCAAACTTGGTTTTTATGACAAAAATATGCTCAAAACTCATAGTTGAGTTCATAATTTGATCCCTCCTAAAATGATGCTCATTTTTTTTATTTTTTTTCGAAATAATTGCAAGTTTGTTATAGATATTTTAGGAAAGTGATAATTTTCATAAATGTGTGTAATTTAAAACATCACTTTATATATATATATATATATATATATATATATATATATATATATATATATATATATATATATATATATATATATATATATATATATATATATATATATATATATATATATATATATATATATATATATATATATATATATATATATATATATATAAATATATATATAAAGTGATGTTTTAAATTACACATATATATATATATATATATATATATATATATATATATATATATATATATATATATATATATATATATATATATATATATATATATATATATATATATATAATTTTTTAAGGATGAATATGGGACGGTTAAGAGATAAAACCTAGCCATAATCAAACCAGTCATATTCATCGGGTATCAGTTATTAATGATTTCAGTTAGTGGTTTAGGTAGTTAATATGATCAACCCTAATTTTTTCTAAAACATTAGTAAATGCGTAAAAATGGAAAAATGCTATGAATCTCATCTAAATATTTTCAATAAATAAACTAAATAGAGATCGTAAGTTCATACTTCTTCCTCAACATACTTTTATTATAAGAGAACTAATAATTATTGACTTTTTAACAATGTATTATTTATTAAATAACATTTATTTAACATGAAACATATTAATGTTAATCTTTTCCAATGTTTAAACATTTTAACGAGTTTTTAGTTACCTAGTTTATCCTTATTTATATGGATATTTTGTAAAGCCCCTCATCAATATTGTTCTTTTTAAGCACGCAAAAAAGTCAAAATGATCATGAAAATAGTTAAAATATATTAAGAAAAAATTCAACATTGACGTTTTTTAAT
Organism: Cichorium intybus; assembly: GCA_023525715.1. Taxonomy (NCBI): domain Eukaryota; kingdom Viridiplantae; phylum Streptophyta; class Magnoliopsida; order Asterales; family Asteraceae; genus Cichorium; species Cichorium intybus. The sequence continues at coordinate 5,333,331 of CM042010.1, forward strand.
ATTTGATATAAATATTATTTTGCTTGTTTTGATGCATGTATTTTAATGGTATATTTTACGATAAATAATACATCTTTATTTTATATATAATAAGTAGATTAATTAGCCGATAAATAATTCATATCCTAATATTATTATATGATTAAGGGTAGAATAAAATGTCATGCATGCAAAGGGTACAAAATATAAGAAACAAATACATTATAAAAATATATTATTACAATAATTACTTATATTTTCATAAGTGATTAAGATGACCTTTAAACAAGCTATATATTTCAATAATAAAAATTACTTCACTAAATTTTATAAATAGTAAGAAGTTTTAGAAGTAGATGTGGTTTAAAATATTTTAGGTAGTGTTTGATATGTAGTACATGATAGAACAGAACAAAACAAATCATTTTGAAGTTGCGTAAATAGAACTTGAATAACGATCAAGTCAATACGGACAAGTTGATTAAATTCTAGTCTCACCTAAAATGGTGGAACAAAGTAGATAGGAGCAAAATGACAAAAAAGTTATCTAATCTGTCTCTTAGCTCCATCGCTACCAACACCCACACACCCACACACACCCCCATCCCCCATACATACATACATACATACATACATACATACATACATACATACATACATACATACATACATGTTGGATTAGGTGTCTAAGTCATGACTAATAATTAGTATTTACCTAACTAACAGTAGCATAGTCCATTTGGGTTGCCCTCATGGCCAGATGTTTGTTGGAAAGTTAAGTAGAGAGAAAGGCTTGATTTATTATGTGACTAATAAATCAAAATATTGTTTGTTAATATATTATGAAGATGATATATTAATTAGAAATAATATTATTTGATTAACAATTAATCAGAAATTAATTGGATTAATTTCTGTGGCATTAATTAGATTAATCAGGAGGTCAGGGATTAAAGTCGTACAAATTCAATAGTTGAATTGCGGCGCGCGGCGCGCCAATGTAAAGGCCGCGACGCGCGTACATATTCGTACGAATTCAATAGTTGAATTGCGGCGCACGGCGCGCAAATGACTTGGGCGCGGCGCGCGTACAGATGATCCGGAAAATGGGCTGCGGCTAGGGTTTCAGCTTTGCCTCTTGGTTCCCTATAAATAGGGAACCCTAGACCTCATTATCAGTCGCTCATTCTATTATTTCTCTCTGGAATTTCGATCCATAATCCTCTCGGCCTGGGTGTGATCACATTTGAGGCAGAATATTTTTGCTGCTCAGCTTCCAGAAAATTCTAAAAGGTTGGTTTTTCTAATTTTATTCTTTTAGTCAATTTTCTTATGGCCTTTAGGTTTTGTTATATGTTCAATTAGAAGAAAACATAGATCCTCATAGGTTGCATGTGAACTTAGATTATTTAGTTCATGGTTTGTAGAAAACCTTTCAGTGGTATCAGAGCCTGTTTTGTTTTCTTGTTGAATTGATATAACTGTTTTAGGGTTTAAAGCTTATAAACCCTAATATATATGTGGATCGATTTCTTGGATTAGGGTTTTGGAAACCCTAATTCCTCCCATGTAATTTTCGATTTTGGTTTTTAGGGTTTTAGGAGGTTTTCTATTTTTGGTAACTTTATTTGTTAATTAAAATGGATAACCTTAAACCCTATTAATTGAAATTGAAAATTAGGGGTTTAAGGATAGGTTTTAATTAATTTGATTAATTTGTATAAACCTATCTTCATTTGAATTAATTTAATTAATTGTTAATTAAAAGATAATTCAAAAAGGGATTTAATTAATTGTTGAAAATTAATAGAAAAATCCAGAAAAATATTTTAAAATCTTTAAAATATTTAGATTTAATTAATTTAATTAATTGGTAATTAAAATTGATTAAATCGAATTTAAGGTTTAATTTAATTCAAAATTTAATTGTTAAATTTGGTAAAATTAAAAGATAAATCTTGAATATTTTAAAGGGTTTTAAAATACATCTTATATATGTTATTAATTGTTAATACTATATGTATAAGATAAAATTGGTCAGTCAATTCAATAGTAGGCCTCATTCACGAAACTGGTCTATAAAGTGGGTATAAGGAGGCTGCCTATAAAATGGCAGTCTAATGGGTGAACACTCTCGCCCGCTGCTCGCCTGATCAGTGGAGAGTCGTTAGCCGAACAGTTTTGATAGGACCACTTAATCATTAAAACTATAATGATCAAAGTACTAGAATCTTTACACAAGATCCCAATCTAGTTACTTTAGGAAAAATGTGAATTTGATGCTACCCCATGAAATTGCACATTGCACTTTATGAAACGTTGGTGGAGCGTGTGTGGTTTACCGGCACACCAATGGGGGTTCATAAAGAGTGGTAATGGGTGTCTCGGGTGTTATCATTGTTGATGGAGCGTGTGTGGTTAACCGGCACATCAATTTGAGATGATAATGGACCCCGAGAGTACCAAGCTAATTTGCATGGTTATTCACACCCGGTTTGTGATCCTCGGCATCCCAGTCACAAACGGTGGGGCATATCCGAGATTAAACATGCTATTGAACAGTTCAATATATCTCAAAAGAAACTAGGAATTCCATTTATAATAAGATTATTTTTCCGCGGTGGAATTGGCTGAATCGTCATTCGCCTACCTTTATAAAATTTGCTTATAGATTACGGCATCCCTCTTCTATGTTGCAAATTGTTATAGTTGGATCCTAGCCTTATTTTATATTGGGTTTTTATAAGGACCGACAAGTATCTAATTAAACTTACCTTCTTTTATAGATGTCTTCTGCTGATCAATCCGCTCCCCACTCAAACTCCAGTGTTCCCTCTATCCTCTCACTGTATTCCAAGGTTCAATTGAACGGGACAAACTACAATGACTGGATTAGAAATATCAAGATGGCTCTAAGGTACGAGAACAAGGAGTATGTCCTCGAGACCGAGCTTGTCGATATTGACCCTGAAATTGCTACTCCCGAGGAGATTGCCTCGTACCAAAAACATTCTGATGATGCGACCAAAGTGGCCTGCATCATGATCGCCACAATGAACCCCGAATTGCAGAGGATATACGAAGACTACTGGCCCTTTGAGATGCACAAGGAGCTTGCGGAAAAGTTCCGCAAGCAAGAGCGCATCGAAAGGTGCGAGGTGGTCAAGGACTTCACGAACAGAAAACCTAAAGATGGAGAGTCCATCTGTGCTCATGTGCAAAGGATGCAAGGTTACGTGGAGCGGCTTAGAAAGCTTGCGATGCCTGTACCTGAGGAGTTGGTCGTTGATGTAACACCCGACTTATTAACAAAAAAACACCCCAAAAATTTTCATTTTTCAAACCAAATATTTTACAAATAACATCATAAGTAAGGGGGTTTTAGTCAATACAATACGAGTACAAGTGTATCATGAAGTACAATACATAAATATTATATATTCTTCAAGCCGGGTCGTTACTTCAAATGCTAAGTCCTCAGTCACGGACTTTGTCTTTACCCTTAGCAGGGTCACGCTCACCTGCAGGGACATATCAAACAACTGTGAGCTATAAAGCCCAATGAGTAATCAATCAATCAAATAAACATATACAAGAGAGTAATAACAATTAAACTCTTAAACAATTTCTGTCCCAAAATCATGGTCATCACTGACCGCACCGTGATCATAGCCATAAAGGCCGCATCTAATATCATAGCCCGAAGGCCGCACCAAATCATAGCCCGAAGGCCGCATCGGAGACATAGCCCGAAGGCCGCACCGGAGTCATAGCCCGAAGGCCGCATCAAATCATAGCCCGAAGGCCGCATCGGAGACATAGCCCGAAGGCCGCACCGGCTTGGGTTCAACAACCCAAAATCATGGTCTTAAGACCGCACCATTTAATATCATAGATAGTAATCTTAGCCAACAAGGCTGCACCAATATATCATACTAGATATAATCAAGATTACTCACCTGAAGGCTTGCTACTATTAGCTTTTGTCGTTTCTTGCCTTGAAATGAAATCCGTAGGATTTTGTCCCGTACCTATAAATCAATTCATTTCACAATGATTATAGGTTAATATACCATTTCAGTTGGTTCTAATGCACAAGAGTCTAATATAAGACTAATTCCAAGCATTAACCATTGGTATAAAAATTTAATACACGTCCCGAAATACGCGTATTCTGCTACAGTACTTTCGGGAGGTCGTATTCGTATTCCGATAATTTTCCATGAAGTTTCACAACATATTAGACCTATGTTTAAAATTTCAGGTCAATCGGATAAGCCTAGCATTGAAATCAAAGTTGGAAAATGCACCAAAATTTAACAGAGGCAAAAATGCTCACTGCCGCGAGGTCGGGTCGCGATCGACCCCTGGGTCGGGTCGCGATCCCTGCGACTCCAGGCAGTTTGGTCCGATTTTGGTGTTAAAAACCCCATTTTCCTCTTGTTAAGCACTTATTGCTCGACTTAATCACAAAGAAATGTTCCAAGACCAAAACCTTTGACTAATAACAAGTTTTAACCATAATTTGATCAAATTGAATTCCATTTCCAATTTTCCCGTTTTCACAATTTTAGTCCAAAAACCGAAATTATTGAATTCTACTTGCTTCTAATGATTTCTTTCAGTCATTATAGCATCTAGAACTCATCTTAATCCATTAGAATCAAGTTTATCCCAAGAACTCATCATCTAGGGTTCTTGATCAAAATCCCAATTCTTGAACAATAGCAACCTACTTCCATTTTCTTGAATTAAGTCCTTTTTAGCATGACTTAATGGAAGTATTAAGCTACTTATCACATAATTTCATAACTGAAATTGCACATTTCAGTTTCTATAAAATTCCTCAAGAACAAACCATCAAGAACTTGGAACACTTACCTTTTAAGCTTCTAATTCCACTCTTTGAAGCTATAATTCAACTTTGCAAACTTCAATTCTTCAAAGCTCTTCAATTTCTGCAGAAATCGCACAAGAGTTTCTCTCCCGTAGCTTACCAATTTTCTGCACAAACTAGGAGAAGGTTCCAACCTTTTATACCTCCATAAATTGCATTTTGGTCCTTGAAGTTGCATTTCTCATGCTTTTGCCACAATTTACAAATTAAATGACAAAATTAAATTATTATAACATTTTAAGTCCAAGACTCAAAATATTATTTTCAAACAAGTCCTTTTTTTTGTCCAAAAGACCAAATTACCCTTTTGAGGTAAAATGACCATTTTGCCCTTTTTATTATAATTATATAATAAATACATTTTCGGCGTTACAAATTCTCCCCTCCTTTAAGAGATTTCGTCCCCGAAATCATACAAAAAGTTGAGGATATTTCTCCCTCATCTCACTTTCGGTCTCCCACGTCATGTCGGAACCTTTGTGATGACGCCAAAGTACTTTCACCATGCTGATCGTTTTGTTTCTAAGCTGTCTTATCTTGCGGTCTAGCACCCGCTCAGGTTGTTCCGGGTATCTCAGCTTTTCATCCACCTCAATTTCAGCAAGAGGTATATGTTGAGACTTATCAAACAACGTTTTTCTCAAATGGGACACATGGAATACATCATGTATACCATGAAGTTCATCAGGTAATTCCAATCGATACGCCACGGCTCCAACCCTTTGGGATATACGGAAGGGTCCAATGAAGCGAGGACTCAACTTCCCTTTCTTCCCAAAATGGATTAAGCCCTTCCAAGGGGATACTTTGAGCATTACCATATCTCCTACTTGGAATTTTATCGGTTTCACCCGTTTGTCCGCGTACTGTTTCTGTCTATTCTGAGCTACCTTCAAATTTTCGCGTATCAGTTTGATCTTTTCTTCAGTCTGTGCTACAATTTCGGGTCCAGCCAACGGCTTTTCCCCAACTTCAGTCCAGCAGGTCGGAGTACGGCACGGTGCTCCATACAAGGCTTCATATGGGGCCATCTGAATGCTGGAATGATAGCTGTTATTGTACGCGAATTCCACTAAAGGCAAATGATCTTCCCAGCTTCCACCGAAGTCTATGACACAAGTTCTCAACATATCTTCCAAAGTTTGGATCGTTCTTTCACTTTGGCCATCGGTCTGCGGGTGATATGCGGTACTCATAAGTACTTTTGTACCCAATTGCTCTTGAAGACTTTGCCAAAAATGAGAAGTAAACCTACTATCTCGGTCCGATACAATCGATGCAGGTAATCCATGACGACAAATGACCTCATCAATGTAGATTTTCGCTAGTTGATCTACTCTGTACTTTTCCTTATATGGTATAAATTGTGCCGATTTGGTCAATCGATCCACAATCACCCATATAGAATCATAACCTCGCGGTGTCCGCGGCAGCTTTGTCACAAAATCCATGGTAATATGGTCCCATTTCTTCTCTGGAATCGGCAATGGCTGTATTTCTCCATACGGTTTCTGATGATTTGACTTAACTTGCAAACAAGTGTACATATCTTCCAATGTCCCTCTTCATTCCAGGCCACCAATACATCGGTTTTAACGTCCGATACATTTTAGTACTGCCCGGATGAACTGCATATCGGCTATAATGGCTATCTTCTAGAAGCAAATTCCGCGCTTCTCCTTGTTTCGGGACCCATATACGGCCCCTGAAAGTCTTCAATTTCTGAGCATTTTCTTCCAGATGCTTCAAATATCCAACCATTCTTTCGCTTTTTACATTCTCCGGCTTACACGCTTCCTCTTGTGCCAAACGAATCAATCCTGGTAACCGGCTCACTACACCCATACACGCGGATGTAACTTTCAGAGGAGTTTCTTTTCGGCTTAAAGCATCTGCCACCACATTCGCCTTGCCAGGGTGGTACTGAATTTCACAATCAAAGTCTTTAAGCAGATCCATCCACCTTTGCTGTCTCATACTAAGCTCCTTCTAGTCGAAGAGGTACTTCAGGCTCTTATGATCCGTGTAAATGACAAATTTTACACCGTATAAATAATGCCTCCACAACTTCAATGCTAGAACCACTGCAGCTAATTCTAGATCATGAACTGGATATTTCTTTTCAGCATCTTTTAATTGGCGGGACGCGTAAGCTATGACTCGACCTTTTTGCATTAAAACACACCTAAGGCCGATTCTTGAAGCATCGCTGTAGATTACATACTCTTCTCCGCTTTGGGGTAGTACTAACACCGGTGCTTCACATAAAGCTTGTTTCAGTTTCTGGAATGCTTCTTGCTGCTCTTCAGCCCAAGTAAAATTTTCACCTTTCTTAGTCAACTTGGTCAACGGGACAGCTATCGAAGAGAAATTCTTGACAAATCTTCTGTAATTGCCTGCCAAACCAAGAAAACTTCGTACCTCAGTGGGACTTCTAGGCGGTTCCCACTTCATCACAGCTTCAATCTTTGCTGGATCTACTTTCACCCATTCAGCAATGATTACATGGCCAAGGAATTGGACTTCTCTTAACCAGAATTCACACTTGGAGAATTTAGCATACAGCTTTTCTCGGCGAAGCAACTCCAATACTTGTCGCAGGTGCACTTCATGTTCGGTTTGACTTCGTGAATACACCAATATGTCATCTATAAACACTATCACCGAAGTATCAAGGAACGATCGACACACCTGGTTCATAAGGTCCATGAATACGGCTGGAGCATTGGTTAACCCAAAAGGCATCACCAAAAACTCATAATGACCGTATCTCGTTCGGAAAGCTGTCTTCGGAATATCTGACTCCCTTATCTTCAATTGGTGATATCCTGACCTCAGATCAATCTTGGAAAAGTAGGACGCGCCTTGTAGCTGGTCAAACAAGTCATCTATTCTGGGTAGCGGGTACTTGTTCTTCACCGTGATCTTGTTTAGTTCCCGATAGTCAATGCACATGCGCATTGACCCATCTTTCTTCTTGACAAACAAAATGGGGGCTCCCCAAGGCGAGGTACTCGGTCTAATGAAACCCCTGTCTAGCAATTCTTCCAGTTGCTTCCGTAGTTCCACCATTTCTGAAGGTGCTAAACGGTATGGAGCTCGGGCAACAGGTGCAGCTCCCGGAATCAGTTCAATCGTGAACTCAACCTGTCGATCTGGTGGCAACCCTGGAAGTTCGTCTGGAAACACATCTGGGAACTCGTTCACCACATTCACATTCGCTACCCCCACTTTAATCGGTTGAGCCACCGATACATAAGCTAGATAGGACATCCCTCCTTTACTGATACAGCTTCGGGCTTGAGCAAAGGAGATAACTGGCATTCTTAACCGAGGTCGTTCACCTTGAATTTTCATCCATTCCCCTTCCGGTGACAACACTGTAATACTTTTATTTCTACAATCCACGTTAGCATAATTCGTTGCTAACCAATCCATTCCCACAATTACACCAAATTCGTTGGTAGTCATCGGCTTCAAATCTATAGGGAAAGTGGTCCCATAGATTTTAAGCTGACAACCTTCCATATGTTCAGAAACCCAGACATATCGGCCGTCTGCTATAGCTACTTCTAAGCTTTCATCCATCGGGGTTAAAGGTACATTCAAGCGAGGCAATAAAGATTCCGATACAAAACAATGAGTGGCTCCCGGATCAAAAATAACATATACAGGTATGGTATTGAGAGTGAAAATACCTGTCACCACATCCGTCTTCTCACGGGCTTCTTCCACAGTCATCTGGAAGGCTCGTGAGGCCACCGGTCGTCCCCTGTTCTTCGGCTCTTCCTTTTTCCCCACTAAATCGTCTCTGGGTCTTTCACTGTATACACCAGATTTCAGTTGTGGACAGTTCGAGCGAAGATGATCTGTAGCTCCACACTGGAAACACATACGTTCCGCCCAACAGTTGTAAACATCATGCCCCGGTTTTCCACAATTTCGACAACTGGTGAATGTAGTGTTGACCCGGCAACTCCCGGAGTGCCATTTTCGACATTTTTCACACCATTTTCTATCGTCTCTTTGACTTTTTCCCTTAGACCCGGATTGCTGTGACTTTTTCTGAGGCGTCCAAACTTGGTCTTCCGCCTTTCGTTTCGTTTCCAAAACTTTCTTCTCGTCTTCTTGTCGCTTCAGTTCTGTTTCTCTTTCCGTGGCTCGATCCACCACTTGCCGGAAAGTAGTTAGTTTCAACGGTTGCACAACTTCTCTAATTCGGGTTGTCAACCCCCGGACATACTTGTCGATCTTTCTCTTTTCAGTGTAGATATGGTGCTCCGCAAACCTAGCTTTCTCCAGAAAGCTAAGAGTATATTCCTGGACAGATCAGGAACCCTGTTCCAAATGCAGGAATTCATCCTCCAACTTTTGAATAGCTACTTCCGAGCAATATTCTTCATTGAACTTTGTCTTGAATTGCTCCCAAGGTATTGATTGGGATGAATCAAGATCCAGTGACTTATAGTAGGTTTGCCACCAATGTAGTGCACCGCTTGTAAGTTGGTTCGTGGCAAACTCCACTTTATCATCATCAGCACACTTGCTTACTCGGAACACCTTCTCAATATGCATGATCCATTCCATAGCTTTGACTGGATCATCTGTCCTCGAGAATTCCTTTGGTTTACAACCAAGGAAGGATTTATACGTACACCCAACTTTCCTTGCAGAGGCTTCCCCACCTTGTGTATCCTTCGCTGCCCGGGCCCGACTTTCTCCCTGGCTTTCATTTTCTGGCTGCCCGTCATGAACACTTTTTGCAGCCTTTTCAGTAGGATCCGGATTGGCACTCGGATTAGGATTGCCACTCGGGTTGGGATTATTCGATAATGCAGGCATCATCTGCCTAACCACTTCTTCCACAATGGCTCGTATATCAGGTGGATTTTGTCCCACTGGTTCCCTCGCTGGTGCTCTCCGCCCAACAGAGCCACGTGATCTAGCTGGTCCACTTCTTGCAGTTCCACGCGAATTAGCACCAGTAGGATTGCTTCGTGTATTTCTCATACTTCAAAATTTCAGCAAACCGTTAGATCACATATATAATAACAATTTATATATATATCTAACAGTCCATTTTCTATTCCTCTCTCAAGGTTTAAGTCCAGGGATCTAATCTAAGACACCTAGTTCACTTAAACCACGACTCTGATACCAACTTGTAACACCCGACTTATTAACAAAAAAACACCCCAAAAATTTTCATTTTTCAAACCAAATATTTTACAAATAACATCATAAGTAAGGGGGTTTTAGTCAATACAATACGAGTACAAGTGTATCATGAAGTACAATACATAAATAATATATATTCTTCAAGCCGGGTCGTTACTTCAAATGCTAAGTCCTCAGTCACGGACTTTGTCTTTACCCTTAGCAGGGTCACGCTCACCTGCAGGGACATATCAAACAACTGTGAGCTATAAAGCCCAATGAGTAATCAATCAATCAAATAAACATATACAAGAGAGTAATAACAATTAAACTCTTAAACAATTTCTGTCCCAAAATCATGGTCATCACTGACCGCACCGTGATCATAGCCATAAAGGCCGCATCTAATATCATAGCCCGAAGGCCGCACCAAATCATAGCCCGAAGGCCGCATCGGAGACATAGCCCGAAGGCCGCACCGGAGTCATAGCCCGAAGGCCGCATCAAATCATAGCCCGAAGGCCGCATCGGAGACATAGCCCGAAGGCCGCACCGGCTTGGGTTCAACAACCCAAAATCATGGTCTTAAGACCGCACCATTTAATATCATAGATAGTAATCTTAGCCAACAAGGCTGCACCAATATATCATACTAGATATAATCAAGATTACTCACCTGAAGGCTTGCTACTATTAGCTTTTGTCGTTTCTTGCCTTGAAATGAAATCCGTAGGATTTTGTCCCGTACCTATAAATCAATTCATTTCACAATGATTATAGGTTAATATACCATTTCAGTTGGTTCTAATGCACAAGAGTCTAATATAAGACTAATTCCAAGCATTAACCATTGGTATAAAAATTTAATACACGTCCCGAAATACGCGTATTCTGCTACAGTACTTTCGGGAGGTCGTATTCGTATTCCGATAATTTTCCATGAAGTTTCACAACATATTAGACCTATGTTTAAAATTTCAGGTCAATCGGATAAGCCTAGCATTGAAATCAAAGTTGGAAAATGCACCAAAATTTAACAGAGGCAAAAATGCTCACTGCCGCGAGGTCGGGTCGCGATCGACCCTTGGGTCGGGTCGCGATCCCTGCGACTCCAGGCAGTTTGGTCCGATTTTGGTGTTAAAAACCCCATTTTCCTCTTGTTAAGCACTTATTGCTCGACTTAATCACAAAGAAATGTTCCAAGACCAAAACCTTTGACTAATAACAAGTTTTTAACCATAATTTGATCAAATTGAATTCCATTTCCAATTTTCCCGTTTTCACAATTTTAGTCCAAAAACCGAAATTATTGAATTCTACTTGCTTCTAATGATTTCTTTCAGTCATTATAGCATCTAGAACTCATCTTAATCCATTAGAATCAAGTTTATCCCAAGAACTCATCATTTAGGGTTCTTGATCAAAATCCCAATTCTTGAACAATAGCAACCTACTTCCATTTTCTTGAATTAAGTCCTTTTTAGCATGACTTAATGGAAGTATTAAGCTACTTATCACATAATTTCATAACTGAAATTGCACATTTCAGTTTCTATAAAATTCCTCAAGAACAAACCATCAAGAACTTGGAACACTTACCTTTTAAGCTTCTAATTCCACTCTTTGAAGCTATAATTCAACTTTGCAAACTTCAATTCTTCAAAGCTCTTCAATTTCTGCAGAAATCGCACAAGAGTTTCTCTCCCGTAGCTTACCAATTTTCTGCACAAACTAGGAGAAGGTTCCAACCTTTTATACCTCCATAAATTGCATTTTGGTCCTTGAAGTTGCATTTCTCATGCTTTTGCCACAATTTACAAATTAAATGACAAAATTAAATTATTATAACATTTTAAGTCCAAGACTCAAAATATTATTTTCAAACAAGTCCTTTTTTTTGTCCAAAAGACCAAATTACCCTTTTGAGGTAAAATGACCATTTTGCCCTTTTTATTATAATTATATAATAAATACATTTTCGGCGTTACAGTTGACATAGTGCTTAACTCCTTACCGAGTTCTTATGACCAGTTCAGGCTGGCTTATCATTTGAACAACAATCAGGCTAACCTGACTGAGTTGCATCGCATGCTTCGAGTTGCTGAGGACGGGATGAAGGGTAAAAGTGTACCCTCGGTTAATCAGCCCGTCCTAGCCATTGGAAGTGGCAAAGGAAAGAAGAGGAAGGGCCCTCCTAAGCAAAATTGGAGGGAAAAGGTTCAGGTCGGGTCGTCAAGCAATGGCTCGAGAACCAAGTCTTCCTAGATTCCTTGTGTGGCCAACCCCGATGAAGCCAACTGTTTCTATTGCAAAGAGAAGGGCCATTGGAAGAGAAGCTGCCCCAAATACTTGCAGGATGTCAAGGATGGGAAAGTAAAGCCATCGACAGCAGGTATATATAGTATCTCTAAAAACTCACCATCTTCTAATTCTTGGGTCCTTGATACAGGATGTGGTTTTCACATTTGTTCTGATCTGTAGGGCCTAAAGGAAAGTAGGGAGGTGGAGCACGGTAGACTGAACTTGATCATGGGCAATAGGAGATCGTCCCCTGTTACCAAGATCGGCGTTTACAGTCTAGTGGTTAGTAGTGATGTTAGTATAGAGTTATTTAATTGTTGCTATTCGCCAGAAATGGCAAGAAATATTATTTCATTTCACGCATTGTTCAGACAAGGATTTCAATTTTCTTTTGATAATAAAATTGGTTCGATTTCTGTTTTCAAAAATGGTATTTTGATTTTTACTGCTTATCCTTGTGATGGTGTGTATGAAACTGTTGAATGTGTTGACAATTTAGGACATAGTGTAAATTATATTGATTCTACTAGTGGTGTAGAAAATGCATGTCTGTGGCATAGTCGGCTCGGGCACATCAGCAAGAAACGCATCGCCCAACTCCAAAAGGATGGAGTGTTGGAATCATTCGACCTCAGGTCGGATGATGTATGCGAATCTTGTCTGTTGGGCAAGATGACTAAATCACATTTCAAAGGATCCTTTGAAAGAGGTGAGGGTCTGCTGGACATCATTCACACGGATGTGTGTGGTCCATTCAGATCAACCATAAAGGATGGCACGCGGTTCTACGTGACCTTTACCGACGATTTTAGTAGATACGGTTATATCTACTTGATCAAGCACAAGTCGGACACCTTTGAAAAGTTCAAAGAATTTAAGAACGAGGTAGAGAATCAATTAGGCAGGAAGATAAAGATGCTCAGATCCGACAGAGGCGGAGAGTATCTAAGTATCGAGTTCCTAGACTATCTAAAGGAATGCGGAATAGTTTCGTAGTTGACACCTCCCAGGACACCACAGTTGAACGGTGTTGCAGAAAGGCGCAACCGAACCCTGTTGGACATGGTTCGTTCCATGATGAGTCAAGCTTCACTTCCCATTCACTTCTGGGGGTATGCCTTAGAGACTGCCGCCCATATCCTCAATCTTGTCCCAACTAAGAAGGTTGCTAAAACACCTCATGAGATGTGGACAGGGAAAGTTCCCTCGTTGGCACATATCAAGGTCTGGGGTTGTGAGGCTTTCGTTAGACGAGAGACACAAGACAAACTCGCAGACAGAAGCTAGACGAGCGGTCTTTCGAGAGAGAAAGCTCATATTCAAACAGGACAGTGGTAGTACCATTGATCTGGAAGAAATTCAAGAGTCATCAGATGACGCAACCTTAGGAGAAACTAGCAACCAACATGAGGAAGAAGTTCCTGTTGGTCCGACAGATGTATCCTTACCTCTTAGGCGTTCCGGTAGGGTTAGCATGCCACCCGAGTTTTATGGGTTCCATATAACTTCGGATGGGGACACGTTTGTCAGTGATAGGACACTGATAAATTTGGATGAACCAGCTAACTACCAGGAAGCAGTGACGGGCCCTGAGTCTGCAAAGTGGAAAGAGGCCATGGATAGCGAGATCAAGTCCATGTATGACAATCAAGTTTGGAACTTGGTTGACAACGTACCGGGTCGAAAGACAGTCGGGTGCAAATGGATCTTCAAGAAGAAGACCGACATGGACGGAAAAGTACACACTTTCAAGGCAAGACTGGTTGCGAAGGGATTTACTCAAACACCAGTAGCCAAGATAAAGTCTATTAGGATTATGCTAGCCATAGCTGCATTTCATGACTATGAAATTTGGCAGATGGACGTCAAAACCGCTTTCCTTAATGGAAAATTGACTGAGGATGTTTACATGAATCAGCCAGAGGGTTTTGTCGATACAAAGTATCCTAATAAGGTGTGTAAGCTTGAGAGATCAATCTATGGATTGAAGCAAGCTTCTCGCAGCTGGAATCTTTGTTTCCATGAGAAAGTCAAGGAGTTTGGCTTCTCTAGGAGCGAGGATGAGTCCTGCGTATATGTCAAGGCTAGTGGGAGTATAGTCACCTTTCTGGTGCTGTATGTCGATGACATACTGCTCATGGGAAACGATATTCCAACCTTGCAATATGTCAAGGCTTGGCTTGGGAAATGTTTCGCCATGAAGGACCTAGGAGAGGCTGCCTATATTCTCGGGATAAGAATATTGAGAGATAGGAAGAAGAGACTAATTGGAATTAGTCAGGGTACATACTTGGAAAAGGTACTGAAAAGGTTTAGTATGGAAAATTCCAAGAAGGGAGAGCTACCTATCCAAAGTAATGCAAAATTGAGTAAGACTCAAAGTCCGAGTACAGACGAAGAAATAGCCGAAATGGGTCGGGTACCTTACGCTTCGGCTGTAGGATCGATCATGTACGCTATGACGTGTACTCGCCCTGACGTGGTCTTTGCTTTAAGCATGGTCAGTCGGTACCAGGGTAACCCTGGAATGGCGCATTGGATAGCTGTAAAGAATATACTCAAGTATCTGCGAAGGACAAAGGACATGGTGTTGGTCCTTGGAGGCAGTGATACATTGAGAGTTGAAGGATATACGGATGCCAGTTTTCAGACGGATAGAGACAGTGGTCGATCTCAGTCTGGCTGGGTATTCCTTCTGAACGGAGGAGCAGTAACTTGGAAAAGTTCCAAGCAAGATACGGTGGCTGATTCTACTTGTGAATCAGAGTATATAGCAGCAAGTGAAGCGTCGAAGGAAGCGGCTTGGCTGAAGAACTTCATCGGTGACCTTGGAGTAGTCCCGAGTATTCAGGAGCCCATGGAACTGTTCTGCGATAACGAAGGTGCGGTCGCCTTGACAAAGGAACCGCGAGACCATGGAAAGTCCAGGCATATCGACAGAAAGTACCACTACATAAGGCATAAGGTAGAAGAAGGTCACCTCGTGGTAAAGAGGGTATCATCGGAAGATAATCCTGCAGATCCCTTGACAAAGGCTCTGAGTAGGATTAAGCATAATCAGCATGCTAGGAGCATTGGATTAAGAGATGATACAAAGTTTATGTAAATTAGATAGGTTTCGAAACTTGTAACAATGTATTGTATTTGACTCTTCTGATTTAATAATAGAGATTTATTAATGAGTAATGGTTTACTACTTTTGTCAATACTTTATCATTGTGTTTTATTTTGCATGTTTTACTTCCTGAATAATTGGATTATTCAAATATCCACAGTCGATTACACTTTTGGGAGTAAGTGTGAAGTAAGACTGTCATGAATTGGTAATAGATTGTCTAAGGAGTTAGACATTGCAATTGGATTGCTGCACAATTCGTGAGTACTTGGAAATGGAGATTTGAGTATTGGATAAACCCGCGCTCAATGGATTGCTTCATGGATTTCATCACGAGCAATATTGAGACGATAATATCTTTTGATCTTTAAGCTAAGACATATGAGTTATGATTTACTAGACGGTTGTTCATTGATAATACGAAAACGCATCGGTAACTCGGTGTTATAAAACGTATTGTTGTGAGTGATTTGTCTGGTAAAAGACATAAGTATATGAGTCGAAGCTTATTCGTCCCTTGACCCTAATGGGTAACAGATATCTGTAGGCCTCTCGATGAATTTGAAGTTGACTAAAATGGTTGGCCAACCGGGACTAAATTGGTAGTCTAAGAGTCATATGCAAATCGGAAATCGAGGAACAGTGAATCAGACCGGGATTGACCTTAATCCATGTCTTGAGTCTGAAAAATATCTTGTTGGACGGAGGATCATCTGATCACTTATCTATTGACAGAACTGATTAGATCAGATTTTGGCAGCAGTTTCTAGGAAGCTAAAAGTGCTGGTAAATTAGAGGTTAAATTGGTAATTATAGTCATAGACTTATCCAAGTGGGAGACTGTTGGATTAGGTGTCTAAGCCATGACTAATAATTAGTATTTACCTAATTAACAGTAGCATAGTCCATTTGGGTTGCCCTCATGGCCAGAGGTTTGTTGGAAAGTTAAGTAGAGAGAAAGGCTTGATTTATTATGTGACTAATAAATCAAGATATTGTTTGTTAATATATTATGAAGATGATATATTAATTAGAAATAATATTATTTGATTAACAATTAATCAGAAATTAATTAGATTAATTTCTGTGGCATTAATTAGATTAATCAGGAGGTCAGGGATTAAAGTCGTACAAATTCAATAGTTGAATTGCGGCGCGCGGCGCGCCAATGTAAAGGCCGCGAAGCGCGTACATATTCGTACGAATTCAATAGTTGAATTGCGGCGCGCGGCGCGCAAATGACTTGGGCGCGGCGCGCGTACAGATAATCCGGAGAATGGGCTGCGGCTAGGGTTTCAGCTTTGCCTCTTGGTTCCCTATAAATAGGGAACCCTAGACCTCATTATCAGTCGCTCATTCTATTATTTCTCTCTGGAATTTCGATCCATAATCCTCTCGGCCTGGGTGTGATCACATTTGAGGCAGGATATTTTTGCTGCTCAGCTTCCAGAAAATTCTAAAAGGTTGGTTTTTCTAATTTTATTCTTTTAGTCAATTTTCTTATGGCCTTTAGGTTTTGTTATATGTTCAATTAGAAGAAAACATAGATCCTCATAGGTTGCATGTGAACTTAGATTATTTAGTTCATGGTTTGCAGAAATCGTTTCAATACATACATACATACATACATACATACATACATACATACATACATACATATATATATATATATATATATATATATATATATATATATATATATATATATATATATGTGTTCAAATAAAAACAATTATTGGATCGAGAACGCGAAAACAAATCTGGACCACACAATTTTAAAAGAGGTCCCCCATCTACCCACTTTCACTAACCAATACCAACCACCCCCACCACATCCACAACCACCATCACCCTACCTGCCAGCACCAACTCACCCCAACCACCCCCATCACGACCACCCACCCATTCCTCACCCCCCTAATTTTTTTATTTTTTTAAATTCTTTTACTCGTACCCCTTCACCACCCACCCCAAAATAATATATTTAGCACCCACTCCCAGCCCACCCAACCACTAGCATTGCCTCTACTACCCTTAAAAAAATTAATTTTTTTATTTTTAATTTTTTTATCCCACGCACCCCCGCCCCACCCCACCCTCGCTTCTCCCCTCCCCCCTCGAATTTGTTTATTGTTTTTGCACACTCCTACCCCACACCCAAAAAAAAATTTAATTTTTTTTATTTTTTAACCACCCACCCAACCGCCAACCACCAAAAAAAATTATTTAAACTTTATTTAAATTCTTTTTACCCCCACCTCTACCTCGCCTCGCCCCGCCCTGCCCCGCCTACCCCACCATACGCCCTTAAAATTTTGTTTTTTTCCTAAACTTTTTCCCCACCCACATCGCTCCTCCTGCCCTACACCCACCCACCCCATAAATTTTTTTACCTCCCACCCCAACTACGCCCACGTCACCCACTCTTTTAAATTTGTTATTCTTTAAGAGTTTTCTTATTATTTGTATTTAATCCAATATGATTAAGTTATTCACGGTTGATTATACCATGTTATTCACATGTAATTAAAACCTATTTTTCATATGTGAATATGCACATATAGGATTTTTTATTTTTTAATAAATTTTCTTATTATATGTATTTAATCACATGTGATTAAACTTTGTTATTCATATAAAATTAAAACTTGTTATTCACATGTGATTAAAACCTGTTATTTATATGTGAATATGTACCTAACGAATACTTTGCATTAACCTAGTAGACAATGTTTGGTTTTTTGGAAGAAAATGGAGCAGACATGCCATGACTATATGATCGTTCATGTTTCATTGCTCAATCATAGACACAAGCACAAAGACACAACGGTGTATGAGTTCTTGATTATTGCTAGAGATAGAAAGAGAGAGAGATGTATGGATGAAAAGAAAAGAGATGGAGTTAAAAATATGAGTGTCTCTATGTGTGTGTGTCTGTAATAGAGAGAGAAGGGGTAGTGGGGATAGGGGTAGGGGTAGGGGTAGGGGTGTTTTTTTAATTAGTAAATAAATTATAGGTTAAAAGAAATTAAAATGGGTATTTTAGTGTTTTTACATGGATCAGGACCAATAGTGCATCTTTTTTGCAACCACAGGGACCATCAATGTGAAATTAAAAAAGTTGGACTAAAACTGAAAAAATGGGTGAACCAAAAGGACCAAAACCTATATATATATATATATATATATATATATATATATATATATATATATATATATATATATATATATATATATATATGTATATATATATATATATATATATATATATATATATATATATATATATATATATATATATATATATATATCCTATTCTAATAAATAAGTAACTCAAAGCCACATGTCACTACCATATTCATTTGGCCACATGTCATTTTCTCATGATTTTGAATTTCCCTAAAAATTAAAAAGTTCATTAATGTTCTTTCTAAAAAATAAAAGTTCATTAATGTGCTTTTATGAAGGTATTTTATTATATGTACTAACATTTGTAGCGTAATTATGTTGCCATAATGCGATTACTAATTTTGTTAATCTTAATAATCTCTTTAAGATTGCTAATTTTATTTTGGTTATTTCGATTACGATGACAAATTAATAACTAATTTTCTGTATTTAGGATTATATTTTTTTCTTAAGAAATAGAAAGATATTTTCTGGTAACTTAAATAATTTGGTGGTTACATATCACTACAAAATGTATTAATTTTAATAAACAAACAGTATATTATATTCTAATACTTAGTTGAAAATATCTTTCTTATTTATATTTTTCCTAGCCTAACTTATCTGCCACAATTGTTCATTTCTTTTTTTATTGCAAATATAAGAAACCCGGAGAAATTTGGAAATATAGAAGAGAACTCACAGAAATCAGAAAATTCTAAGCATTAAATTGCTTTGTTTTGCTTGATGTATTGGCTTGTAATTTTCTATCTACTTTAGTTCTTAACACTTGAACCTGATCGATTTTTTGTTCTATTTTTCAATTTCTTGACCTAAATCGTTTTGTTTTCCTTGAACCAGGTTTGTTTTGTTTTGGTTGATGTATTGGCTAGATGACTTTTAGCCCTAAATCATATTGTTTGCTTCACTAGGTTCAATATCTTCGTGTTTTAGGTTCAATTTTTTGATAAAATTACCGATGCTTGTGTTCTTCGATCCTTATTTCTTTCTTTCTTTTGCTTAGTTTATTTTTAGGTTTTGTATTGGGTTGTATCTAACTTCCTTTCACTCTGTTTACATAGTTGTTGATAATTATACAAAATGACCACGATAGTATTGTTTTTTTAAATATAAATGTTTACATATTCATAATTTATATATTTTTATATCATCCCGTGTAATACACGGGTCTTACAACTAGTATATATATATATATATATATATATATATATATATATATATATATATATATATCATTAAAAATTATTCAAATAGTGTGCAATATTGTTTATTAGTAATTATAGTATGCTAAAAAGATATTAGAAACAATCTTCAAATAAATGATTATCTAGTAGTTTTAACGCAATTTTGTGTCATTCCCTATTGTGCTGAAACATTATAGATAATAATTGATTTTTTTTTCAGTCAAGTCCTGTCTTATTCAACCTAACCACGACCCCTTTATCAAACGTTGGTTTAAAATAAACATGTTTGTTTTATTGTAAACTAGGCGAATGCCTGAGCATTGCGCAGGAAAAACATTATGTAGTCAAAATATTAATAGATATATATCGTCAAAAATAATTAACTTATTATCATTAACTATGAAATAATTGTACTTATACTAAAACGAAACGTTAATGTAAATTATTAACACTATCTTTAACCATAAGATTAAAAAAATACATTTATTAGAAAGTTGAAAATAAATAATTTCAAAGCAGTTATACTAATAGAATCCAATTAATGAAATAATATTCAGATTACTATGTTTCAAAATAAATACTAATTTATTTTTCATCATAATTATGTATTTATCAACAATAGCTACAAAGAAAATATAAATATAAACAAAAATGTACTATACCATTATTGAATATCGTCTCCAATCTCGATATATCATTTTTATTATTAAGATTAACTGATTTCCATATTCTACATAACTATACTTGAATAGCTCACTCATCTTTCAATATATTAAGTTCACTTTCTTAGTATATGTCTTCATAATGGTAAAGTCCCTAGTTGAAATGAAGTTGTTGAAATGAAGACTTTTCATGTGGTTATCTTAAATCACATGATTTAATGAAAATAAACTAATTCAAGTGAATATTTATTCTAATGTCAAAACTCTCTAACTTTTCTAACTAATCTTATACAACTCAAATGGTATTTGTTTTAACTTAAGATATTTAATTGATATTATGAAGCTTAAACGATGAGAAATAAAAAAATAAGGTATATTTTTTGAACTTCAATTAAATTAGGTTTTGAAGGTTGATACAAAATTTATTAATTTTAAAATACATATTTTTTGCATTAAATTTAACTAAAAATCTTTCAATTGATGCATTAAATATCATGCTTTAAAAAGACTTTTGAATTGTAGTAGTTCAAGATACAAAAAATGTTTTTTATAACAAAACATTTATGAATTATTATTTAAAAAACGACTATATGGTAAAGTTTTAGAAAGCACTAATTAGTTTAAAAAATAATAATAATATAAAATATTGATGAAACTATATTTTGATAAGGTAGACATCTAAGAAAACAGTTGTGACCCAAACCCAAAGACCGCTAATGTTAACTTATGATAAAGTTTTAGACCGTCATGTACCGGTTCAACTAATTTTACACATTATGTATGCAACATAATTAAAAACATATTTTTATCGTCAACACTTAAACAACTAAATACTAATATTTAACTAAAATAAATCATCTCAATTAATGTGATAGTATCATTATAATATCTAAGTGTGTCATAATATTTACGATTACAAACTAATGAAAATGTTTGTATTGATTTAATAAACACACTAAAGCGTCTTTTACGTACATTTAATTTTAAAAATTACATATACAATAAAATTAAAATAATGTTTCATCGTCAATTTTAAAGAATTAAAAACTAATATTTATTTAAAATGAATTACTATGATTCATGTGATAATATAATTAGAATATATAACGTTATCGTAACATTTATGATTATAAACTAACGTTAATGTTATTATTAAAAGAATTTGAAAAGTTATAACAGCTTTAAATAAATGTCGTTTAAGGAAAAATACATCAATTGATAATGATAATATATACACGTAATTGTAAAATGCACTTACATATTAGCAAACTATATTTCTTAAAAGATAATTATAATATTTGATTTACTAAGTATTTTGTAAAATTATTCAATTTGATCAAATTGAAGTATTAATTATATATAATTTACCTAGCATTTTGTTAACTATTCAATTCGATCAAATTAAAATGTTAATTATATTTTTTTATTAAAAAATCAAAAACAAAACTTCATGATAGTCTTTATTAAATCTATATATAGTTTATGTAATTGTAAAATATGATTATGATAAACCAATTAGTAAGCATTATAGAAAGAAAATTAAAAAGTCATTGGAACTATGAAAAAAATAGAAGTTTTAAATCAATATAGTGATCCAAAATATGGTTCTTTGTTTTATTATATATATATATATATATATATATATATATATATATATATATATATATATATATATATATATATATATATATATATATAATTCTTGCTACTTTGGAAGGAAGCTATGCTAAAATGCACCTCAGAAACTGCTATCATGCACCAAAGAAATTTATTGCTAACTTGCACCAACATAATTTACCTTTTGCCCCTATCAAGTATATTTTCTGTATATTTTTTGCCAATTTTTTTTTCTTTTTTCACCCTTTACCACATCCAACTTTTCCGTATTACAATTTTTGTCCCCAACAAGTTTTTTTAATGTTTTGGCTATTTTTTATACTTTACTATATAAAATTATCTATTTTATAATTTCCATTTATATTTACATTTTTTATGTGGTGCAAACTCTTTTCACAATTTTCTCCAACTTTACAACTTTGTGTTTTTATTTTTTTAAAACTTAGTTACACATAAATATTGTTTCAAACTTACTGTGTTACTGGTTTTTATACAAATTTAGTTTTTTTGAATAATTATTTTCTAAATTCTTTGTGTATTTTAGTTTTTACGTAAAATTGTATTTTTTCGATTTTATATTTATTTTTATGTTTTTTTTAGATTTTTTCGATTTACAAATCGTTTTTCTTTTAACATAGTCGTTGTCCAAATTATTTTCCCATAACCACATCAATGCGCGGTTTTCTTACGCTAGTTTATGTACATTTATATGCCGGCTCGCATTCAATTAGAAACGGGTGAAGAATAATATGTTATTATATATTGCTAACAAACATAGTTTAATGTTTATTTGTTTAATGATATCCTATTTTTATTTTTCAGTTTATCCACCAACATATTTTAATTATATTATCTATCATTTTAAAATGTTAAAACATTATCTTTTAACAATAGGTTATTAAGTTATACATAAGCTTTAGATTTGTAAACAAAGAGTTGACCTCATCGGTTATTAGAAAAAATGGGAAAATTAGGGATGATTATTTTGATGGTCAACAAGGGGTGGACTTTTGCATGTGATACATTAAATAAAACGCTTGCTGCACTTTAGCATGACAAACTTTGTTGGTTTAAAAATATCTACTATTATTTTATGTTAAAAATAGGTGCTTGTTATAAACTAATTTATATAATTTAAATGAATATTCGAATAATCCTTTCAATGCATGGAGAGAGGGGTATCGACAATCTTAAACTACATTCATCTTCTTTTAATCATTCACATGTTATTTTTGTAAACAAACATCCTTAACATCTTATTGATTCAAAAATCATTACAGCCCATTTTAAGCGTATTCCCAATAATGGAATGTGCAATTTTAAGCGTATTCCCAATAATGGAATGTGCAAATTATTAAAACAGTGCTAGTTTTATATTTCAGTAGTCATTTTATTTATTTTCAATAAAACTGCATAATTAATAATTAATTACGGATTTATGATTTTTATATCTTATCATAGGCTTTACAACCTTTCTTTTGCTTGGCGTTTAAATTAAGTAAAATGGACGATGTGACGTTTTTATTATTATTTGGTATTTAAATTTGTTAGTGTATTCCACATTGGTGCGACGCGGTTTTATAAGTGTATATATGTTGGAGTCTATCATCTCTTTAGAAGGGCTCTTTTGGAGAGACACTCTTGGGCTTCATATATATTTACATGGTATCAGAGTCAGTGTCTCGCACCCCTGTAACCTCATCAAGCCTACGTCTCTGAGGGGAGTGTTAGTGTATCTCACATTGGTGCGGTACGGTCTTATAAGTGTGTATATACGTTGGAGTCTTCCCTCTCTCCACAATGGGTCTTTTGGAGAGACACTCTTGGGCTCCACATATATTTATATTAAGAAAAAACACCTAAGAAATAGAATACCTTGCAATGAAGGGATTTTGTCCCTATTTTCAGTCCAACCACTTTTATCATTGGTTTTAACCGCTTCTTCTCAAGTTTTTTATTGAAGGAAAGGGGAAGGAAAAAGAAGAAATTAGGGAGAAAAAAGTGTTCTTCAGTTTTTCATTTTTTTAGTTTTATATTTTTTTTTTATTTTTAGGGGAAGAGAAGGAAAAGGAGGGGAAGAAATGAAGGATTTGGCCTGAATTCTCCGCTCACATTTTGGGCAGATTGGGAAGGTAATGAAAAAATTACTGCTTTTACCCTTGACCCTGTATCGGCTCAATTTATTCATCTCCTCAACCGATTGCATATTTCTACAAGATATCAAGCTCCATTGATGAAATGTTAAACTTTGTATCAATCGATTGCAGATTAGGGCAACGAGCTTCAACCAAATTTGTTAAACTTTGTATCAAAATTGACGAATCATACCTGATTGGGGAACATATGATGAGATCAGGATTATTAATTCACTTTCACCGGTTCTTGGAGATGAAGCAAAAACTGGGTTAAAGGATGGATTTGGCCTGAATTCTCCGCTCGCATTTGCGTGGATTAGGAAGGAAATAGAAAATTGAATTCTTTTACCCTTGACCTTGTATCCGCTTAATTTATTCATATCCTCAATGGATTGTAGATTTCTACAAGATATCAAGCTCTATTGATGAATTGATAAGCTTTGTATCAATCGATTGCAGATTGGGGCAACGAGCTTCAGCCAAAATTGTTAAACTTTGTATCAAAATTGATGAATCATACCAGATTAGGGAACAGAGAACGAGATCAGGATTAGTTATTCAGTGAAACTGGTTCTTGGAGATGAAGCATAAACTATTAAACTGGGTAAAAGACGTCTTTTAGCGGTGCATTTCCTTTCCTTTCCCTTACATCTCAATAACGCATCAATATAACTTCTTGTCTATCCTTCCCTTTCTTTCACATCCCCTCCCCTCCCCTCCCTTCCCCATCCTTAATTTTTACACTCAAGAACAAGTCGTAAGTGAAGGAAGCGGAAGAATAAAAATGTCTCATCGATACTCAGATATTTAGGGGTTGTTTAATAGTTGTTGATTAAGTCAATGTTTAACCCAATCAGACTCATCTTTAAGCTGGTCGTGTAAGAGGCAAATCAGAGGAGTCAAGACCGAGTAAGAGGCAGATTATGGAGGTATCAAACATACTGACACGGACCGAGTTAAAATTGACCTCTTACTAGACTCAATAAGAGGTATATCAAACAACCTCTTAGGTTGAGAAGATAAAATATTTACTAGGCACATTTCATGATAGTAACAGAAAAAAAATATTGTTGTTGGTAATTTTTAGCGTAATCGATCATTTAATATATTTAGAATGAGCACAAGTGTGAGTAGGGATTTAAATTATGATATAACATAAGTTACTTGATGAGATGTGCACATTTATGTATAAACTGAGTTTGATCCCGAACACGAGAAATACGTGGGTAGAAACGATACAACTTCACTAAGTAGCAAATTAATAGAAATCATAGTAATCTCATTAAGACAAAAAGTTGTGGAGTAGCCTACTTCAAAACTGCAGTTTGCAGATCTGCTAGTCTGCTGAGTGCTACTATGTTGAGTACTAGTCTAACAAATGCTACTATGTTGAGTACAAATTGTCAATCCACAAACTTGGGGTGTGCTGATCATCTAATTGTTGACTCTTGAAAATTCAAAAAACAATTGTAACTTCGAGATAGTCGTTGATAATTTCAACAAACCTTATTTTGTCATCTTTTTCTACATTGTGAGTATAAAACTCCATATCTTTTATATAAAATTTCTTTTTTGTATATGATAGATTATTCCAATTTAAATCTCACGAAATCCAGAATATTTTGTATAAAAATATTATTTGTTAACGTACATGATCTATCAAAAATCCAAATTTTAATAACGAATTTGATTATGTCCTTTACCCAATTTCTAACACTTATGAACATAGATGTCAAGGGGGGGGGGGGGGGGGGGGGGGGGTTTGTGGGTTTAGTGAATAAGTTATTCCGTAGTTTTTGATTCTAGTTAATCGACAGACAAAATCTTCAATTTCCGTTTGGACCTATTCATGTTTTCTTTGCAGTGAATGGTTAATTAACTAAGACAAATTTTATTACACCCTAGTCTAGTTTCAAAATACACCACGATCTAGATTTTGACTGTTTTTATTGATGTATTTTAACTACTTCTTAAAAGTTATTGAAGGCTAACGAACATCACTGCATTTTGTTTAGACTAGAATATATTGCACTAAAATATGTTTAATAACATCCTTAACTTAAACTTATTTTTATCCTCTAGCAGGATGGTTAGGTTAGAGTTGATATTAAATCGTTGTTTGTTGGGAATAATCATTTTTAACTAATAATTGTTTATTTTCAATTTATTGTTATTTTATGTAAATAACTAAATATTAGTTTATAATTTATTAGAAAATAGGATTCGCCATTAGTTATAATTGTTTGCCGTAAAACAACTAAATTAATAATTAAGATATCAATTAACTTATTGCAATTGCCATTTCAAATTTTCAATATTTAAAGAAAGGGTAAATTGCATAAAAGTCACTAACTTTTCCAATTTTCTCGATTTTGACACTGTATTTTTAGTTTTTGCAATTAAGTCATTATGTTTTCAGAAAATTGCAATTAAGTCATTATGTTTTCCAAAAAGTTACGAAAATGACCATATGACAGGATGGCAACAGGTTACCAGGTCATATGGTCAAATTTGTAATTTTTCAGAAAACATAATGACTTAATAGCAAAAATAAAACATAATGTCAAAATCGAAAAATCTGGAAAAGTTAGCGAATTTTATGAAATTTACCCTATGCAATTTATATAAGTTAATTACTTTACATGTCTCATTCGTGTCCAAAAAATTAAATTTATTGTTACCTTGTTTTTCCATTTAAAATACTCAAATTTATTGTCCTAAAAGTGGAATTTTAAAAAGATTTAGGATAAATGCATACTAAACCTTCTTTTACTTAAAAAAATTTAGTTTAAACTCTTAATACTTTTTGTTTCATTGAAATTAAGTTTTTTTTTATTGAAAATGAGTATATATTTTTTGTTTTATTGAAAACAAGTACTTTAATTTCGAATAAGACGGCGTCTTTCTTTATTTTGTCTATTTTCACAATTTTTAGCGATTAAGTCTTTCAAAAAATCTAGTGATTAAAATTATACATTTTATGTCTTCGAGTATGCAAATGCTACTAGCTTGACAGGTTGTATTGCCAAATATTTTTTTTTTCAATAAGAAAGTTGATGGATTCGATTGAAAAAATGGTAAAAGTATATTGAATTTTTATCTACTTAGCTTAAACTATCTTTGTAAATGTTTAACCATTTAAGTTTTATTTTTATCTAATTTTGTTGTATTAGGTAATTTATAATTGTATTATGTTTTGGAACGATAACATGGCAATTCCACGACCAATATTGTTGCTGAAGATTCACATGAAAACATTAAAATAATTTTTATTAAATAATAACCAAGTTTTGCTTTTGTATCATTGTAAAATTCTATTTTATTTTTGTACATTTATATAAATTAATGAACGAACATCAATATAGATTTTTACAACCCATCATATAAAGACATTGTTTACATAACCAATTACCCAATAAGATATTCACACTGAGGGCGTGTAAGTTAGTTGTTATTCGTATGGATTTATCCTAAATGTTTTTGAAATTCCAGTTTTAGGACAATAAATTTGATTACTTTAAATGGAAAAACAAGGTAACAACAAATTTATTTTTTTGGACACCTATGGGGCATGTAAAGTGATTAAGTTATATAAATTGCATAAAATTCGCAAACTAATCTATATTTTTCGATTTTGACACTATGTTTTATTTTTACTATTAAGTCATTATGTTTTCTGAAAAATTGCAAATTTGATCATATGACCTGGTAACCTGTTGCCATCCTGTCATATGGTCATTTTCGTAACTTTTTGGAAAACATAATGACTTAATTATAATTTTCTGAAAACATAATGACTTAATTGCAAAAACTAAAAATACAGTGTCAAAATCGAGAAAATTGGAAAAGTTAGTGACTTTTATGCAATTTACCCTTAAAGAAACCAACGGTGCAATTAAAAGGAACTTATTAGCAATGCATATGATTATACTTTTTTTTAAATAGAAGAAAATAATTAACAAAAGATGTACTTCATTACCAAATGGGACATACAATTTGTATAACGCAACATATGGGCATGAGCTGGGTCGTCTTCCAAATTTCTATGAGTGTCCTCCATGCTAGAAGTTTTCTTTTCCTCTATCACTAGCAAATCTAAAAAATGTTGGGGATAAGAGTCCATAAATGCACTTACACACACAAACACGGCAAATAAAGATGCGGAAAAATATAAGGAAAACAAATAATTCACTCGAGAAACTGAACTACATCTGTTGAAGAAACCAGAGAGAGATTTTTATTAGTAGTCGTCAAAAATGCTATCATACATTAGAATTACATTGGTATAAAGGAGCTCTATTTATATAAACAAATAGACAAAAGACGGTTAGGATTCCATTATTGAGATCAAAGCATAAATACAAAAGAAGTAAAAGATAACTATAAATAGTAAAGTTATCTAGAGTTAACCTAGTTAAAAGATAAACTAAAAAGCCCAAACAATATTAGTCTAATAAGTTTATCAGACTAACATCTCCCCTCAAACTAACAATGCGATAAAATAAGCATTGAGAGTTTGTCAGATAAAAAATGAAACCAATGAGCAGACAAGGCCTTTGTAGACATATCTGCAATCAACAAGGTAGATGAAACATGTAGTAGAGAGATAGTCCCCTGCTAAAGCATTTAAACCGTCTCTTTATAGGACGTCGATTCATAGAGAAGGTGTATATTGGTAATAAATGATGCAAATGTTGGTGAGTAAGAGGAACATGCAAAATCTGGAAGCTTGGTGGTCTTATAAGGGTGAATATACCGTTGTAGTGGTAGAGGATTCAAAATTGCAGCAGGAGGATTATTTAGAGTTGCGAGAGCATTACTGTTCCACAACGACTCCATGCCTCAAATCAGTCTCGACCGAAAGTGGCATTTGACAAGTGTGCCTTTTGTAAAAATAAGAATAATTAGAAGTCCTAGTGTCCCTTGTTGCTTGCCAAGGGAAATCAATAGCAGCAAAACAGAACTCTTGGACAGTTTCCGCCCCATAACAAAACAAGACTTCTGGACAATTTTAGCCTCATCTTGTATTTCCACCTTTTCGTCCTCCATAGTTCACTGCTGCTGCTGCACCTTTTGTAGAGTCTGATACGACAATCACTCCACCATCATCTTTGGATCCTCAAGTTTTTGAGCACTTCAGAAAGTTCCTTGCCTCTAATCCTACTACCATGTCAGCCTCTATATCTCACTCAAGTCTGTCCTCATCCAATACTTCAAGTATTCTTTCATCCTTGTGGATATTGGATTCTGGTGCATTTTAGCATATGTCACCACATTTGTCATCATTTGCTTCGTTATCACCTACTTCCCCTATTTCTGTTATGTCTGCTAATGATAAACATATGCCGGTAGAGAGTATTGGTTTAGTTGTTACCCATCATATCTCTCCCACTGATGTCTATTATATTCCCACACTTGATTTCAATCTCGCTTTCGTTAGTCAGCTCTGTAAAACTAGTTATTGAGTATTCTTTTCTTATTTGTGATTTTTTGTGTAGGACGCATAGTCATAGAGGGTGATTGGGATAGGTTGTAGACTTGGGAAACTTTACGTTTTGGAGCAGCTCCACATTTCTGATGCTGCTGTCTGTAGTGTTTATTTGTCGTCTTCTCGTTTAAGTCATTTGTCTTTTGATTTTACCTTTTTCGTTCTCGTTTAAGATATGTATCGGCATCACATTTATAGTTTTTATCCTCTACTGGTGTGTCAGGTCTTTTGAACAGTCATGATATTTCTGATTGCTTTGGTTGTACATTAGCAAAAATTTATGCTTTACTGTTTCATAAAAGTGTCACTCGTTCTTTTGCTCCCTTTGATCTTGTGCATTCTGATGTGTGGGGTCCATCTTTAATATCCTCCAAAGGAGGCTCTAATAATTATGTTTTATTCATAAACAATTACACTCGTTATACATGGGTTTACCTTATGAAGCACATGTTTGATTTTTTTTTCACCATACATAGCAATTTCAGATCCCTTGTCAAAACTCAACACTCTACTATCATAAAATGCTTCCGGTGCGATCTAGGAGGGGAATATACATCTAATGATTTCACTCGGCTACTGACATCTTGATAAGTCTAAAACTGATTCAATAGAGCAAATATATGAACACAATGGATAAAACAGTAATTAGAAATGAGTAGATTGAATAAACATTGTGTCGAATGCTTAGATTGATGAAAATTGTATACAAGAGATCATGCTCTGAATTGTTATAAAGAGCGACGAGCAACACTATCAGTACTCATGTTGAATCTTATCCGAGCCTAAGGATCACCATCATATCTATACATGATCAGGGGAATATTATTACAAATAACAAACTAACAATACTATACTACGCATCACGCCTGGTGCACATTAGCCAACACAGGTCTGGTAGCAAGCGTGTCCACTTTGTGTCTCATAAAAGGAGTCCTGATAAGATTGGCTTGAGATATAAACTGGCAATACTATACTATGCAGCACGCCTAGTGCACATTAGCCAACACAGGTCTGGTAGCAAGCGTGTCCACTTCGTGTCTTCCTAAAAGGAGTCCTGATAAGATTGGCTTCGGATATAAACATGACTTTGGATTCGTTAAGTTATACACTGCAGCCAGGGGCAGACGCATGATTTACCAATAGCCGTGGCAGCGATTTTTTTCTAAAGTAATATAATAAGATAAATTTTCTTTTTAGCGGGGTTGCACCCTATTAGAAAAATAAATAAATAAATAAATATTACACTACGTGTCCGAAATTTAGCAGGGGCCTGGGCCCCATGTGCCCTATACTAAATCTGCCATTGACTTCAGCACAACAAATAATACCTAACAATCTCCCCCTTTGTGTGAAATGCAGGGATACCGAAGTCAGAGAAGACGAATAGTTTCCATCATGCAGTCTCTCACTGCCATCCAATAATCCAAGTGTTCTTTGAATTTATTCCTTTTCGTGAAGAGTTCTGTTGACAAGCGTGAGTTCGGAGTATCATGTATTTCAAAATCTCTGAAGGTATCTCCCTTCATAGTAAATATCAAAGAACTTTTTGCCAGTTGGTCCATCACCGGACAATCTTCCCACATATACCACACCCAAGGGTATTCAACAATCTCCATCAGCATATTTGTCTATCGCATCAAGCTTATGATCTGGAGACGAAAGAGACGTGCTCAAGGTCTTCGCAATCATGGCATCATAGTTTGCGAGTTAGAGAATATAGAACTTCAGAAACCCTGTAACATATTTGTTTGCAGTGTTGAATGTCATTATAGTTCGAGAGAGGTTTGGGGTAGGGTGGTTCAATAGTTTTATCATGACTACGAAGTCATGAGGGTTCATTAGAGGAAAATCCGCCATAGTGAATTTCCATTCTTCCTCATCGATACCCCTCAGAACAACGTAGTTGATGTTTTGGAAATTTCTTTCAAATACATCATCCAATTCTATCGACAAAATTTTCATAATATTTTTGGACTCCACACGACATTCGGCTCTTGAGTATAGTGAGCATGGAATCTTATTTTCAGTTGTTTGAAGCTTTCCTCACTCGCCTTGGTTACCCTTACCACGAACTGATGATATGAAAAAGCTTTTTCGATTATATGAGATTTCCAACTATTGTTCAATGTTTTTGGAACTATCGTAACTAACCAATGGAGTTCTGTTGAAGATTCTAAAATATACAAAGCCAACAAAACTTATCATTTCGACATTCCAAGTTTTTCGATTGGACCCAGATCTTGTGTAGTTCCAATTTTGCTAAGAGTAATGGAGTTGATTTGCCTCAACCTCTCATTCTCTTCTTGCTTCTTATTTTTCTTCTCTTCCTTACTCAGCTCTACTGATTTTCCTTTTCATTTATCCCGAGTACCCGAAGGTCTCGACCCTAAAGTTGTCGATGTAATTTTTGCAAAAGTTGGGCCAGACGAACCAATAACAACTCCCTTTGAAACTTGTGGGTTCGACATTATAGGACGACGGGTCTTGACATACCAAATGATTGAAGAGGAGGAATAACTGTTGTTGTTGGAAAAATTGTTGTTGTTAAGGTTGTAGACATCGCAACCGAACAAGCAGCAGACCAAAAACTAATCTATTCTCCTATCCTAATTGTTGGATTAGGTGTCTAAGCCATGACTAATAATTAGTGTTTACCTAATTAATAGTAGCATAGTTCATTTGGGTTGCCCTCATAGCTGGAGGTTTGGTAGAAAGTTCAGTAGAGAGAAGGATTGATTTATTATATGATTAATAAATCAATAGAAATTAAATAAATAGTTTATTAATATATTAAAGTGATAAATATTAATTAGAAACTATATTAATTAATTAGAAATTAATCTGGAATTAATTTGAATTAATTTGGTGATTAATTTAATTAATTAAAGGTGCAGGGACTGAAATTGTAATTATTCAATAGTTGAGTAAGTGACAATTTTAGCAGATAAATAAGCCATCGAGATTATATAATATATATATATATATATATATATATATATATATATATATATATATATATATATATATATATATATATATATATATATATATATATATATCGAAATTAATAAGGATAGATATGATTTGAGTTGTAAGATAAAATGTTTATCTTATTTGAATTCAAAAAGGTTTATCTCTAAAGGCTTATCTGATTATCTGCTGGAGGCTATAAATAAGGAGCCTTAGACCCTTATTTCCTGCGCCATTTTACACCAAAACTCTCTAGAATTTCGTGACCTTCCCTAGCTCCTTGGGAGTGACTTCATTTGAGGCAGGACACTTGTGCTGCTTTGCTTCCAAGAAATCCTAAAAAGGTTAGTTTTCTGATTTTATTATTTTAGTTATTTTCTTGTGGCCTTTAGGAATTGATTATATGTTCAATTAAAAGAAAACATAGATCCTTATAGGTTACATGTGAACTTAGGGTTTTAGTTCATAAATTTGCTTAAAACCTTTCACTAATATCCTCCTATTATAATCCACCTAATCACCTAGACACGCACACATACAGACACACACACACACACCGCACGCTGAACAATTCTCTCACCTTGGTTTGGCGACTTTCATTGGTTCTTTGCTTCGAAGGCTATAGTCTAGTCCCGACTCGGATCATTCGTGGGTTCTTCATCTTTTGTGCATCGATATATCTTGGACATTTATATATTTTGTATTATATTCCTTGATGATCTTTAGACAGTCATTTGTTGGTGGTTTTGTGCCTATTTTGTTATTGGACGTAATAGATACTTTTATCTTTTCTGTTACCTCCTTGGTAGCTTTTTAATACCAATTATATATATATATATATATATATATATATATATATATATATATATATATATATATATATATATATATATATATATATATATATATATATATATATATATATATATATATATATATATATATATATATATATATATATATATATATAGTTAGGTTATTTTAAAACTAGTAATTATTGTGTGACTGTGTGGACCAATCAGAATTCAAAAAAAATGTTAGTTTTCGTAATAATAGGAGCGGTTACCGTAATTATAGGAGCGGTTACCGGATTTATAGGACTTTATTTATTTAAAATTAAATGATTTATATGTCAATTACTATTATACCCCTGTCCGAATTTAAAATGATTGGTCCATATTTAGTTACAAGGTAACACAATATTTATCAAGATACATTTGATTCTAGTCATATATATATATATATATATATATATATATATATATATATATATATATATATATATATATATATATATATATATATATATATATATATATATATATATATATATACATATGTATATATATATATATATATATATATATATATATATATATATATATATATATATATATATATAATCATGTGAAAACTAAATATTTTGTGTGAACCGTGAGAACTATCCTTGGCCATTAGATATTTCTTTATCAATCACGATCGTTTGAAGTTCCGATCATCGATAGGGTTAGAATTGTATTTTATTAATTTTTAATTTAGTAAACTTTAATCACATCCCATGAAATAAGAAAAACGTATTATGAGTTGTTTTACTTGGTCAAAATCAATGAGTTTCTCTATATATTATTCTGTTTATAACGTAGTTTTTTTATTCTTATTCAAGATTACATTTTTTTTTTCGTCTTATTCTTGGTGTTTAACAGCGTCATGTCTCAATCGATGGGAAAATCTCAAAACGAAGTAGAAGATAACAATTTTCAAGCGTTGTCACTTGTTTTGTTAGTGTGTTTAAATCGTTTTCTTTCTTGTTGATTAGCTATGGGATTTTGTGGTTCATTATTATTGTTGTTTCATCATACTCACTTCCCTTTTTCCTTTTTTTGTCATTGTGTTCAGTAACATGTAACCCTGCCAAACCTTGAACAATTTTCTCTATGTAACCTGTTACTAAAACATTGAAGACAATAATTTATAAACCATTATAAATTAGAATTGATGGTATTAAATTTTATATCAAATATTATTTTTGTATCACATGTGAACATAGATATATTATAACATTGATGAAATACAAACATTATATTCTTAGTGTAGAACACTAGTTCATGTGGAGAAGAATATTTTATTGGTAGAATCATATTTCATGTGTTGTACCATATTATCTAATGAATAATGGGTGTATATGAATGAAGATTGATTCATACATAAAGTTTAAGAACATAATAAGTATGATAAAGATTGTTCACATCAGAATATATGAATATTGAATAGTTAATAGGGTGTATAAAACTAATTCATGTCAGAATATATGATAAAATAAAATTAAAAATCTGTATATAAATAAGATCAGCTATCAAACTAGATAAAACATGATTTTTCTGACAAACAAATTCTCAATTGTATACCAAATATTCATACAAATTGTCACATGTTAATTCTAGTTAGAATGGAGGTCAATATATTGATTCATATATGAATTTTAAAAACATAACAAGTAGGATAAAAATTGATCACATCAGAGTATATGGATATTGAATTGTTAATATGTTTTATAAAACTAATTCACATCAGAATACATGATAAAAAAATAATTAATTGTATATATAAATAAGATCAGCTATCAAACTAGATAAAACACGAATGTTCTGACAAAGAAATTCTCAATTGTTTAACAAATCTTCATACAAATTGGCACATGTTAGTTCTATTTAGAATGGAGGTCAATATAAGATTGGATCATCAATAATGTAACTGACCATGTTAGGGTATGTTCTTCACTTTAATTTTTTTTGGAACCTGATATGTTATAACCATCGAAGAACATAATCATAACCATATAAAAGATGTTTTTTAATTGTATTCAATCAATAACATATCAGCATCATCTTCTATATTTTCATCCAATAATGTAGTTCATGTTTTTAATATGAATAACAAAAAATACAGTATAATGTTTATTACTTCAGTTAGGATGCGCAGATTACAATTAAATATATAAACGAACTAACATGCTTCCTTAGGTGGGTTGACGAAATCATCTTCATCGTTCTCATGTATAAACGTAGTAGAAGTTTTGTTTGTAAACATTATTCCAAACTCTCCAATTTGTTTGTTTGCAGACCTTCTTTGTATATTCATATTGGGTATTGATTAGGAGTTTATATGTAGAGAGTTGTTTTTTGAAAAATTTGTATAATATTTGATTATAACTTTCCCGTTTAATGAAATGTTTTTGAATTCAGATTTGTTTTTATTGAAATGTCACTGATTTCGATAATATTATTATGAAATAACCGCTTATTTATCGGTTTCCATATTAATATAAGTAAGAATTGACTGACTTACCCTTCCGTGTTTACTTATTATGGGTTTAAGATTATTTTAATTACGGAAAATCAGGATTAATCATAGTCAACGATATATACCTTCTAAAGGTCAAATGTAGTTCTCACGGTTCATACAATATATTTAGTTCTTATTTGAACATAAGCCTATATATATATATATATATATATATATATATATATATATATATATATATATATATATATATATATATATATATATATATATATATATATATATATATATATATATATATATATATATATATATATATATATTCGATAATATTATTATGAAATAAACGCTTATTTATCGGTTTCCATATTAATATAAGTAAGAATTGACTGACTTACCCTTCCGTGTTTACTTATTATGGGTTTAAGATTATTTTAATTACGGAAAATCAGGATTAATCATAGTCAACGATATATACCTTCTAAAGGTCAAATGTAGTTCTCACGGTTCATACAATATATTTAGTTCTTATTTGAACATAAGCCTATATATATATATATATATATATATATATATATATATATATATATATATATATATATATATATATATATATATATATATATATATATATATATATATATATATATATATATATATATATATATATATATATATATATATATATATATATAGAGGTAGGATAAAATGAGGAAGGTTAAAAGGTTGAGAAAGTGAGAAAGAATCTGGACCATTTATTTTTCAAGATCCATGGCTAATTTTAAATGGGCTATTTATGTAAATAAACGAAACTTCTTGATAGTAATTGTAAAATTAAAACAATTTAAGGGTACTTTCGTCCTAATGAGTCTCCTTAAAGTTAGCTATTTTAAAACTGATTAAATTTCATTCGCAATTTTCGTGGTCAAAGATTTAAATCAAGAAATCAAGTATAACCCTAAATCACCGTCTCCCTCTTCATACATACATCCATCACCATTACAAAATTAGGAAATCGATTTAGTGATTCTTCTTCAATGCCGATCATCACCGATCTCATTCTTGCCGATCGACCATCTCCACATCACCCTCTCGATCTGTTGCTAACTCGCTAAACCTAGACTCCACTGCCATCGAACATGTGCTTGCGATTGCATTATTGCTGTCGGCGATTGCTGCTCCGGCGGTTGCTGCTCCCCGGCGAATGCTCCTCCACCACCGGCGACAACTGCACGGCTGCACGAGTGTGCCATCGTTGATCTGTTGCTCCTCAATCACCGGTGAACATTGAAAGGTAATGAATTGAAACCAAATATTGAAAGTTTAAAACTAATTTCTGTGAATTATAAAAATATGAAAGTTAATTATATTGATTACATTTACAGAAGTTGAGAATACATCTCCAATTACAGTTACGATTCCCAATTTCTGCTCACTTGCTCCTGTGTGGATTTGTGATTCCCATTCTCGTTATCCATTTGCTAATTTGCATTTAGTCATTTACACAATGTATTGTCCATGTACATTGTAAGCATAATTAAATATTTAAAAATGATGTTTCTCAGCTTCTGATAACAGGTACATCTACTGTATTTAGAGTATACAGAGTTACAAACAGTTCTAATTGAAAAATCTTGTTGTTCACGTTTGTCTTGCTATGTGGAATAAACTAATAGTTATTTTAATTGTGCATATATTGTTCACGTTGACAATTTGTAGTTTTAAAGTGCTACTTGGTGTTTTAGTGGTGGTTTTTTTTAGCTTATTGATTTTAGTATGATCGCATTGATTAACTATGAAATTAGGTATTTTTTTGAATTTTTTATAACTTTAAAAATAGTTATGACTTAATAATGACGTCATCCGATTTTTTGGACAGCCCGACCCGTTGAAGCAGTTGAACCATCGAACCGGCATGATAAGGTTAAGTCTCGATTTCAAGACATTCAGAATGGTATGAATAGATGTAATTCGTTGATGACTATATTATATTCATTTACCGATGATTATATAAATCGTTGTATTCATGGATGATTATATATATAATCATAAATGAATAGAACATGTTATATAATATGAGTTTGTGTGTTATTCGTTTATGATGACAATTATAATCATAAATGAATAGATG
The DNA here is from genome assembly GCA_023525715.1 of Cichorium intybus. Classification (NCBI taxonomy): domain Eukaryota; kingdom Viridiplantae; phylum Streptophyta; class Magnoliopsida; order Asterales; family Asteraceae; genus Cichorium; species Cichorium intybus. The sequence goes on from CM042010.1 coordinate 5,371,456, forward strand.
TAATTTGTTGGTGATTATATGATATTCATTTGCGATGGTTATATCCCTATTTTTTTCATTTATGAATATAGTGTTATTCATTAACGAAAAGAACTATATTACAATTGCATTAGTGATTTTGTAGAAAAAAAATAAAGATACATGAGATGTTACTAATTAATAAATAAACCATGTTAATTGTCATTTTTCCGTTTCACTAGATAATCATTGATGATTAAGTTATTGATTTTCTGTTCTATCAATTAATCATTGAAGATTAGATCAAATTATTGTTGATTTCTATTGCAATTGAGTTTTAATCATCAACGTAAGGAATACTCATTGATTTTTTTCATTTTACTTTGTATTCATCAATGACTAAATTAGATTGCTTGCTAGTTTCTATTTTTTCTTGATATTCTTAATGTTATTATGTTTTTTCAATCTTTTATTTAGTTAATGTTATTGATATTTATTTTGTATTTCACAATGTACAGAGAAATTCAAGATCATTTTGGAAAGCATTATTGGAGTGCTAAAGTACAATCAAACACTACAAAGGAAAATATCATGATTTATTCATTTGTGATTATAGGATTGTAGACAACTATTGTATTTTAATTATTGTTTGTGGTGTATTCATTTATGATTAGAAGATCATGACTTATTCACTTATGATTATAGAGCAATACAAAACTATTGTATTTTAATTATTGTTTGTGGTATAATCTATATATTTACGAAATCTATTTTATTCATGTATGATTAGAATTATATTGTAATTTTAATCTCTAAACCGTGTTTTATTCATTCATGATTACAACTAAATTCATATATGATTAAAAATATGTTTTATTCATGTATGATTATAAATATTCTGGTTAAATAATAAATATTCTGGTAAATTATATTTCTATTTTTCGTCACCATAAAAATTTAGTTAAAAAATGAGTCATATAAATCAATTAATAAAAATAAAAAAAATTCATTTTTGGTAACAGAAATCCTAATCTCTATAATCATGGAAAGTGAATAATTTAATCCCATGATTATAGGAAAAACATAATTATATAGGATTTTTAATTAATTAGACATATTGTTAAATTACTATAATATCCCTATAAAATGATTGGTCCAGAATCATTCTCACATTCTCAACCTTTTAATCCTTCTCATTTTAACCTCTCCCTCTATATATATATATATATATATATATATATATATATATATATATATATATATATATATATATATATATATATATATATATATATATATATATATATATATATATATATAGAAAACCATAACGTACAGAGAAATCATTAAGAAAATAGAATGTCATTCTTTAAGAATGAATTTTACATGTGGCAAAACTCGTAACCCAGAAAACCATTCTACAAGAATGAATTTTACACGTTCATTCTCCGAGAATGCAAACACTAAGATACAGGACCTAAACAAAAAAACGAGAAATAGGAGAAAATGGAATACGGTAAAGAAATGCCTCATATTCTCTGAGAATGCCTCATTCTCTAAGAATGTCCCATTCTCTGAGAATCAATTCTTGGAGAATGTAAACTAAAAAAAAATTGAACAGCTTACACTTTGTCTTCCCCTGTCGTCCATCTTCAGTGAAGCATTTCATCGAACAGGTTAAATGCATGTTCAAATAGAACATGATTCGATCGCAATCTGAACCCAACGTGATCTGATGTTCAATGGAACTTGATTCAATCGCAATCTGGTGTTCGTCGATCAATTCCTTTTGTCTGACTTCGATCGTGATTCAAAATTCTGAAATCAATTCCTTTAGTCGATGCAATCGGAAACCTTCAATCCGACTTCGATCGGAAACCTTCAGTCGATGTAATTGGTTGTTGAACTGAAATCGATGCAATCGGTTGCCGGCGGCGGCGATGGTGGATGAAGCAGTGGAGCAAGCCGGCGGCGATGGTGGATCAGGGGAAGAAGTCGGCGGCGATGGTGGATGAGGCAGGGAAGAACGACGGCTGTCGATTGAAGAGTTTAGAGATACGGGAGGATAAATAGGGTTGGTAAAGTTACTAATTTGCCCCTATCAAATGATTGGTCCAGAATTAATCCTACAATCTCACAATACTTAGAAAATGTATTTGAACCTACATCTATATATATATATATATATATAGAGTTAGGTTCTTTTAAGAACTCAAAAAACCATGAGATTTTGAGAACCAAATCTGGAATGTTAGATCAAAAGAATCAATGGTTAAAATGCAACGGTGGCAGTTTTGTAAATACTAATCCTTCTAATGGTACATTTGACTTTTTTGAAAAGAAATCAAGGATAATATGGGTATAGAAAACAAATTAAATCCTACTAAATTGGAAATACCCTAATTATCGGTAGATCATCTATCTCTCTCATCCGATATCTCTGTTCCATCTTTCTTCATCGTGAACGACTCCCCACCAAGCACCATCAACAAAATTCCGCCTCCTTCATTCATCTATAGCAACCACCACGCACCGTCAACACAAGAACTCCTCCTTCCTTCATCGATGACAACCACCAAGCAGCAGTCTCTTTCTCGGTTTTTCCAGATCACGAACACACACATGGTGTGTGTGTCTGTTTTCTCATCGGCCAAGTTTCACACTCAGGAAAATGAATCAACCGGAATTACAGGTTCAAGCAATTTTTCAATTCTATTATTCTCGATTCGTGTATTAAAACCTTACGCCACCTCCTCCCTCACGTAGCATCTGTTGCGATTTTTCAATTCAATTATCTCGATTCAATTATTCTCGATTCGTGTATCACCATCTCGTTCTATATTCCGATTTCAGCCCTAACAGGTTCGATTTTTTCCTAAATCTCCTCCGCCTGATTTGTGCTAGGTAAATTGACTAAATCTTCTTCCCTGATTGTTCTTTGGTTTTGATTCCATTTGACTAAATCTTCACCTTATTTGTGATTTCTAGTTTCCATGGTATTAATTTCGCTGAGATGTAGATCATGAATTTTGATATTTGTGATTTCTTCCCCTCTCCACCGTTCAAATCGGTAATTATGATTTGTGATTTCTAGTTTCAGTGGTATAAATTTCATTGGTTTCTATTGATTTTTGGGCTTGATTTTGTTTGCTGATGGTAGGGCAGTAGAGGAGCTATGACAGAATTTGGTAGATGGTAGGTGCAGTAGAGGAGCTTTTGGCAATATAGGTGCCTGATGCACCAATTAGCAACCAGATCGATCCAGAAAATCAAATTGTTCGAAGTATTTACGGTAAGTTCCTCTAACTCGATATATGTTGGTATCTATGTGGTATTTTTCTGTGTTATATGTGCTATAGTTATTGCTATAATAACATTGTACTTCCATTTATTTGGTTATAATAGCATCCTACTTAAAAAATCACAACTTTTGTTTATTAATGTACATGTACATATGTGTTTGGCGTATATGCATATGTGTATGTGTATATGTGTATGCATATGGGCACATATGTATATATACACATGTGTATAGACATACGCATATATGTATGTGCATATGTGCATATACACATGCATTTTTATGAATGTGCATATTGTTTTGTTTCTTTAGAACAGCGGAGATACACATGCATTTTTATGAATGTGCATATTGTTTTGTAGTCATAAATATAAATGCATTGGTATGTACATATACGCATGTGCGTATGTGCATATGTGCATACATGCATATGTGCATATGTGCATATGTGCACATGTGCATATGTGCATAGGTGTACATATATGCATGTAAGTATTTTTTGGGGTTTTTAATATGTAGTTTTATAAATGCATATGTGCACATATGTTTATATACGTAAAAATGCGTATGTGCACATATGCATATATGTCTATATATGCAAAAATAGATGTGCATTTATTCATATGCGTATATGCATGTACGTATTTATTTTAATGATTTTGAATATACATGTATATTAGTATTTTTAATATGTATTTTTATTAATGTTCTTGCAGGTTTTAAAAATTTATCGAGCAAATTGAAGAAGTGAAAAGCGATAAAATGAAGAAACATGAGAGTCAAGGAATAAACAATCTAGATATTTGGAATTTTTGTTGTATTTTTTATATTTTATGTATGTATCATTCAAAACAATTGTATATTATTGTTTTTAATAAATTAGTTTGTTTATTATTTGTATTCAACTATTATACATAATAATATGTTTATATGAATTTTAAAAATATGCATATATGCACCTGGTACATGGTACATGAACGTAGATGTTTTTGTAATTCTAAAATATGATTTTTTTCGTGAATTTATACTTTTTTTTTGTTTTTTTAAATTTCGTAAAATCTCATATTAAAAAAACGAAATTCATGCATATTTTTAAATTCGAAATTTGAATTTGGTTATGCTTAATTTTAGGAATTGTTATGTTGTTGCCATAAATAATAAAAATCAAAATTAAATGAGAATTGTAAAATGTCAATCATGCCCTTTTGTGATCTGACCAATCAGAGAGAGTTCTCGAGATCTCATGGTTTTTTGGGTTCTCACAAGAACCTAACCCTATATATATATATATATATATATATATATATATATATATATATATATATATATATATATATATATATATATATATATATATATATATATATATATATATATATATATACATGTTTGTGTGTGTGTGTTTAGAGAAAAGAGAAAACACATTCCTTATATCTTTTGTGAGGATTTGACCCGTTGACCATAGAAGTTAGAGGGGATTTGTCGCTGTTTTTGAGAAAATTGCCGGGTAATGTTGATATATATAATTTTCTAGCGACTTAAAAAGAGGGTTGACCTTGGACTTAATGTATTTTAGTTTTAACGCTTAGCTTTTATATACTAAATAGTATGTGCTTAAGATTTTAGTAACTTCAAGAAGTCAAATGAAGATAATTGGGGGACAATCAGTCATATATGATTCATTGGATCCAATTTGTACCTTTGTTTGCTGTTCTCCGATGTTCAAGAATTCGATTTTTAACTAGCATTTGTAAACTTTTAATTACTCTTAAATTTGGGTTTATTAATACTTATGAGTCATTTGTTAATCAGCATAAGATATGATCCATTAGTAATATTAATTTTCTCTGTCCGTGCATATACAAGATAGTTTTCTACTTATCAGTGGTTGATTTTCGCGGCGGAGGTGGATGGAAGGACACAATCCTTTTCATTCATTGTCATGTAGATAATGCTTAAAGGACCAACGAAAACCCATATCATAAACAAGCATTTTGAATATTTGAGTATTATTAAAAGGCTTGTGCTAAATGGCTAGTAAAAATAATAATGCCAACTTAGATATTGCAGTTATTATGAGATGGAAAGAAAATAAAATTAGAAAAAATGAACAATTAAATTGGTAGTTGCTGTACTACTGATTTGGTGCATGCAACTTACTAGCGCGGTTTTTATTGGTAATCATAATGTTTAATGTTTAAATGTCTAAGTTTATTATCATATACGTCTAAACTGATTAAAATATGTTTGGACAGATTGATTTGGCCCGAGGGAGCATGCAACTCGAGTGCTTAATCCTTGGATCAGGTTCCGGATGCTTTAACTTGACTTCTCCTTTAAACATTGTGTTTATGTGTGTGTGAATTTGGTCAAATTAGAAAATTACTCGTTTTTAATATTAATTACGTTGACCAAAATTATAGGCTATGAGTTTGAGGATAAACTAAACGAACATCTGTGTGTTGCACGTTATATAATTATATAGTTAAAATAATTAAAAATATATGTTATTAAAAGTAAGTATTTTATTTTTATTAATATTGAAATAATAATTTTTATTTTAAATTGATATAAAATAGTAACTATTTTGAATTATATGATCATATAAACATCTATTAATACTATTTAATCTCAATTTTCTATACACATACGTTACATGTGAATAAAATAAATATAATGTTCAATTTAGTGTTATTTTTAACTATATGTATGATTAATTAATTAAAATGAACATATATTATAACGGACTCATTCCAATAACATTTATCTGCGTATTTCACGTGAATCAATTTAAAATAATATTTATTTAGTATTATTTAACTATCGTTATGATCAATTAATTAAAAATAATTTATTTGTATAATTTTTTGATTTTGATCATTATGATTATTGTTAGGTATACTTAAGACTACATTTATAAAAAGTTTGCATGACTATAAAAATAGATTTTAAACTATACTTTAACTAATTTGACACTGCTATTTAGGTTTCACATTTAAAAGGGTTTAGTTATTAAAAAAATAGTCTTTGGATTTTCATCATCTATAATTGATAATTTGATTTGAGTTTTCTCTTTAACATTATATTTAAATTAACAAACTAAGTATAATATATCAATTGTTCAAAAGTTGTAACATTAGCACAATGATGTTTTACATATAACGATATATCTAAACTAATAAAGAAGTATATTATGTTAAACTTTAAAGAGTTAGCATTAGAAATGGATTATAAAATAGTTTAATATATTAAAAATATCAACTTAATACAATATAAGGTTAGTTATTTTTTATTTCTGTAATAAAATAAAAAAATCAATTCAACTTCTATTTCGTATTTCTTAAGAAACAATATATATATGAAATTAATAATACAAAACTTGTTATGATCAAATATCCAAAACTTGTGATAATTATTAATCCTAATAATACAAAACAAGTTAGAAAAGACAAAAAAGAGTTTTTGAATGAAAAAAATGCTAAAATAATCAAGTAAACATAAAAACAAACGAAAAAACAAAAAAAAATTGAAAAAACAAAAATCTAATAACCGAGTTTATTAAAATCTAAAAAAAATTAAAAAAATAAATAAATGAAAACGAAAAAAAAAACAAAACCCCAACGAAGTTAAGTTGTATGAGTATGCTTAACATGTGATTATATTCTCGAATCCGCATTATGTTTCATTGATGAGTGTCACATGTGATTGCGTCAAATCAAATAATGACGTTTAAAGTTATTGCCCTTGTCGGAATGATTGGACGACTATTGTTCGCACAGTCCTCACCGAAATTCGAGTTATCACCGGATCCGAATCATATATATATATATATATATATATATATATATATATATATATATATATATATATATATATATATATATATATATATATATATACACACACACACACTCACTCACACACACACATATATACATATACAAAATTTTGAATTTTGTAATATTTAAATTTTTTTGAAAATATAAGCCTAGATATTAAAGAAAATGAAGTGATATTTTTCTACAATTTAGTACTTTTGTGTCCAACTAATAATTATATATCACATACAACGCTCACAGTTGCTTTCTTGGTTCCCAGTTTTTTTTTGTTTCTCTAACCCTATATATATATATATATATATATATATATATATATATATATATATATATATATATATATATATATATATATATATATATATATATATAGGGATGGGTTCAATGCAGAACCAAATTAAATCACCTAACTGCAGAACCATGTTGTTAACCATAAGATTAAAATCTAACTAAAAGGGTACGATCGTCAAAAATCTTAATTTGCTATGTTCATCAATGAACATATGTTCATCAATGAACATATGTTCATCTATGAATATATGTTCATCAATGAACACATGTAAATTACATGAGCAAAGTTGTATGTTCACTATTGTATTTTTGCGTTTCCCTTTGATCAAAATACAAATAAAAGTTCAATCCCTATAAGATTAACAAATACATTGATCAAGTCTCAAAAAATTACATGAGAAAAGTTAAAAGAATAAGAACACAACATCAAAGTCTCAAACAAATGAAACAATGTTCATATATGAATCATGTTCATATATGAACATTACATGACGGTTCTCAATCACTCTGTTCTTGCTTCTATACATCTTCAACATCGAACGAATCCTTATGTACACGTCATATTGTTGATTGACCAGTGAACAACGAAGCATCAAAATCGATTAGGTTCTTGGTGCTAAAATCGTATTCCCTAAAATACATACGAACTTCTCCAAAAATGTGAAAACGCTAACCTGTAAACAAACATTGCTCAAAATCAATATATGTTCATTAGTGAACATATGTTCATTAATGAACATTAATGAACATATGTTCATTAGTGAACATATGTTCATTAGTGAACATATGAAATACAATACCAAACAGGATACCACAATACCAAACAGGATACCACAATACCGTCAATAATTGAACACATATCGGACTCCCGTCAATACAAACTCAAACGAAATATGCAATTCCAATTGAAATAAACCAAATTGCTAATTTGTAATTCCAATTGAAAGAACTAGATATTGAAACCGGTTTGTAAGAAAATGTTCATTAGTGAACATATGTTCATTAGTGAACATATGTTCATTAGTGAACATATATTGAAAACGAAATATGCAATCGGACTCCCTGTAATATGAACTCAAATTGAAAAAAAAATTCACATTACTAATTTGCAATTCCAATTGAAAGAACTAGATATTGAACTAGATATTGAACGAGATTTGCAATTCCAATTGAAATTCAAATTTGTGCCATATGAACGAGATTTGCAATTCGAATTATATATAACCTAAAACATAACCACATTACCACATACCTGATGATAAACCCTAGGATCAAGAACACTGGCTTCGTTTACCGGAGAATTTATCGGTGCCTTCGTTGAAGGAATTTTCATGATTGGAAAACTTCAAGTCTACCTACTGAATTCGTTTCTTTTTCTTCAATTTGGCTTTCGATGACGAACTCAAAAACCCACCAGACGATGTCCCAAACCCATATCCGGAAACAAAATTGGGTTTAGATAATGATCTCGATGATTTAACAGTTCCAAATGGATGGTTCCTTTTACTTGAACTCCTTCGATTTCTCATAATCGGCCCAACTCCTTCCCCTTCTTCTTTCTTCTTCGTTTTCTGCTTTCCTCGGTCAGGTGGGTCTGAAAGGTTGGAATCGTACATCTAACCAAAATCAAAGCAAATAAACTCGATTTAGAAAAGGATTCTAGCACTAGAACAGTTGGAAAACACTCCAACAGCCGGAGATGGAGGTGTGGTGGAGGAACGAAGGTGAAATCATAGAGGAGAGAGAGAGAGAGAGAGAGAGAGAGAGAGAGAGAGAGAACACGGGTGAAGATGGTAATCGATTGGGTTAAAAACCCAATATACCCTTACCTAGCAATAATCTCCTGCACATGGTGTATAATTGTATGGTGCACCCTTTTTAATCTAAGACGTTGATATAATGATCCAAGGGTTTTAAAGATGGTTCTGTGGTTAGGTAATTTAATATTGGTTCTGCATTGAACCCATCTCTATATATATATATATATATATATATATATATATATATATATATATATATATATATATATATATATATATATATATATATATATATATATATATATACATATATATATATATATATATATGTGTGTGTGTGTGTGTGTTCAAAAGCATAAGATAATTGATCATACCTTGCATTGACAAAGAGACATCATGATTCCATAAACTAAGGTAACGATCTCAAAGTATTTCAAAACAACATACTTCAAATCTCGTCTTTATTCACTAGTGAGTCGTCAACCCAAGTCATAGGTCGAAACTCGTTCCAAAACATAAATATATACTCTGTCTAATTTACAAATGGTTATTAAATCGTTTACACAATTAGTGATCTATCCAAGTCATTAGTGGATACTTAATCAAAAACATAAATAGATACTTGATCCTAGACACACTTAATGATCTATCAAAGTCATAAATGGATACTAAATCCAAAACATAAATGGGTACTTAATCTAATTCATAAATGGATACAAAATCCTAGATACAACTAATACTCAATCCAAGTTATGTATTTGAACATATCAAGATAAGGTCTAAAGGTAATAGCTAACTATTATATTCCAAACTGATTATAAGTATCATCATGAATGCATACTCATGCCAATGACATTCACAAATCATAATCATATTCTATTTTCAATAAAGGAAATTTATATATGCAAGTGATATGAAAAATATGTATCTTTGGGTAATAATTCACATTGCCACGTATAGTCACACCATTTCTTTTCATGTATGGATTGAACACTTAGTGGCCACCTATAATTAAGCACATATAAACTAATTAGAAACTAAATGCACTACAATCCTCCTAATAAAAACTCTTTATATCTAGTTAATCATTTTATGTATTACGTTTCATACCTTCAATCATAGGAAGGAATTGTCTATACTTTAAGGACTACACCGTAGAGAAAATACCCATAACACGGGAATAGGTTCAACAATAGAAGCAAATCGTTTGTCTATATTTAAGGAGCCTAAATTGTAAACCTATTTCAAAGGTCAAGCACTTTTAAGCCTTCATTTCATGTCTAAACCATTCCTATTGTCTTCTATTCCACTCCCAATGATCATATATGACCAGTTAACATTCCTTAAAATGTTTTAATCTTTGATTAAAATCTCATATCGTCATTAACACAATGATTTACAAACCTAAATTTATGAGTTGATGTTTGATAACTTCAAAACTTTAATAAAATATAATTGAATCCACATAAACCTATAAATATGACATATGATTCAACTGAAATTTGATAACTATCAAATATGATTCAGATTGACACAATTTGAAGTTCCAATGGATGTATAAGAAAGTTATCAAGGGTTAACCTTGATCAAATTCACAATGCAATAACAATAAGCACCGAGAGTCTGTCAAACAAAAAATGAAATTGAGAGGCTGGTTGAACCTTCGTGAGATATCGGCAATCTACAAGGTTGGAGGAACATATGGAAGCAATATGGTTTTGAGCTAGAAGACGGTGACCAAAATGATGGTTATTCTCAATATGTTTCGTCCTCTCGTGAAAAATAGAAATCTCTACAATTTGCAGCGCATTGTTGTTATCACAATGAAATGGGGTGGGTTGAGAAACATCAACATGCGTATATTTAAGAAGCCAATGTAAAAAAAAATAAGACAAGTAGTCACAATCATAACTCAATACTTAGCCTTTATAAAATAACAATAAAAAACATCATGTTTCTTACTTTTCCATGAGATGAGTGAATCTCCATGAAAAATACAGATACCAATGAAGGACTTACAATCATTAGGATCGATATCCCAATCGGTATCATTATAGTCAAGCAGCTTTAGAAAAGAAATCAAATGGAACAACATACTCTAAAACTAAGCGCCATAAAGATATCTCAAAATATGAAGAAACGTTGCCTAATGAATAGTAGTAAGAGCCATGACAAACTGGCAAACCACACGAATTGCATGATCTACGTCTAAGAAAGTGACTGTAAGGTAAACAAACAAACTACAAAGGTAGATACAGGCTCGGATCTGATAAAGGAACAACATCAGTCGGTGAATATCGACCATTGGTTTCAAGAGGCATGTCGATGGTCCTATTATTGGAGAGTTGTGCAATTCAAACAAATCCAATATGTATTTCATATGCGATAGAAGATAGCCCGATTTTAGATTCTCAATACCAAAAAATAACACATCAAGTCCAAGTCTTCCATTGCAAAGCAGTGAGCCAAATCATGCTTCAAATACTCAATGCCATCATAGTCATCACCGATAGTAATTTTAGTAATCTACATATAAGAACAAGATAATCTGACGTGCAGTCATGCATCTAACAAACAAGGTCGAATCATGATTGTTGGAAATAGTGTCCAAGGTCATTAACTTGTGGTGATATTTCTAATAATAGCAGAGTCCTTTTTTGGGTTGTCCTCACGAGTCACGACCCAGTAAAATTAGAATGAATGATTAGTTTATTAATTTATTGAGAAACAAATTAATCAGAAACCGAATTAATAATTAATTTGGAATTAATTTATAGAAATTAATTAGAAGGACTGGATTGTAATTAATTAAATGTTTAATTAATAGAAACAAGTTCAGGGGGCGGCTGTAAGAAAGCTCCTAATGTTTGGAACCCTAGGAGCCTTCCAGTATAAATAGAGGCCATGTGGTCAGACCCTAAGGCATCCCAAACCTTCCAAGGAGCCGCCAACCTCCTTCCTTCCCCCTCCTTTCTCCTTTGTCGAATTCCCATACCCTTTTCAAGGGTTTTTGGATCGATCTTCAAGTATAGAAGAAGCTCTGTCTGTTTGTTTTTCTAGTGTTCTTGGGTGTAAATCATTGGAGGGATTCTACAAGGGATGTCAAACAACCCCGTCGGACCCCGATCCCATATGGAGGTGTTTTTCTAAAATTTTTGGGGGTGGGGGCCTGGGTGAGGGAGGAATTAATCCCCGTTTTAATTTCGGCGGCATGGGCGGGGGTTGGCAGCCCCGTCCCGAAACCTGACGGGGGCCCCGTTAAGCTTTATATAATAAATATAAAATTAAATATATAAGTCTTATAGTTGTAAATATGACCATCAACTAAGGTTTTGACCTTTATACTCTTAGTACCTTATTCTCGTCGTCTACATGTCTAGTCCCCTCGTCCCTCCATCTCCTCCCACTTCCTGCTTGAAGATTTCACTTGTTAACTTACCTGGTTTCCCCAAGAAAAATTCCCGACTTCCCGCTTGAAGATTTCACTCGGCGAGGGTGGTGGACAGGCCACCGGCCGTCGATAGTTTCTTCCGTTCTTCCCTCGACTTCAGCGACCTCCGGTAAGGTTTTTTTTGTCATAAAGTGTCTTCTCTACTTTCCTCGGATTTTTATCTGATTCTATAATTCTTCTCTTCTCGGTATTATTGTTTCTTCCCCGATTTGTATCTGATTCCACTGTGCGTGTGTGTAAATGAATGTAATATTTGTGATTTTACGACTTATGAGTTACGAATTGTTTCTATATGGTCGGTTATGCTTGGTATTCCCTATTCAAACTTTGTAATCTGTCTTTTGTGTGATTTTGTTACTCACTTACTAACTGAGACACCGACTTGTATCTGTTTCAATTAATCTAGTTTATGATTACTGATTAAGTGAGTTTCTGAATTTTGATTTGATACTTCATACTTGATTTTCCGAATTCTGATGTGGTTAATTGATTTTGTGATTAAATGATTTTCTGATTTCTAATGTGATTTTCTGAATTCTGAGGTGGTTAATCGATCTTGAAACTTTAACCATTTGTTAGAATGAATTTGAGATACCAAAATTCAGCAAAAAATAGCTTTTTTAGCCTAAAAACTGATTTTTTAGCCCAAAAAAAAAAAGAAAGCCTAAAATCATTCAGGGGCAGGGAAATAGGGGCGGGGGCAATTCAGGAATTCGGGGGCGGGGACGGGAGCTGGGAGGTTGGAGTTTTCGGGGCGGGGGAACGGGAGGATTTTCAGGGGCAGGGCGGGGGATGCAACCCTTGTCCCATTTCACCCCGTTGACATCCCTAGATTCTACTTTGGATCCTTACATCCAAAAAAGGTATGAATTCATAATTCATCTTGTTAGTTGATGCAATTGCTATGAACATATGATCTTGATTATGAACTTGATGATTCTTGTTTGGATAATCGGCTCAGTTTTATGATTTGATCTAGTTTTGTCTTCCGCTGCATCAATGTTCTTGTTAATATGATCAAATCTCAACATGATTACTAAGAAGAAAACCAAGAGATGTAATCATTATAAAAATTATCTCAAACCAATCCAAAAGGGCTTGTTTGAGACCATATAGAGCTTTCTAAATCCGACAAACTTCACGCAACTAGTAAGCAATACTTGGGAGAGGATTCATACCATACTTCTATGAGTATCTTTATGCCACAAGTATGGCCTTGTATCATTATATAGACTCGTTAGATTTGGTTTTGATCTTATATACCCGATCTTAACCAATTGTATGCTTTTCGAGTGGGATCAGAACTAGATCCCATGTATGAGTATGGGAAAGAGTCATAAGCTCCTTAATTATAACGTCTTGCCAAAGGGATAAGAAACAACCTCTATATAAGACTCGAGTTCTGACAGATGATGCATATTGGCAATAAAGGAAGAAGTCAAAGTTGAATAAGAAGAGTAAGTAAAACGTAGGATCTTTGTAGTATTTCAAGTAAGAGTGGCCTTACGGAGTGGTATAAAATCTATAGTTATAACAGGTTCAGGAGTGGTCACAGATGTAGGTGAAACAAGGGCATTGTTCGATGTTGTAGGTGTATCCGAGACATCAGATGTAGTGTCATCAATATCTATACTAATAGGATCAATATCTCGAAGATCTAGGTAGGTCATGTCAAATGACTAAGCAGGAATGGTAAAGAACAGAATATGCTCCAGGAAAGTGACATGTCGTGAGACATACAATTTTTAACTTAGTGGAACAAAACAATGATATCCATTTGGACCGATACCATATTCCAAAATTATAGATAAGGCCTACTATGGAGATAACTTATTCCGCTCAACACGAGGGCAGAGGAAAAAACAAGTAAACCAAAAACTCGTAATGCGGAATAATAAAGTAAGTGACCATATAACTTTTTGAACGCGTACATCCTAGAACTATGTGACATAAGGATTCTATTGATCACAAAGAATATGGCTAGGAGTGCTTATCCCCCAAAATAACCAGTAACCTTAAAAGATAGTAACAAGTGCCACACAATTTCAATAATATCCTAATGTATCTTTTCCATAAGACTATTTTGTTAAGGAGTATCAGTATAGGAAAATTGGTTACGGTATCATCAGATGCAAGCAACTGAGTGAAATCAATAGAGACATATTCCCCCCAAGTCATATCAGAGATAGTTTATGACATCAGAATGTTGTGTCTTGAAAAGAACTCTGAAATTGTTACATATTGTCAAGAAATCATACCTATGTTTCATGAGATAGACCCAAGTATAGTGAGTATAATCATTTACCGATTCAAGCGAGAGCCCAAATGGGGGAAGCGAGAGGCTCATCATACTAGTTAAAGCTCTTAAGGTTAGTGTTCGAGGTAAATGAGACATAGTAGGTAGACCCTTCATTTGAATTGACTGGTAATTGACCCCACACATCAGTATATACAAGATCAAAAGAACAATACACTTTTATTAAACGATAAAGTAGAAAAATTTTCCATTTTACAACCATTACATTCAGAAATATTACAAATGCTAAAATGAACTAAAGCACCTATACAGGGCCGGCAGCGAGATTTCGGAGGCCCTGTGCAATTTGCCAATTTTAGGCCCTAAAACTTGTAAATTCTACAAAATTCAAAAACTAAAAATCATATTGTTCATTTCATCTAAGCATTTCACACTATCAAATGTAGGATTGATTTCTGAAAGGTTCCTTTTTCCTGCAAGATTAGCATGCCAAGTACAATCTAAGAGTCCATTGTTAATAACATTATATATATATATATATATATATATATATATATATATATATATATATATATATATATATATATATATATATATATATATATATATATATAGAAAATTAGAAACAAAAAGCCATTACGCTTTATAGATTTCTTTAAGTTTTGGAAGTTGCATTGAACTACTACTAGAGAAAAAACACTGCAACAATAGAGAACAAACAAGTAAGAACATGAAACAATCATTAATTATTTAATTACTAAAATAATATTTTCAACACCTGTTTAAAATGGATTACTTGCAGCAACAAAATTGCATTGCCTTAGATGATTTTGGCTTCCATGTACAAAAGAAAACAATTGTTCATCATTAATATCAAACTATACCACATTGCAAACTATACCATTAAGACTTCTGCAATTCCTGCATCATAGAAACCATCTGTCCATCACCACTAAAGTTTACATCTGATAACCACTCAAGAAAAACATCTACACATGAGAAGGAATATAAAGAATCAAGACCAAGCAAGTTGCATCAAGAACATCAAATGAGAACCCGATAACAATTCAAAGATCAGTTCTTGGCACCATAAAAGAAATTAATCGAACATATACCTATGATTTGCGTCTTGCGACTAAGAATTCTTGAGACAATAGCAGGAGTACAAATTTCCAAGCGGTTCTTAAATTTTCGGGAACGAGATTAGAGTTTATGATATTATCGCTTCAATTTTCTAAATTCCTGCCTTGCCCTCTGTGGTGCCGTGTGGATTTATTTTGCAATTATAATACAAACCCTAGCAATATACCTAAAATTTTTGGGCCCCTAGAAGAATTGGGCCCTGTTCACAAGCACATGTTGAACTCCCCTAAAGTCGGGCCTGCAACATCCTAAACTTTGAGCTAATTTATAACACTAGAGGTAGTAACATCCTAGAGGTAATAACATCCTAAACTTTGAGCTAATTTATAACATAGAGTTCCCTTAGCCTATGACTGATCCCAATCACCCTCTAATATCGTGGAAACTATACTCTACAAAAAGAATCAATAAAGAGGGCCCAATAACGAAATTTACACAATTGGCTAACTGAATTAAGGTTTAAAGCAAGGTTAGAAATATAATAGACATCAATACGAGAAATATAATGAGTAACAATAGAACCTAAACCCTCTACTAGTATTGATGTACAACTAGCCAACATAATAGAAAGGGGTGAAGCAAGATACAAAGAAACAAAGTAAAAGTAGATCTAAAATCCTCTATTGTCATTAATGTAGCACTAGCCGACATAACAGAAACGAGTGAACCACATGACAAAGAAACAAATGATGAAAATTAAGTTGACATGTGATGAGGTGCACGTCGGGTTTCCATAAGGATGGAGGTATACATGAAGTACTAAATAAAGACAAATCTAAATGAGAGATAGATGTTGGCATGACAACATGATTAGAGACAAGAAACTATCTGAGCTGCTTAAAAACTTAAGGATCTAAAGTAGGCAATGGCATGGTGGTAGAATAAGGTCCAGTCTTTATAGAAGGTGCAATAATAGTAGTAAATTGTGGTGGACGGTATGCCCATGGAGTCGGGGTAGAAGGGTGTGGCTGAAAAGGTGGTTAAAACTGTCCAAATGGTTTGTTTTGGTGTGGAGGTCGCTAATGTTGTTTTGTCTTGTAAAGTAACAATGAATACTAAGAATTCTGATAGTTCTTCAATTTTCAAAAATCACATTCATCAAAGGGAACTTTAGGAGTTAGTTGAGAGTGGTTTGTAGTCTGCAGATTTTGTGGAACAACAAAAATAACAAGAGTGTTTGTCCACTTGAGTTTCGATACGGGGTTCTTCTTCCATCAAGTCATGAATAACTGAATCAATTATGTGAGGAGGGGTATGATGAAGAATTGTAACATGCAATCCTTCAAAATCATATTGTAATGCCATCAAAACTCAACCAAACAATGCTCTTCCCTCCTAGCAATGTGGCATCTAAAATCTTTCAACTCAACAAATTTTGTAAGAGCCAGTCGATCACATAAATCAGACATAACAATCATACTATTTTGTTTGAGGTCCTGAATATCAATTTCCAACTTGTACTATTTAGCAAAGTTAGATTAAGTGTATAGTCTATTCAAGTGGTCCTTAACTTCTTTTGTCGTATCATACTTCGCCAATTGGGTGACAATAGACTGAGTTATTTAATTGTCGATCCAAGTGATAATCTTTAAATTGTCAATTTCCCATGTATCTAATAACATTGCATAATTAGCATCTTTATCATCCATTGCTTTACTAATTACATCAATAACAATACCCCACATATGTTCCCCATATAGAAAATTATTCATTACATAACTCCAGTAAGCATAGTTCATGTCATAAAGTTGGGTAATAGATCGAAGAGAATAATCTTTTAGAGCCATACTTCCAATAATCAAGCAAACCAATAATCTAATACCAACAACAAATATGAATGTGAAACTAGCAACAAGAAACGAACGATATCAACAACGAAAATCAAATATTAAGAAATCAAAAAACATACCCAATAAATACAAGAATGAAACCAAGAACTATAATGAATAGTGCTCTAATACCATGATAACGAATAACAATATATAAAGGAAACCGCTAGGTTCAATATTGAAGGAAAAAGTGAATTACAAAGAAAGAAAATGATTACTAAAAATAGAAAAGTTATCTAGGATCAACCTAACTAAATCACTAAATAAAAGTCCAATAAAAAGTAGCCTAATAACTTATCGTGCTAGCAATCAAATAATATACTTAAAGCTCCATTGATAACTTGAAATAATTAATTAGCTCAATAAAGGTTAATAATCAGTTGTTTTGGATTCGTTAACTCAATATGAGTTTAGGAAACTCACTACTAAGCTAAATCAAACATAAAATTCATTAATTAATTATTTAAATCGAATTCTTTGGTTTCTTGGGTTAGGAAAATCCTCAAAATCATCAAAAATGGTGGTTTAAGGGGGAAATGATACTCTAATGCTAAGTTATGGAATCTTAGCATGAAACTACCTTTGAAACTTAATCATTAACATATATAAATAATCAATTTCGTATCAAAATTGACCTTTTGGCCATTACAATAAGCTTCATACTCAGCTGCTAGCCTTTTGAAATCTCTTTGTCGAGATCACGAATCAGCATCTAAAATATTTTAAATCCTAGAAAACAATAATAAGGAGCATAAAAAGGTTTATACCTTTCAAACCCTCTTTTAGAGATTTAAATGCCAAACTCCAAATAGAACTTCCATTTATCTCTAATTCCTCCATCAATCTCTTAAAATCCCCACTAAAGCCTTCCCCCAATCACTAGGTTGTTTAAAAAGAATGATAGGAGGGAGAATTGGGGTTAAATGCTCTAAATGTCTCCATAGTGACATTTTGACCCTGAAACTTTTAAGTTTTTCACTTGATTCCCCACCTAATGTCTATTTTCCCCAAAAGTCATAAAACTTCTATTTAAACCATCTTAAGTTAATATCTTGACATTTTAAACCCAACCCTAGTTAAGAAAAGATTAAACCTAACTTTTCAATAGGCATTCCTATGGAGTTTTTCTCTTCTCTCTCAAGCAGAATCTATAATCATTCTCTAAGGTTTTATAGTGAGCTTTTCTTAATAACCTATTTAACATAATTGTTTGGACTAACTGGGTGTGATCCATTAGATGTATTCTCTTTTATATACTACCTTCCTTAGTATTTAGGGATTTCGACTTTCTCAAAGGGTTCTTCAAGCAAATCATTTTTGCTAAAGGTTGGTACACTTAAACCTTATTGTAGTTGTAAATATGCAATAAGTAATTTCCCTGTAGGTTTTAGTAAATGTTACTTGCCTTAGAATTTTTTGTCTGTTTCCGCTGTCATGGTTGCCTATTCTAGGGTAGTAGAAAACCTATCAGTTTGGACTTTATATTGACCTTAATGTCCACTTTATTGCCACCATATTAAAATCTCAAATATGTAAATTCTTTGATAGTTACATTACAAGTGTAGTTAGTTGCTTTTTAATTGAAAGTCCATCTAAATAATTTTAAACTGTCGTACATTTTGATTGAGAATGGTCATTAAACCATGAGGTGTCAATACTCATCAAACCGGGTGATCTTAAAAATGAACTAGTTTGAAAAGTTGATGGCCTCGAGACTCCTCCAGACTGAAGGTCTTGATTATGTTCAAATTTTGATATATATATATATATATATATATATATATATATATATATATATATATATATATATATATATATATATATATATATATATATATATATATATTCATGTTATGTCTTATACTTGTTTATTCACTATCATATATATTATATACTTGCTTCTTGTTACGTTCGAAACATGTTATATATCCCTATTTCAGTTTTTATCCAAATTTTAACTGGCTGTAGTTATACCATCAATTACACCTTTAAAATTTATAAGTGGATTTAATATCAATAAATCATAAAAAATTCATGGAAAATGTTCAAAATATCTATAACACCCTAAAATTTAAAAGTAGCAATTAACAAAATAATAATTGTTCCAATATCTTCCAAAATACTTTCAAACTCTTATTAATTGTCTCAGCTAAAGCGGAAGCAATAAAGGAAAAATAAGGTCTTTGACTGAAGATCTTCGTGTGTTACGTCTTCGCTAAAATTCCTTTGTCTACTTCCTGATCAAGCATTCTGTTTTCCCTTTCCACTATCAATTGCTACATTATTTCTTGGGTTGTGCACAATTAAAGTTCTAATTTGGGTAAGCCTAAGGCCTAGTGAGTTTGTGGTGTTCATGCAAGTAGATGTCTACCAATTTAAATAATCAATTTTATCATGCAGTAATTATCAAAGCATTCAAGCGTAGGTGTCGCCGAAGAACATGATCTAGAGGAACATTATATTTATCCAGAGGAGGAACCAGAGGTCTGCTTCCTTTTCTTATTGACACAAGCCATCCGTGTGCTCAAGCGTTTAAATCTACACGGAAGTGAGTTCCTGCCCAAATCCTTCCCTTGTCGTTCACAATACATTCGTCATGTACCTGACTATTAACACTCATGTCCCACTAATTGTGTCATCCCAAGCAAACATATAGAGCTTAAACAAGTCCAAAACTTTCATGCAACATTTATCACAAAACATATTTAAACAAATACTTGAAATAATACCATATTTTATTTTGCATGATAAATACTTTTGTGCAAGCAATCACAAAATTCACACGAAAACTTATCTCGTAGGCATTCAATCTTTAGCAGAACTTGTTATACTACTCACACACCAGTAACGCTCAAACTCTGCACCGTCGGGTTCTTCACACTTGATATTCTAAACCCAACGACTATCTATTTTCTCTTCCCTCTGACTTGACGATAAGGAGGTGGAGGCTATATATACTTGTAAAAGTAATATCTAGGTCTTTAATGGGTTTAATTATTCTATTAAGATAATAATAACTCTACTTTAATTAGAATAATAATCTCCCTACTAATTGCTTCTCATAACTCCATTTAACTATTGTATAATTACATTTTACATTTGTTTATTTGATTTGAGTCATCACAAGATTTTACAAGTGTTGTTATTTCACCAAGCAGAGAATTGTCAAAAAAGACAGTTGAAGTAGGATCTTTATATAAATTTTCGAAAATCCAACAATCAAGCCGTGACTAACCTAGACACTTCTCCAGTTACATCCACTAGTATTAAAATTGGAACTAATAATTAAATTTTGCAATGGAAATTACTAACCATAAATAAACTAAAATAATCATAAAAAACTTAAATGTTAACCTAAACTAATTATATTTAAACTAAACTAATTAAACTAAATAAATTAGAAACTAATTAAAATATTGAAGCAATCACGAGAATTACAAAAACTCACATAACAATGTTGATCTATTATTGTAGTTGTATAGAACTTGTCCATATCGATTACATATGTCTGAGGTTTTTTTTTTTAGTTGCATAAAATTATTCTAAATCAGTATCATATGGTTTCTTTTAATACATTCCTCAAATGGTACGCTTTGATTAAACCGGATCAAGAGTTACTTCCTTCGACTCGTGACATTTAATGATGTTAAAAGAATTGAAACTTGCTTAAAAAGAGAAGTCTAGAGAAATAATGAGAGATTTCAAGAGAAAAAAAGAGTGCTTAGGGCGGGAAAATTGGGGAATAGAATGTATGTATAGGGTAAATTTTTGAAAAAAAGGTTGTTAATACAGTTGTTGAGACTGGTTTAGACTAACAAGAGACCGGTTTACGCCAACTCAACCGGAAAATAGCTGTTGGACTTATTCGACCGGAAAATACAGTTGCTGAGACTGGTTTAGATCAACGCGAACAAACTTTAGTATGGTTTTGGACTAAAACCAACCCAACTTCAGAGTGACTTGAGACTAATTCAAGACCGGTGGGTAGTTAATTACAAGCACTATCCCCATATCAACGGTCTAGATTGGTTTGGTGCGAATCTAAATCGTGAGACTGGTCAAAACCATTTTTTGAAATATAATGATATTGTGTGTGCTAAGAAAAAGTTTAGTGATTTCAGTTAGAGAGACAAATTGAAAAACATGTTATTATCTTATAAGCTTTATCTTTAAGGGATACATACATTTCGTTCAGATTATACTAATATAACAACGTTTTTAAGATTTTTCAAATACGAATATGGCGTAAATATAAAACATCAAGTGAAAGTTGAGTACTGATTAAAAAATGTAAAGTAAGGGGAAAAACCGTAAGCATGGGATAGTGGAATAAAATCTAAGGTTCGATTTCAATCGTGTGGATAAACCCTATTGATCCAGATGAGATCAAACCTATCCCTTTTCATAAAGTAGATTCCATATGGAAGGCTTATAACTATGTCAAAGGATCACACTATTTACTTATAGATTTTTTTTCTTCTCTTTTTTTATAAGAATAAATCCCTTTTGAGCCAATTTTATTGACAAAAGAGGCAAATCCTAGATCCATCCAATATATTAATTTTGAACTTGGCTATTTTTTCTAATTTATACGATCAATCATTGATAATAAGTCCATGATTCGACAATAGAAATATTCGTCATTGTTTACTCTCATTCTTTAGTTGAAGGAGCGATTTGGTTAAATCAGTAAAGTTCATCTTCTTTAATAATTATTGTAATATAAATAAGAGAAAAGTGATTAATTAGTGAATATATGGTTTTTTAAGATGATGAAAGATTTCAACTCATAAAGGTGTTTTATAAATACCTTAAAGTTGATGTAATTGTTTTAGTTATTGTGATTCTAGAACACCATCTTTGTCGGAAACAGAAGTGTGTTTATCTTTAACTTCTAATATCAATATACCACGTATCTTATAAAAGCATGAGATGTGATGTTGTGAAAATTTCAATTTTTATTTTATTTTTCTATTTAATTTTTTAGAAACGGCGAGGTATATAATTTCAAATTATAAAACTACGGATAAAGCGACACAAGTGATAGCTCTAACATCCGGTCTTTGGATATAAACATATATTTTCGAATACATGCATATACAGACATGATAGTTCTACTGAAAATAATGACTTCGTGTAAGGATGACAAAACCGAGTCCAACAAGTTAGTTAACCAGTCAAATGGATTTGTTCCAGTGATTAAAAAAGTAGTGATTTTTTGGTTCGGTTTTTGTTTCTTTTTGAAAGACATGTAGGGAAATAAACAACAAAAAGTGGTTCTAGATTTGTGTGAAATACCGATGGAAAGAGGAAAGATTTTTAACACGTAACAATGCCTCTTTCTAATTAAAGCTTTTGACTTTTCAAGATTTCCCACGCAAAGCTTTTTCATTTTGGTATTTTGTTAGATTACCAAATCATCTTTGATATACTCACCATCATATTCAATTTTGGGATGAGAAATTGTATTTATTCCTACTTTTTGTTCCTACCCCTTTTCCTACCAATGTTAAATGGTGACAAGTGTCATATTTAATAAAAATAATAATATTTTAAGACACTTGTCATAATTTGACATGGATAGGAAGATAAGTAGGATTAAAAGATAGGAATGAATACAATTTCTCTTTTGGGATATTAATATGTTCTAATTGCCAATATTCATGTTTTTTTTTCTTTTTTTCGTTGTTGACCATGATATTTGAGAATCGGGAATCTTTAAAACTATCGAACTTATTTTATCTGAAAATTCAAAAAAAAAATCAATATTTTTGTATTTTTGAATTAGATTATTTGAAAAGTAGTTTAAAAATTCATAGAATTTTGGAAATTAGTATTTGCCCATTAAAGTTTATTTGTTTTATTTGAAAAGTAGTTTGAAAATGCAATATTTTAGAAGATGACTAGATTCATTAACTTTACGTTTTAAACAGATAAAACTAAGAGGAAAATTTGTTAAATTGAAATGATAACAAAATACATGTGATACTTAAATCTAATACATAAAAAAAACAATATAGTCATATGTTTTTTTCTTTTGTAATTTTGGGTATCTGTACGAGAATTTTGTCTTTTCCCCATCGACCCAAACTTTTTTTCCCTAAATGTTTGTTTGAATGTCACGAAAATTGAGGTTTGAAGTTTACATTTGTCATGTGGATTTAGTTATTCAGTATTGATTTTTTTTTTTTGTTTTTCATCCATTTCTTATTGCCTTTAATTTCTTGAAAAAAATCGTCTATTTCTAAGATAGTGTTGTGGGAATCCACACACAGCTTTTCTATCTCTGCCTCTCGAGCCTGCACAATAGTCTTCATTTCTCTAGCCATCTTTCAATACCCGAGAGCGGATTAGAGTAGCTTGAGTCTAGCCCTATAATTATGTGAGATATTTGGTGTGAGAAACGTAACGTTTTATCAATTTTACATAATTGTGTGAAATAGTTGTGGATGTAATGCAGGCGGAGAGTTAGGTGGGATGCCAAAACCAAGTTATGTGGGATAGTAGTACCGAGTTAAGTGAGATATTAAAACTGACTTAGGTGGGATATTTACGTATGCGTTTTGTAACTAAGTGTGTATTTTGGTTTCATACAACATATCATACCACAAACTTAATATTAAATAAAAAAATAAAACTTTTAAAGTAGTATCAATTTGTAAATCGTAATCACCAACAGTGGGCCCCCAGTATCCCCAATAAATTCTATCCAAACGCTCACAAAAGACAATAGATGTAGCCTACAGCGTGTCATTTATTTCTATTGGATAGCCAGAAATTAAATAATGTAGAAACATACACACAAAAACACCACAATCTCCAAATGTAATTTCTTGACGAGGCATCCCTTAAGCCTCAATCCAGTCTACCTGTACAGACCGACGTTTGATGCCTGCTTCGTTCTAATAATGTCTACCATCGAATAACAAGATGTAATTTCATTCAAATAGGTCGAATCTTGATTTTAAAGTTTGAAAGTATTTTGACCTACTATAACTGTCGTATACAGTGTCACTCCAGTTATCTAAACTTAGTTTAACCAATATCCAATGTGAACCAGGGATATTAATTGTAAAATAAACCAATAAAAACTTAGTCAATATATGAAAAGTATTAAAATTTAACATATTCAATAAATATACTCACACGGTAAACTTTCCACCATGCCCCAACAACGTCTCCTCTACATACTTTGACCACTCACCTAACAACATCATTTATATACTCTTTCATTGACTCTTGCACAACTTTCCCCATAAGCCCACACTCTAACAAATAACAAATACAGTACATAGAAATACACATCATTGTCATATATGTTGCAAAATGAATCTTTCTTAAAAACTTTCTTCACATCCCTAATTGCATGATGTCGTTAACTTTTGTATTTTTGAATACCCATCTCCTAAACCTAGAGACTTTACTATTATCTTTGGCATGTAGTTGATCAAATCTCAATCCATTCATTAAACAAAAAAGGGATCTTGTATACAAGTTCAAGCCTATCCATCCTAAATAACTCCTGGTTGGGCAATGGTGGATCAAGAAGGACCTCACAGTTAAGGACATTATAAATAAGAAGTGGGTGTCCGGCAGCGGTGGCTAGATCGAACCAAGAGTCGAAACATGTTTGCCTAAACATGGTTTCTTATACGGCAGTTTAACACCTAGTTTCCCAACTTTAGTTACACCATATATGTCAACGAAATAACCATATAAACAACGTTGTAATCTCAAATGTGAGTAACAAGTTTTACAAAATTACATCAAAAGCATAGTTTAAGTGTTAAACTAAGTACATCACAAGTTTATACTAGTTCTCCAATAATCGGGTTCAACAAAACATAGTCCAAAACATATAAAACAGGCAGGTCTAAGTCCATCACTAGCTATCCCTCCGTAGTCCGCTTCCCACGATCTCTACTATCAGAACCTAAACACAACAACAATAACAACAAATTATGAGCTACGTGAGCTCAGTGAGTAATCACTGGTTAATCGTGTTGTAACACCCTCAATCTCGTTGAACTCATTTTCAATGGACTATCTCAGTCCCTCAATGTGATTAACACATTACAACTCTTTATATCAAACTCAGAGACTTGGTTATTTGAAACAATAACCAACACACTTCATGAGACTCATAAAACACTTACAAATAAACTACTCACACAACATAGTTCATCATAAAAATCAATAAACAACTACTCACCTGATTCGGGTCGATGTGTGAAACTCCCGAACTACGTGTACCATGCTCCTGTCTAGCTTTGGCTGTATCGCAACAGCCCAAGTCAATACTCAAATATCCAAAAAAATCTCAATAACACTCAACTCATAAGAATCAAGAAATTAAAAGATGCAAAAGAGTTACAAACAAAAGATATCAACATTATCTTAGTTGTAGCTCCCAATTTCAAAATTTCTACTCATTCAACCGTAAAAACTCAAGAATCAACTCACTCTTGGCTAGTGTTTAAGATTAGGACTCTCTTTTATACACTAATACAAGAAAACTTACTCCAACTCATGCTAGTTGCAGGTGGTTCATCCACACCACCTAGAACTAACTCAATCCAAGAAAAGCGACAATCAATTCGAAGCTAGAACGAGGGATATTACCTTTTAATCGCAAGATAATTATTCCTAAATTTAATTCTCAAGTTATAGCCTCCAATTTCGACCTCAGGGGTTTAGGGGTGTTTTCTAGGGTTTTTAGAGAGAATTCGCGAAACTTAAACTTTCCCAAATGAAGTAGAAAACCTATCTAAAAAGTCACCCTACAACATTAGCGCCGCTAATACTTAATATTAGCACCGCTAATAGTCAGGTTCAGGGGATTTTTCACTCAGCTTGATAACTTAGCTCCACAGGTCAGCTTGAGCTGACCTAACTCAGCTTGAGTTGACCCAAATTCATTTAAACTTCAAAATTAGCAACCTACTTTCAATTGGTGTTAATATCTCATAGTTTAAACACTCCCAAAACTCTCTAAATCACATTTTAACTCAAATAATCTTAATTGCACAAAGATTACCTCGTTAACTTTTACCGAAAAGTAATACAGTATTACAACAGTCGACCTTCTTACTATAGTAGATTCGAGTATGCATTGGCATTTTAAAGTTAAATTAGCATCATAGGTTAATCGATGTTGTAAAAAGAGAGAAAAGTGACTGCTTCGTCCCGTTCGAGCAATTTATATCTGTGAAATATCAACCATTAAATTTTCGAAAAAAGTATTTTTGGAACACTTGATTTTTGAAAATGGTTCATAGTTTTGACAATACTTTTTTATAATGTTCATCATTTATGAAGAAGTTCATGTGATTCGATATTCATTTTCGAATATGTTCCTTATTTTCAAAGATGCAAAAACAACATATGTGATTAAAAAATGTTTATGTCATAAAAGCGCTTAAGTTTATCAGAAATGTTTGGTTTTACCATTTTACAATTTTTTGGTTCATTAAAGCCATAAATATTCGATTTTAGCATTTTGATCTACTATAAAAGGTTTCTATGTTACCATAAAAAAACCCTTAAGGTTTGCAAAAATTTTACGTTTTTACCCTAAGTATTTTTTATATTATACATATTTATGAAACAAAAAAATATTTAATACACGAAAATACGTATTTATACACGAAAAACTATTTCATTAAACATCGTTTTTATGCTTTAAAAAAATATTATTTATATGTAGTGGGTTTTTGTTTTTCCGATTTATACAGTTTAAAACATAAAAAACTTATTTACGTTTTTATATAACGGTGAAAATATAACATTCTGAAAAAAAAATTTACATTTATTGGAAATATATAAATATCTTGCCTCTTAGAGTGCCAATAAGCAACCCACTATCTCCTGCTCCAACTGTGAATCTGAATACCGAGCAATGGCTAATACTGTGGCAGAAGTTGTATGGATCACTCATTTACTACGTGAACTTCATGTTTTACCTTTAGCACGACCAACTCTTTTATGTGACAATAAAAGTGCATTCTTTCTCACATAAAATACAGTCTCCCATAAAAGAGCTAAGCATATTTATCTCGATTATCATTTTATTTGGGAACTCGTCTCATCCGGAAAGCTGCATATAAGGTTTGTCCCTCCCAAGCTTCAAGTGGCTGATATTTTCACTAAGAGTCTTCCTCGTCATCAATCTGAGTTCTTCCGGGATATGCTTTGCATCGATCCGCCACCATTTTGCTTGAAAGGGGATATTAGACAGATTTAGTTTTTGTAAATTTGTGTTTATTTCAATCCTTCTGTATATAGTTGTATATTTTCGTTATTACGGGGTTTTATTTGTAATTTATTTATTTATTTATATATTTTCTCTCCACCTCCTTAGGCAATGATATATATATATATATATATATATATATATATATATATATATATATATATATATATATATATATATATATATATATATATATATATATATATATATATATATATATATATATATATATATATATATATATATATATATATATATATATATATATATATATATATATATATATATATATATATAAGGATCCATTAAGAAGGAAATTTTGGTAGTAAGGGTAAGAAGTTTTTCATTAGCATGTTTTTATACGAATCAACAAAATGAATCATTTAATTATACAAAAAAAAATGATTCACAAAAAAACTCCGCCGAAAAAATGCATTGATGATTCATTTTGGTGATGATACACTAAAATTGTCCGGAAAATGAATCAAAAATCGATTCAGTAAAAAATGGATCATCGAGCAGTTTTTTGAAGTTTTTTTGCGAATCATGTTTTATTTGAATCATCTAATGATTTATTTATTGGTTCGTCAAAAAACATACAAATAATAAAATAAAACACTTCTTACCCTTCCTATAAAAAATGTCTTCTTATTTGATCTCACTTATGTATTGGATATAGGGAAATCTTCATTAAAGTCCAAAATTTTGGTTCAGTTTATGAAAAAGTCTCAAATTAATTTTAATTAACAAAAAGATTCCAAATTAATTTTTATTAACAAAAAAGGACAGAAACTACATGTTTTATCTTTAATAAAGTTCTAATATTTTTACATAGTTTACAAGAAAGTCCCAACATTAGCCGGTTTTCTGTCATTTTTTGTTAATAAAAATTAATTTGGAACTTTTTTGTTAATAAAAATTAATTTAGGACTTTCCTATAAATTGAGCTAAAATATTATAATTTTATTGGAGATGTCACTTGGATATAAGAAGGAAGTTTTATTTTTTTGTTGCGAATTACGTTTTATTTGCATCATTTAATGATTCATTTTATTGGTTCATCAAAAAAACATACAAATGAAACATTTTTTATCCTTTCTATCAAAAGTTTCCTTCTTATTTGATTCGACTTATATATATATATATATATATATATATATATATATATATATATATATATATATATATATATATATATATATATATATATATATATATATATATATATATATATATATATATATATATATATATATATATATATATATAACACACGAAGCGGTGGTTGAGATGGCTAGGCACCATGCCTCCCTTTTGGGAGGTTGTGGGTTCGAAACCATTCTCGCGCAAGTTTGGCAAAGATATTACGCCAGTGCTTGTGGCCTCCGTGCTAGCCGGTTTAGTGTGTACCCGGGGCTGGTTTCCCCCCAGTCAGTTGCCTGCATGACGTCACTTACGGTGTGGGGCGTGTGCTTGCACCGAGGTTTGCTGGTTGCGCGTGTGGGTCTAGTCTCTGTGCAATCTCCTTGGAGAAGGGTTGGCGAACGAAGAACTGTTAGTTAGCCTAATGTACCTAGCGTAGCTGTAGTATATTACGACTCATGTAACCGGATTTATCCTTAGCTTGCAATATATATATATATATATATATATATATATATAGAAGTAGGTTCCATTGAGAATGAAAAAAATGTTGAGAATGCGAGAATGAATATGGGCCACATATTTTATCTTGCCGCTTTATGCTTTGCACATATGATTTCCACCACCTGCGTCACAACCACCACCGTCGTCGTCGCCACCACTACCGCTGCCACTGCCACTTCCCCCGCCGCCGCCACCACCGCCACCGCCACCAACAACCACCACCGATACTTCCAACTCTAGCACCTCTATCACCATCTCGACCACCACCGCCGCTACCACCTTTACCACCACCTCCACCACTGCTACCACCACCCACCGCCACCACTACCACCTCCATCACCGCCACCACCACCACCACCTTCGTCACCACTCATCGCCACCAACACCACCACCACACTAACACCGCCGCCACCATCATGCCACCCTCTATCGCTATCGCCATCACCATCATCATCGCCACCATCTACCTACATTCCGACCACCACAACCATATTTCATAAATGATTATTCATATATGATTATATGAATAATCATATATGAATATACACATTCATATATTAACAAATCATATACGAAAAATTAAACACATCTCGTCGTCGTAGAGCGGCGCGTCAGCGCTGACGCATCTAGTGGCTCAGATTCATTCTCGCATTCATATATACATTCATATATGAATAAATCATACACGAAAAATTAAACTCATCTCGTCGTCGTAGAGCGGCGCGTCAACGTTAGCGCATCTGGTGGCCCAAATTCATTCTCGCATTCTCAACAATTTTTTCATTCTCAATGGAACCCTCCCCTATATATATATATATATATATATATATATATATATATATATATATATATATATATATATATATATATATATATATATATATATATATATATATATATATATATATATATATATATATATATATATATATATATATATATATAGAGAGAGAGAGAGAGAGAGAGAGATGAGATTTTTTGAGAACGAACTATGCCCCAAGAACCCGAGAACTCTTAAATGGTCAAAATTTTCGAAAAACAAAAAATACAGGTGCCTAAAACACACATATTTAAGCATTTTCGGAAAAAAAAAATCCGAAAAAAACGACTTTTTTTTTTTTGAAAAAATTTGCACATGGGCAAAAAATTTTTTGCACATGTGCAAACTTTTTTATACGTACACGTTTTTTCAAATTTTTTTTATAGAACACCTTAAATATATGTTAGAAAGACATTAAAAAAAACTTGAAAAAAAAATGTACGTACAAAAAAGTTTGCACATGTGGAAACTTTTTTTTTGCCCATGTGCAAATTTTTTTCAAAAAAAAAATTCGTTTTTTCTGAAAAAAATTTCAGCGACCCGGGCCTATTTTGAGCGTCTAAGAGACCTATGGGGTCGGTTTTGTGAAAAAAATATCGGTTTGTGAGATATAGGATTGATCCAAAAGGAGTTGGGAGTTCTCGGGTTCTCGGGATGAAGTTGGTTCTCAAAAGATCCTAAGTTTATATATATATATATATATATATATATATATATATATATATATATATATATATATATATATATATATATATATATATATATATATATATATATATATATATATATATATATATATATACACACACACACACACACATAATTTCTTTGTTTTAGTTGGAACATTTATCAAACTATTTTATCTCATTCAATACTAAATGGTATAAAAGGTTAAAACGAATAATTTAATAATTATTGAACATCCGGATTTTTTTCAGAGCTTTTGAATCTTTTTGTATTAAATAAATATATATGATCAAACTAACAGCATTTGATTGAAATTCTATAAAAAAGACTAAGAAATTAGTTTTGGGCTAAATTATCAGACAACCAGAATGGATTGATGATGAATCAATGGATATATAATTCTTGCTTGCGCATCAAAGGCCCATAAAGCTCCCGATGAGTCCACGGAATCAAAATCCTTCATGACACCCGCGAAAATAGCATCTCCACAATTGTAACCTAACGTCCTAACGAACCAAAAATTTTATAAAACAAATTCGTAAGCGAAGAGATATTGCTGTTTCCGTATATGCGATTTACCGGTAGAATCGATATCTCAAATCGTGTTTATTAGGGATTCTGTATCAGCGATTGGGTTTTCAGGTACACTTATTTTCTCTGATGTATCTGTCGAAAATGGCTTGAGCATGTATCGATTCTCGTTGTCTGAGACCTAGGATATTATTGAGCCTCTTGATCTATGTTTTGCATTTATCATGATCGCTGCATTCCTATTAATCGATTAAATCTCGTCTTATTAGATGGATCATGAGTTCCATAAGTCTAATTCACTTCAATAGTCGTGTGTGGTTCAAGTAATTCCATAAAACAGACCTTTGGAATTTTTTCCGACAAGTCTTTTACATGATTTGAACCCTTGGAATTCATAACAAGCAATCGGTAAATTTGTCCAATCACATGGTTTGTATAAAATTTGTAGGAACCAATTTGGGCAAATGGTCCAATTACTCGTCAAAAACCTTGGGAACATAAACGGAAGAGGACATTGATATCTAACATCTCCATACCATAGCTATACGTTTGAGTACTTGGACCACAACAACCTCCAATTCTAAGTGACCAAAATATAAATCATATGAGAAATTGTTTTTGTTCCTACATTTTATTCCTACCCATATTCCTATTCATATAATATCATGACATGTGTATTTAAATATTATTACTTTCAGTAAATATGACACTTGTCATAATTTAACATGGGTAGAAATGTGAGTAGGAACAAAAGGTAGGAAGCAATACAATTACTCAAATCATATATACTCCATATCACACTACGTTATGAACAGCCACCTGTCAATATACCTCCATCATGAAATGCTATAGTGCTGCTAAAAACTCATCATGATTCCCATATACACAACACAGATGTCGAAACCCTAGCTAGACATTTAGCCACTTATGATGGAACCTTGTGTAGTTATAACTTACAATTAAAGTTATAACTTACAATTAAGGCGATTATTTTAAACTTTTTCAGGAAAATTCAAGCTGTTATAGGATTGACAAATGGTCCGATGCTGAGATGATGCAATGCTAAAGTTTTCAACAATAATCATTGCAAATTTTTTCTTCACTGCAAGGTAACGCAAGTCTTTTTCATCTCCCATACCACCTGTCGATGTATGCCCTAATTAACTCATTTCTTGGAACCCAAGTTCCCAAAAGTGCACAAAGATACAACTTTTCCCAAATATGGGAAAAAGTGCACTAAACTTTTTTGGTAACACATCATGATATTCTAAGTGCTTAAACTAATCCATAGCTGCCATTTCTGCCTCCGACCACCCCACCTTATATCATGGTTTTATCTTTTTATCATTTAGGGGATTAGTTATTTCATTATAAAAAAAATTATCCATTCAG
Source organism: Cichorium intybus (assembly GCA_023525715.1). Classification (NCBI taxonomy): domain Eukaryota; kingdom Viridiplantae; phylum Streptophyta; class Magnoliopsida; order Asterales; family Asteraceae; genus Cichorium; species Cichorium intybus. The sequence goes on from CM042010.1 coordinate 5,404,611, forward strand.
CCACTTCTTTTTGTCACTTTCCGTAAACAACGCATAAAAGAATGATCCTGTTAATTAACAGTCACGTTGTTTAGTCATAATAGGAAAGAACCTAATGGAAGTTTACCTTCTTAATTAATTAGGAAAGATCATAAAAAATTAAAGAGACATATTAGCTATTAGTATCGTAGTTATTTCTAATTTTCTTTTATTTGAAATGGAAATGGCACACAAAAGAAGATGCTTAACAAAAAAACTCTAGGTACAGAAAAGAATGGAAACCAAGTTGGAATAAAAATCCAAAAAGACAGTCGTTCACACACATACACACATTAAAACAGACAATTTGAACTACTCTTTTAGAGTAAATCCCAATTGAACTTGGGTTGTATTGTTTGAGTGGTGGTGGTCGATGTTGATGTTGACGGTGGTGGGGTCGAAAATATTGTCGGCAAGGAATCAAAAGTCTCCCATTGTGTGGTTACCACAACTGCCCCTGATGTGTTCTTACTCGACGGCTCTTGACGTTGATGCGCCACCGTATTTGGTGAAAATTTACGCCTAGTTTGGTGGCCGTTGGTGGTCGTCGCTGCCATCACCGGTGGTGGCTGTTTTGGTATTACATGATTCGTTGAGTTTTTAATCTTCATAACGTCCAGAGTTTCAACGTATTTCTGAACTCTTTCCACCTATAAATCTCGCAAAATCAAATAATCATAAACAAAAAATCGAAATCAAGTGAAAATCAAATTCACAAATAACAATAAACAACCTGTTTTTTCTTCTTCAAATTAACATCGCCGCCGTCGACTTTAATTTCATCCAATTTAATCAATTGATTCATCAATAACTCGATCAGATTCGACACCATCTTCTCCGCCACTTTCCCTCCTTTAGAGATAACGGATTCAAGCGCCGACAACTGGCCGGCGAGTCTATCGACCTCCAAGCTAATCTCCGATAACAATTTACCGGCCTTCTCAATTTTGGCAGTTTTTCGAGCTTCGATGTACCTTTTTTCTTTGCTAATTGCGTCCTCTTCCAATACCATTTTAGATTTATCTTTTACTCCGACAGCATCGAGATATGTTTTTGAAGCCCTTTCTTTATCTTTATATATAAGTTTCTGATCTTCATGGTGTAATCCGGTTGGACCGGATAACATCTTCTTCAATTCTCCTGTAACAAAACCGGATTATAAATTGAAAATTCAACAGGAAGTTTGAGAATATTGGGGTACACTAATTACACTAATAATAACTTTATTATTACCAAATGTGGCTTGAGAACTTATCACGATTTCGTGGTATATCGACCGGTATTTAACCCGAACTCTTATGGTTGGTGGAGGAACCCGGTTCAGTACTTCGTCCGGGTCTCGCTTCTGAACCAGCATTCCTCCTGGCCGGACTTCCAATTCTTCTTCATCGCCGCCGTCTCTGGTGGCGGAGCTTCCTTTCATGGAAGTCAACTCTGTCGTTTTAGTCCTCATACGCATCATCGTTGACTCAGATTCACCGGAAAATAAGCGAGACGGAACTCAGATCAAAGCATTGACTTTGCAAAGATCTTGATGGTGTCATATATAACGAAACCCACTTCGGACAAAAGAAAAAAAGAAAAACACAAAAAATTTTGAGATGTAATGAATTATAGATCTCCTTCGAAACCAATGTAGATGCGAATAAAAGGAAATGAATAATTATGGTGGGAGTTTAAAAAAAGGATTAAATCTTCTCTTTTATTATTCTGGAGAAGAGTAGAAGGTATAGATGGAAACTAAATGAAAATGAATGTACAACGAACAGAACTTGGAGTATATATTTTAGACGAATATATGTTTATATATTTTTTTTATTTTTATTGGAGTCAGTCAGTATCTTGGTTTTTTTTTTCAGAAATCAGAAAATGTGATAAATAAAATAATATATTTTGCACTCATGAGAAGCCGCCAAATATTGTGCTTCTCGCCTCTCGGTAAAAATGAGGCGATTTTAGCTGTTATTTTATTTTATTTTTATTTTTAAACGGCAAAATGAGGCGATTTTAGCTAATTAAAAGTTTAAAACAAAGACCTTGGGGAAAGGCCCCCTTGTTTCTTCCTGTTCAACTAGTTTTGCTTTCTTTTACCCACCACTTATATTTTATTTATTGGATATTTGTAAGATTGTAATATTCTTTACAAATCATTAAATCTACAACACAAATATTACCCTGCTTTTCACGTTTGTCCTTTTTCATCTTAAAAGTTTGCGCGGTCGTTATTTTTTATATAAGATTATTATTTAATAGGGTTTTCATGTAAAAGTTTGCCCTGATTTAGATTTAGATTTAGATTTATCATTTATATTGTGGAAAGTTGAATTATAAGTATTATTTTGTTAATTGCTCTTTAAATATATAGTCCATATATTGTTAACTGTTATATTTGCGATTGATTAATACTCTAGCTCGAACCAATTTTGTTTTAAACTAACTTGTATTAATTATATTATTTGTTATTTTTGCGTAATAAGATTTTGATATTTTTTGCCCTTTTATACCATGTGAAGGCATGAACTTCATATGCCTTTATTTCTTGGTATAAGAACTAAGATTGAATCGACAAAACAAAGTGTAAATACATGATATAAATGAATAAACGTGACATCTAAGCTTTGCTAAAAATATTAGTCCTTTGTATGAAAAATGTATAAAAAAACACGATAAATCAAAAATGACCGATATAAGGTCTTCATCGCTGCTGGTCATTCTTTTTTATAAATATTATGAAATAGTTATCAATTTTGAAGAATTGTCTCAATTTTGTAAAATTACTATGATCCACAAAACAAAGTGTGACATATTAGTAAAAAGATTTTCACAAAATTTAATTCATATTTTGCATAACACAAAGGAATCCAATGTTGAATGGTGTCATCTTCATTTCCCCAAAACATAGAACACACAAGACATATACATACATACAAGAATGGCGTGGGTCCAAATGGACTAAGCTAATGTACATACATACCAACACCCTCTAAAGTTTTATCATTAAGCAAATTGCAAACATTTAGACTGATTCTGAAGTTATAAAACAGGGTGTACAAAAAGACCCTTCGTGAAGATATGTGAGATGTCTGCATACTGGGTTGAGGATTGAACATGAAGAACCTACGCATGGTGAACAAAATGAATGTGTATCTCTATGTGTTTGATGTGCTGGTGTTGGATTGGATTCGCATACATATAAACAACAATAATGTTGTCACAATAAATAATTGTTTTGGGAGGCAAACACACTCAAGCTCGCAAAGAAGATTTCAAATCCAGCATGTCTAAGCAATTGCATTTGCCACCCCTCAACACTAAATTGAGAGATGACATCCTAACAATTGGAGGGCCACAAAACTAGGTTATCCCCAAGAAAGACGCAATACCCGAAGGTGGAGGGGCAACCCCCCCCCCCCCCCTTCAATTTACGTCTGAATATGCTATTAGACTGGAGTGTGTAGATAAATCAAGTTGGAGACTGTGGTCTATAATCACACGAATGTATCCGAGAATGCCTTTTAGAGCGTTTTTTTTCTTCCAAGGAGTCGAGGATCCGACACACATTGCGAGCCGACTAATCCTCAGGCGACTACTCATTTCGCAAATAGCCCGTAGTTATCGTTGGTGAACCTCCATGGCCATAAGGGGGGTTTTTTGTTCCTCCTTGAATTAGAGTCTGGCACCTCCCGGTCATTTTGACCTTTGGAGACCAAGCTCTAACCAACTAGGCACCATAATTGTGGTTGTGTTTTAGAGCATTCATGTGTGGCTCCCGTTGATCATGCATGTAGAGATAGATTTGTTGCACAACAAAGGAGATATCAAGGCGAGTAAACGTGAGATGGTACAATACACCAGTTAGATTGTGATAGAGTAAGGGATTATCTATGAAACTGTGTTTTCGAATGGACTCGGCTAGGGTACGACAAGGGAAGATCTGTAGAGGAGAATGTAAGAATAATGTCATGCACTAGGGGTGAGCAATAGAATAGGGTACACACTTTTTGAACTGGAACACTGTCGATTTTGGATTCGGAATCGCGGTAAGCAGTTTTGGTTCCTAAAGTTTAGAACTGATTGAAAGTGATTTCGGTTCTGGTTTTCATTTATATTTGGAACCGCCACTAGTACTTGGTTTACCCCTAATTTTTAGTAAAATTATGTTTTTATAATGATATATATATATATATATATATATATATATATATATATATATATATATATATATATATATATATATATATATAGGTTTTCGACTACTAAGAATGATATATAAATAGCGACATATATCGATTTTCTTCTACTGAAAACCGAGCTAAATGGCTTGGTCAGCGAATCGATGATATCATACTCGTAGGGTCTACTTAAGGTTGTATAAGGATCGTTGGATATTGTCTGAGTAACGAGAGTCTCTAAAGCCTTGAGGTTGGTGCATAGATATTGTCTCCTAAAGATGCCTATGAAGGAAGACATTTTTCATGTCATGCTAGTGAACATGCCATTGTCGAACGACATTTTGGCTTAGAACTGTCTAAATGGTTGCCGGTTTGACAATCGGATTGAAGGTATTCTCACAGTCAATACCCGGTTGTTGGCTCCATCTGTTAGCAATAAGACGAGCGTTATAGTGAGCAAGAGTTCGATCTATATTGAACTTCTTCTTGAAAAGGTATATAGAGCACACTACATTAACCCCTGCTGGTCACAGCACAAGAGTCCAAGTACCATTCAAGATAAGATACGAATATTACTCGTTCATGGTTTTATGGCACTGTGGGTCCTATAGCGCCTGTAAGTAAGACCAAGGCACGAGTAGGGTGGAAGTCATGTTTAGATTGAATTGGTTGTTCTGTTTTATAATACCACTTTTAGCTCTAAGGGCCATGGGATAATTGGGTGGATGAGTGAGGTGGGGTTCGATTTGACCATCAGATGATGGTGTGGGGTCAGGGCGGGTTCGATATTGGTAAAAAGAAAGGCAGATGGTGAGTTGTTTGGGTCCATAGTAGTGGAGGTGGGTTCGATAGTCGTATAATACTGAGTAATACAAAAGTAGATAAATGATTTGCAATAGAGGATTTTTTGGATACCAGCAAGATGAGAATGGGTGGTAGTTAATGAGTCAATCGTCATAGTCGACGATCGCATCGACAGTCGAGTGAAGGGAGAATGGGTGAAGGTGCGGGGATCAATGAGTCAATTAGCGATGCCCTAGAATCGACTTTTTTTAAATATAATGGAAGAAAAGAAATCAAGAGAGGGAACATTGGGGGTCCCAATGTAAATTGAAAAATGTAAAAGTTGAATTGAATTAGGGGTGTGCATGGGTCGGTTTTGACCTAAAACTGAACCCAAACCGATTGCTATCGGTTTCCAATAACTTGAACCCAAATGGATCTGTTCGGTGTCTCGGTTTTTAAATGGTTCGGTTTCGGGTTTGGTGGGTTTAAACTGAAATCCTTAATAATGCTTCATTAGTTCTGAGAGTGTCGATGTGGGATGGGTTCTTCAAAGCTTGTCGATGTGGGATGGGTTCTTCAAAGCTGGTAATAGAATGTAAGGGATGATATTGCACGTGGGAGACGTGGGCTTTAAAAACTATATGAAACTGTAAAAGGCCAGCGATCGAACTCACGACCTCCGGTTTAAAGGTCAAGAGCCTTAGCCATCCGACCAACTTATGTTTTATGCTTCTGTCGCATAGAACAAATATATAACTAATGTATACGAAATATATATTTTAACGGCTTCATATAAATCGGTTCGGTTTTATTCGGTTTTATCAATCCTAAAACCGAGACCGAACCCAATTTTTCGGTTTTATTAAAATACAAACTCAAACCGTCGGTTTTGTTTTGGTTTCGGTTTTGTCAGTTTTTTTCGGTTTCGGTTTTGCTCACCCATAAATTGAATTATGAAACATATGTTTTCAATTTATTATTTTAATTTGTAAAGTATTAAAATATAAATAATTTAATATATAAATAAATTACTTAATTAAATTTGATTTTGGTTTGGTCCGAACATCACTAGACCATAACTCAAACCATAAACCAAATTCAAAATTCGGCTTGGTCTGAAACCAAACCAAAAATCAAATTTCAAATATGATTTGGTACGAATTCGGTTTCTTGGTTTTCTAAGAATGTAGCAAGTGGAGATTGATGTCGAATGAGCCTAATAGTACATATATTCAATAAATTATTAAATATTTAATTACTATCTTTGGTTAAAAAGCGCTTGATTGGCAATATTATCTCCGTTGGTAAAAAGGGAGTGTATGGTGTTTGTTTACGTGCCACTATGACCATTCACCATGACCTCTTTCTACAAATTTTCACGTTACCAAAACCAAAATCTATAAACCGACACACTCCTTGCATTGCACACACGCACTGCTTGCTTACGTGTCTTCATATTAACCGTAGATCATAATTAGTAGTCGTGATGGGAAGGCGAGAATCCTGTGCCCCCAGCTAGTGTATCAATTTCTACAGCTGACTTGATGTTAAAGGGTTTTATAATTGTTTTCAAGGACGGTCGTCGGTTGCTGTCTATTTTGCACAATAATTTAAGACATGACCACAAAAATAATTATCATAGACTTAAAATAATCTAAACTGTCTTTAAATAGACCCAATAATTCTGAATACGAAAATTGGGTAGAATACAAGTACAATTTTGCTTTATGTCCTTTCATGATTTTATGTTCATTTTGCTTTATACGTTTTCATGATTTGATGTTGCTTCATTTCTTAATTTCTATGTATTTTGCCACTTTGATATGCTACATGTGAAAAAATATGATTGAACTTAAAAAAAATGCATATAATATTATTCTGTAACATATGCATACGCCGTGACTAAAAACCCGACTGGTTCCTACATCAAGTTTTGTTACCAGCAGTTGCATGTATAAATTTTGCTGGAAATGAGAAACTATTCAGTTGAATAAATATCTCACGACTACTGTAAATTGATAATTAAACGTGTATTTGGATTTTAAACATTACAATTATTCTAAATAAAGTAAAAATATATATGTAGGGCCAATCTACCGACACATGAAAATTTGTGAAAGAAGATGACTTTTTCAATTATAATGAATTCCTTCATCCTTTATCGAACTGGAATTAAGTGGTTTATTTAAAATTTGTAGGGGTTAAAGAGTACATGTCTCTTAAGTAACCCCATTGAGATAATAAGAATATCGTTAATGTCCTTTGATTTAGTTGATATAAATTGAGTTTCTAAATATCTGGTTATATAGGTAATGGACAAGATGTTCAAAATCTCAACTCATTTTTGTGATCTTGGTAAATTTCGATGAGTATAATTATCTCATTAAGAATAAGTATGAATACACTCATTAAGAATATGTATAATACACTTGTACATGGGCTAAATACAAGACATACAAAATATGGGCCTAGCATATACAATAATTTTGAATTTGTGGCTCTGTACCAGCGTTGAGTTTTGATAATAATAACAACATACAAAATAGCAACAGAAACAAAGCTTAAGAAAAATCAAAACCTAAGAGCCGAGATCCATGTTCAATAAAACTTGCAACAAATTCTAACACAAAGGCATAATTGGGGTTTATACATTTCTTGATTGGGACAAACACGGTCCAAAGTAGCACCCCTCTAGTGAAATCACACCCCAAATCAAGATCAAGAATGCAAAGGTCCCTAGCCAAGCCTCCTAAACTGTGAGTTATACTTGATCAATGATGCAAAGATCAACACTCAAATATCAACACAATCAATGTGGGTTACCTTAAGTACTTATCAAGCCTATATAAGTGATCACACATGTCACTTATCAGTTTTGGATTTATTCCTTTTAGCCCCCTTCATAATTTCAAGTTAGTTAACATAAAATGACAATTAACAAACTCGTCCCTCTTAATTCCACATTTGATTATTTTGTCATTAATCATACTTTGTGTGTAACTTAAAAGAATCATACTATTTATAGAAATGGTTCGTACTTGTTGAGACACTTGTAATTTTTCCAACACATGTGATATTGACGATTTAAGTTTTCCTTATGAGATATTATTATTATTACTAACTAAGTTGTTTCCTTACAACATCTACTTTGAATGTGATTTCAGGTAAAGGATCGACTTAGTGAATACATAGAAAATATTGTAGGTTTTGACCAAATTTTTTAAAGACTTGACTTATGTTGTTATTTATATTTCATATGATGTATATGCATGTGGTATAAACTTGTAATGTCCTTGAAACAAGTCTACAACCCTTTTATAAACGCTTGCTTATCAACTCTAAATGTGCATATGTCGCTTTGTTTGGTCATACCATTTCTTACACAAACCGTACAAAGGAACCTATAACTCTATTTTCGTGATTTTCAAGTGTTTTGGTACCAAAGAACTAGTCTAAATTGACTTCCACTTCAAAATAATTATTCTAATCGATTACGGGCCCCTAATAGGACATCAAAAACATTTTATACATCCCATAACACTCCAATCCATCTTTTCATTGCAAGATTGAGAGATTTTCACAAATTTCCCAAATAAGTTTCATTATCTTCAATAGTTGTAACCACTTACAATGATGTCAATCCTTAGCTAAAAAATTCCTTCTTTCATCAAGACCATAATAGATTTTCTCTCATTTATCCTATTAACTATCTCTTAAAATGAAAATAGGGCTTTTAAAACCTTAAAGGGCTTTATCCCAAAGTTCCCACCATTTCCAAAAAATGGCCACATAACTTGCATTTAATACATGTATCATCCTAATAGTCAAAATTTAGTTCCATTTACTCCTATAGGAACTGATAATTAAAACCATTTTAACTAATATTTCACTTTTCATCATAATCAAGAATCCAAGAACAAAATAGCAATGCACTTTCAAACTTCCAACATGCCTTAATTTCAGCATAAGGAAGTCTCCTTCATGAATCATTAGGATATTATATTCGTGAGCACATAGTTACAATAATCAAACACCAATTAGATCCCAAAATGGCATTTTCATATTTTTAAAGGTAAATGTCTAATTCCGCATGACATGTGTGACAAATACCCCCTCCCCCCCCCCCCCCCCCGAATGATGATTTTGTATTGTAATCATGTAGTCAACAAAGAAAATAGAGTAACACTTCATTAAATCACCTCCTAATTCCCACACAATATTGTTCCAAAGATATTGCTCAATTTTCTAAGGATTAACATATTCCTCACCATTACCAATTCTTTCCTCCTTACCCTTTATGTTTAAGAAGATATTTTAGCCAATATTTTACTCCTTTTTCTCATGAAAAACTATGAATGTGGATGCATCATTGAGGTAATTCATCGATTAGCACTCCTCGGACTTGGGAGATAATGTAACACCTATTGTGCCGTTTAAAATTAATGAGTAATCCCTTGAAAACATTCAGCCAAGAGTTGTTATGGAATTTAGGTCAAAAGTTAAGTTTGACCAATAAAGTTTTAAATTTTAGTATATGAGGGTGTGCAATCATATCCAAACATGAATCAAGAAAACCACTAGATTATACATGGCCTTAAAAAATATCCAAACAATCTTTATTATCAAAACCTTTCATCATCATATGCGAGTACATGTCAAAATGGTAACGTTAGGCTTGGAGAGCCTAGTGAGTGAATCGCGAGTTAGAGTTTTGAATGGGCTTGGATAATGGCAATTACCCAATCCAAACATCCAAAAATATCTCAAAACCAATTCTACTTATAAGAAAGTGGAGATAATAAGCATTAGAAGAAATCATTCCACAAAATTTAACCACAATGCAATGCACACGCTTCTAGATCCCCAACCCAAGTTCTCTATACTCACGACAAGCCATTTTCATTCTAGGGTCCCGATGCTCCAATGGCATAAAAAGTAATAGCATCACACCCAAAACCCGTTTAGAAGCTCGAAAATAAATACGAACATGTTGGAAACATGTAACAATGACACAAGAATCCATGAAATGGGTTTGCAAAATCCATCCCTAAGCAATTAAGATTCATCGTCCCGTAAGGACGAAAACTGTCACCAAGACGAAAAGTCGTCACTTAGATGAAAAGGGAGTTAACTCCAAAAGTTCTGGGGAAACACTCAAGTTAACCATCCTAAGTGATATGCACATGTAGGATGCTTTAAACAATTTCAATTCAAATCATATATTTTCCCCAATGAAAATCTTTTCTAAAATATATTTAATGAATGCACCAAGTTGTTGGATTCATTTTATGCATCCTTTTTAGACCATATTTTCTAGTTTTTGTCATGCATTTTAGTTTAGATTCATGCACTTTATCTACTTTTCGGGGACACATTTACTTTCATAATTTGTGGTTGTTTTTAGATTATTCGACCGAGGAAGCTTATAGGGATGGAGCTAAGGAGGCTTGGAAGCATGGAGAGCTTTTTGGATCGAATGAGTTATGAAAATTTTAAGTTTACGAAACACGCGGGCAGCGTATTATAATGCTCGGTTTCAGAAAAACAGCCTACACGTCGCGTAGAAGGCCACATGTGTATTTGAGGTGGTTCCTACGTGGCACGTAGGGTATGCTACGTAAAGCGTAGGTCGAGTAGTACGTATAATTCTTATTTAGTTTTAGTTGTTCGTTTTTACCACTATCATAAATATTGGGGTCTAATCAAGAGAAGGGGATTTTGATGAGGTTTTGAGTTATAAACCATGGAGAAATCATGAGGAAACGTTGGATGCTTATAGAGACTGATCTTTTCCCTCCTTGGATTGGAGGTAAGATTTTATTTTGGTGTTTGAATATTTGATTAGGTTTGGAAATGTGTTTGAGTGATGATAGTTGTATAAAATAATCTTAGACCTTAAATAAATATAACGATATGTCTGGAAATAGCTCAAAAGAGATTAAGAAGGGGCTGAATCGGACCAGGGGTTCTGATGTTTAGGCTACACGACGCATATGAATAGCTATGCGACGTGTAGGCTGAATGTTCATGCTACGCGACGTGTAACATGAACTACGGTATACGTTGGATGCACTACGCACGACATAGGTTGAATGTTCATGTTTCCTTGGGAGGCCTTGGACGTAGATAATATTGGTGACACTTTCCAATTATTGAGGCGAGTCCCCTCTTATCGGGTAAGTAACCTAGCCTCCGTTGAGCCGATTGTTGTTTATGTATGGTAGTGTAAATATTATTATTGTGTTGTGTAAACACTTTAACTATGCATAAGTAGTTCATGGTAATTTTATGGTGTGTATATGCTTCACTGATTGGGTATTGCTTAAGTGGCCGTAAGTACCCATATATGTTACCTTAGCGGATGGATAATGCATGTATGGCTAGTTATCACCTTAATGGTTGAATATTGTCTTTATGAATGGATATTGGCTATGTGGCTAGATAGTGCCTTAATAGCCAATCCATGAAAACACATAATAAGTATCATGTACTATATCTTGATAAGTATAATCATAAGTCACACGATGAATATAGTAAATTGAGTATACTTGTATAAGCCTAGGTGGCTAGATTATAATCATGGGTGGCTAGGTTGTTTGCCTATATGGTTAGGTGGTATACCTGTTGTTGGGTTATATGTCAAGCGGTTAGGAATGGAGCCTTGGTGGCTGTATGGGGAACCTTGGTAGCTGAGTGGGGAGCAGTAGTGGCTGAGTTGTAGCCTTGGTTGCTGAGTTGTATCCTTGATGACTGAGTAGGGAGCCTTGGTGGCTGAGTGGCTGAGTTGTTGTTACTTAAGTAACTTCATTCTACCTCTTAGCATAGCCTTGGGGTGATGTATATGCTAGATAATAGGGGTGATGTGGATAAAAATCCTAAGAGATGGGATTAATCCTCTGCATGCACCCCCGTGTGTTTATAAGCGTAATGCCCCAATATGTAAGCATACTTGTGTAAGCCTGTATAACAGGAGAGTGCCTGAGGTGGTTGGACTAGGTGGCCGGTTCGGATAGTGCCTAAGGTGGCTGGACTGGGTGGTCGGTTGGGATGGCCTATGTTAACTGAGAACGGAGGTGCCTTAATGGCCAGGTAATTGTTGGTATGGCTAGGAATTGACAGCAAGTCATAACTGATAATTATCGATATTGTTGGTTGGGTTATAGTTGATCATAAAGATTATTATAGTTGAAGTGGTCACACGATGAGTGCAGTGCGAGTGTATGTCCGGTGTACTGCCTGAGCAACTGGTTGTGCCTGAATAGCTCATCTGTGGTAGCAGATGTAGTTGTTGTAGATAATTGTATAAGACATGATGTGATGTGTATTATCATCATTGTTGTGATTAATAGTATACGGGGTTACTCGCTAAGCTTTATAGCTTACGCGTGTTTGTTGTGGTACGTTGCACGTTTGAGTGACGTAGAGCCCGACTCAGATCGTAAAACGATTCTTGAAGATAATTTCTTGTAGTTCTACGACACGAGTACACAAAAGTTGTAAATTTTATAAAAATAAGTTGAGTTTTTTTGGGTATACTCGGTGTCGAAATTGGGGCCTTACGCTTATAAAACACGGGGGTGCATGTAGAGGAGAAACCAAAACATACGGGCCGTGTAAAAGTCACACAGGTCGTGTGTTGTTAGCCCTGAAGAAATGAAGACTGCCAAAACACATGCGTCGTGTAAAATCACACGGGGCATATCCAAATGTGGAGACTAAAACACACGAGTCGTGTAAAAATCATACGAGTCATGTGTCGTGCAGTAACGGTTTTTGGGACAATTTTTCTTTCCGATTTATAACGCATTTTAGGGGTCATTTGGAAGATTTGCTGACGTTTGAGCACTCTTGGAGCAGTTTATCATCAAGGCATTTTTCTAAGAAACATTTGGAAACTTTGAATTACTTGTTTTTGTAAGTTTGATTCGAACAATAGTCATTATAAAACCACTTGTTATATTAATAATTATTGTTAACTAATTTTAAAAGTTGTAATTTTATTTATAGGTAGAAAGTTTTATTTGTTGCACTTGCTTAACAATAATTAATAAATTTATAATAATTATTAAAAATAAGTTGAAAAGTAATGAGAGTTTCAAATTAATATAGTGTAAGTATTTCTACTTCTTTTATAATAGATAGATGTGACATAGTGTAATTTATAAATTTATTTTACCATTAGTTATTATTATTAATTAAGTTAAAAATCACTTGTTATTATTATTAAAAAGTTATAAAAGGCTTTACATGTCAGAAAGTTTTATTTACCACTTGATATGTTAATTATAAAACCACTAATTATATTAATTATTATTGTTACCTAATCTTGAAAGTTATAACTGTTGGATTAGGTGTCTAAGCCATGACTTATAATTTGTATTTACCTAATTAATAGAAGCAAAGTCCATTTGGGTTGCCCTCATAGCTGGAGGTTTGGTAGAAAGTTCGATAGAGAGAAAGGTTGGTTTGTTATGGGATTAATAAATCAATAGAAATAAAAGATATAGTTTGTTAATATATTAAAGTGATAATATATTAATTAGAAACTATATTGATTGATTAATAATTAATCAGGAATTAATTAGATTAATTTGTGTGGCATTAATTAGATTAATCAGGAAGTCAGGGATTAAAGTCGTACAAATTCAATAGTTGAATTGCGGCGCGCGGCGTGCAAATGTAAAGGCCGCGACGCGCGTACGTATAATCCGGAAAATGGCTGACGGCTAGGGTTTCTTGTTTCCCTATAAATAGCGACCCCTAGACCTCATTATAAGTGCTCATTCTTCAATTCTCTCTGGAATTTTCGTGATCTTCCTCTGGCTCCCTGGTGTGATCTCATTTGAGGCAGGACACTTGTGCTGCTTAGCTTCAAGATTAAAATTAAATGTTAGTTTTTCTGATTTATTCTTTTAGTCAATATTTGTTTGGCCTTTAGGAATTAGTTACATGTTCAAAGTAAGAAAGCATAGATCTTTTCTAGGTTGCATGTGAACTTAGGTTATTTAGTTCATGGTTGTGGAAAACCTTTCAGTGGTATCAGAGTATTTGGTTGTTTTCTTATTGAATGGTTGTAATAATTTTCCTAATTAGGGTTTATTGTTTATAAATCTTTTGGGCCTGATTTCGATTTTGGGGTTTAGGGTTTTTGAAACCCTAGCCCCTTCCCCCTTCTTTTTCGATTTTCTGCTTTGGGTTTAGAAGGCTTTCTATTTTTGGTAACTTTAATTAGTTAATTAAATGGATAACCTTAAACCCAGTTTGTTTGAATTCGATAATTAGGGGTTTAAGATAGGTTTAAATTGATTTGATTAATTTGAAAAAACCTATCTACATTTGAATTAATTTAATTAATTGTTTAATTAAAAGATAATTCAAGGGATTTAATTTAATTTTGATTTAATGGTTAAATTTCGAAAATTAAAGGATAAATCCTAAAATATTTTAAAAGGTTTAAAATATCTAGATTTAATTAATTTAATTAATAGTTTAATTAAAAGATAAATTAAATCAAATTAAAGGTTTAATTTAATTTGAAATTTAATAGTTAAATTTCAGGAAATTAAAAGATAAACCAGGAATATTTTAAAAGATTTAAAATACATCTTATATATATTATTAAAGGTTAATATTATATGTATAAGATAAATTGGTTAGTCAAATCATTAGTAGGCCTCATTCACGAAGCTGGTCTATAAAGTGGGTATAAGGAGACTGCCTATAAAATGGCGGTCTAATGGGTGTTCACTCTCACCCACCGCTCGCCTGATCAGTGGAGGGTCGTTAGCCGAACAGTTTTGATAGGACCGCTTAATCATTAAAAGTATAATGATCAAAGTACTAGAACCCGTACAAGAATTCCTAATCTAGTTACTTTAGAAAAAAATGTGAATTTGATGCTAACCCATGAAATTGCACATTGCACTTTATGAAACGTTGGTGGAGCGTGTGTGGGTTACCGGCACACCAATGGGAGTTCATAAAGAGTGGCAATGGGTTTCTCGGGTGTTATCATTGTTGATGGAGCGTGTGTGGTTAACCGACACATCAATTTGAGATGATAATGGACCCCGAGAGTACCAAGCTAATTTGCATGATTATTCACACCCGGTTTGTGATCCTCGGCATCCCAGTCACAAACGGTGGGGCATATCCGAGATTAAACATGCCATTGAACAGTTCAATGAATCTCACAGATCTAGGAATTTCATAAGACTGAAATTGATAAAAGTTATCTACCTTAATGACCACTGTGTTGTGACTACGGCATCCCTCTTCACAGCATAGTTGGGGTATTTTGGATCCTAGCCTTGTTAAATAATGTATATTGGGTAATTATTTAAAAGGTTGAATTAAACGAATAAATTCAAATTTTATATATGTCTGAAGAAAGTGTCATTCTCCTCCTTCCCCTCCTTCACCCATTTCTGAGAGCTTCAGAAAGCACCTGTTAAATATGGTAAGGCTGATTGGCCTTGACTATATGATATGGTTTTGCAATTAGAGAATAGTTCTTAGTTTTGCTGGCGAACCATATCCGACTGAGTGTCCGCTCCCAAACATGGCATCACACAGCAGCTTGTGATGAGCATGACTCCTTGACTATTAAGTCCAAGGAAGTTCGTTACCTTATGCTATTGATCATTAACCCCAAGTTCCGTAGGGATTTAGAATTCTTGGGGTCTGATAAGTTAGCACAGGTAGTTCAGGAAAAGTTCCGTGAACTGGTTGAATAAAGGGAACGAACTAGGATCTTCAAAGAGCTTGAAGTTGCAAGCTAGAAGGAAGTAGCACCAGTTTGCGTGTTCCCGAGATTGAGGGATACATAGGCGAACAGTATAAAACTGGTTTCCCTTTGGGATCGGGAGTTAAGCATTAGCTCAACTCGCTGATCTGTTCATCCAGATGAACAGAAAGGGTAACCGGATAAGACAATCGTGGAAGTGTATTCAATGTCGACTCTGTATGAATCGTTCATGGAAAAGCATAGTTCCATTAATTCAGCTGCTTCAGGATTGAGTCCAGTATTATGGTGCATCAAGAAATGATCCATATCGTCTGGACCGATTGTTCGATGTTTCAAACTGGGAATCCACAAGGTGGGACACAGTCACGGAAAGATTGGAAAAATGCTCCAAAGCCAAACCGTTTGGTAAACTCATAAATATCTTAGAATTTAGAACACCTGATCCTCATTTCCTTGATACATGATGTGTTTCACACATTTGCTCTGTATGCACGAACTCTGGAGGATGCGGGATGGTGTCGCACAGGAGCATATTCGGATTGGATCTGGAGCTCATGCGATTTTTGAGTTAAGCTAGATATTTGTTCTTGTTATTAGTTTATAGATACATACGACATGGATTCGCATAGTACATTGTTCTGAGGATAATTCTGGTTTAATGAAATATATATATTTTTTGAAACATGATTGTTTTAATTGTCCTCGAAATGTTGTGTGAATGTGTTGATGACGTAAATGGTAATAACTTGAATGTTGATACATCCAATGTGATTGGATTTGTAAATTGTGTTCTTTATGATTGTTAAAGTGAATTTTATGAGAATCACTTCAACCAAAGGTCCAGTTGGACAGGACTTTGGAATCATTTGACTTAGAGTCACATGATGAATTGAGTGCTTAATAAAATTAATTGTGGCAAGAAAGAAATCACCCAAAGATCCAATGGATAGGATTTTGGAATCAGTTGACTTGGAGTCAGGTGATGATTGCATGTCTTGAACAATATTAACAAAGTCATAAATTTACATGGAGATGTAAAGGTATTAAGATTTTGAGCGACAGACACATAAGTTACTGTGTATTGCTCGAATCTTTGAACAGAACACGATTAGTTATGCTTCATGATATTTGCCAAATGGTTTGACAAATATGGCTTTGTTTATCGGAATAAGAAATTGATTGGAACCTTGAAGTATTCAAGGATTTCAAAGGAAGTATAAGATCAACAGAACCTGAGTAACAACATAGACTGAGAAAATGTTTCACAGTTTATCCTCTTCCAAGAACACTAATGGTTATAATGTGTATTAGGGAAGATGATGGAGCATTGATCGAAATAGTTTTGATCCTCGGTGTATAAGATACACTGGATACATTTCCGACTAATATTTCAATGAATTGAATATTCAACCAGTCAGACCGCAGAAGCCATATTCCGACCACATCTTAGACTAAGTAGGTTATGTTGACACTGTCTGAAATGTAAAGCTGGGATCGTCCCACTAGTACATAGAAAGTCCAGGGTCATGTAGCATTCGTCTGAATCTCATGATAAGCCTGAAACTGATCAGCAATGTCGTTTCATTGGCCACTCCGGTTATCCTTTGAAAGAAGAGTACTTTTAGAAAGAACTCAAGTTCTATGGAAACAGTGGGAGTAAGAATAATTCTGAATGAGTTCAGGGATTAGCCAAGTGAAAGAACCTTTAGTCAGCATTGGGACTTGACCAGGAATTAGATTCCTGTTAAACCTGACATACCCTCTCTTCGCTTGACCAGTAGTTATTGTCACTGTCATAAGGAGTTATGATTTGGGTGATATACCGGGTAGTGGTAAAACACTAAAGATGGTACGGATAAGTAATCCGACTGCTGGAAGCATTGGTGAGCCCAGTTGCTACCAAATAAGAGAACCTTACCGCGAGACACAGTCTATGTGACAGTTTGATTGATCTTTACAACTGGTCTAGGAACCAGTGGGAGTAATTGAATCATCAAAAGAATGGAACATAGAAATGTACTTACAGAACATCTGGTTGAATGAGTCATCACTTGGAGTCAAGCAATTGATTTTGAGAGAAGCACTCTTAATAGAAGATGTAATCTGAGAGGATTCTGCGTGGCATAGTGTGAGTCGTTAGTGGAACGTGTGTGGTTTACCGGCACACTAATAGGGACTCACATAGAGCATGCCATTACAAAAGGGTACACGGCCCCAGGATTCGTCCCATGGGCATCTCGCAAGAAAGGATATTCGGATTCTCAAAATAGGCCAAAAGGTTTGGATTTTGTGAATAGCCTGAAAGATTTCCTTTAATATGTCGGAAAGGTTTGGATTTCGGTTTCGCAAAATGTGCCATAAGTTCTGGATTTTGTGAATAGTCCGAAAGAGTCATATAACGGTGTCAAAGCCAGTGGGAGTATCGTTGTTATCTGCTATCATTGTATGTGGGTTACATACTGGTTCTAGGAAACGTCTCTTATCATTACAAAGTGTAATGACTTGGTGTTAAGAAACGGTTCGCTATGAAAGACTTTAAGAGATATAACATACTCAGGTGGTTGTGAACATCTATTAGATAGATAAGAATTCTGCCAATATGATCTTGATGAGATTCAAGATGCATAACCCAAGGAAAGGAGTTTCCTGTCATTGCAAAGTGTAATGAATTGGCATGAAAGAAACAAAGAAGGTGCAGCATACTTACGTAGTTCATAAACATCTATCAGATAGATGAGACTGACAGTATTGACTTAGCCGTTGAGAATATGATCTTGATGGGATTCAAGATGCATAAGAAAGAGTCCCCGAAAGGAAATGGTTTCCGGAAATCATGACACAAGGATTATTGTTAATCTTAGGATTCTGAAAGAGCTTGGAATGAGATTACATCAGGTTCCTCAAGCCTCTTGGACAAATCAGAAGTGTTATGAGCATATCATGATGACTTAATGCTTAGAGCATTGTAAGTTGGATTCAGGATATTGCCTGGCTGAGAATACTGAATGGATTTTTTGAACAGACGTGAGAAATCACTGGGAAATGATTAGGGTGATTGATTTGAAAGGGTTTTCAAATCGGTAATTGTTTACACCAGAACGTGGTGCTATAGGACTTCATGGTTAAAGAATTTCGTTGGTTTCTGATGGAGCGCGTGTGGTTCACCGGCACATCATGGCGCCTCGAAATTGGCTTAGGGTGTAGTCATGTAAACTAAAGACCCGAGAACCATGGGCAGTCACGGTACACATCACCGGAATGGAGTTGTGAGAGAGAATGACAAAATGACAAATTGAGATATCATCGGAAGAGTATCCGATAGGACCATCTGCAATAAAGTGTATAAGTGTTAGACACTTGGATACATAGAAACAGTGAAAAGGTCATAGACATAGATATAAAAGGCTTGAATTGAAAGTTTAAAAGAGAATAAGAAACCGATAATAGGTATGATAAATCCGAATTGGTGATTACCTCGTGGAGACTTGGTAATAAGCAGGAGTAGCTACCAGTCAGATTTTATGTTTCGCTTTTGCATGTTTTACTTCCTGAATAATTGGATTATTCAAATATCCACAGTCGTTCATACTCTTAGGGAGTAAGTATGAAGGAAGACTGTCATGAATTGGTTTGTAGATTGTCTAAGGAGTTAGACATAGCAATAAGATTGCTGCAACGTTCATGAGTACTTGGAGATGGAGATTTGAGTATTGGATAAACCCGCGCTCAATGGATTGCTTCATGGATTATATCACGAGCAATGTTGAGACGATAATATCTTATGGTCTTGAAGTGGAGAGATATGAGTTATAATTTGCAAGGCGGTTGTTCATTGATAGTACGAAAACGCATCGGTAACTCGGTGTTATAAAACGTGCTGTTGTGAGTGATTTGTCGGGTAAAAGATATAACATATTAGTCGAAGCTTATTCGTCCCTTGACCCTGACGGGAAACAGATATCTGTTGGCCACTCGATGATTTTGAAGTTGACTGAAGCGCTGGCCAGCCAGGACTGAATTGATTCGTTCAATTAGAAGTCTAAAAGTCATAAGCAAAATCGGAAATCGGGAAACAGTGTGTCAGACAGAGATTGATCACAATCCATGTCTCATGTCTGAAAATATCTTGTTGGACGGAGGATCATCTGATCACTTATCTATGGACAGAACTGACTAGGTCAGAGTTCGACAGCAGTTTCTAGGAAGCTACAGTTTGCTGATTAATTAGCGGTTAAATTGGTAATTATAGTCATAGACTTATCCAAGTGGGAGACTGTTGGATTAGGTGTCTAAGCCATGACTTATAATTTGTATTTACCTAATTAATAGAAGCAAAGTCCATTTGGGTTGCCCTCATAGCTGGAGGTTTGGTAGAAAGTTCGGTAGAGAGAAAGGTTGGTTTGTTATGGGATTAATAAATCAATAGAAATAAAAGATATGGTTTGTTAATATATTAAAGTGATAATATATTAATTAGAAACTATATTGATTGATTAATAATTAATCAGGAATTAATCAGATTAATTTCTGTGGCATTAATTAGATTAATCAGGAAGTCAGGGATTAAAGTCGTACAAATTCAATAGTTGAATTGCGGCGCGCGGCGCGCAAATGTAAAGGCCGCGACGCGCGTACGTATAATCCGGAAAATGGCTGACGGCTAGGGTTTCTTGTTTCCCTATAAATAGGGACCCCTAGACCTCATTATAAGTGCTCATTCTTTAATTCTCTCTGGAATTTTCGTGATCTTCCTCTGGCTCCCTGGGTGTGATCTCATTTGAGGCAGGACACTTGTGCTGCTTAGCTTCAAGATTAAAATTAAAGGTTAGTTTTTCTGATTTATTCTTTTAGTCAATATTTGTTTGGCCTTTAGGAATTAGTTACATGTTCAAAGTAAAAAAACATAGATCTTTTCTAGGTTGCATGTGAACTTAGGTTATTTAGTTCATGGTTGCAGAAAACCTTTCAATAACTTTATTTAAATGTATAACTTTTTTACACTTATTTAACATTAATTAACCAATTTATAATCATTATTAGAAAGAAATTGAAAAGTCATAGGAGTTTCAAATTAATATGGTGCAAGTATTTTTTTATAAGATATTATAATTAGGTGTACTCTTATTCGTTGAGCAGAAATAAATTTATATAGTATAACTATATTAACTAATCAAATATAAACATAACCAATTTAGTTGTAATTAAAATATACAAAACTAAATATAAATCGATCTTATCACATATTCATAAATAATAATTATTCATCCAAACATCAAACAAAAAACAAGATTACCTTTTTGAAGTCAATTATTATAGACAATTCAAAGTTAAAAATATATAAAAAATATTTACATAATTATCTCAAAATTTAAAATAAAATATATCAATAATAACATATGAGAAAGATATTATTCTAGATTATTTTCTATTAGACTCATATGTATAAATAATACTTTAATAATATTAATAAATATAATATTTTTCTAAAAACAAATATTTTAACTAATAATATTTAATAAAAATATTTGAATCTACTTTTATTAAACTAATTATTAAAAAAAATATTTTCCAATAAGTTTTGAATCCCTTATTCAGTTTCACTTATAAAAAAGTTACTTTTGTTAGAAAGTTTTATCTTTCTATTCTTCATTTAGTAAAGTTTTCCCATAAAAATTTTGAAACCCTAAATATAAATTAAGGATTGTTTGCTTCTGGTCTATTTACCAGCTTTTACATTATTTAAAATATATATTATAAAATAATAATGGAGTTTCATTTTTGTTAATTTTAAGGCTGCTTACCCCAAAATTTTGTTTTTGTTGTATTTATGTGAAAAAATCTAAATTTTTAAATATTTAACAACTGACTTGACAATAACGTCATAATTTTATATCATTATTTTTATCAGATAATGTTAATCCTACGTTGGGGTAGAACTAAGCATACAACAGGTTTCTTGCCTTACGGCTTGTAATTTGTTTAGCTTATTTATCTTCCTCTTTTCTAGTTTATTATAAACAAATATGTGTCTCTAAAGTAAATATTGTGTGTTGTTAAGTAATCTTTTCTTCCATATTATTTTTCAAACTCTAACAATATAAGCTACTTATGTGAACTCTCTTCTCTCTCTCTCTCTCTTTATATATATATATATATATATATATATATATATATATATATATATATATATATATATATATATATATATATATATATATATATATATATATATATATATATATATATATATATATATATATATATATATATATATATATATATATATATATATATACACACACACACATACACACACCAATGTGTCATAAGTAGCAATTAAGAACCATAAGTGTAACACCCGACTTTTAAAAAAACAAATACACCCAAAAAATTTCACTTTTAAACATAACTAGTATTTCGATAGGCCGCGCGATGCTGCGGAAGCCCGATATGTTGAAAAACGCGCTTTGACAATAAAAATTATGCAATGGACAAAAAATGTAACTTTAAAATATAATAAGGGATCAGAATCGTAACTTACGAAATACCAATAATATAACTTTATAGTAAATAGGGGTGAAAACAATTAATTTGAAATTAGTTTAGGGTAAAAAACGTAAATATAAAAATTTACTAAAAGAAGAATCATAAATTGCTATTTCCAAATAGAAGTTTATTTGGATTTGTATTAAATGTATTAGAAATTATACTATAATATGACTTTAGTAATTATGGCTCTGGAAATAGCAGGTACCAATTGAATAGGATAAAGCTCTCACAAACTGATTTTGGTAATTAATATATATATAATTTATAACACAAAACCATATAAGTAAGTGTATAATTTACATACAAACGGTTACAAGTGTATCAAGTGAGTACAAAATATAATTAAACTCCCTCCAAGCCAGGTTGATACTTTCGTCATGGACATGCCCTAGTCTCCTATCAGTGGGCTATCTCTTTACCCTTACTCGGGTCACGCTCACCTGCACATTCATCACACACTATAAGCTACAACGCTCAATGAGTAATCATATTCAATTTACAACATACAATAAGGAAATAGAACAATTACAACACATCTTTACTTCTAAATTTCTTTCTATTAAAATCCCCTTACGGTTACAAGGCATAAAGCCTCACTGCACTTCTTACGTGTGTGTGAACCATAAAGGTTCCAACCATATATGTTGAGTAATTAACTCAACCGCCTAGCCACAAAGCTCGTTATGAACCACATCGGTTCCTACAATATGTCGAGTAGTTAAACCCAACCGCCTAGCCACGAAGGCCGTTATGAACCACAAAGGTTCCCATAATATGTCGGGTAATTAAACCCAACTGAATAGCCACGAAGGCCATTATGAAATACCACCAATTCGACAATATACTACCACCAATTCATCCAATTAAGATCAATATCTATCATATGAGATGGAATAACGATTACTTACCTGTTTGTGTAGTCCGGTATTATTCAAGCTATTACCACTAGCAGGTATTGAGTGTTCTCCTTAGCACTTTCCAAGACCTACATCATACATATATATCACATATATGTAACCATCCAACTTTCACCCAACAATAGTGTTAGACGTATTATTATTATGCATTGTGTGTATTTTATACTTTGTATTCTTGTTTAGTGTGTGGCCCATTGTATAGCAGCCCACTATCTTTTACCGAGCCCTTTTCAGTGTAATTGTATTTGCTATATATTTTGGTGGAATGTGATTGGAGGCTTTATGGGAAAATATGGTCTGTAACATGGTATCGAACATCTAAAAACCCTAGCCGATCCTATCTTTTTTTCTTTTTTTTTTCTTCTGTCGATTCCTTCATCTTTTTCTTGCCGCACTTTCTTCTCCTATCATCTTCCTGTTGGTCTCAATGTCAGGCGATGAGTCTTCTTCTACAGTCCCAACCAAACCTACTGATAAAATCTATGGCATCACTAATATAAAGTCATACGTTCCACTTCTTCTTGACATCGATCGTCTCAACTACGATTCCTGGCGAGAACTATTCAAGACCCATTGTATTGGGTACAAAGTTTATGATCACATCGTCCCACCCACTGATCCCGGCCCCTCTGAACAAGCTGCCTCCAAAACCCATGATCCCGAATGGGACGCATTGTGTGTATAAATTACCAGATTTCTTTCAGGAACAGGAGAGCCAATGTTGGCCATCAAATCTGCAATGGACTTGATTTTGGTGCAATACTCCAAGACAGTGGAATCACCGATGGTTAAGGTGCGAAGTTCATCATCAAGCTCCATGACTTTTGACTCTTTATTTTCTCTAAATAAGTCTTCAATATCTTTCCAGACATCAGCGGCTGTAGAATCGTTTGTCAGGATGGTTTGGAGAAGGGGCTTGGTCATCCCGGTCGACATGTTTTTCAGCATTTAGTTTCTAATAAACGCATTATATGTAATAAAAAGGAGCCTTTTTCCTTATGTCATGCGTGTCAACTTGGCAAGCATACACGTTTGTCGTTTGATTTGTCTATAACTGATGCATTATTTCCTTTTCAAGTTATTCATTCTGATGTTGGCGTTTCCACTCAACCCCCTGCACACCCGACAAGCACACATCCTATGGCCACTCGTGCCAAGCACGGTATTTTCAAGCCCATCACCAAATTAAATCTCCATACCAATCATGATTCCATTTCCTTTCCCACTCCGCGATCTTACGCTCAAGCTTTTCGGGATCCTAATTGGCTAAATGCTATGACTGAAGAATTTAATGCACTTATTACTAATGACACTTGGGTACTTGTGCCTCGCCCCGTTAATACTAATGTGGTTAATTGCATTTGGTTGTTTAAAAAGAAGCATAATGCAGATGGATCGTTATCCCGCTACAAGGCTCGCTTGGTGGCTAATGGCCGCAGTCAGCGGCCTGGAATTGATTGTGATGAGACATTTAGTCCGTTTGTCAAACCGGATGCCATTCGGACTGTCCTCAGCTTGGCTACTTGTAACGCCCGGTTTCTCATACAAAGTACACCCAAAAATTTTCAAACAATAATACATCAAAATGGGCATACTTGTACTCAAACCAAGGATCAAGATGTTATCAACATGAATATTTACACAAAAGGTCCTTACAATTTCAACCAGGAATTACAAATAAATCTAATTCAACTAAAGGACAAAGCTCTAAACATGTCCGTCTCTCTTTATCACATGCCTTCCCCTATCACAGCTACAGATACCTGCAAAACAACAAAACACTCAAGTGTAAGCTTATAAAGCTTAGTGAGTAATCTCCAACATAATCCACATATGTCTCTCCATGAATATTATCATTCTCCTATCTTGTTATTCTCATTAGCAAATAAGCACCTCTTTCTTTTAGCTGAAACCTGCAATTCACCTTTGCTTACAATGCCAGCAAATTATTAGTATACATCAACTCATCAATAAGTACCATAACTGGTACTGCTTGTAAACTCATTTTCATTCTCAACGGTACTCATTTTCACAATTAGCAATACATAATAAGCAATTCTCATAACTATAATAATTTAACTCAAAGGCTCTTTAATTCAACCTCTATATCATATACTTTATTCTTATACTCAATTAGAATATAACTCGTCTCTTGTTATCTACAGATAACAGAACCTCTCTAACTCTAGCCACCACAATATCAAAATAAAACACATATATGTACAACATACATATTACATACTACAAGATATAACTCTTATTTCTCAGTTTGTAAATTTGGTTATCTCAACCAATTAAAATCAATAGCAACCTGTTAATTCACAATTCAATCATAAGAATGAATTATAATTACTCTTCTTATATTGGCTCAGTATGTGGAACCCCTAAATTTCGCGTACCGGGCTCCTGTTCGCTAGACTTGGTTATAACACCATAGTCTAAATCAATTCTCCAACATACACAATCATCTCAATAACATCTATCTCGAAGATGTATAAATCAAAAGAGGAAAAAGGAGTATAAGCGGTAATATTAACTCAATATTTACCTAAACCCCCAAATTCGCGGTTCTACTAATTCAACCGTAGAAACTCGACAATAATCTCACAAATAACTCTAAAGGCATCCACTAACAATCTACTAACAACATATATATCAATATATAGCTAAAACACGAAAATGAGAATTAGGGTTTCAAAACCCCAAAATCAAGAAATCACTCACCTTGACAAATTAGGAAGCAAGAACACGTTTACGGGTTTAGATCCACACTTCTACATGTTTCCCCACGAACCTCTAGGCTTGATTTCACTCAAAATCGCCATTTGGAGCTCTGAATATCGAAATGGGTCTTTTTTTCCCGAAAAATGCATTTTCTGCACCTTTTATAATGCTGTCAGGCCTACACGACCCGTGTAGGGTCACACGCCCCGTGTCGGGCTGTTCTACACGACCCGTGTAGACTCACACGCCCCGTGTAGGTCTGTTTTGGCTTTCGGACTCTTTCTGAACACTCTACACGACCCGTGTAGAGGTACACGACCCGTGTGACTCTGGAAAGCTTACTGTTTGGTTTCTAAAGGTTTTCTACACGACCCATGTGACCATACACGACCCGTGTAGCTCTGTTTTGGCATTTTTCAAGTCCAAACTTCTCCCAAATGGGTTTTTAATCACCCAAACTCATTCAACAAGCTTACTAATCTTAATCACACCAAGATTAACTCGAAATCTCTATAATTTAAAAACACGGTATTACAAGTTCTTACCCCCTTCAAAAGATTCCGTCCTCGGAATCTCTTGGAACAGGTATGGTTTATACAACCACCTCACCACCGTAATTTCACATTCCGTATGACAATGATATTATCCTCTCGCCATTTCATATGACATGTACATACTGTCGCATCTCATTTACTCATAATATAGGTAATACCCGCCATCATCCTCACGAGATGATCTCTGTTGTGATATTGGCTATCATCACTGCTACATAGGACAATACTCATTCTTTCAGGCCACACACGTTGCTATGGTATTATTGACACCAAGCTATCTCACCTCACTCTTCAATTGATACTCCAACCATTATCATTATTTGCCATCTGTCCACAATGATTTCAAATCTCCATGAAACGGTTAATTCTAACTCAATAAGAAAATTTGGTCTCATCACTTTCACATTAATTGTCTCTGAGTTTACTCTTCCAATAATAACTCACAGTTATTGAATCCTCCTATTTGTACATCCTAATCGATTAGGGTAGAAGAAACACTCATACAACATAAAACACACAGACATTCAAATGTCTCACTCACATCATACGACTCATCAACCCAATGATAACATAAAAAAAAATATTAGAAACTATCTCGTGTTTCACTCATGCCTCCTCAAAATCTCATCTATCTCTACTTTCACTTCAGCACATATATTAGGTGTTCACCCAATATACTGTTAACAATCTCTCGCCAAAATGGCTACTCTTCATCTCAGTTCAACAACATACCTCATGTTGTTTCTCTCGATGTACTCACTTATTATATCATCTCTTATGTGGATAATCCACATGATATTCTCGATAAATTATTTACTTTATTAAACTCGATAATTTATTATCAAATAAATTCTCAACACAACCACATAAATTCTGACCACCTCTTCGTCATTATCACATCAATCTCTAATTCATCTGAATGACACAAATAAGTCATACATACGGCTCACCGTAATCTTTGCACACGACTCAAATAATAACATCTAACACCGCAATCTCTACGGTGAGATCATGTCTCATCACCCGACTGACTCGTTAATCTCAAGAAATAATTCAAGATTATTATAACAAAATCTATTATCTATCGTCTCATACGAATAAATAGTTTTATCATCTCGACATTCACACATTTCCCTTATTGGCAGTAATTGGTTTGATTGCTAAGGAACGGATCCTATCAATCACAATCACGATTACTTTCCTCTTCTTTTTAACTCATATCTTCTTATCATGTATTTATAAAATTTTATCTCATTCAATATGAAAGAAACCTCACACATTCTCAACACGACCAAATAACAAATTCTCTTACTCACAGCAACATTTCTCAACAGTATTACTCACTGTATTATCTCACAGTACTCTCATACTGCTACACCACCTCTGATTCGTCCTCTTTTTAACCCATAAAGTCTCAAACTGTATAGGTTCACATCTATACCATACATATCCACACTCAAGGATAGTGCAGTCTCAACACTCTATATCACTACACAGTACATACTTGTTTACACACAAGCACAACATTATAACACCACTCTGCCCCAGCTCTTAGTACCCTGTACCATCCTTTGTCTCATCATTCAACACTGTTTTATAGTACCTCGTACTGTTCTCCAAACTCGTCATTCTTCGCTATCTCACGGTACTTCGTACCGTCCTCTAATCAGATCATGGTACCTCGTACCATTCTCCGATTTTAATCCATCTTCTATTTGACTCTAGCGGGTCTCCGCTACGGTCTCAAGCCATATAGACTCACTATCACTCCTCCTTTTGTCTGAGTCACAACACTCTTCACTACTCTAACCACAAGGTACTCGTTATGTGGTTCCACAGAAGTATATGATCTCAACCTCAACTAGTCAATACATGGCCCCACAGGATGTGTGGTCTCAACCACGTTTACTCAATATGTAACCCCACTGAATATGTGGTCTCAATCACATTTACTCAATATGTGACCCCACTGAATGTGTGGTCTCAATCACATTTACTCAATATGTGACCCCACTGAATATGTGGTCTCAATCACATTTACTCAATATGTGACCCCACTGAATGTGTGGTCTCAATCACATTTACTCAATATGTGACCCCACTGAATGTGTGGTCTCAATCACATTTACTCAATATGTGACCCCACTGAATATGTGGTCTCAATCACATTTACTCAATATGTGACCCCACTGAATGTGTGGTCTCAATCACATTTACTCAATATGTGACCCCACTGAATATGTGGTCTCAATCACATTTATTAGGTAATTAACCCAATCTCTAGGCCAATTAGGCCTACTTGAACTACTTTAGGTTCTCTTAATTATAACCACAAGGTACTCTTTATGTGGTTATTCGAGTGTCCTCTGACAACTCTGTCACAAATATCTCATTATGTGACAACTCTAAACTACACAATTCATCTCTCAGCATGTCAACTCATAATCAGTTATTATGTGCAATCAACTACACACTCATTATCTTTCTCAACTCATACTCTTTTGGCTATCTCAACCATTCATTGTGATCATTCATAAGTACTAGTTATGTGGCCCCACACAACATGTGGTCTCAACCACACAGTACTCGTACACAGAAATCTCGTCACATCTGTGAAACAACAAGTAATATATATATATATATATACACCATATCATACTTTATATATTTCTTACCATGTATATGCTCATTTTACACATTTCTCCATGGTTGCTAAGTACTCGTCAAGCAACCACTTATAATCTCGGTTATACATAATCACAAAGCACTCGTTATGTGATATGTAAATCTTACCTTAAATGGACATGAGATTCTCATCTCAATGCCAATTACTACACTTTATAACCAAAATTTTCTAACACATGTACTTTCAATTGATCTTTTATGTGTCCAAACATTTCACACATATTCTACTACATGTATTATTAACAATTAAACATTTGCAACACGTTACAACTAACATGTTAAGTAAAATTTACTTACATACCTCATAGCAACAAATCTTATCTTCTCATTAGCTGAAACTCGCATATTTCGGATCTCAACTCTTGAGTGTACTCGGCTACACTCACATGTCTCAACTCCTAGCTCATACTCAACTTATGCTCATACTCTTTCTCATCATCAGTTGGAATTTCGCCTCAACCGGGATCTCATCTTATCAGCTCATCATCATCTGGAAATTCGCCATCAGCAGAATCTCATCTCATATTCAACTAACATCTCATAATTAGCTGAATTTCTCGTCTCCTCGTTGGTTGATATCTCTTATCAGTCAAAATCTCGTATCATCATCCAATATTGGGCCAACCGGCTATGACTAATTCATCAACTCGTCCTCATCTGTCTCCATATCTGTATTCACACACAGAATATAACAATAACAAATATGAGATAAAAGTTATAATTAACTCATAAACTAAAATCAGCAGCAGTATCTTTTTCCAAGCATGTGATAGGGGGTCTTTCTCTTCTCGGTTTAAGTCTAGGACTCTACACTCAAAGACCTAGTTCACTTAAACCATGCTCTGATACCAACTTGTAACGCCCGGTTTCTCATACAAAGTACACCCAAAAATTTTCAAACAATAATACATCAAAATGGGCATACTTGTACTCAAACCAAGGATCAAGATGTTATCAACATGAATATTTACACAAAAGGTCCTTACAATTTCAACCAGGAATTACAAATAAATCTAATTCAACTAAAGGACAAAGCTCTAAACATGTCCGTCTCTCTTTATCACATGCCTTCCCCTATCACAGCTACAGATACCTGCAAAACAACAAAACACTCAAGTGTAAGCTTATAAAGCTTAGTGAGTAATCTCCAACATAATCCACATATGTCTCTCCATGAATATTATCATTCTCCTATCTTGTTATTCTCATTAGCAAATAAGCACCTCTTTCTTTTAGCTGAAACCTGCAATTCACCTTTGCTTACAATGCCAGCAAATTATTAGTATACATCAACTCATCAATAAGTACCATAACTGGTACTGCTTGTAAACTCATTTTCATTCTCAACGGTACTCATTTTCACAATTAGCAATACATAATAAGCAATTCTCATAACTATAATAATTTAACTCAAAGGCTCTTTAATTCAACCTCTATATCATATACTTTATTCTTATACTCAATTAGAATATAACTCGTCTCTTGTTATCTACAGATAACAGAACCTCTCTAACTCTAGCCACCACAATATCAAAATAAAACACATATATGTACAACATACATATTACATACTACAAGATATAACTCTTATTTCTCAGTTTGTAAATTTGGTTATCTCAACCAATTAAAATCAATAGCAACCTGTTAATTCACAATTCAATCATAAGAATGAATTATAATTACTCTTCTTATATTGGCTCAGTATGTGGAACCCCTAAATTTCGCGTACCGGGCTCCTGTTCGCTAGACTTGGTTATAACACCATAGTCTAAATCAATTCTCCAACATACACAATCATCTCAATAACATCTATCTCGAAGATGTATAAATCAAAAGAGGAAAAAGGAGTATAAGCGGTAATATTAACTCAATATTTACCTAAACCCCCAAATTCGCGGTTCTACTAATTCAACCGTAGAAACTCGACAATAATCTCACAAATAACTCTAAAGGCATCCACTAACAATCTACTAACAACATATATATCAATATATAGCTAAAACACGAAAATGAGAATTAGGGTTTCAAAACCCCAAAATCAAGAAATCACTCACCTTGACAAATTAGGAAGCAAGAACACGTTTACGGGTTTAGATCCACACTTCTACATGTTTCCCCACGAACCTCTAGGCTTGATTTCACTCAAAATCGCCATTTGGAGCTCTGAATATCGAAATGGGTCTTTTTTTCCCGAAAAATGCATTTTCTGCACCTTTTATAATGCTGTCAGGCCTACACGACCCGTGTAGGGTCACACGCCCCGTGTCGGGCTGTTCTACACGACCCGTGTAGACTCACACGCCCCGTGTAGGTCTGTTTTGGCTTTCAGACTCTTTCTGAACACTCTACACGACCCGTGTAGAGGTACACGACCCGTGTGACTCTGGAAAGCTTACTGTTTGGTTTCTAAAGGTTTTCTACACGACCCATGTGACCATACACGACCCGTGTAGCTCTGTTTTGGCATTTTTCAAGTCCAAACTTCTCCCAAATGGGTTTTTAATCACCCAAACTCATTCAACAAGCTTACTAATCTTAATCACACCAAGATTAACTCGAAATCTCTATAATTTAAAAACACGGTATTACACTATTTCTCACAAGTGGCCCGTTCATCAGCTTGATGTGAAGAATGCGTTTCTTCACGGTCATCTTCAGGAGACTGTTTACATGCATCAGCCACCGGGGTTCCGTAATCCCACGTATCCTGATTATGTCTGCCTCCTTAAAAAGTCCCTGTATGGACTCAAGCAGGCACCTCGGGCTTGGTACCATAGGTTTGCTCACTTCATCACCGGTCACGGGTTTTCTAACAGTCGATCAGACTCATATCTTTTTATCTACAGACACGGTGACCACATCGCTTACCTTCTTTTATATGTCGATGACATTGTTTTGACTGCCTCCTCTACCAGTCTCCTTCAACAGATCATATCTACCTTACGGTCAGAGTTTGCTATGTCTGACTTGGGCTCTCTGAACTATTTTCTAGGCATTGCTGTTACCCGTGACCATCATGGCATGTTCCTTTCTCAACATAAATATGCCCTTGAGATTCTTGAGCGAGCAAAAATGCTCAACTGTAAGCCCGCTCGCACCCCGGTTGAAACCACTGCTAAGTTTGATGGTACAGGTCCTCCAGTTTCCCACCCAACTCTATATCAGAGTCTTGCAGGAGCTCTACAGTACTTGACCTTCACTAGACCCGATATCACATACGCTGTTCAGCAGGTGTGTTTGTTTATGCATGACTCTAGGGAGCCCCATTTTTCTGCCCTCAAGCGTATTCTCCGGTACATTCGAGGCACCA
Source organism: Cichorium intybus (assembly GCA_023525715.1). Taxonomy (NCBI): domain Eukaryota; kingdom Viridiplantae; phylum Streptophyta; class Magnoliopsida; order Asterales; family Asteraceae; genus Cichorium; species Cichorium intybus. The sequence goes on from CM042010.1 coordinate 5,437,073, forward strand.
TTGACCATGGATTACAGTTATACGCCTCTCCATCTCGCAATTTGGTTGCTTATTCAGACGCCGACTGGGCTGGCTGTCCTTCCACCAGACGCTCCACCTCGGGTTATTGCGTGTTTCTCGGTCACAATTTGCTTTCATGGTCCTCCAAACGACAGGGTACTATTTCTCGATCTTGTACGGAAGCTGAGTATCGAGATGTTGCCAACGCCGTTGCTGAAACATGTTGGCTACGCAACCTGTTACGGGAGCTCCTATATCCTCCGCTTGCAGCTACTCTAGTGTATTGTGATAACGTCAGTGCGGTCTACCTATCCACCAATCCAGTTCAGCATAAACGCACAAAACATATAGAGATCGACATTCACTTTGTGCGCGACAAGGTCGCTTTGGGACAAGTGCGTGTACTTCATGTCCCCTCCTCGTCTCAGTATGCTGACATCTTCACCAAAGGGCTTCCGTCTTCCCTGTTTCTTGACTTCAGATCCAGTCTGAACGTCCGTTCGAGACCTCCCGTTCCGACTGCGGGGGGCTGTTAGACGTATTATTATTATGCATTGTGTGTATTTTATACTTTGTATTCTTGTTTAGTGTGTGGCCTATTGTATAGCAGCCCACTATCTTTTACCGAGCCCTTTTCAGTGTAATTGTATTTGCTATATATTTTGGTGGAATGTGATTTGAGGCTTTATGGGAAAATATGGTTTGTAACAAATAGCTTGAAACTCAACCATTCGACTTAGGTTTCGAGATTAAAACCCTTTCACAAGCTTAATTCAAACATTACTTGCATCAAACTCAGTTAACTAGAGGTGGCTCACCATCACCACCTGCAACTAACCTAATCCAAGCACACCAACCGTTCAATTTTGAAGCTAAAGCTACATTCCTTACCTATTTGAAGCAATTTCTCGATCTTTACTTCTAATCCTTCAATTTCTTGAAATTCTAAGCTCCAATTCGAACTAAGATGTTCCTGGGACTTTTATAGGGTTTAGAGAGAAGTTTCCAAGAGAAATTTCCCCTAAATCCCGTAATTTCACAACTTATACTTTTAATTTTTCAGTCGGCACACGACCCATGTCTATTTACACCGCCCATGTAAATCTACTGCCTGTCTGCTGAAAAACTGCACATCCTGACATGACCCGTGTTATTTTTTACACGACCCGTGTAATTCTAAAACAGTCTCAGACAGGTTTTCTAAGCCTTTTACACGACCCGTGTAGCTCTTTTTTGACATTTTTCAAGGAAAAACTACATCTAAAAGTTATTCTAACCATCCCAACAATCAAGACATCATATCTGATCTTAATTACACCAAGATTAACATATAAACATTTACCGAAAATAACGTATAACGTCCCAGATCCAGTAATAGAAAATTTTCATTTAAAAACGGTTCAAATACATAAAACGGGTTACCAAATAAAACCATCCAAATTAAAAATTATTATTCAAACATTAGAAATCGTATTTATCAAAAACATTTACAAATATTATCCAGCGGAAGACTTAATTATCAAAACCTCAGATGCGATACAGTCGTGCCGTGCTCTAAGCTCAAGCTAGCAAATACCTGAAAAACAGTTAGGGCGAAAGAGTAAGCACAAAGCTTAGTGAGTTCCCCAAAGTACCACACGATCCATTTCATAACCTATAATCACAAAAGGTCTCCGGGCTCACCACGAAGAAGCTGACTCACGGGCTTGCCCCGATCTTGTCTTTTCCTTGACTCACGAACTTGCCCCGATCTTGTCCATTCCTTGACTTACGAGCTTTCCCGAATCTTGCCCATTCGTTGGCTCACGAGCTTTCCCCGATCTTGTCCATTCTTTGGCTCACAAGCTTGCCCCGATCTTGTCCATTCTTTGGCTTACGAGCTTGCCCCGATCTTGCCCATACTTTGGCTCACGAGCTTGTCCCGATCTTGCCCATAAACACGTAAGGCACATACATCACATTATTACACAAAGTAATAAAGCTGTCTACACATGCAACATCACTCATAGTATAGTGAGAAGACTCACCTGATCCGCAAAGCCAAACAGCACTCCTCACGTGCGTCCACGTATCTAACAAAGCGAACGTCCTAACAAGATAAACATTACTCAGAACTTCCTAAATCCCAAACGGGATAATCCTATGATACCGGTATCCAAAACCCTCAAGTGTATCCAAAAGTCAAACTGGTCAAAAGTCAACGATCAAAGGTCAAAGTCAACAGACACAGTTAGCGCCGCTAACTCCCCAACTTAGTGTTGCTATCTATGAACAGGCCCAAAAGTCCATTAAGTTCTAAATCTATTCAGCCAAGGTCTTAATCCTTCTAGAGACCTTCCAAACAGTCCAAAATCTATAAAGATCCTAACTTGATCCTCCCAAACATCACCATACAAGATCAAGAACAAGATTCAAGTCCAAAGTGGTCCAAAACTAACCAAAATCACCATAAAGAGTGTGGCTTACTCCCTAACCCATCCTAAAGGTTCTACATCAAGGATTTAAGGCATAAAGTTTCTGACTTTATCCTTCTCAAGCATGGACAAACACCAAAAGAGACCATTACACTAATTTAATCCATAAGAACATACCAAAATCATAAGAAAACCCATAAAAATGCATAAAGGTGAGAACTTGACTCATAATGGTCCAGAAATTGTAGATCCTTGAAGCTTCACTCAAGAAAAACAACTTGTAGCATCACCACCTTCCTCCTAGCATCATCAAGGCTTAAAAAATTCCATCCAAACACACCAAAATCATCAAAAATCCATTCAAGAGGTCTAGAGAGAGAATATGAACATTTTGGAGGCTGAAAAGTTGTATTTGGCGGCTGCCCTAGGGTTCCCAACCCTTAAATATGGCCCAAGCATGAAAATCTGGGGTTTTGGCCCAAAATCAGACATTTAGCCGCTAACCCTAAGGTTAGCGTCGCTAATAATGATCGTGCAAATCCACTTCCAGACCCTGCGAACATTAGCGACTCTAAACACATCCTAAATAATTTTTTAACATTTATTATATTAAACGCACATCTTTTCTTCCTAACTATATGGTTACTTTGGAAAGAAAGGAATGCTAAAGTGTTTAGAAAGAAAAGCTGAAAAGAAAATCTGCTATGGTTGTTTTTGATGATTTATGTTTTTTTATTGTTTAACTATGTTAAAATTGGATCTAAGTTCGCTAGTCTAGATTAGAACTTGTGGTACATTTCTCATGTTAAATATTTCTGACTCTTGTTTGTTTTGCTTGAACTTATTGCTTAAGCCTTTTCTTTCCTTTCTAATGAATTTTTGCTCTAAAAAAAACTATTTATTTAACTTCTGATTTGGTGATTTGAACGATGCAAAAAAGGATAGAAAGATACAAATAACAACACTATTTATTTATTGTAGAATTATGTAATGTAATGAGGGAAAGGGAGCCGCGCTTCGCTGCAGTTAAGGAAGTCAATAAATTGGTAACAAAATTGAAATAATTAAAAGTTTTAGTGGCGAAATTGAAAACAACGAATTTTTTGTTGGCAAAATTGAAAACAACGAAAGCAACTATTGCTGGCCAAAACTAAAAACATTGAAAGTTTTAGGGCCAAAATTGAAAATATCAAAAATTTTGGTGGCAAAATTGAAAACAACAAATTTTACTATTTATAGTAGGGAACAATTGGAAAATATTTATAGTTTTGAGGCTAAAATTGGAAATAAATAAATTTTTTGGTGGCAACTTTGAAAGGTACAAAACTTTAGTGGTATAATTCAAAAACCTAAAAAGATACTGTTCATGCCAGGCGACCATTGTATATATTAATAAATTCGCATATTTACCAAAGGGCTTCTAGCCTAGCGGTACTAGGTGTGTCCTCCCTCATTGAGATTGATGGTTCAAACTTCGTCAGAGGTACATGTGAAATTTAAGGTATAGTTTACGAGTAGGTTAGATTGCCGTTCTAAAAAAAATTTATGCCCATTTTCTGTCTTTTTCTTTAATTTTTTTAATTACAATGTATCTCTTTAATAATAATAGGTACTGTGTGTTAATAAGTCCTTTGGCGAAGTCTAATTGGATTTTATATCTTCTTTACCTTTATTTTTTCTCAAGCCGACAATTTTCGTGATGCGATGCTCTTTTTTATGGCAATTACCGACAAAAGATTTCATTTATTAATAATATTTTGTGACAACTAATGTAACTATTAAACATCTTTTCACTCTAGGATACATATAGAGTTGCTCATTAAAATATTATATTTAGAGTAAGTATATATTTATGTAAGAGCATTTTTAATTGAATTTTTTAAAAAAAATTAAAATTTTGTATAGAGTTGAAAGGTTTAAATATTTAAAGACAATTTGATATATATCTTTATAAACTTTCATAATTACGTTTATATCTTTGTAAATTATAAAATTGTATATATATATATATTTATAAAAGAGCAAATATCATAAAAAACCCAACATATTTTCATTAAATTCTTAAAAGAACTACTGTATTATTTTTTAGTATATTAAAACCCTTATATTTTCTGAAATATCTAATTTAAGTTTTTTGATATAAAAAAAACCAATATATTTTCATAAAAAAAATAATGTTTATATTTATTAAATATGATTGGTATTTAAGTTCATTAAATTAAAAAAGAAAATAACAAGAGTGATAACCGAGAAGTTTAAGCTAGCGGGTTAAGTAACAATTGTCAACAATCTTGTTTCGGCCACATATGACATAACCAAAATGCAAGAAGCCGCAAATAAAAACAACTGCAGAAAAACCTTATCTTTGAAATGAGACCAATCAAACCTATCCAAACTACTTACTTCGACTCCCTTTCTACACAACACAGAAAGCTTTCCAGGAGCAACAATGGCAGCCCTCAGAATCCAAATCCAACCGACAAACCACACGGCTTCCCGTTACCTCAAAACCCACCCTCCTTCCATCTCTTGCTCAATGCAGCAACCTCCTCAAAACAACATCAAGGTATAATAATCATAATTCTTAACAACGCTTTCACCATGGATTGATGGGTACGAGGACAGGTGGTTATCAATGGAGCAGCTAAGGAGATCGGAATGGCTGCTGTATTAGCAGTCACAAAAGCCAGAGGGATGGAAGTCGCCGGAGCTGTCGACTCTCACCTAGTCGGAGAAGACATAGGAAAGGTTTGTGGCATGGAAGAAGCTCTAGAGATACCCATAATCAGCGATCTCACCATGGTACTAGGTTCCATATCTCAGGTAATGAAATCATAAAAATTCAAACTTTTTTAACAACCAATTAATACGAAATCTTTCACAGTCAAAAGCGACATCAGTTGTAATCGATTTCACCGAGCCCTCTACAGTTTACGACAACGTCAAACAGGTCTAATTTCGTCTCGATTCCTAATCTCATACCAAATCGACGACCTCCATTAATGGTGTTCTTTAGCTTCTGGGTTTGATACTCCGTCGTCTTTTTGAGGTTAATAGGCAACAGCATTTGGCATGAACAGCGTGGTTTACGTACCAAGAATCAAGCCGGAAACCATAGCAGCATTATCAGCATTCTGTGAGAAAGCCAGCATGGTGAGCGAGAAACAGAGTGAGCAGCTTTAGGGTTTGATGACAAAATAAATCTTTTGGGATTGAATTTCAGGGTTGTCTAGTCGCACCAACATTGTCAATAGGATCGATATTACTCCAGCAAGCTGCAATTTCAGCATCTTTTCACTATAACAATGTCGAGATTGTTGAATCTAAAGCTAAAGCAGGAGTAAGTTGACAAATGACAAGATACAACACCGTAATCATTCCGGTTTTCTTCTAGAAGAATCAATTCGTTTGAATCTGAAATCATTGACACTTGACAGGTGTTCCCGTCGCAAGATGCTGTGCAAATAGCCAACAACCTCTCCAACCTCGGTCAACTCTACAATAGAGATGATCTTGATACAGATGCTCCCGTAATACCGACATTAAATTTTTTACCCAAAATAGCAAAGTGTTTACATTTTATTTACCTATAATAGCAACCTACATGCATTTTTTTATTACCAATAGTAGCAATCCATAAGTTATTTTAAAACACACTTGTTATTCCTTACCCATAATAGCAACGGAGTTGTATTTTCTCTATGTGGCAAATAATTAGCGACTTGAAAGTATGTTTTTGTTATGGATAAAAAATAATAGTATTTTGTTATTATGAATAAAAGGTATATGTATGTTGCCATTACATATAAAAATACAGTACATTACTATTATTGGTAAAAATACAAGTATGTTGCTAATACGGGTAAAAAACAAAAATGCATACCTATATTGATAAAAAGAGTAAAGTATGTTGCTATTCCTTGCAAATTTTCGAGTGCTAAACGACTCGAAAGTAAAATAAGATTGTTTTTTGTCAGGCAAGAGGACAACAACTAGGAGAAGATGGGGTTCGCGTGCATAGTTTAGTTCTTCCCGGGATCGTGTCTAGTACAACGGTACATTTTTCGGGACCCGGAGAGGTATTTTGCTTTTTAGAGTAAACTTGTCGATACAATGAGTGGGTCCTACCCTAAATTAAGATAAAAAAGTTGTACATTTAATGTTATTTTATGGTATTGTGGAATTTTGTTCTGAATTTGCCAGATGTATTCTATCAAACACGATATCACGAATGTCCAATGTCTAATGCCAGGACTTATTTTAGCCGTGAGGCAAGTTGTGCGTCTTAAGGTACTCATTTTTGTACCCGAATTTCTTTAAAGTGCTTTATTTTTTCTGATCGATTCCAATCTTTTTTTTTTTTTCTTTACTTGCAGAATTTGGTGTACGGCTTAGAGAAGTTCTTGTAGCAATAGGATTCCTAAATGACGTACGTTCATTGATAGCAAGAACATATTTCATAATTTCAAATTCAGATTATGGGATTTGTTCAAACGATACGAGAATTTTTGTTAAATCCAGAAAGATGACATCATGGATCATGATATTTGATACTTTTTTTAGATACTATTTAAATGTGCGACTTAAAATAGAGACGTTTAAATTTCCTTCTGACAAAGTTTTTATGCACATACATATCAACAGAAGGAAAAAAAATTCTTCTTTTCTTTTCCTTTTCTAGATTAATGTCGGAATAAAGTTAATTCCAAGCTGTATTTTAGATACCATGTGCTATTTGAGTAGGTTAGACAATATCGGAATATACACATGCTTTTAGCTAGGGGTGAGCAAAAACCAAACCGCAACAAAAAATAACCGAAAAAACCGCAAAAACCGAAACCGAAAAACCGAAACCGAAGCAAAAACCGATGGTGTGGTTTATACTTTTACAAAAACCGCAAAATTGCGGTGCGGTGCGGTTTTTACTTTTGGAAAAAACCACAAATAACTGAACCGCACCGATTAACATGTATTAAATAATTACATAATATATGAATTATTTACTTATTATTAAGTTTAAATATGACATTATAGATTAAATAAAAGAGTGAGTTTGAACGACAATTTCATTTTGTATTTTGATAGTGGCAATTCCATTTGTCATTTTCACCAATTGTAAGTTATAAAATTTAGTTGTTTCCTGATTTATTATACTAAGTACAAAGAAACAAATGAATTCTATTTTTTATTTTAATAGCGGCAATATACTAAATATATAGTCAAAATACTAAAAATTTTATAAAAAATGCGTCGATTTTGAACTTCTGCGGTTTTACAACCGCAATATAGGAAAAAACCGCACACCACTATATTATGCGGTTAATAACCGAAACCGCACCAAATAAAATCGCACCGCATGGAAAAACCGCAAAACCACACCGCATTAGAAACCGCAAATTGCGGTTTTAGGTTTTCAAAAACCGCATAATGCGGTTTGCGGTTCGGTTTTGACCAAAAACCGCACCAAACCGCACGATGCTCACCCCTACTTTCAGCATGTATTTAATAAATTAGTATTAAAATCTGTGGAATAAATGCATGTTTTCAAATTGACCAAGTAGACTTTCAAAGGCTGCTAACATACTTCAAAGTTGGCATGGCTGCTAAGATGATTTTCCAACAATAGCATGCAAGAAAGTTTATTTAAATGAAGCAATTTTCTAAAGTGGCATGCAAACATTTGCTATAAATATGTTAGAAACTTTCTTATGGAAAACACACCAAAAAAACCAAAACATCTCTTCTCTTGTAAATACATAAGAGTTTCAAACTCTTTGTATTTTTATATTTCTCCAAATGTTTTGTAAATACCACAAAATATAGTGAATTGGTTCTCGGCTTCCTCCGCCCGTGGTTTTTTCCCGATTTGGGTTTTCCACGTAAATCCTCGTGTCTCTATTTTATTTACTTCATTCGTATTTTTCGTTGTGATTATTATCGTTTGATAATTTTGATCCTATTCCGCATTGAGCTAATATTGTCTAAAGTCAATTCGGATCCGTCGTATTTTACAACAAAATCTAAGCTGGATTTTATTAAAACAAAACAAACACCGTCCTCCCGACACTTAAATCAACGATATATTGGTAACAACATAACATGTTAAGGTAAAATTAATTCTTAATCTTCGGAACAAAAAGAAAATAAAGGTCCGAACATAAAAATGTCACCTATGAACTTGAGCAAACATACACGGATATATCATTGTGTTTGTAATTTATAATATTTTTGTTTGGTGAATTTAAGTTATTCTTTATCTATGTCGAGGTAGAAATTTATGGTTTTTAATTATAAAATAAAATAAATAAAAGGTTGATTTGAAAACAAAAAAAATAATAAAATAATGACATAACAAGAGGTTATTATTTTTTTGGGACCCAGAACCAATTAATTATTCAATGCAGAAGTAAGAACAAGTTACAAGAACCGCCCTTCTACTAGTTATCGATACGCACTTGTAACCCCTATAAATTTTTTCTATATTGTATTACGACACGGTGTCCGACATTCGTTAGCTATTCTTTCTTGGTCTTGTAACATGGTTAGCAGAATTGCTACTGGTTGTGTATTATATTAAATAAATTTAAAAATAAACATGTGATACATGATTAAAAAAAATGTTTTTGTTATGATTTATTAATAGATTTTAGCTAATAATACAAATGTCTCATAGATAATTTATTAATCTATTTCAATATATTTTTGCTAATAATACAAATCTCTCCGATTGTGGAAACCATACACCAAGTTAGCACAAAAAACGTAATACCCAACTACCAACTAATTATTTGGATAACGTTGGTATCTATATAATTTATGCTTGGTAAATTTTCAATCGATGAAATGTCTTATATTGAGTTTTTAGTTGGGGGTTTTGCGTTAGTGGTTTGTGTATCTATTACGATTTAGGTGTTGATGTTCATTTTATTTATGCATTGTGATTAATGATAATTTGCATGTTTAATATGCCTTAACTATTAAGACATGTTCTCTTTTTTGTTTAGTACAACTCATTTGTTAATACAATTATCACTATGTAAAGTTTTTCTGTAATGTTATTATTGATGGCGATTGAAGACAAATTTTTAATCATCATTGATGGCAAGGAATGACTGTTTGATAATTGTAGTTAAAGAAGAAGAAGGTGAGACACATATTAATTCAATAGTCTGTTGTTATATGCAACTTTCAACTAACTCTTTGATGGACTTGAATGAGAGAAGACTATTATCTCAAGGAAGAATAATTATAATTAAAATTCTCAAGAGACAAAAGTTGCAGATCCAAATTGTGTAGGGACTATTTATGTAACTCAGTTTTAAAGTGAAGTCAAAAGGCCGACTTCTGACTGACTCGGTCTATCTTCAACTTTTTCTTTGTCTTGGGCCAGAGAAAACGAGTTGAACTCAGTCCCACCGAGTCGGCTGTTCCGAATTTAACCGAAAATACGGCTGTACCAGATAATTCCTCTCAAGACCTACCCTGTCAAGGAACCATCCTTCAATTGGATCAGATCTTGACACGTGTCTCCAATGCACCTGATCACCGCCCGATCTATTAGATCACACGCGTCCCCAACACAAACCGGCTACAGACAGTCAGGTAGGGCTACCCACCGGCACTTCCGGTCACCCTCCCCTCTCCGATTCCCGCTAGATACATAAACTCCGATCGAACACTGCCATTTTTTAGCTCCATATCGATTGTTTTTCAGAATTATAATTTGAAAGGTTGGCTGATTTTATTGGTAAGCAGTTTTTTATTACCTTTTAATTTTGCTATATTTGTGCTAATCTTCATTGCCGTTTGGTTTAACTTATTGATCAATGCCTAAACTGTTCAAAAATCCAGATCTTTGTTTGTTTGCTTTTCTTCTTTTTTAAAAATTTGAATTCAAGCTTAAATTTCTTGTTTACGTTTGATTTGAAGTAGTAGGGTTCGATGGGGCTTTTACTATTCCCTCTTTCAGTAATATACGGAAGCGTTATTTTTAGAGATTTGATCTATTTTTACTGTTTCCAATGAATGTGATGAAGTTTTTTGTGATTTTTTAAATTAATGAGTCTTAGTTGTTAAGCTGGAGGTTTTCTTTGCTACTACGCTTCCTTGGGAGATAATTTCGCGGAATTCGATGTTTATGTTTTCGTTCGTCTACATGCTATGCTGCACATTAGGTTTTCTTCCGAATCAAATTAGGGTTTTTTATGGTGTTTGTTTCTCTGATCTTAAGAAATCCTTCTTATTCTCTGCTACTATTTGCTAGTATTGATCTATTTGCTTTTCATTGTTCTTAATTCCAGGTTTTATCTCGAAGAACTGCTGATATTTTTCCTTTCGTAATTCTTTTGTTCGTGAACTCTTCTCCCATTGGAATCTCTAATTAGGAACATCCTTGGGTCTGGTGACTGTAAAGTTCTAGCTTCGGGTTGAAAGACCATCACCCTCTTTTGGGAGCTTCAAACAGATCCAACTTCTACTAGCTGTTAGTTAATTAATCACATAGCCAAAAGCACTGGCGCTGGATAACTACTTAGATTCGAGCCAGCAAACGGCTCTATCACGAATGGGGCCTTCTAGGGCCGGAGTCGGAATGGTACATTCCTCTTCCAGTTCCGGAATCTTCTTCCAAGGAGATATGCAGTCTCAAGCTCTAGGTAATCCCCATTTGGGCTCTTTTGGGAACTCTGCAAATTCAATCCCTGGAAACATACGTTCAAACATGATACCTCCCTCTGGGGACATAACAAATACTGTAATGAACAGCATAGCTACTTCAGGCCCTAGTATTGGTGCAAGTTCATTAGTAACTGATGCTAACTCAGGCCTTTCAGGAGGAGGTGGTGGTGGTCCACGTGTCCAAAGAAGTGCAAGTGCCAACACAGAATCTTACATGAGATTACCCGCATCACCCTTATCATTCTCCTCAAATAACATAAGCATTTCAGGCTCTTCTGTTATAGATCAAAGCTCCAATCAAGATCCACACTCTCAACAAGTGGGTCCACGTCAGGGAGCTTCTACTGCCACGTCACTACCTCCCCCACGGATTGGACAGGTGTCAAATGACAATATATCCCACTTGCAAAAGAAACCTCGGTTAGACGTCAAACAAGAAGACATGATGCAACAACAGGTTTTACAACAGATATTACAAAGACAAGAGTTACAAAACCCTAATCCACAGTTGCAAACTTTGATTCAACAACAAAGATTGCGCCAACAACAACAACAGCAACAGCTGTTACAGTCTTTGCCACCTGTCCAACGAGCACATTTGCTTCAACAACAGCAACAGCAACAGCAACAACAACAGTTGCAGTTAAGACAACAACTTCAACAACAAAGCTTGCAACAACCTTCAAATTCAGTGAAAAGACCTTATGATGGTGGTGTATGTTCAAGAAGATTGATGCAGTACTTGTATCATCAACGCCAAAGGCCAGCTGTGAGTATGGTTATCAATATTTTAAGAGTTCAATGTCACGTTTCTTTTCTTGTTTCTTGATTAAATGTTTATATGCGAATTGCGATTTGGATGTTTACAGGATAATGTTATTTCTTACTGGAGGAAGTTTGTGGCAGAATATTATTCTCCACGTGCTAAAAAAAGATGGTGTCTGTCTTTATATGATAATGTAGGACATCACTCATTGGGTGTATTCCCACAGGCAGCTATGGTATGTGTTTTTGTTCTGTTTGTGTATTTTTTTTTTTTTTTTTTTCATCTCTTAACAAGTTTTTATTTTTAGGATGCATGGCAGTGTGATATATGCGGGTCAAAATCTGGAAGAGGTTTCGGTATGTAATCCATAATTTATTTGCTATATGGAGTATTGCTTTCAAGATTTTTAATTTTTGTTATGTTTTTCTCTATGTTACATTATGGCACCCTTTACCTATTTTCCATTCTTTTTGACTTAATTTGGACAGAGGCAACCTTTGAAGTATTACCGAGACTTAATGAAATTAAATTTGGAAGTGGTGTAATCGATGAGCTTTTGTTTCTTGATTTGCCACGAGAATATAGATTTCCTTCTGGAATAATGGTGTTGGAATATGGACAAGCTGTTCAAGAAAGCATATATGAGCAACTTCGTGTGGTTCGTGAGGGTCAGCTTAAAGTCATTTTTACCCCCGATTTAAAGGTGCATTTTGTAGTTATTTTATTTTGTGGTTTGTACTATATCTTTAATTTTTGGGTGAATTGCCGAGAATAGCAACGTACTTTCCTCTCGCTACCAACATAGACAATGTACTAATAAAAATTTAATTTCATTTTGCTACCAATATGTTGCTATTATTATTATTAAAGAATTGCAAGTATGTTGCTATTATGTGTAAAGAAAATCTAAGTATGTTGCTATCATGAGATACATATTGCTATTATCGGTAAAAAGATGCAAGGACGTTGCTATTATGGGTATATAAATGCACGTATATTGCTATTATGGGCAAAAAAATAAAGTACATTGCCTATATTGGTAAAAAGAGTAAAGTACGTTGCTGTTTTCTGCAATATTCCCTTAACTTTTTTACTTATACAAATGTATCTATCTCTTCAGATATTAACTTGGGAATTCTGTGCACGACGTCATGAGGAGCTTCTTCCCCGTAGATTGGTTGCACCTCAGGTACAAAATTTCCATTTTTTTTTACCAAAAACTTAATAATTATATTTATTAATTAATTTTATTGTGTTCTCTATAGGTGAATCAATTGTTGCAAGTTGCACAAAAATGTCAGTCTACAATAGCTGAAAGTGGTTCTGATGGTATCTCCCAGCAAGATTTACAGACAAATAGCAACATGTGAGTCTTGAAAATTTTTGTGTATGTCTTGAGATGTTGACTTACGCGTTGACTGCCACAGGGTCGTGACAGCTGGACGACAGCTGGCAAGAAGCTTAGAGTTACAATCATTGAATGACTTGGGGTTTTCCAAAAGATATGTTAGGTGCTTACAGGTAAATAAATATTCTTTTTTCTCCTTTTTTGGACCAAATATGTTATACTAAATATTTGCAAAATGTATTTGTCTTAGATATCTGAAGTTGTCAATAGCATGAAGGATTTGATGGATTTCTGTCGCGATACCAAAGCGGGCCCTATCGGTAATGATTTAACCGCTTTTATTGGATACCATACTCATATTACTTTTTTGGCCCCAAGTTTATTCAAAAACTTCAGTTTTTGTCCCAAATAGGTTCATTTTACAATCTTGGTACCTTTTTTCAATCGTCACAAGAAATTTGTTCCTTACAGTTTTGAGAAAATTACATTTCTGGTCCAACTATTGCTGATTTTTTGGTATTTTGGTTCCCAAAAGTTCTCTTGCAGTGTTGATCCTTATTTGATGTTATTGTAACATTTTTGATCATTGTTCCAAGAAAATGTCTATTTTTGGGACCAGATTTTAAAAAATCATCAGAATTACATAAAAATTGGCTATACTCGGGACCAAAAGTAGTCATTTTACTTGGAATAGGGACTAAAAATGTTACAAGAACCTCAAATGAGGACTGAGGACCAAAATTACTTTTTCCGGACCAAAATTGCAAAAATCACTTACACTTTGGAACCATAAATGCAAGTTACTCTACAATTTTTGAACAAACTCAGGGACCAAAATAGTTATCACATCCAAAAATAGGCACTAAAATTGCAAAAAAAGAAACTATTTCGGTCCAAAAATGTAACTTACTATAAATTATTTTTGCTACAGAGGGGTTAAAAAATTATCCGCGACAAACAAGCTCAGCGAAATCACAAATGGAACAAATATCCAGTATCCCAGCAGACCGAAACGCCCTCAGCAAATTAGTATCCTTACATCCGGGTCTCACCAACCCATTGACCAACAACAATAGTCAACACATGGGTCCACGGGCCCCACTAAACGGTACATCCCAAGCCGCACTCGCGCTTTCAAACTTCCAAAACATGCTCATGAGACAAAACTCCTTAAACTCAAACTCCCAACAAGAAGCTTCTTCTTCCTTCAACAACTCGAACCAAAATTACCCGTTTCAAACCGGGTTATTAAACCCACAAATGATCCAACAACAACAAAGGCCTATTTTCAACCAACAGTCACCTTCTCACAGTGGTAGTCAAATGCAACAGCACATGATCCAACAACTCCTTCAAGACATGAGCGGCGGTAATGGTAATGGCGGTGGCGGTGCAAAGCCGTCGCATTCCGGCCAAAGTGCCGCTAGCGGGAGTATGGGTATGGGGAGATACGGGATGTCATCTACCGGGACTTCGCCAAGGCCGCCAGCTGTCCCGACTAGAAGTAATAGCTTTAAGGGGGTTTCGCGGAGTGACTCGTCTGCCGGTGTAGGTGTAGGTGTAGGTGTAGGAGTAGGTGTAGGGGATCGGAAGGGTGATTTGGGGAATTTGTGTGATGATATTGTTGGGGATATAGGGAGTGAGTTTAATGGGAGTGGGTTTTTTGATAATGATGAAATGGAGTATGGGTGGAAGGGGTGAAAGTTGGAATTTATGTATAGTTGTATTTGACTATTGGGAGTATTATCTCATCCTATACGTTGATCTTGTTTTGTTTTGTTTTTTTTTTTTTTTGAGTTAGGATAATTATCTCCAACGATCCGAGGTTAATGCTAATGTTCGATGTTAAGTGTCAGCCGCAATGAAAATGAATGATGTGGACCCTTGTGCATGTGGGATTTTTAACGTGAAAGATGTAATTGTTATATGGGATATGATTGGTGGTTGTAAATCACGTTTAGGACATGCTTGGCTGAGGTGTAATTTGACATTTTGCTTGTAAATGTATTGTAAGACTAAAGGGTATGCCGGACGTGAGCAGGCCGCGTGTTGCCACATCACCACGGAGGACCCCCCCCCCCCCCCCCCCCCGTGTTCTTGAGCGTCTGCGTCCCTGGGTCGCCTTGCTGTGTACGTGTGAAGACTTTGACAATTTCAAATTTTTGATCGTTCCGTTGGAATTAAAAAAAAAATCAGTTTTTTTTTTAATCCCAATATATATATATATATATATATATATTATATATATATATATATATATATATATATATATATATATATATATATATATATATTATAAAACGTATTGGGCCAATGTACAAGTCTAAAGCAGTCAATCGATGGCGGTTACTCATCCTGTAACTTCCCATGATCTCCACATCTCTCAACCTAATCAAAGTGGAACTGTGAAAAAACTTCCCACCTCCCACCTCTTCTCCCGCTACATCTTCAAACTCCCACTTCATCTTCAACCTCCCATGTCCTCTCAACTCCCCATTTCTTTCGGATGTCTGCCTATATAAAGAGAGGGAGACCCCTCTTCAAAGCCCCTTTAATTGATTCATGAGGCAGCAAACAAGCCGTGAAATCCATGTGTGATTCTATCAACCCAATATACAAAGACGCCGGAATCGACTATTCATATGGTTCGTGATCAAACTGCCAATAATCACCCGATTTATAGCAAAATTAGGTATGTAATCAAAGATATTTGATTTGATAATAGCTTCGTGTATTTATTTATCTGTTATTCCCTTTTTGTTTCTCCCTCTCTACAACATAAGCGAATGTTTTGGGTTTTTCGGTTGGTATTTTTTATTCCTTTTGTAGTTCCCGATTTTGGGTTTTTGTAGTTTCTTTCCTATCTATTGGATTTAACCAGACACTAGAAGCGTCTATCGATTCCGATTGAGGGAATTATGAAATTCGGGAGCAAGCGTCGTGAAAAAGGTTTATTCAATCTATCTTTTTCTAACGCACGTAAATCTATTTACAAACTTCAAGTATTGGAATTGGTACCTCCGTTTCCTGTTATTAACGTCAAAAAACACCACTTTATTTAGCTAATTTTCTGATTCGGACGAAATTCTATCGAATCAGGAATTTCGACATAAAGGCACCTCTACACTCGTGCTCTCCTGACAGTTTGATCATTATCCATTGCCATAAACCGATAAACGATGTAAGTACTAACAGACTTTATTTGTTTATTTTGAAACATTGATATTGATTCTTTTGGTTACACATTTTTTTGATTCCATTGATAGTGTATTTATTTTGGTGTTTGATTTGGTCTAGGTTGAAATTTGTAAAAAAATGTAAAATCATTTTTTAGGTAACGATGTAAGTACTAATCGACTTTCTCCATGCTTTTGATTTCAGTTCTGTTTTATATCTTCTTCTTCATTAGCCTTCATTGTCAACTTGACCACCACCAGTCTCTATTGTCTTAGGTAAGCTCTCACATCTCAGTTGTATTGCTATGCCTCCCTCATCCTCTATCGTCTCAACTAATGCTTTTCTTCTTGGTTCGATATGCTTTTCTGACCACCTCTATCCTCTATATTTTATCATTTAATTGAAATTTACAGGAGAAGTGGGATAAGCGATTGAATTTGTGAAACATTTCTAGGTCTATATATGATACTGGAAAACTTCAAAGTTCCAATAATTGTGACGATAATGAGTTCATGAAATCACTTTTTGATGAAGTTGGTCGAGACATTGAAGAAGATGGTACCAAAAGGTGTGTTTTATTTTCGATTAAGTCCACCAAGGTGTTTCTTAATATTGTTTTTTCCTAATCTTTATGGTAGATTTATTCACCAGTCTTTCTATTTTTTTGATTTATTTCCTAAATGGGGGGTTTCCTAATATTTATGGGTCATTGAAGAAGATGGTACCTCAAGGTGTATTTGTTATGTTTCTGTTATAGGAGGTTCTGATTTTTGTAGGATTTTTTATATACAAGGTGAAATTTGTATATAAGAAGCCAAACATATATGAAGAGAGAAAGGAGGGCAACTTCTTCTCATGT
Organism: Cichorium intybus; assembly: GCA_023525715.1. Lineage (NCBI taxonomy): Eukaryota > Viridiplantae > Streptophyta > Magnoliopsida > Asterales > Asteraceae > Cichorium > Cichorium intybus. The sequence continues at coordinate 5,454,313 of CM042010.1, forward strand.
TTTGCAGTAAACATGCAAGATTTATACTTCTTTTTATTTCCTATAATTCTTTTAAATTCCTGTTTTTTTTAATGATTTAATCCATTGAAACCATATATTGTTTTTAACTTTTATAAATTTTATGAAACCCCTTATGATGAAGATATCTCAGCTCTAGAAAGTCCAATTGGGATTAACTTTGCACCTTGCAGGTATCAATGTCTTTAACTTTCTTTGGTGAATGTTGTTTATATAGTTGATTGGTCACTAACTTAAGAACTGTAATGATTAATGTGGAAATTCTTCAACCTTACATGTAATCTTGAAGTGGTTGTTGTTTCCCATTTTTGTGATAAATATGGAAATTCTTTAACCTTACGCATATGTTTACCATGTTTAAGCATCAAAAAGAAATTAAAATTTAGTTTAATTATAATTAGATTGTGTTCTTCTATGTCCTTTGATGTTTGCTTCCTATAGTTCGTCTAAATATTTTACACATGCCATGTGAGTCTTTCACGTATAGAAGAAAATCTATTTTACAAATTAGGATTTTCAAATAAATGGTAAAAATTGTTGTTTGTCTTTAAAGTGAAAAAAATGGTTATGTATGTTTTTGTTTTTAAATTGATGGCTAAATTTGGTTATGTTTACTTATATAAATTGAGATAGAATCCTAATGATCAGTAAAAAATTATTTGTATTCTTGGAGTTAGGTTTGATGTTGCTAACCTTACACAATATCTTTAGAAGTTGGGTGATAAAAAAGAAGCAAAAAGATCTAAGTACCCGGGAACAAACCTGTTAATTCAAAGGCACTATGTCGACGATAACTTCCCCACTCGCCGATAACTTCCCCACGATGTCGACGATAACTTCCCACTCGAGGATAACTTCCCCACGATGTCGACGATAACTTCCCACTCACGGATAACTTCCCACTGGAGGATAACTTCCCCAATCGCCGATAACTTCCCCACGATGTTGACGATAACTTCCCACTCGCGGATAACTTCCACACTCGCAGATAACTTCCCACTCGCTGATAACTTTCCACTCGCCGATAACTTCCCCACGATATCGACGATAACTTCCCACTCGCGGATAACTTCCACACTTGCCGCTAACTTCACACTCGCCGATAACTTCCCCACGATGTCGACGATAACTTCCCACTCGCGGACAACTTCCCTACTCGCAGATAACTTCCTACTCGCCGATAACTTCCCAATGATGTCAATGATAACTTCCCACTCGAGAATAACTTCCCCACTCGCCGATAACTTCCCCACGATGTCGACGATAACTTCCCACTCGTGGATAACTTCCCCACTCGCAGATAACTTCCCACTCGCCGATAACTTCCCCATGATGTCGACGATAACTTCCCACTCGCGGATAACTTCCCCACTCGCTGCTAACTTCCCACTCGCCGATAACTTCCCCACAATGTCGACGATAACTTCCCACTCGCGAATAAATTCCCCACTCGCATATAACTTCCTGTTAGTTCTATATTCCCAAGGATGATCATAAAATGATATTACTAATAATACATGATCCTATAGGGTCACACCAACAACAAGTTTGACACCAATTGATCATTTAGAACGTTAAATTTGATTTAACATCAAATGATACTAAACTTGCAATTTAATCTTGTAGGTTATTATTATTTGAGGTAAATAAAAATAACTACAAAATTAAAGGTTGATTAGTAATTCATATGTGATGAATTAATTAAGTAACAATTAAATTGTTTAAATTGTTAAACGATTTAATTGATTTATAAGTAAACCTTTTATTTAATTTAATTAGTAAATTAAATAAAAAATATATATATATTGTTATATATATATATATATATATATATATATATATATATATATATATATATATATATATATATATATATATGTATATATATATATAATTATACAATTAAGATTGTATATTTAGATGGTTTATTTATATATTTGATTATGGGTTAAATGTTATTCCATTAAAGAAATGAGAAGATGTATTATTTATAAGCTTATAATTATCCAAGTTTTATAAATAATAACAACCCACTAGCACTTCATTAGTCATCATATAACTAGCCATATTGGAATGAAAAGAATGCATTAAGAACTTAAAAGAAAAGGAAGATGCCTTGTGTCTTCTAGCTTTTGATTATAGAAATCAAATGGATCTTTCTTTTAAGCTAGTTGCATGTGCTTTTCTTTTCTATTTGTGGGTTATATTGTGGACGGTTTTGAAGGAGTTTAAGTGATTATTCTTGCTTCAAAAATCAGCCAAAGAAACTCTCTAAAAGCTCTCTTGATAGTTAGCAAAAATTGGTTTTTTGGTTTCACAAGAAAAGGAGTTCTAACTTGCAAGTTGTGGAACTAGCATTCAAGGGTGTTCAAGCTTGTGGTGGATCAACTATAGAGGGATTCTAATTTGATTCCTAGCTATCAAAATCATCCAAACCAAACCCAAGAACAAAGGTTATGATCTTGAACTTAATCTATGTTTGTTCTTCATCTTATCTCTACATGCATGTAGCATGATCCTCTTGAAAATGGAATTTGTGTTCATGATTTTATGCTTCCGTTGCAAACTCTTGTTTTTGAAACTAATTATATGAACCATGATTTCCAACAATTGGTATCAGAGCCATGGCTATATTGCATGTTTAGATAATAAGTTTATTTGGATAAACTTGGTTTTTGGAAGCCATGAATGTTCATCTTCTTAAATGAAAGTTTCATGCATGGCTTCTTTGGCAACATGCATATATATAATCTATGATTTTATGTAACCAACTATATCTTATGTATGCATGCTTTTGGTTACATAAATTGTTGCCTTAGAAAAACAAAGTGTTGATTTTCTTATGATTTTATGTGATAAAATGGTGCATAAACAAGCCAAGGACCATATGATGCATGTTTTGTGTTTGTGTTCGATATGGTTGTAATCTATTCATTTATTCAAATAGTTTGTAATAATAATTAGTTATTTCCTTCTTAATATTCATTTTGTAAATATTAGAATAGTTGTATTTTATTTATTTCACAAAATGTAACAAGAGAAGGAAGTAAAAGACCAAGAGAAGATTGCACCCAACAGCAGCACTTTCTGAAGTGCTGCTGTCCAGATTTCGAAAATTTTAGAAAGTGTTTTTAAAATTCATATCTTGGTTATTTGGTGATATACTTGTTGGTAACTTTAATATCTAGTATATATATTAAGTTTCAACAAGTATTAGCATCAATATAGCCAAGAAAGAATTGAAAAATGCAACAAAAAACCACATTTTTCTTCCTGCTGCCCCTGGATTTCGAAAATTTTCAAGGGGGCAAAGAAAAATCACAACTCATTACATGGTGTCAATAAATGGTGGTTCAAGTATCATTTTATGTTATAAAAGGCTTGGCAAAATTGTAGCCAAATCGAAGATCATTTGGTTGAGTTTTTGTCACTCTTTTGTCCCTAGGTTTGGACTTGATATTTCATGTGTGGCTCACATGAAATATCAAACTAGTTGGCTTGTGTTTATGCACCCATGCATGCTTGTGATGTTTGAATGTTTTATTATGTTATGTTGTGGATGAAAATAAGATTTTGCATGCTAGACAACCTAGATAATTAAACATAATCATCAAGGAGTTTGTATTTTCAAAAGTTGACATTTAAAACATAAGATGTGATAAAATGGGTTTTATTAAAATGGGTTTTGTTTAAAACCTATTAAGTCAAGTTTTGAAAATGATTAAAACAAGAAATAAAATGGAGATTTTATAAACTCTTACAAACTCCAACCCTAAGTAATAATGGTAATTATTTAGGATTATAAATTGGTTCTAATATATGTGATCAAACTCAAACTTAATATTGGATATTAATTGTAATCTTGACCACAAACAAAGAATCAATAAAATGGAGATTTTATGATTTAGGAACCAATTAACAAAATAAGATTTAAATGGTACCATGTTCATTGGATGCATGCAATCTACATGATACCATATGTTTTTCAAAAATTAGAATTGTAAAACATACAAATCCCTTATGAAATACGAATCTATGCCGTCCTTCTTAAAGACACTCATGTATCACTTGTATTTCCTTGCGGGATAAAGGATACCTAACCACTTGGAGTCTTCTTGTGATACAAGAAGTAGTTTTGCAATATTGATGGGATAAAGGACACCTAACCATTAATAGTTGTCAAAACTACACGTCCGTTTAAGTAGGATGATTCGTTTGGAAATCTCTTGTGATAAAGGTCACCTAAGCATTAGAAATCCAAGGCATAGATGGGATCAAACATGCCAAACTTATAAATGTTATAATGGGATCCCATAACTCTAGAAATTATATTTGGATATAATTGGTAAACCGTTACCTACCTTGTTGATTCGAATAGGCGGGATAAAGGAAACCTAACCACTTATTCGTGATGCAACTTGGATTCTAGACCTTAATTAATTAAAGTTTATGAAACAAGAAAGGGTATTAATTATTAAGGACTTAATATCATAATTTTCTAAATAGAACCTTGTTAAAATTTTGTAGATGGCACCAAACAACACACACTCGGCTCCTAACAAAACCTCACTACGGTCTCTCCTTGAAGGAGAAAAACTTAACCATACCAACTTCTTGGATTGGCACCATAGTGTGAGAATTGTTCTCAAACAAGAAAAGAAAGAATATGTTCTCAATGAACCACTTCCAGAAGAGCCCCCTGCCATTCCTAAGTCCGCACACGATGCATGGCTTAAAAAGATGGATGATTCCATCGATGCATCATGCCTCATGTTGGCAACCATGATTCCCGACCTTCAGAAGGATTTGGAGAATCATTCAGCCTATGACATGATTCATCAACTAAAGGAAATGTTCCAACAACTTGCAAGAACGGAAAGGTTCGAAACTGTTTGGGCTTTCCATGCTTGCAAGATGGAGGATGGGCAGTCGGTAAGCTCTTATGTGCTCAAAATGAAGAGTCACATTGATCATTTGGCACGTCTTGGAGTTATGATGCCCGAAGAGCTAGCAACGGATATGATCCTTAACTCCTTGACAAAGTCCTTTGATCCTTTTGTCATGAATTTTAACATGAATGGTTTAAACAAGACTATCCCGGAATTACATGGGATGCTAATTACTGCGGAAAAGAATCTGCCTAAGAAAACCACTCAAGTTCTCATGATCAAGGAAGGTGGCACAAAGAGAACTAGACCAGAACACCCCACCAACTCCAAGGGCAAGGGGAAAGCAAAAGCTTTCAAAGGAAAGGGCAAGAAAGTTGTCCAATCATCCCGTCCGCCCAAGAAGAAGGCAAAAGTTGCCAAAGAAGACGCGTGCTTCGAATGTGGCAAGGTTGGGCATTGGAAGAGAAATTGCCCTACCTATCTTGCGGAGTTGAAGAAAAAAAATGCCGGTGAAGGCACTTCAGGTATCTATGTGATAGACCTAGAACTTTATAATTTATCTCCTAACACATGGGTATTTGATACTGGTTGTGGAACTCACATATGTAATATGTTGCAGGGGTTCAAAAGGAGTAGGCAACTGAAGGCAAATGAGGTAGTACTTCGGGTTGGAAACAATGCAAGGGTTGCGGTGGATTCAATTGGAAGTTTTAATTTATTACTACCTAATGGTTTGTGTGTGACATTGTTGAATGTTTACTATGTTCCTAGCTTGACTAGGAATATTATTTCGGTTGCTAAATTAAGACAATGTGGATTTGATCTTTCCTTTAATAATGATGATATTTGTGTTTACAAAAATAATGTATTCTATTTTGAGGCTAGGCCTTTAAATGGAATTTATGAAGTAAACCTTGATGAAAAGACTAATAATGGCTCTTTATACCACACTTTCACCAAGAAACCCAAATTTGATTTGAGTCAAACCTATCGATGGCATTGTCGCCTTGGACATATAAACAAGAATCGCATATCCCAACTTCAAAAGAGTGGACTTTTGAAGGCAAATGAGAATGACTCATTTGATATATGTGAATCTTGTTTACATGGCAAGATGACTAAAGCTCCTTTCTCTGGAACCAATGAGAGAGCAAAGGACTTGTTAGGAATCATACATACGGATGTATGTGGTCCTTTCAAGCCAATGACTAGATATGGTGAAAGATATTTCATCACCTTCACTGACGACTTTAGTCGTTTTGGATATGTTTATTTAATTAAACATAAGCATGAGGCGTTTGAAATGTTCAAAACGTTTCAAAGTGAAGTGGAAAATCAACTCAACAAAACAATTAAAGTTCTTCGTTCTGATAGAGGAGGTGAGTACTTAAGTACAAACTTTATGGATCATCTTAAGACTTGTGGAATTGTTTCACAACTTACTCCACCTGGAACACCACAACATAATGGTGTGTCTGAGAGGCGGAACCGAACACTATTGGATATGGTTCGATCCATGATGAGTAAAAGTACTCTACCTTTATCATTTTGGGGTTATGCTATACAAACAGCTGCTCGTCTCCTAAACATGGCACCTACTAAGAAGGTAGATAAAACGCCTTATGAGATATGGCATGGAAGGGTTCCATCTTTATCATATCTAAAAGTATGGGGTTGTGAAGCTTATGTTAGACAAGAAGCTTCAAACAAATTAGAACCCCGTTCAACTATCAGAGTGCAATATCAGATCCTGAATCTGATAAATGGCTTGAGGCCATGAACACTGAGATGCAATCCATGCACGATAATCAAGTTTGGAACTTGGTTAATCTTCCCACCAATTGTAAGACTGTTGGGAACAAATGGGTTTTCAAGAAGAAAATCGACGTGGATGGAAATGTTCACACTTTTAAGGCTAGACTTGTTGCTAAAGGATACTCACAGACTCATGGTATTGACTATGATGAGACCTTTTCTCCAGTGGCAATGATCAAGTCGATTAGGATACTTTTTGCCATAGCCGCATACTATGATTATGAGATATGGCAAATGGATGTCAAGACCGCTTTCCTTAATGGATACTTATTGGAAGATGTCTATATGGAACAACCTGAAGGTTTTGTCGATCCCAAGCATCCAAACAAAGTGTGCAAGCTTAAAAGATCTATCTATGGATTAAAGCAAGCGTCTCGAACATGGAACATCCGTTTTGATGAAAAGATTACGAGTTTTGGATTCATCAAAAATGAGGATGACTCCTGTGTTTACAAGAAAGCTAGTGGGAGCATTGTCATAATCCTAGTATTGTATGTAGATGACATACTTTTATTTGGAAATGACATCCCAACTTTAAAAGGTGTCAAAGCGTTCCTTGAGAGTTGTTTCTCAATGAAGGATCTAGGGGAAGCTGCTTATGTATTAGGCATAAAGATCTATAGAGATAGATCTAAGAGACTTATTGGTCTTAGCCAAAGTGTATATATTGATAAAATCTTGAAAATGTTCAAGATGCAAGACTCCAAAAGAGGATTCTTGCCAATGCCTCATGGCACCATCCTAAGCAAGTCTCAGTGCCCAAACTATAGGACTGAACTTGAAAGGATGAAACATGTCCCATATGCTTCGGCAATTGGGTCCATCATGTATGCCATGTTATGCACTAGGCCCGACGTCTCATGTGCCTTAAGTATGACTAGTAGGTATCAACAGAACCCAGGCGAAGCCCACTGGACTGCTGTAAAGAACATTCTTAAGTACTTGAGAAGAACTAAAGATATGTTCTTAGTTTACGGCGGTTTGGAAGAAAGCTTAAAGGTAAAGGGTTACACTGACGCAAGCTTCCAAACAGATAGGGATGATTCGAAATCTCAATCTGGGTATGTCTTTATTTTAAATGGAGGAGCCGTGTCTTGGAAGAGTTCCAAACAAGAAGTGATTGCACAATCCACTACAGAATCAGAATATGTTGCTGCTTCAGAAGCTGCTCAAGAAGCTGTCTGGATGAGAAAGTTCATAGAAGATCTAGGGGTTGTTCCTTCCATTCGGGACCCTATAGAAATCTTCTGTGACAATCTAGGTGCTATTGCTCAAGCAAAGGAACCTAGATTGCATCAAAAAACCAAACACATTCACCGAAGGTATAACTACATTAGACATGAAGTTAAGAATGGTGAAATAAGTATTCACAAGGTTCATACAGATCAAAATTTGGCAGACCCATTCACGAAACCTTTACCCCAAACTAAGCATGAAAGTCATGCTAAGGGTATAGGACTCCGTTTTTCTAATGAATGGATTTGATTTGTGTTTAATGTTTTATGAATATGAACTTATGTAAACGACAAGAATTATGTAATATATGTGACGTGATGTTTCATTCATAATTATTGTGTTTTATTAGCATGTTTAATCCTTGAATAATTTAGTTATTCTAAACGTCCATAGTCGATCATAGTTGTGGGAGCAATTATGAAGTAAGACTAATATGAATTGGATTGGTTGACTTTTATGGGTAAAAGTAGCAAAAGGTTGCAACCAAATTCATAGGTACTTGTCAGTGAACAAGTATTGGACTTGACCCGCTTCAAGATCACTCCATGGATCATTATCATAAGTGATTCTTGAATAAAGGTATTATCATTGTATCCTTTGACCTGAGATACATATTTGGGACTCAAGTGTAGAGTGTACTATGCTTTGATATGGTTCACTGTTGTTCTTGAAATACAGACAACCATAAAGGCCATACTCATGCATAGTATTAACTATATGAGGGGCGTATGTAGTCAAGACGGGATTTGTTCCTCTTATGTGTTGAGAGTTAGACATCTAAGGCGCCTGTTTGAAAGTTGAACATAAAATGAGAATGATTAAGATCCATGTCTCATGTTCAACAAGATGTATGTGACAAAGGGATAATTGATAGATAACCTTATACATCAATTAGAGTCTCGTGTTTTCTGAAGAATTGAATGTTGTTGAATGGCACAATGTCATGTGTTATTGGGGACAGTGAAATGTTGCTAGACGTTTACCACTGTCGATATCATTCTATGATGCAACCTTGTGCAAGTGGGAGATTGTTAGTTCTATATGCCCAAGGATGATCATAAAATGATATTACTAATAATACATGATCCTATAGGGTCACACCAACAACAAGTTTGACACCAGTTGATCATTTAGAACGTTAAATTTGATTTAACATCAAATGATACTAAACTTGCAATTTAATCTTGTAGGTTATTATTATTTGAGGTAAATAAAAATAACTACAAAATTAAAGGTTGATTAGTAATTCATACGTGATGAATTAATTAAGTAACAATTAAATTGTTTAAATTGTTAAACGATTTAATTGATTTATAAGTAAACCTTTTATTTAATTTAATTAGTAAATTAAATAAAAAATATATATATATATTGTTATATATATATATATGTATATATATATATATAATTATACAATTAAGATTGTATATTTAGATGGTTTATTTATATATTTGATTATGGGTTAAATGTTATTCCATTAAAGAAATGAGAAGATGTATTATTTATAAGCTTATAATTATCTAAGTTTTATAAATAATAACAACCCACTAGCACTTCATTAGTCATCATATAACTAGCCATATTGGAATGAAAAGAATGCATTAAGAACTTAAAAGAAAAGGAAGATGCCTTGTGTCTTCTAGCTTTTGATTATAGAAATCAAATGGATCTTTCTTTTAAGCTAGTTGCATGTGCTTTTCTTTTCTCTTTGTGGGTTATATTGTGGACGGTTTTGAGGGAGTTTATGTGATTATTCTTGCTTCAAAAATCAGCCAAAGAAACTCTCTAAAAGCTCTCTTGATAGTTAGCAAAAATTGGTTTTTGGTTTCACAAGAAAAGGAGTTCTAACTTGCAAGTTGTGGAACTAGCATTCAAGGGTGTTCAAGCTTGTGGTGGATCAACTATAGAGGGATTCTAATTTGATTCCTAGCTATCAAAATCATCCAAACCAAACCCAAGAACAAAGGTTATGATCTTGAACTTAATCTATGTTTGTTCTTCATCTTATCTCTACATGCATGTAGCATGATCCTCTTGAAAATGGAATTTGTGTTCATGATTTTATGCTTCCGTTGCAAACTCTTGTTTTTGAAACTAATTATATGAACCATGATTTCCAACACTTCCCACTCGCTGATAACTTCCCACTCGCCGATAATTTCCCCTTGATGTCGACGATAACTTGCCACTCGAGGATAACTTCCCCACTCACCGATAACTTCCTTACGATGTCGACGATAACTTTCCACTCGTGGATAACTTCTCCACTCGCAGATAACTTCCTACTTGCTGATAACTTTGAAGGGTTTTCTAGCAATCAATGAACAAACAAATTCCTAAGTTCACATGCAACCCTAGAAAGATCTATGCTTTCTTCTATGAAGATATATACTAAAAAACCTAAGGCCAACATTTTATTTATAAAGATCAAATAAGAATTAACCAACATTTTGATCTTTTGATCTTGAAGCAAGCAGCAAACAGATCCTGCCTCAAATGCAAGTCACACCCAAAGCAATGGAGAAAAGAGTCCAGCAGAGTATTCTTAGGTCAAAATGGCGTAGGAAATAATGTAACACCCGACTTATTAACAAAACACCCCTTAAAATTTTTTATTTTTCAAACCAAATATTTTACAATAAAACCATAAGTATAGGGGTATTTTGTAACACCCGACTTATTAACAAAAACACCCCAAAAATTTTTCATTTTTCAAACCAATTATTTTACAAACAAACCTTAAGTAGGGGTATTAGTTAGTACAATACGAGTACAAGTGTATCACGAAGTACAATACATAAAATATTATACATTCTTAAGCCGGGTCGTCACTTCAATACTAAGTTCTTAGTCACGGGCTTTATCTTTTCCCTTGGCGGGATCACGCTCACCTGCAGGGACATATCAATAAAATCGTGAGCTATAAAGCCCAATGAGTAATCAAATCAAGTATAACATGTATAAGAATAAAATTCTCTATACAAAATCAATTATGCATTATCATGCAATATAAAATCATATATGGCTCACGGGTTATCCCGCTTTTGCCTAGACTCACGGCTCCGTTCTTGCCATCGCAATGACTCACGGCTTATCCGGTCTTGTCTATATAAGTTTGACTCACAGCTCCGTTCTTGTCTATTATAGACTCACGGCTTATCTTGTATTGTCACGTCACAGTTTACATAGATATATTGACTCACAGCTCCGTTCTTGTCTATGGTAGACTCACGGCTTATCTGGTCTTGTCATATTTCAAATCATGTAAATGTCATTTTTGTCCCCCAAAATCATATTCATCTGCAGCTGCTCATATAACATATATCACAACGGATAACAGTGAGATTACTCACCTGAAGGCTTGCTACTACTAGCTTTTGTCGTTTCTTGCCTTGAAATGAAATCCGCAAGATTTTGTCCCGTACCTATAATTCCATTATTTTACAATGATTATAGGTTAATATACCATTTCAGTTGGTTCTAATGCACAAGAGTCTAATATAAGACCAATTCCAAGCATTAACCATTGGTATAAAAATTTAATACACTTCCCGAAATACGCGTATTCTACTACAGTACTTTCGGGAGGTCGTATTCGTATTCCGATAATTTTCCATGAAGTTTTACAACATATTAGACCTATGTTTAAAATTTCATGTCAATCAGATAAGCCTAGCACAAGAATCAAACTTGGAAAATTCACTAAATTTTAACAGAAGATAAACTGGTTTCTGCCCAGCGCTCGAGTCGCGACCAACCACCTGGTCGAGTCACAAAGACCCCTCTTCGAGTCGCGAGCAACCACCTGGTCAAGTCGCGAGCGCTGGACAGAGGTGCAGAAACTCCGATTTTATGCTAGAATTTTCCATTTTTCTCTTGTTAAGGTCTTATAACTCGACTTAATCGTTTGGGGTTTATTCCTAGGCTAAAACCTTCTATTAATACAAGGTTTTCAACCCTCAAAACCCACTCAATCAATCATATGAAGAATTAGAGTTCTTAGTTCCAAAAACCCCAAAACTTCAAATTCATCATAATTAGTAATCTACTTCCATTATCTTGAATTAAGCCTTTATTAGCATGACTTAATGGAAGTATTACATCATTTTAATCACTCAATCATAATTGTAAATGCAGTTTTGAGTTCTACAAAAACTCATCAAGAACACACGAACTAGAACTTGGAAAACTTACCTCCAAAACTTCCAATTCTACCCTTTGAAGCCAAAAATCAAATTGTAAGCTTCAATTCTTCAAGAACTCTTCAAAATTTCTGAAAATCAATCACAAAAACCCTCTCCCGTAACCTCTCAAAATCTGCACACAAATGGGAGAAGCTTCCAACCTTTTATACTTCCAGAAATTGCATTTTGGTCCTTGAAGTTGCATTTCTTAAACTTTTGCCACAACTAACAAAGTTTATGACAAAAATCAGATTTTATAACATTTTAAGTCCAAGACTCAAAATATTATTACAAAACAAGTCCTTTTCTGTCCAAAAGACCAAATTACCCTTCTAAGGTAAAATGACCAATTTGCCCTTTTTTATTATAATTACATAATAAACATGTTTTGGCGTTACATATTAGTTAACACAACAGGTACAAGTGTATCACGAAGTACAATACATATATATTATACATTCTTCAAGCCGGGTAGTCACTTCAAACCCTAAGTCCTCAGTCACGGACTTTATCCTTTCCCTTAGCGGGATCACGCTCACCTGCAGGGACATATCAAATAAACCGTGAGCTATAAAGCCCAATGAGTAATCAACAAGTAACATTACACATAAATAAGAGAATAATAACAATTAACTCTTATACAGTTTTTTGTCCCATAAGTCATAGTCATCACTGACAGCACCATATATCATAGCCATATTGGCCGCACCAAATATCATAGCCATATAGGCCGCACCAAATATCATAGCCATATAGGGCGCACCAAATATCATAGCCATATAGGCCGCACCAAATATCATAGCCATATAGGCCGCACCAGTTGAACATAACGTCCAAAATCATAGCCACTAGTGGCCGCACCATTTAATAACATTTTATTGTTTATATCATAGCCCGAAGGCCGCACCAAATTAGGTTCAATAACCCAATATCATGGTCCTAAGACCGCACCGTTTAATTTCAAAGATATTAATCATAGCCAACAAGGCTGCACCATTTGGAATTACAATCCAATGTCATGTCCGTATATTATTCGGGTAATCTACCCTTGTCCCGTATTCAACTACTTTAAGTAGTGCCATTGTAATCACCATATATCATACTAGATATAGTCAAGATTACTCACCTTGTTGCTTGCTACCACTAGCTTTCGTCGTTTCTTGCCTTGCAATGTATTCCGTAAGATTTTGTCCCATACCTATAATTTCATTCATTTTCAAAATGATTATAGGTTAACAGCCAAGTCAAACAAAAGTTAGCGATAACGAGCCTACGGTTCAAGTTTGAGCTAAATCGGACAAGTCAAACAAAAGTTAGCGATTCTGACCCCCCTGCCTTGGAGGCACACTGCGCCTAGAATAGGGCGCCCTGCGCCAGTGCAGCCTCCTGGGCAGTCGCGATTTGTGCACTGTAGCAAGCAGTTTTGACCCATTAAGTCCTTAATGCTGTTCTTAACCGTTTGGGGTTTATTCCTAGGCTAAAACCTTACATTTTAACAAGGTTTTCAACCCTCAAAACCCACTCAATCAATCATATGAAGATTTAGGGTTCTTAGTTCTAACAACCCCAAAACTTCAAATTCATCAAAAATAACAATCTACTTCCATTTTCTTGAATTAAGCCCTTATTAGCATGACTTAATGGAAGTATTACATCAATTTAAACACACAATTATAACTGCAAATGCAGTTTTGAGTTCTACAAAACTCATTAAAAACAAACCAAGCTAGAATTTGAAAAACTTACCTTCAAGGTTTCCAAACTTCCAATTCCAAGGCTATAATCAAACTTCTAGCTTAAAATCTTCAAGAATTCTTCAAACTTCTGGAAATTTAGTCACAAAAACCCTCTCCCGTAACCTCTCAAAATCTGCACACAAATGGGAGAAGCTTCCAACCTTTTATACTTCCAGAAATTGCATTTTGGTCCTTGAAGTTGCATTTCTTAAACTTTTGCCACAACTAACAAAGTTTATGACAAAAATCAGATTTTATAACATTTTAAGTCCAAGACTCAAAATATTATTACAAAACAAGTCCTTTTCTGTCCAAAAGACCAAATTACCCTTCCAAGGTAAAATGACCATTTTGCCCTTATAATAATAATTACATAATAAACATGTTTTGGCGTTACAAATTCTCTCCTCCTTTAAGAGATTTCGTCCTCGAAATCATGCAAAGAGTAGAGGGTATTTCTCCCTCATTTCGCTTTCGGTCTCCCACGTCATGTCGGAACCTCTGTGATGTCGCCAAAGTACTTTCACCATGTTGATTTTCTTATTTCGCAGCTGTCTTACCTTGCGGTCTAACACCCTCTCGGACTGTTCCGGATACCTCAACTTTTCATCTACCTCAATTTCAGCAAGAGGTACATGTTGAGACTTATCAAACAAAGTTTTTCTCAAATGGGACACATGAAATACATCATGTATACCATGAAGTTCACCAGGTAACTCCAATCTATACGCCATGGCTCCAACTCTTTGGGATATACGGAAAGGTCCAATGAAACGAGGACTCAACTTCCCTTTCTTCCCAAAACGAATTAGGCCTTTCCAAGGGGATACTTTGAGCATTACCATATCTCCTACTTGGAATTTTATCGGTTTCACCCGTTTGTCTGCGTACTGTTTCTGTCGATTCTGAGCTACCTTCAAATTTTCTCGTATCAGTTTGATCTTTTCTTCTGTTTGTGCTACAATTTCGGGTCCAGCCAACGGCTTTTCCCCAACTTCAGTCCAGCAAGTCGGAGTACGACACGGTGCTCCATACAATGCCTCATACGGGGCCATCTGAATGCTGGAATGATAGCTGTTATTGTACGCGAATTCTACTAAGGGTAGGTGATCTTCCCAGCTTCCACCAAAGTTAATTACACAGGTTCTCAGCATATCTTCCAAAGTCTGGATTGTTCTTTCACTTTGGCCATCAGTCTGCGGATGGTATGCAGTACTCATGAGTACTTTTGAACCCAATCGCTTTTGAAGACTTCGCCAAAAATGGGAAGTAAATCTGCTATCTCGATCCGACACAATCGATGCTGGTAATCCATGTCGACATAACACCTCATCTATGTAGATTTTCGCCAGTTGATCCACCCTGTACTTCTCGCTAATCGGTATGAATTGTGCTGATTTTGTCAGTCGATCAACAATCACCAACACCGAATCATGACCTCGCGGTGTCCGCGGCAACTTTGTTACAAAATCCTTTGTGATATGGTCCCACTTCTTCTCTGGAATCGGCAATGGTTGGATTTCTCCATACGGTTTCTGATGGTTTTACTTCACTTGTAGACATGTCAAACATCTTTCTACATATCTTCCAACATCTCTTTTCATTCCGGGCCACCAATACAACGGTTTTAACGTCCGGTACATCTTGGTACTACCCGGATGAACTGCATATCGACTACAGCATGCATCTTCTAGAAGCAAGTTCCGCGCTTCTCCTTGTTTTAGGACCCACACGCGACCTCTAAAGGTTTTTAATTTCTGTGCATTTTCTTCCAGATGTTTCAAATATCCAACCATTCGTTCGCTTTTTACATTCTCCGGTTTACACGCTTCTTCTTGTGCCGAACGAATCAATTCTGGTAACCGGCTTGCTACACCCATACATGCGGATGTAACTTTCAAAGGAGCTTCTTTCCGGCTTAGAGCATCTGCCACCACATTCTCCTTGCCAGGGTGGTACTGAATTTCACAGTCAAAGTCTTTAAGTAGGTCCATCCACCTTTGCTGTCTCATGTTAAGTTCTTTTTGATCGAATAGGTACTTCAGACTTTTGTGGTCCGTATAAATGACAAATTTCACACCGTATAAATAGTGCCTCCACAACTTCAAGGCTAGGATCACCGCAGCTAATTCCAGATCATGAACTGGATATTTCTTTTCAGCATCTTTTAATTGGCGGGACGCATAGGCTATGACCCGACCTTTCTGCATTAGCACACACCCAAGGCCTACTCTAGAAGTATCGCTGTAGATCACATATTCTTCTCCGCTTTGTGGTAGTGCTAACACCGGTGCTTCACATAAGGCTTGTTTCAACTTCTGGAAAGCTTCTTGTTGTTTTTCAGCCCACGTGAACTTTTTGCCTTTCTTGGTCAACTTGGTCAACGGAGCAGCTATCGAGGAGAAATTCTCGACAAATCTTCTGTAATAGCCTGCCAAACCAAGAAAACTTCGTACCTCAGTGGGACTTCTAGGCGGTTCCCATTTCATCACGGCTTCAACCTTTGCTGGATCTACTTTCACCCCTTCGGCATTGATTACATGGCCAAGAAATTGAACTTCTCTTAACCAGAATTCACACTTGGAGAATTTAGCATACAACTTTTCTCGGCGAAGCAACTCCAACACTTGACGCAGATGCACCTCATGCTCGGCTTGGCATCGCGAATACACCAATATATCATCTATAAACACTATCACCGAGGTATCAAGGAACGGTCGACACACTCGGTTCATGAGATCCATGAATACGGCTGGAGCATTGGTTAACACGAAAGGCATCACCAAAAACTCATAGTGACCATATCGTGTGCGAAAAGCTGTCTTTGGAACGTCAGATTCCCGTATCTTCAGCTGATGGTAACCCGACCTCAGGTCAATTTTTGAAAAGTAGGATGCTCCTTGTAGCTGGTCGAACAAGTCATCAATTCATGGGAGCGGATACTTATTCTTCACCGTGATCTTGTTCAATTCCCGATAGTCAATACACATGCGCATCGACCCATCTTTCTTCTTAACAAACAGGATAGGGGCTCCCTAAGGCGATGTACTCGGTCTAATGAAACCCCTGTCTAACAGTTCTTCCAGTTGCTTTCGCAGTTCCACCATCTCTGAAGGTGCTAAACGATATGGAGCTCGAGCAACAGGAGCAGCTCCCGGAATCAGTTCAATCGTGAACTCAACCTGTCGATCTGGTGGCAACCCTGGAAGTTCATCTGGGAATTCGTTTACCACATTCACATTCGCTACCCCCACTTTAATCGGTTTAGCCACCGATACATAAGCCAAGTAAGACATCCCTCCTTTACTAATACAGCTTCTGGCTTGAGCAAAGGAGATAACTGGCATTCTCAACCGAGGTCGTTCACCCTGAATCTTTATCCATTCCCCATCCGGTGTTAATACCGTGATGTTTTTATTTCTACAATCCATGTTGGCATAATTCGTTGCCAACCAATCCATCCCCACGATTACCCCAAATTCATTGGTAGTCATCGGCTTCAAATCTATAGTGAAAGTGGTCCCGTAGATTTTATGCTGACAACCTTCCAAGTGTTCAGAAACCCAAACATATCTGCCGTCCGCTATGGCTACTTCCAAGCTTTCATCTATTGGGGTTAACGGTACATTCAGGCGGGACAACAAAGACTCTGAGACAAAACAGTGTGTAGCCCCTGGATCAAATATAACATATACAGGTATGGAGTTGAGAGTGAAGATACCTGTAACCACATGTGTCTTTTCACGAGCTTCCTCGACGGTCATTTGAAAGGCTCGCGAGGCTACCGGTCTTCCTCGGTTTTTCACCTCCTCTTTCTTTCCGCCCTGATCAATCCTGGATCTATCACTAATTGCTCCAGATTTCAACTCGGGACAGTTCAGGCGAATGTGACCCGTAGATCCACATTGAAAACACCTACGTTCCGCCCGACAGTTACTAGCATCATGCCCCGGTTTTCCACAGTTTCGACAATTTACAGATGTAGTGTTGACCCGGCAACTCCCAGAGTGCCTTTTCTGCATTTTTCACACCACTTTCCTTCGTCTCTCTGGCCCTTACCCTTAGACCCGGTTTGTTGCGACTTTTTCTGAGGCGTCCAACCTTGGTCTTCCGCCTTTCTCTTTGTTTCAACGGCTTTCTTTTCATCTTCTTGTCGCTTCAACTCTGTCTCCCTTTCTGTGGCTCGATCCACCACTTGCCGGAAAGTAGACAGTTTCAGTGGTTGTACAATTTCTCTGATTCGGGTCGTCAGCCCCCAAACATACTTATCAATCTTCCTCTTTTCGGTATCGACATGGTGTTCTGCAAATCTTGCTTTCTCCAGAAAGCTCAAAGTGTACTCTTGGACGGATTGGGAACCTTGTTCCATGTGCAGAAATTCGTCCTCCAACTTCTTTATAGCTACCTCTGAACAATACTCCTCGCTGAACTTGGTCTTGAATTGTTCCCAAGGTACCGACTGGGATGAATCAAGATCCAATGATTTGTAGTAAATTTGCCACCAATGTAGTGCATTGCTTGTGACTTGGTTTGTGGCAAATTCTACCTTGTCATTATCAGCACATTTGCTGACTCGAAATACTTTCTCAATATGCATAATCCATTCCATAGCTTTAACTGGATCATCTGTCCCCGAAAATTCCTTTGGTTTACAACCAAGGAAGGCCTTGTAAGTACACCCAACTTTCTTTGTAGAGGCTTCCCCACCTTGAGTTTCTTTCACTGCCCGGGCACGACTTTCTCCCTGGCTTTCATCTTCCGGCTGCCTGTCATGAATACTTTTTGCAGCCTCTTCACTAGGATTAGGATTTGCACTCGGGTTGGGATTATTCGTTAACGTAGGCATCAGTTGCTTAACCATTTCTTCCACTATCGCCCGAATATCAGGTGGATTTTCTCCCACCGGTTCCCGTGCTGGTGCTCTTCGCCCAGCTGAGCCGCGTGACCGAGCTGGTCCACTTCTTGAAGTTCCACGCGAATTCGCACCAGTGATATACATTTTTCTAAACCTTTAGATTACATATATAATAATAAACCTTTAGATTACATATATAATAATAAACTTATATATATCTAACAGTCCATTTGTCCGTTTTTCTCTCAAGGTTTAAGTCCAGGAATCTAATCTAAGACACCTAGTTCACTTAAACCACGGCTCTGATACCAACTTGTAACACCCGACTTATTAACAAAACACCCCTTAAAAATTTTTATTTTTCAAACCAAATATTTTACAATAAAACCATAAGTATAGGGGTATTAGTTAACACAACTGGTACAAGTGTATCACGAAGTACAATACATATATATTATACATTCTTCAAGCCGGGTAGTCACTTCAAACCCTAAGTCCTCAGTCACAGACTTTATCCTTTCCCTTAGCGGGATCACGCTCACCTGCAGGGACATATCAAATAAACCGTGAGCTATAAAGCCCAATGAGTAATCAACAAGTAACATTACACATAAATAAGAGAATAATAACAATTAACTCTTATACAGTTTTTTGTCCCATAAGTCATAGTCATCATTGACCGCACCATATATCATAGCCATATTGGCCGCACCAAATATCATAGCCATATAGGCCGCACCAAATATCATAGCCATATAGGGCGCACCAAATATCATAGCCATATAGGCCCCACCAAATATCATAGCCATATAGGCCGCACCAGTTGAACATAACGTCCAAAATCATAGCCACTAGTGGCCGCACCATTTAATAACATTTTATTGTTTATATCATAGCCCGAAGGCCGCACCAAATTAGGTTCAATAACCCAATATCATGGTCCTAAGACCGCACCGTTTAATTTCAAAGATATTAATCATAGCCAACAAGGCTGCACCATTTGGAATTACAATCCAATGTCATGTCCGTATATTATTCGGGTAATCTACCCTTGTCCCGTATTCAACTACTTTAAGTAGTGCCATTGTAATCACCATATATCATACTAGATATAGTCAAGATTACTCACCTTGTTGCTTGCTACCACTAGCTTTCGTCGTTTCTTGCCTTGCAATGTATTCCGTAAGATTTTGTCCCGTACCTATAATTTCATTCATTTTCAAAATGATTATAGGTTAACAGCCATTCTAATTGACTCTAATGCATAAGAGTTCAATATAATATCAATACAAACAATGTCTAGATAATAAACTTTCCATTTATTATCTTTTTATGAATTTTACTATTCACCGAGGCATTCGAATCGATCTACAGTGCCCCCGAGGGGTCGAAAACTC
This sequence comes from Cichorium intybus, assembly GCA_023525715.1. Classification (NCBI taxonomy): domain Eukaryota; kingdom Viridiplantae; phylum Streptophyta; class Magnoliopsida; order Asterales; family Asteraceae; genus Cichorium; species Cichorium intybus. The sequence continues at coordinate 5,474,443 of CM042010.1, forward strand.
AATATAAAAATTTTCCCAAACTTTTCAGACCATAACGAGCCTACGGTTCAAGTTTGAGCTAAATCGGACAAGCCAAACAAAAGTTAGCGATTCTGACCCCCTGCCTTGGAGGCGTACTGCGCCCTGCGCCAGTGCAGCCTCCTGGGCAGTCGCGATTTGTGTACTGTAGCAAGCAGTTTTGACCCATTAAGTCCTTAATGCTGTTCTTAACCGTTTGGGGTTTATTCCTAGGCTAAAACCTTACATTTTAACAAGGTTTTCAACCCTCAAAACCCACTCAATCAATCATATGAAGATTTAGGGTTCTTAGTTCTAACAACCCCAAAACTTCAAATTCATCAAAAATAACAATCTACTTCCATTTTCTTGAATTAAGCCCTTATTAGCATGACTTAATGGAAGTATTACATCAATTTAAACACACAATTATAACTGCAAATGCAGTTTTGAGTTCTACAAAACTCATTAAAAACAAACCAAGCTAGAATTTGAAAAACTTACCTTCAAGGTTTCCAAACTTCCAATTCCAAGGCTATAATCAAACTTCTAGCTTAAAATCTTCAAGAATTCTTCAAACTTCTGGAAATTTAGTCACAAAAACCCTCTCCCGTAACCTCTCAAAATCTGCACACAAATGGGAGAAGCTTCCAACCTTTTATACTTCCAGAAATTGCATTTTGGTCCTTGAAGTTGCATTTCTTAAACTTTTGCCACAACTAACAAAGTTTATGACAAAAATCAGATTTTATAACATTTTAAGTCCAAGACTCAAAATATTATTACAAAACAAGTCCTTTTCTGTCCAAAAGACCAAATTACCCTTCCAAGGTAAAATGACCATTTTGCCCTTATAATAATAATTACATAATAAACATGTTTTCGCGTTACAAATAAGGGTGCCAAAGGGTTCCTTTTATAGCCTCCTAGGGTTACAGCTGAAACCCTAGGGAGCCTCCAAAGTGGGCAAGCCTGTTGACCAATTGGACCAGATCCCCAAGGCCTAATTAGGGTTTTCGCCAACCCTAGAGGAGCCTCCAGGGTGGCGCCACTTTTGGCCCCTGGACTTCTCTTTGCCAGTTATTCAACTATTGAATAAATATACAAACTAGTCCCTGCACTTTTAATTAATTAATTTAATCACTAAATTAAATCCAATTAATTCTAGATTAAATCTTAATTAATTATTATAGTTTCTAATTAATATATTAACACTTAATTATATTAATAAACTACTTAATTAATTCTATTGATTTATTAAACAATTAATAAATCAACCTTTTACTCTATTGGACTTTTGCATCAATTAACAAGATAAATACAATTATAAGTCATGGCTTAGACACCTAATCCAACAAACTTCCCACTCCCCGATAACTTCCCCACGATGTCGATGATAACTTCCCACTCGCCGATAACTTCCCCACTCGCCGATAACTTCCCATAATGGCGACGATAACTTCCCACTCGCGGATAACTTCCCCATTCGCCTATAACTTCCCACTGGCTGATAACTTCCTACTCGCCGATAACTTCCCCATGATGTCGACGATAACTTGCCACTCGAGGATAACTTCCCCACTCGCCGATAACTTCCCCATGATGTCGATGATAACTTCACACTCGTGGATAACTTCCCCACTTCCCCACGATGTCGATGATAACTTCCCACTCGTGGATAACTTCCCCACTCGCCGATAACTTCCCCACAATGGCGACGATAACTTCCCACTCGCGGATAACTTCCCGATTCGCCGATAACTTCCCACTGGCCGATAAATTCCCCACTCGCAGATGGAATTGGTGAAATTCTAAACAAAATCAGGAGGTAGTCGTTTCTTGATCTTTGTGATCGCTTTCTAAATCAGCCAAACTGCAGCAAAGTCAAACTACATGTCCGGTGGTCAAATCAGTGCCCTAATTGTAACCAAATGTAAGTTTTTTAACTGGGACCAAAGCTGCAAAAAAATTAACGTAGGGACGAAAACGTAAATTACTTTTAAAAATCTTTCTGAAAGTGGTGGTTTATAGCATCGTACTTTTATTAACTTACTTATTATAACAACTTACGTTCATTTAGTTGTTTTTATAGAAACTTAGTTCAGTTCATAACATCTTACTTTCATTTAACTTTTTATTATAGCAATTTACTTTCATATCAGGCACTATTGCTGACGTGGCAGTGTTTGTTCAGGTTGCTGGGGGAGATGGAACCGTTGGTTGGCGGCTTGGAGTTGTTAGTGATTTGAAATTGTCTCATCCACCACCAATAGCAACAGTCCCTTCGGGAACTGGAAATAATCTCCCATTTGCATTTGGTTGGGTAAGAATAAACCATGGTTAAGAACCATGATATTAGAACCAAAAAGCTAAAAAGAAAAAACAACTTCTGTGCTGTATCTGAAAAAGTGAGATTCCATAGGGATGAAAACTGTAACTAGAAGTTTGTGATTTCAGGGAAAGAAGAATCCGAGAACAAATCCGGAATCTGTTTTAAAATTCTTGGAGGTAACTGCATATTACTTGCATGAAATAGGATTAGACATGCGAATGGGAAAGAAGATGTCAAACTCACCCTCCCATAGGAACCTCGATTGATGAAAAAAGAAATGATATCAGGAAACCTCAATTAGGTTCCTCAAAATTTTCACTTCAACGTTTCAAACTGAATTTTAAAGTTATGTTTTTGTTGTTAATCACCATTGGATTCGAAAGTGTTTTTGTGCATGTATCAAGGTTGTAGCAGTGGTGGTGTTTATACAATCAATTTAGAGTAATATGTGGAGCTAGATTTTGTTGGGCTAGAGATGGACGGAGGTATTTATTCTTTTTGCCACTGATGATTGATGTGGCAGGGGAGGGGAGGGGATATATTGGTCATTTTGAAGACGTTAAATCGTGTGCATTTGACTGTATTTGTGAATGAGAATATGGTTGTGGTGTGGATGTGGCAAGGGTGGGGGAGGGGTATATAGATCATAAACGATTACATAACCATGTCTCAAATTGCAAATCCTATATAGTCAGTGTCGGTATAATTTCAATCTGTTTCAAACTGTGATTGTCTTATTTTCTCTTTTTTATATTTAGTGGTTAGGTGGTTTTTAGAAAAATGTATATCACTGGTTTTTTAATTTTATAGTGTTTTCTCTAAAATAGAAAACTTTTTCAATTTTGGTCCTAATATTAGTTTATTTATAGTGCATCGTTTTCTCTTTTCAGGAAAAGTGGAGTGTTATCTTCGATTGGAAAAGTCTGTGTGTTATCTTGGATTTCAACTATTGGTTCAAGGCCTAAAGGGTTAAGTGTATACTTTTAATGATTTTATATATCTTCAATATATTCTATTGTGAGGATGAAAACTCATCTTCAGTGTTTTTGGTTAAATTCATAGATTCATGTAATATAACAATGATTAGCTATTACCTAATATTTTATATGAGATACTTTTCTATTATGTTTGTGGAAAGTTTAATTTTATAATGTTCGAAGTAAAATAGATAGAAGTAAATTTCGAAACCCCTGAAGTCGAAAATAATTGCAAATGACTGATAATGAAAATCTATATAATACATACTCAAAAGTTAAAGACAATAAAAACACACTCCATAAGAATTATTTATTCGGACTATTTTTTTAGACAAAAAAAGTTGTAAGTATTTATTAAAATATCATATTTTGTAAGGTAATTCCAAATATAAACACATTATTTAACACTTGTAATTCGTATAATAGGCATTTATATGATGACAATAATTACACAAAAGGCAAATATAATTGTAATCTAAACACGTATTTATATTTTAACGTAAAATGAAAACGTGTTTTTATTTTTAACCAAAGGTATCATACATTATATAGATAGATTTTTAAAGATTAAGGTGTTTTATGAAAGCAAACTAATATATAGAACAAAATTATTTGTTGAAAGGAAATTTAACGCCCTCCGAAAACTATTTTGTTGAAATGAAATCTATCGCCAAGCACCAACTATTCACCGAAACAAATTATTTTTTACCGTTGCATTAAAAGGAATATAACAATTTTTGAAAATAAATTTGTAACACCCGATCTTTGATACACTTTGAGAGTTGCAATATTTTATAAAAAACGTTGCAGAACAAAATGTCAACTTTTAAAAACTTTTCTCATGACATAAAGTCATGTCTTAAAATTTCGGTCCCAATAAAAACATTTAAGTTTTAAAAATGTTTAAAACAACTTCGGGGGTTACAGTTCCATAGCATACTACACCATAGAAAGCAAGTTAGGATACAAACCGTTATATCAGTCAAGGTTCACTTCATCTAAGATCTCAATCTCTTCGTGTCGTCTACTTCCTTTTATCTCTCGTGTCTATAACCTGGGATACATGACATAAAATAACATACGTAAGACGAAAACGTCTCGTGAGCTACATGAGTTTGGACACAAAACATTTATAAGCATAACTTAGTCATTTTCAAAACCTTTGTAAACCGATAATGTAATGACACTAGCTATAAAACCTTCCATAACCACATGTAAAGACATTTTACTTTCAAAATCTTTCAAATAAATCAAGTAAGAAAGCTAGGAACACAAAACCTTTCTTTTTCTTTCATTTAGCTCGACTGGCATTCGAACACATTGGGATTTTTATACTTGGGGCCTTAATCACTCTTGGTGATACCCCAAGTCTATACCAGAATGGAAAGAACTTGATCAGTCCATCCTGGCCTCATTAGCTTAGGACATCTACTTGGCGAAGGGAGTGGTACCGTCCCAGTAGATTCCTCTATAGTCCCCTTGGGGAACATCATAGCCCGGGCCAAACATTATCTTTTCATTCACATTACTTTGCATTGCATTACATTGCTTGCTTCAAAATACCAGTCATTCATAAACATAACTTTGCTTGTTGTCAAACATTTGCTCAAATACTCATTAAGGCTAGATGCCAAAACATTCTTTCATAACATCATAAGGCTTAATGCCAAAACATTCTTTCATAATAACGTAAGGCTTAATGCAAAAACATTCTTTCATAATAACGTAAGGCTTAATGCCAAAACATTCTTTCATAACAACGTAAAGCTTAATGTCAAAACATTCTTTCGTAACATTAATGGCTTGATGCCAAAACATACTTTCATAACATTATGGCTTGATGCCAAAACATACTTTCAAATCATTATGGCTTGAAGCCAAAACATACTTTCAAAATCATCTTATAAAACTTTCATAATCATATCGTAACTAAAATGATTTGCATATCATTTAATATTCAAAAACGTCACATAAAAGTTTTATCAATAATTTGCCATGTACCCCATAGTGGGAAAAAGTCACATGTACTCACCTCGGTCCGCTTAGTCTTTGCCTCTACTTGCCTTAGCTTCTATATTGATAATATAGAAGATTAGTATAATAATCAAATACTAACATACCACGTATGTTACACAAGTCTAATTCATATAACTCTCTTCAAACTAGTGTTATTCTAGGAATGTTCAATTTTAGCCAATTAATAAGTTAAACGCTCTTAAGTCCACAAAGTATGAATTTTATGAGCTAATTATTCAACTTTCCAAATTATCGACTTCAATATATGAAATAACTAAATTTGTAGCTTTGAACATGGTGTGTTCTTCACACACTTTTGACTTTTAAAAGATTACAATTCCAACATAAGCTAATTCCATTCCAATGTTTTCCAATTCCGATGTCTAGCACCAATATTCCTCAAGGTTCTTGATGCATCTAGTTAGTAACAAACTTTCATCTTCAAAACAGGAGATTATTAACATAAAAATCCAAACACAAGTGTCATTCCATGGAAATCTTTCATCTTTCATTCTTTTTTTTGCAACATGCATCCAAAAACATCCAACCAAAGATCAATACTTGAGTCTCATAAGTGTTTTTGAGCTCATAACAACAAAAGAAACCAAAACCCTCACTTAATTTTGACATGCATGAACGATTTTCGGATCTAGAAGCTAGGGTTTGAAGATCAATTTATACCTTTTCTGATTTTTGCTCAAAACCCTTAAAAATTCTGATATTGAGGTTGAATGTGGCTTGCAATCGAACTGAAAAACCTTCCTTGAACCCTTCTTTTTTGATCGCCGGCCGTCGCACCCTTTTTGCTCCCCGGAAAACCTCCGCCGGCGGTGCTACCTTCGTCTTTTTCGCGAGTTCCGGCGAGTTGCTGCTGGAAATCGCTGAGCAAGGCCCTCCCTCACGACCCGTTGCTCGAAATCGCTGCTCAATCCCTCGCTCTCTCTCGATTTCGAACACACACAAGTGTGTGTGCGTGATTTGTGTCTGCTCTCCCTCTCAATTCCCGATTTTTCCTTTTTGCTTTTGAGTTGAATCACGTGACTGAGGTAAAAGACGAGGTGCAGGTGTGCTGGTAAGCCATTGGCTAATTTTAAAAGGGAAATGACTAAAATGCCCTTAATTCCAGACTTAAGACTAAGACGAGTCTTCTTAGTCTATGTTTTACTTGATCTTATAAGACTAAGACGAGTCATCTTAGTCTAGAGAAATTTCCAGCTTTTCTCTTTATTTTTCCCCAACTTTGCAGGGACATATCTTCTTCATACGAAATCCAAAACTTGTAAACTTTATGCCTTTAGAAAGGTAGAAACGAGCTCTATAACTTTCCCCTACTGACTTTCATCTGGACCTTAATGTATTTGTCCGTTATTAACCCTTGAAAATGACTCTTTGGTCATTTTTATCACTTTTGGGCCATTTTAAAACCTCCATAACTCCTTCGTTACAACTCCAAATGGCCTGATTCTTTTTCCTACATTTTTGTTATCTCAAATACTACCAAAGTCACCTTGATGACCTTTTCCTAATTCCTTTTAGAATTTGAGATATTAATTTTTGAAGTTTCATACTTGTTCTTTTCACTTTTAGTCCCAACTTTCCAATTCAGCCCTTTGGCCTTTAAATCAAATTTCTAAATGAAATAAAATTTCGTTATGACTTAATAAAAGGTCTTTAAACCCAAGTTTCCATATTTTCACATTCTTGACCATTTTGTCCTTATACATACGTTTATATTTGTTGGACATCAAACATCATAGCATTAACATACTTAGCTTAAAACCCTTATTTCATATGTTAAAATTTAGGTTGTCACAAAATTAATCATCAAAAGGAAATTAATCACAAGAATTTATGCTAAGTTTTCAAGTTAAATGTGTGTCATTTAAGTCAAAATATAACTTAGAGAAACCAAAATTATTTCGAAAGGAAAACATTTATCACAAACTATTTTTAAAAATGAAGATCTTCACTAAGCTGGCCACATGCTAGCAAAAGTCTGCAAATCGTAATAAAGCTCAGAAATTTATCTTGAAAAATAATGGTTTTTGTTTTTTTATTAATATCATATTTTACGAATTTGACTGTTTGACTATCTTTTGGCAGGTGAAGACTGTTTTTATGGATGGCGTGTCAGCTTCATGGGTTGAGGGTCGAGTGCAGGACCTACTAAACAAATATGGGGAAGTGGTGAAAATTGAGCTTGCCCGTAATATGTCTTCTGCAAGATGAAAAGATTATGGATTCATGACATTTGGAACACACGGTTCAGCTTTAACATGTGCTAAAAGCATTAATACTGAGGAACTAGGAGACGCCGATAACAAGGTTACTTTTGTAATTTATCGTCTGATTTGTAGAATGTTTTTGGAAGGAATGGAATCTGTCAAGAGAATTGGAATATGTTATGTACTTTCTAGAAGGACAAATATATTTTATAATCATTATTATTTTAAGGATTAATTGCAAATATGCTAATACCAATCCGATGAACCAACATCTTTTTCGAATGAAATGACCAAATAAACAGTTAACCGTCTAACCATTACCTCTCCCCCTACCGCCGCCGTATCGCACGGGGCCGCTGCTAGTATATATATATATATATATATATATATATATATATATATATATATATATATATATATATATATATATATATATATATATATATATATATATATATATGGATTTCCATTCGGATTCAGACGACTCGGGTGATGAGATGGTCTTCGCGGCAATGATGGAAGTCGCAAATATTCTCGTCTACCAAGCAGAAACTCCGGAAAAAAGGCGTCGATTAGCGGCGAAAAATAGAAATCGCGAAGGACACGAAAAATTTGTTCGCGACTATTTTTTCGATGATTGCGTGTATGACGACAAGGATTTCAAAAGCCGGTTTCGTTTGACCCGAGCAATGTTTCTACGGATCGCGCACGATTTGGAAGCCAACTACGAACTTTTCCAATTGCGATACGACGGACGAGGCAAAAGGGGTTTTACGCCATACCAAAAATGTGGAGCGGCACTTCGTCTTTTGGGTTACGGATACTCTTTTGACGCCATGGACGAATACTTGCGGATGTCGGCAAAAACCGCTCGGGAAAGTATGTATGCTTTTTGTGAATATATTTATGAGTTTTACGGTCCAATTTATTTGCGAAAACCCACACGAAACGATGTTGAAGAACTATATGTGGCACATCACCAGTCACATGGTCTACCGGGTATGCTTGGGAGCATAGATTGTACTCAATGGGATTAGGCAAATTGTCCAAACGTGAGGAAATGACATGTAATGCCCAGTTTCTCAATCTTAGGATACACCAATAACTTAATCAAACACAAACAAGGTTATGGTGTAATTCCAAAAGATTAGTAACAAGTTCTACAAAGTTCTATCAAAAGCATAGTTTAAGTCATAAACTATATACAACAAGTATTTACATTGTTTTCACCAAAAACCGGGATATCCAAAAAGTTTTCAAAACATCTAGAACAAGTCCAAAGTCCAAGTCCAAGGTTCATATCTATCCAGCTAACCCTCCGTGATGTGTTTTCCACGACCTGCATTACCAGAACCTAACACAAACAACAATAGCAAACAAATTATGAGCTTTGAAAGCTCAGTGAGTAATTAGAGAATGACTTAATTATATATTCTATCTCTCCATTCCAATGAATCTCAATTGAACAACTCAATCTTCAGTGTATCTCAAACACTGCTACTCTTTAATTCATTACTCAAATCAACCTAATAGGATATATCCTTTTATCTACAATTATATCTCAATAATATGTAAATTTATTTAACAATAACTACTCACCTGAGGTTGACTTGGTACGTGGAACTTCAAAACCTCGTGCCTGATCCTGTCTCGGCTTAGCTGTAACATAACAACTAAATTTCAATACTCAAGTCTCATATGATCTCATTCATAATTTATATCAACAAAATCCAGAAATTGACTTCACATAGTGAAGTCAAAATCAAACAACAATAAAACTCTAGTTATAGCTCCCCATTTCACCACTTTGACCCATTCAAACTCAAAAACAAAAATCAAGGAATATTACTAGCTTAAAACTTAAAATTAAACTCTTATAGACTTGCTATACAACAAATTCAACTCTAACATCATCAATTCATAAGTGGTTCATCGAGACCACAAGAAATCACTCCAATTTCAAAGGATCCAACGGTTGAAACAAAGCCAAATTCAAGGAAAGTTACCTTTCAAACTCCAAATACAAATCCCTAGCTTCAATCCGTGATTAGTAGGTGTAAATCTTGACTTGGATAGCTTAGAAATCGATTTCTAGGGTTTGGGAAGGTTTTTACTCGAAGTGGAAATGACCCAAATGAAGGAAAACCCGCTCTTTAAAATACCCCTGATGCGCGAAACGACCCGTGTAGGCTCACACGACCCGTGTGAGACCTACAGCAAGCCATCCTGAAAATGCACAGACCCACACGACCCGTGTAGCCTCACACGACCCGTGTGAGACTCAAACTCGCCTCGGTAATTTTTGAACAATAGCTATACGACCCGTGTGAAGGTACACGACCCGTGTAGACCTGAAAAAGGGTACTGTTTGGTTCGTAAGCCTTTCTACACGACCCGTGTGGCCATACACGACCCGTGTAGCTCTGATTTGACATTTTACAAGTCTAAACTTTTCTCAATTGGGTTTTTAACCATCCTAACTCATATAACAACCTATTTAATCTTAATTACACTAAGATTATCACAAAATCTATATAAATTAATAATATGGTATTACAAGTTCTTACCCCCTTCAAAAGATTCTGTCCTCGGAATCTCTTGAAAACAAGAAGGGATACTTTGATCGCATCTCCTCTTCAGCTTCCCAAGTGACATTTGTTCCTCTATGATGTCGCCATTGTACTTTAACTATTACAATCTCTTTATTTCGCAACTTCTTGATCTTTTTGTCTAGAAACTTCTCCGGTTGTTCTTGATATTGAAGTTTACGATCTAACTGAACTTCCTTCAAAGGAACACGTGCCGACTCATCGTATAAAGTCTTACGAAGATGCGAGATATGAAACACATTATGAATTCCCTGTAACTCATCAGGAAGTTCAAGTTTATAAGCTACTGCTCCTACTCGTTGAATCACACGGAAAGGTCCAATAAACCGTGGGCTTAGCTTGCCACGTTTACCAAAACGAATAATTCCCTTCCAGGGAGACACTTTTAACATTACCATATCTCCGACTTGAAATTCCAACGGTTTTCTTCGTTTATCTGCATATTGTTTTTGACGCTGCTGAGCAACTCTCATATGCTCACGTATATTTTTTATTTTCGCCTCAGTTTCAGTTATAATTTCAGGACCCGCTAGTGGCTTCTCTCCCGCTTCTGACCAACATGTTGGTGTTCTACACATTGACCCATATAACGCTTCAAAGGGTGCCATTTGAATACTAGAATGATATGAGTTGTTATATGTAAATTCGGCTAAAGGTAGATGATCGTCCCAACTACCTCCAAAATCAATCACCGAAGCTCTAAGCATATCTTCTAACGTCTGAATAGTTCTCTCGGTTTGACCATCCGTCTGCGGATGATAAGCCGTACTCATTAAGGCTTTAGTTCCCAAATGTTTTTGAAAACTTTGCCAAAAATGAGAAGTAAAACGACTATCACGATCGGAGATTATCGAGGTTGGTACTCCGTGTCGTCTCATCACCTCCCTAACATAGATCTCTGCTAATTTGGACGCTTGATAATATTCTCGTATAGGAATAAACTGTGCTGATTTGGTTAATCTATCAATAATTACCCATATAGAATCAAACCCTCGTGGAGTTCGGGGTAATTTAGTGATAAAATCCATAGAAATCTCATCCCACTTTTTCATCGGTACATGTAGTGGTTGAACTAACCCGTATGGTCTCTGATGATTTGCCTTGACTTGTAAACAAGTCAGACACTTCTCTACATATCTCCCAACATCACGTTTCATTTCCGGCCACCAGTAAAATGGCTTTAAACTTCTATACATCTTTGTACTACCTGGATGGATTGAATACCGTGTACAATGTGCATCTTCAAGTAACAGCTGTCTCGTGTCTCCGTGTCTTGGGACCCACACTCGTCCCTGAAAAGTCTTCACTCCCTGTGCATTTTCAACTAGTTTATCTACATATCCAATAAATGGGACAATAATGAAAAATTGATGCTTATGATCGAGAAACTAGTTAAAATATGATTTATGAGACATTTTACACTTGAGTATGGTAACATTGAATTGGGAATATAAATATTTGGTTAAACATCATATAAAGTATCGTTAGTCATAAAAAGACTATAATTGAGCTATTTTTAGTTAAATTGTCGTTTAGGCCTAAGAAGCAAAAGTTTGAGAATTGACCCCAAGACTTGAATACTATGATTCATTGTCACATAATTATGCTAGATTAGAAGAAATAACCAAGTTTGAGTCAAGAAATAATGTGTTTTGGTTAAGTTTTAAAAAGTGATCAAAATTGCGGCGGTTGAACTAAAAGTTACCGTTTTAGCAAATGCAAGCCCGTATGAGTATGAAATGAAATTATATCAACATTTAAGTGTTGTTGGGTGGTTTTGGCAACAAAATATGTAAAAAGTGCAATGTTTAAAAATAATTTTTATTTTTATAATTTTAACGGCAAATTTGCCAAAAATGGAATAAAAGAGCGAAACGAAAGATGTTTTGACATCTAGGCATTGATATTGTTTTATAAACATGTTAAAATCATAAAGTTGCTAAAATTTCATGTTAAACCCCGCAAAAACACAATTAGGCAAAGTAAGATGCGTAAATAGGAAAACGGTCAAAAAGTGTCGAAATGAAAAAAATGGATTAAAAGGTTCCATTAAGCTTTATACATGTTCTAAACACTATTGGTACATTGTTGGGTTATATAACAATGACTTAAACAAGAGTTTACACGAATTTTGTACTAAGTGGTAAAAATGGGACAAAAAGGGTGAATTTGTCCAAAATGATTTTTTATGGTTTAAGACCCATACTTAGCCACCGGAATGAACTTAGATAACGACTAGAAGTAGTCTAAGAATGATTAGACAAATGTATTATGTTTAGTTGCGAAATACGTTCTAATCTTTTATTAAATTAATAGAGGTTTGAAGGATGCTTGGAAGTGACGAAAGGCTAGAGGAAGTGGATTAGTGTAGCTAGACGTACCTAGCTACTAAGGTGAGTACATGTGGCTTTTTCCCACTATGGGATACATGGCAAATTGTTGACAAAGTTTTTACGTGATTTATAAACATTATATGATATGCAAAACCGTTCTACGTATATTATGATTATGAAAGTTTTATACGATGATTTTGAAAGAATGTTTTGGCATCAAGCCTATAATGATTACGACATATGTTTTAGCCTTCTATGTTATTGAAATACTTTTTGGCATCAAGCCTACAATGATTACGAAAGTATGTTATAGCCTACTCTATGATTGAAAGACTGTTTTGTTTTCAAGCCTATTATGCCTAAGAAAGATTTAAATTGTTAATGTTTATATTATTGTACATGCGTCTCATGACATTATATGATATTTTGTACAAAAGAAAAGCATTGTCTTTACGCATGCATAGAGTATGGTTGCATGAGTCAGCAAGGTCCGTATATGTCCCCGTAACGGGACAACAGACTCTACTGGGATGGTACCTCCCGTCGCGAAGTAGAAGTCTTCTAGGCGTCATTATAGGATGACTTGTTCTCCTATTTTGGCGAGCTTTGGTCTTTATAGACCTCTAGGCGCGGTATATAATCGCGAGCTTTTGTCACGAATGTGACCTGGTCTTTTAGACCTAAGGCGCGGGTAGGAAAACCCGTGAGCTTTGCATTGGTGTGTCAATCATGCATTCCATATGCACCTATTATGTATGACACGTATTGAATTGAATATATTGTTTAAGCTTTAAGGTTTTATGAAATGGGTTTGCAAAGAATTTTGGAAGTAAATGTCATTTATATGACTTATATTGTAAAGAAGTTTTTGAAAAGAAAAAGTCAGTCATATGACTTATTTTGCAAAAGATTTTGAAAAGAAATGTATCAAATGTATGATATTGATTATAAAACATTTTCAATGATGTTTTGAGTCTAAAACCCATGTAGCTCACGAGACGTTTTCGTCTTACGTATTTTATTTATGCCATGTATCCCAGGTTCTAGACACGAGAGATAGAAGCAAGTAGATGACCCGAGGAGATTGAGATTTTAGATGGAGCGAATTCCGGCTCATGTACTGGTTTGTAATCCTAACTTGCTTTCTATGGTTTAGTTTGGTATGCAGTTGTAACCCCCGAAGTGGTTTAAATATTTTTAAAACTTAAATGTTTTAGTTGGGATCGATATTGTTTTTTTAGACGCGACTCTATGTCATGAGAAAAGTTTTTAAACGTTGACATTCCTTGTCACATAATGTTTTAAAACATGACTGAATAACATTTATGCGCTATTAGGGCTATTGTGCTTTTAACGTTTATGCGCTTTTGGCGTTATTATGTTTTTCAAAAAAAAAAATTATGAAAATCGGGGTGTTACACGTCGCGTATTTAAGAACCCCGCGACGCGCGTACTTATTCCTTGATTTTTTATTCTTTTCCAAACTTCTTCCTTTTGCACGCTTTTAGTCCCTGTTTTCATTCTCTTCTTCCAAACAAGTACTGGCACGAAAAGTGAGAATACCAAGATATATCTGATATAATTTCATCAAGAACAGGGCTCAACAACGCCTAAAATACTTGATATCACTAGGCGTTGTCAGTCGTCCCGATTCCTTGAAAAATATAAACCTACATTAGGTTTTCAACCAAATTTATAAATCATATTTATATACCCTCTTGAAAACCTAAATCATGAACTTGAAGGAAATAACTTCAATATCAATTTTCTTAGAAATTATTCCATTTTTACCCTAAAACTTCCCCTATTCATGATTGGTTTTAATCAACATAAACCCATTTATATGCAACGATTTCAATTTTATAGCAAGCTACTCCTTTTTAGCTTTCCAGGGGCACCAATATCAACCCCAAATGATTTTTCTACAATTTAATATGATTTTTGCAAGATTACATATCAAATGTTTCCAAACTGGACCTATATGTGAAGAATGCGTATTTGACCTAGGTTAGAGGCAGAATCACACTTTTCACATTTTTAGACAAAATATACTAGACTCCAATTCCGAAAATATGGCACTGGTTTCACATAAAACCGATACTTCTATGCTTTACAATGATTTTTACAAGAACATAAAATTTACCTCAATTCTGCAGTTCCAATCGAACGACTATATCCCGACTACCTGCAATTAGAATTCCAAATCCTCCGGTCAAAACCTGCGTATGTATCTCCTTTAATTGCTGCCAAAATTTCATGACGATCCAACTGTTAAATCTCCGGGGATCATTCGCGCATTGTAGCATGTTCTTGAGAATTCGGGAAGGGTTTGAGAAAAATCCGATTTTCCCATATTTATACATAAAACTTTGCCAATTTGGCACAACTAGTCCATCAACTTGCAAACATTACACCCCATACACATATAAATACATTTAAGTATCATTTTTCATACTTTGGCCCCCAAATTAATATATAAATATTTATAAATCGATCTGGACGTTTAACACCAAAATACCATCCTAATACCTCAAGTCTCAAGATTTGGTTCGTTCTTCATTCTTAATATTTTTTGTAAGAACCCGCGAAAAAGTCAAAAAGGGTAAAATCGTCATTTGTCACGTTGTACGATTATTATGTGTAATAATATGTATTAATATAATGAGAAATAAAAGGTTATATGAAATTTGGAGTTTTGACGCGTGAATAGTGAAATTTGACCAAAAAGGGCAAATTGGTCATTTGACATGAAAAATGACCAAAATGTCAAGAAAATGTCAAGTTAGTAGTTATTAGAACATTCCTTGCAAGATTTATGGTTTTAGGATCATTTTGGAAAGAAATATGAAGCTTTGGGGACTAAAATATAATTAGATTATAAACATTAAATATATATATATATGAAATATGAGAGTTATTCTCTCATAAGTTAGAAGCATCCAGAGAACACGGGAGAGAACTAGAAGTGTGCAGCAAGATCACGAGAAGAAGAAGAAGGGAACAAGAATTGGCCAAGGGAATCAAGCAAAGGATTGGAATTGGTGATTCCAAAGCTAGAGAAGGTAAGATTTCCTTGTTTTAACCTAGTTTTTGGGTGTGTTCTTCATTTTGGTCTTTGGATGGAATTGAAACTGCAATTGCAGTTAGAAATCATGTGGGTTAAGTAACTAATGCTTCTAATAAGCTATTAGTTAAGAACTTAACTTAAAAACATGGAAGTAGGTTGTTATAATTGAGAATTTTCAAGTTTGGTCAAGAACTTCAATTCTTGTATGTAGATGATTCAATCGATTTTAGTAGCTTAAAACCAGTGATTAGTCAAGGGTTTTAGTCCTAGAACAAACCCCATACGATTAAGCACTGAAATAAGTGCTTAATGGGTGAAAACTGCGTGCTACAGTGCACAAATCGCGACTGAACAGACTACTGCCCAGGCGCCAGGCGCAGTGCGCCCAGGACCAGGGCGGGGTGCGCCCAGGCGCAGTGCGCCCCTAGCCAGGCGCAGTGCGCCTTCAGACAGGGACCAAATTTGTTAGAAATGTCAAAAATTCCAAACGCTAGAAACTATAGCTAGACACGTCCGATTGACCTGAAATTTTAGACATAACCCTAACATGGTATAAGAACATGTCGGGAATGGTCAAATCCGTAATTCGACCTTGCGGAAAAGTCACTGTAGCGGCAGTGGCGAAAAGTACTATTCACTTCAAAACTTAATTTTGGAATTTGAGCTAGACTTGTCCAATGAACTTTAAATTTGAAACACAAGTCTAATATGGCTTAAGATTTCATGGAAAAGAATGGGAACTGAAATACGACCCCTCGGGGGTACTGTAGCGATATACACGTATTTCGGAGAAAAACCGTAAAATGAGTTTATAAATGGTTATACATTTATTATAATCTAGAGCTATGTTATATGAGACCTTAGCATTATAGAGTTAATTATATTGAGTATTTACATATACAATTTGTATAGGTGGTGCTTCAAACGTTGTTGAGCACGGGAAGGGAAAAGCTGTACGAGAAGCGTAGTAAACCGTAGTAAAAATCAAGGTGAGTTTTATGAGGATTTTTATAGTACATAGCAAAATATTATTTTCAGAAAGGTATGATTTCCAAATGTTTATAAATACTAAAGTTTGGAAAATAGTTTTTAATGAAGCTCTATGCAAGGGCTTAGTGTTAGAAGCAGATTTTTAAAGTATTGTTTACAAAGTATTTTGAAAGAAGTTCCTTATAGGAACTAAGATGTCAAAAGCAGTTTTGAAAGTATTTTTAGCAAAGAGTTATAAAAATGTTTGAGTAAGAGTTGTTTACAAATTGTGTCCAATTTTGACCAATTTGAGATGAAATGAAGTAAGAACTAAAGAAAGAAAGAAGTATGAGCCAGTTGTCCGGACTAGGATCACCCACATAATCGGGGGATCAGAAGACACTACTGGGATGGTACCTCCCGTCGCGAAGTAGTTGTCTAGCTTAAGTATACCCTTGTGCTTGAATTTGTTCCAAGTCACAAAGGGGAGACAGAATGAGCAAACCGAGTGGGCAGATCTGTTCTGTTCCGCGAGGGGAGCTAGTTGAATGAATTAATTAACTTAATTCATAAGTTTCAGTTGGTCATGAGAAAATGAGAAAGAAAATAGTTTTATAAAAGAAAGTCTTTTTAGAGTTTGAAAATAAAGAAGAAAAAGTTATTTTGAGATTTATGAAATAAATCAGTTTTTAGCAATGTACTTTTGATGTTTCAAGTTTTGCATAGAAAAGTTTTGGGTCTAAATCCATATTACTCACGAGACTTTATGTCTCACGTATACTATGTTTTTGAAATGCTATGTACTTAGGTGAAAGGAGTTAGAGTTGCAGTTGGGACCGTTATTGTACACTGTAAGTTTAAATTATGGTTATCTGTATTGAGTCTGTAATACCCCTCAAGTTTTAAGTTTGTAAAATAAAATAAAAATTTAAGTGGCTATTTTATAGTCACGAGTTGTAAATTATGTTTGAAAACTGTATTTGTTTTTTAAATATGGTTTGAGAAAAAGGGTGTTACATTTTTGGTCCTTTCACCAAAAACATTATTGTCCAAACTAAAACTCCTTAAACATAGTCAACACATTTTTATAGGTTGACAATAAATACAAACTTGATTCTGGGTGTTACAACTCTCCTCCCCCTAAGAAGATTCCGTCCTCGGAATCTCTCGGGAACACCTCACCACTACCAATTATTATACACCGAATTACCTTTCATGCTACCGGTTCAAATTTTACACCAGGAACTTAACAACTTAGTTCACCTTGCTACTACACCACAATTCAACTTCACCTGCCTTCTGTTGCCTTTAACACTTATGCCAGTGATGGTTCGATTGCTAAGGATATACTCCTATCAATCACAACCTCAATCACTTTACACACCATCTTTATGCTTAAGTACACTAATTACTTAGCATAGCAACCTCCTACAGACATCATCCTCATTTTAAAAGAAGTGAGGACTATTTAACATACTGTCCAAAATTAGCTGTATACAACAGCCCATATCTTCAACTAATACCTGATATTCAAATCCAGTTCTTTGCTTTCCATCTCCTTAAACAATCATGGAGGAGATGATCACATCCAATTTCTTGTCTTGCAACCAGCTCACGATACTGACAACACCAAACAACCAGAGTTAACACTACAACTCTCATCGTTTTCGCTTGTCAACTTTTCAACATTTGCACCATTCTTTCTATTCGACCGAGGTTTCACGTACCTCAAGCGTTCACCTTGAAGTTGATAATTCAACTCTTTTCTCATTCTTCTGCCAACTTCCTACTTGTCAAAAGTAGTGAACTCCGAGGTCTGCACCATATCCCCAATTGAGGTTTTCAAACCTCAATTTTTATAAATCATTGATCCATTCACCTATGTATTTAAGGCTTCACCAGACGCACTTCTATCACGAATTTCGTCGTATACACCATATTACTTTTCCACCTTTCTTAGAAGTAACAACTTATACTTCAACTATCATGAAGCAACTCTAAAACAACACTCCCTGCTATATTTTAGCAAAAATTTTCACACACCTAGTCGTATCTATCATCGCATCTCAAAAGTATAACTTATCACCTTTAACCAGATCTATCTTGTCTTCCGAGTAGATTGATGGAAACCTCCACTCGATTCGCCTAAACACACTTACTTATTCCAAAAATCCTTTAGGAGTATGTTAACACCCATTACTGTCACCAGATTACTCTAAATCAATAGGCTCCAGAAATTTTACAACCATGGAACCTATCATATATTCTACAGGTGGTTCCCAACTCCCTTCACCTTTTCCGAAATCATCGATATCACCACTACCTCCACTTTCATTTCTCGTAGCAATTTCACCTTGCTGATAAGTCACATGGACAAAATCCATCGCACAGTCATCACCGCTACCTCCACACATCATACTGAAAATAAGCCAGTATCTCTGGCTGTAGTAGATCATTATCTGATCTACACATCATCCCCGCAACCTGGTCGACTTTCACCAAGTTTAATACTATCACAATTTCTACAGCTAGGAACATCATCCTAGGTCATCTATACCAATTTCAGTTATTTACCAAAAATTCAACGAACACTCCTTATTGGGAAACATATAATTATCATCAAATTTATACACGCAATAATTATAAAATATAAAATCCACCAATACTTAAATTTTCCAATTAAGTATTTAACAGACAACAACGGTTTTAGATTGTTAGATCATATCATAGTATTAACAAAGGCTTTGCACCAGCCTCATAAGTACACCATATGAATGTAAGACTTTTCACCAGTCTTATAGGTACACCATGTGAGAGAGACTTTACACCAGTCTCATATAAGTAAAGGCTTTTCACAAGCCTTGATACTTTTCACCAGTCTCATAAGAATAACACCAGTCTATAGATACAAACAGGATTTCACACACGTCCTGTTATATACCATCCATAGGATTTAGGCTTTACACCAGCCATATCCCAATAAGTAAAGGACTTTACACCAATCCTTTATAAACACCAAGAATATGTCATGAGACTTCACACCAATCTCATAACACAATATTTCATCAAATACCACTATAGCATATAACACTTGCATACCTGCACAACAAAACATCATATACATATATGTACACCGACATGTTATATTAACACATTTATAAACACCATTTTGTTATTTCACACCGTTATCATGAATAGTCATGTATCAACGTTACAATGACTATTCTTCGACACCAAATACATAACATAGACTCGACCACATACAAACATATATATAGTAAAAGAATGACCACTGCACCATACCACTCACTAACTAATGGTGAGTGTATCAATTTCTCAAATCTTACCATCGAGAAAAGGAATTATTATTCATCTATAATTCCACAACAGCACCCTTCACACATAATCATAGACTACCCGTCCACGACTATATTAACACCCTTTCTAAATAAACGACTATAATTCACCATTATTAACAAACATAACTAACAGTTTAACACCATACCGATAAAGGCTAATACTGATCTTCGAGTATAACTTACACCAATACTCCGCTAAACACCGTATTAACACCTGTTGATAGTGTAACACCAGTCATCAGTACAACACACCGATTAAGCCAACCATTTATCTAGTTAAATATACGACTAACTAGAATTGCTCCCACCGTGAATCATTCCATTCATATACATTTAACACCGAAGTCAACTTATATTCAACATAAGTCTTTATAAAGTCACCAGCAATAGTATTCAACTACCATTCGAGTATACCACATTCACCACACACCGTTACATCATTTAATTTCAACAGTAACACCATTAAGTTTGCTTCAACAACCAAGAAAATTCTTTTGTTGTATTTATATCCATACAACTTTTCATTCCAAGTAACTCCATGACTCCAAAGATTTTACTAATTCTCTCATCTTATTAGTGCTTCACCATCATTAGATCAATTTCTACTACAAAAGTATTAACCATAGTGTTGAAA
The DNA here is from genome assembly GCA_023525715.1 of Cichorium intybus. Classification (NCBI taxonomy): domain Eukaryota; kingdom Viridiplantae; phylum Streptophyta; class Magnoliopsida; order Asterales; family Asteraceae; genus Cichorium; species Cichorium intybus. The sequence goes on from CM042010.1 coordinate 5,494,961, forward strand.
AATGTTTTTGTATGTGACCATCATTGAAATAAGACGAACTGTTTTTATATTATCTAACAAATATTATTAGTTTATTTCAGGTTGCGTGGATTCGAGATTAAAAATGAGAAAAATAAGAAAAAGAATTTTAAAGCCAAAAACAAAGAAAATTATAAAAGAAAATTAATTTAACTCTATTTAAAATGAATTATTGGAAATATATTTTCTAAATAATTTATTTTATTAGATTTAATTAATTTTATAAATTAAAAATGATTTTTCCTAATTTATTTGAATTTATTTCGGTTTTTAAAATGTTTTTAAATTAAAAAACAAATGAAAACAGGCTGCTACAGCAACCTCCAGCCCAAAGCCTGCTCCAGCCCAAGCTGCATTAGCCCAGCCCAAGAAATGATCCGGACCCAGCTGCTCCGCTCCGGTAGCCGATCCGACCCATCGTCTGCTCCATTTGCTCTCACGGAAGATCCGCGCCTCGACCCGTACACGTGACCCAGCTCTGCCCCGCCTCCAACTCGTTTCCCTCAAAAGCTCGCGACCCAGCCAACCCGAACCGCACCGGATCCATTTTCTCTCACATTAAACCCGTGATAGAACCCGTTACCGACCCGTTCAGGACCCGACCCAAAGTCCGCATGTTTCTAAGACAAAATATTACAGTTTTGGTCCCTAAACTTCTGAAAACCTATCAAAACTCACCCAAAACCTCTACAAATCCATATATAAACCATTTTACACCATTTTTTCATTACTACACTTAAAAATAAACCAAAAACTCTCCCAAAAAACCTCTCCAACTTCCACCATCTTATTTCAACCTTTCAAATACTCTCCAAAAACACCAAGAACACCAAGAACACCAAGATCAACACCAAGAACACCAAGAACACCAACATCACCAAGAACACCAAGAATACCAAGAACACCTAGAGACACAGTCTATTAGAGATCCAGTCCAACACTAAGCCAGTTCAGTCATTTATTTGACGAACCTACTTGATAGACCAGTCGTTCCATCAGTCCAGTTACAAACCAGTTCAGTCAATTCATTTGACGAACCTTGATATATATATATATATATATATATATATATATATATATATATATATATATATATATATATATATATATATATATATATATATATATATATATATATATAATTATATGTATATATATATATATATATATATATATATATATATATATATATATATATATATATATATATATATATATATATATATAATTATATGTTCTTTATATATTTATGTCATTTAATTACTGCAATTTATATTATTTATAGCTTTATGTCATTTAATTACCGCAATTTACATTCTTTATCGCTTTATGTCATTTAATTACAGTTATTTACATTCTTGATAACTTTAAGTTATTTAAATACAGTTATTTATAATATTTATAGTTTTCAAGTTTATTTTTATTCCGCAATTCTTATTATTTATATATCCGCATATTATTTTTAATTTATATATCTGTTACACAGTAACCGGTTTCAAAGCCTTTACTTGTGGAGATCAGTTATTATATTTTCATCAATTGGTATTAGAGCTTGTGTGATTTATCTTGAAATTTTCAAAAAAACTTTTGGTTAGCGTTTATATAAACCTTCCATAAGCTTTTCTTTGAATATTTCATTTTAACATCACTTGTTAAAAATCCTTTTTAAAAAAATTATTATTAAAAAATCTTAAAAACATGTCTTCTACTAATTACTCTAACATGAACTCAGTTTCTATTGCCAACAGCTTAGGATCTGGTTCAAGGGCACCCATACTTATTCCAGAATAGTATAATTCGTGGGTTAGCCGAATGAATCTAAATCTTAACACAATAAATGAAGATGTTTGGAAATGTGTTGAAGGCACATATACTGCTCCAGAAAATATGACTACTCTTGCTACAAATCAAGTCATTCAAGCTGAAAAAAGAAGAAAATTGGAACTACAAGCAAAAAACAACTGGTGTCTGGTATACCTCACAGTATTCTAAGTCAAATGGATGACATTATATTGTTAACCGCAAATCAAATCTGGGAAAATTTAAAAAATCGTTTTTGTGGAAATGAAAGAATTATTGGAAATAAAAGAACATCTGTTTTGAATGGATTTGATAATTTCAAAATGCTTTCATCTGAAACCATCCATGATGCTCATGATAGGTTCAATTTTATTATTGTTAAAATGAACAATTTGGGTATCAAAAAGACACAACACGAAATAAATCTCAAGTTTTTAAACAATCTTTTCGAAAGCTGGAAAATGGTTAAACTCATTATTCAGGGAAATCCAGCTATCCATAATGAAACTTTATACAATTTGTATGGTGAATTTCAATCGTATGAATCCTCGATTGACCCACCAACCACTACAACTTTTGGAGGATCACTTGCTTTTGTGTCTACATCTTCTCAAAACCAAACACCTTTCAATGATCAAAACTTTAATCATTCTAATCAAACTACAAATTTTCAAAACCAAGACTTTGTAAATAATTGTTTTGATTAGTTTGATTCGAATGATGAAGCAGACTATCAACAACTGTGTGTGTTGGTTGCAAACACAAATCTCCAGAGATTTGTCCCAAATCTTGGTCAATCAAATTTTAGACCAAAATTTCAAAACAGACCATCTTTTGGACAAAATAATTCAGGGTTTCAACAAAGACCATCTTTTGGACAAAATAATTCAGGGTTTCAACCAAGACCTTCATTTGGACAAAACAACTCAAGTTTTCAACCTAGACCTTACTCTGGACAAAATTCTCAAAGACCTTCCTTCCAAAACAACTCAAACCAAGGTTTTCAAAACCAGGGATTTCAAAACAATCCTAACTCAGGTCATAATAATAATCCAAACAACACTTTTCAAAATCAAAACAGAGGTTTCCAAAATAAAAGTTACAATAATCAAAATTCTGGTGTTCAAAACAACCAAAATTCTGGATTCCAACAAAACCATTCTCAACCTTCCCAACAAACTCAAACTCAAGCACCCGAAAGACTTCCGATTAAGATTCAAAAGGATGGCAGTGATGAAGAAGTGATCATTTGTCATAACTGCAAATGAACAAATCACTATGCCAGAGAATGCCGAGCCAAAAACAAAACCAAAATCAAAGACTCAACATATTATTCTAAAAAAGCTGATGAATTGAAGAAATTGGAAAGCCAAGAAAAGCAAAGAGCATTGATGGCAATCCATGAACTAAGCGTGGAATACTGGCCAACTTCTGATGACGAAGCTGACAATGAACCAACACAATCAAACTTCTGCTTCGTAGCAGGTGTTGAGATACCTTCAAGAGCTCCCAAAGTCATAGAACATGTATGGTCAATGATCTCTGAACTTGGTTTTTCAAAAACAATTTTTGAGTCCCACATAACCAAAATTGAGAAAAGTCTGGAAGCTGATCTCAAAACATAGCATGACACAATGGTCAATTCTGATATTTGCAAATCTGAGTTACAAACATTGCAACTCAAATTTGGAGAATCAACAAGAATAAAAACCAAATTGCAAAGAGACGTTGAGAGAAAATCGGAAGATTATAATCACGTCTGGGAGCAATTAAATCAGGCTCTAATTCAGAAAAGGGATTTGGAACTAAAAAAATCAGTCAGTCATTTCTTCTGAAATAAAAGATGTTTTAGAAATGGAAATCATTCAGTTGAAACAAAACTTTCAAAAATTAACTGAAAAATACAATATTTTAAATGAAAAACTGATTGATTCTTTACAACAAATCAATTCTCTTGAAACCGAGAATAAAAGACTGATATGGAATATGGATTCTATCAAAGTTGCGAGAAAACTAAGTGATGATATTTTCACAAAGGCAAACAACTTAGGAACTGGCAAAATTGATACGAATTACAGACCAGGAATAGGAAGAGAATCCTTCGAAATTGAACAAGCAAAATAGGAAAACATGACAAATTGTGAAAACTCTGAATCCACTCTACCAGATCTTTTCACATCCGTTAATGAGGAAGATTCAGATGATGAAACAGTTATCAACTGTAGCCCAGATGATACTGCTTTCACTATTTCCAAAAAGTCTTTCAAAGAGTTGTAAATTCTGAATCAGACTATGCTAGTTCAGTAACTCATCAATTGAGATCTACTAAACTAACAAAGAATGATGGCACAATCAAACTTGAAAATTTCTTAAATGGAGAAAATTCTGTTCATCAAAATCGTAATACTTCTGATTCAATTGTCTTTCCCTCTTTAAACTCAACATTTATTGGAAAGAACAATCTGGGACAAAAGTATTCAAAGAAAAAGCAGACAAATAAACAACCCATTCAAGCTGTCCTTAAACCAAAGGAACAAAGCAAGCCCAAAGTTTTCAAAGAAACCCAAAAGAAACTTTTGAAACCAGTCTCTATGCCACAAAAACAAATTTTCAATCTAAAACCAAAACCTCTTCAAAAACCTTTTCAAAACCGCTCATCATACCCCAGATATGAAGAAAACTTTTCAAATCAATCTTCACATCTAGGATATGTTTCACCAAATCACAGATCTTATCAACTCACAGGTTATCAAAAACAAATCATATTTTGGGTAAACTTGATAAATCAAATCAAACCTCAACCATTCCATCCTCATAAACCAAACTCTTACAGCAACATGAAGTTAAATGCTACAAGAAATTCATTAAGCAAAGCACCCAAAATAACAACAACTGACAAATCAGGACCCATTCAGATTTGGGTACCTAAACTTTCTGTCTGATTGCAGGTACTTAATGCTGGAGAACCGAATGATGATACATGGTGTATTGATAGTGGCTGCTCCAAGCATATGACAGGAAACCGGAACTACTTACGTGAATTCAAACCTACCCAAACCAATCAAGATGTTACTTTTGGCAACAACATGACAGCAAAAATCAAGGGTTATGGAAACATAACAAATGGTAATTTTACCATAAAGAAAGTTGCCTATGTCGATGATCTGAAACAAAACCTCATCAGTTTTTCTCAACTGTGTGATAACGATCTTGAAGTTCTATTCACCAAACAACGAAGCTTGATCATGAACGCCAAAACCAAAGAGGTTCTCGTTGATTCTTATCGTGCCGGAAATATGTATCCACTTGACATGGATCTTATCTATGGTAAACCCGATATTTGTTTGCTATCTAAAGCCCCAGCAGATATTAGTTGGTTATGGCACCGCCGCCTTTCCCATCTAAACTTTGGGTACATCAACAAATTGATCGGCGATGATCTTGTTCGAGGGCTACCACTTCTGAAGCTTGATAATGAAACTCTTTGTGCCGCATGTGAAAAAGGAAAACTCTCCAAATCCATTCACAAAAGCATTTCAGAATCTAGTGTATCCGAACCACTAGAATTGTTGCACAAAGACCTTTGTGGCCCTGCCAAAACCCAAACCATATAAGGGAAGAAGTACATTCTTGTTGTCATTGATGGATTATCGCATTTTACTTGGGTCTTTTTCTTAAGACTAAAATCAGAGGCACCTGAAGAGGTGATCAACTTCATCAAACAAATCGAACTGAAGCTCAAAAGACATGTTCGAAGAATCCGAAGTGATAATGGTTTAGAGTTCAAAAACAAGACTCTAGATTCATTTATGAAAGACAAAGGAATTGAACATAACTTCTCAGCCCCATACACTCCACAACAGAATGGCGTTGTCGAAAGAAGGAACAGAACTCTATGTGAAGCTGCAAGATCTATGCTTATCTTCGCTGATCTGCCACAATACTTCTGGGCAGAAGCAATAGCCACAGCTTGCTACACACAAAATCGTTCCTTAATCCATAAACATCTTCATAAAACACCATATGAAGTCATTAACAACCGAAAACCAAACATCAAATTTTTCCATATTTTTGGTTGTCGATGCTTCATAAAGAATAATAAAGATTACCTTTCAAAATTTGAATCAAGGTCAGACGAAGGAATTTTCCTTGGTTACTCGTTTTCTTCAGCTGCTTATCGTGTACTGAACAAACGTACCTGAGTAATTGAAGAAAGTATCGATGTTCATTTCGATGAATTTTATGTCAGGAAATTGGAACATGAACATTTTGGTTCTAAAATGATTGATAATATTTTTCAAAATCCAATTCAAAAACCACCTTCTCCTGACATAGACATTGAAATTGATATTGATTTACTTTTTGAACAACCCAAAACCGCTTACAATTCTGAACTTCTAACTACTTCTCTTGATCCTATAGGAACACCCACTAAAGGAACTCCACAAACAAACCAAAATGATGCAGATCAATTCAAGGGGGAAGCACCAACACATACCTCATCTTTGGAACAAACACCAAATCCTCCTTTGAACACCCCATCCCCAAATAGCCAAAATAAACCTGATGCATCATTTATGGGGGAACCTTCAAACCTATTCCAAGTGGAAACACCCGGAGAAGAACAATGGGATACTGAAATTCCAATTATTATAGCGGAAGAGAAACGCTTAATAAAGTGGACCAGAAATCATCCAATAAACCAAATCATTGGAGATCCCATATCAGGAATTCAGACTAGAGCAGCATCTATAAATGAATGTTTATTTGGAGCCTTCTTATTCATGACTGAACCCAAAACCATACATTTCGCTCTCAAAGATCCAGACTGGGTAAAAGCTATGCAAGAAGAGCTAGCAGAATTTGAAAGAAATGACGTATGGAATCTTGTTCCTACCCAACCCGATGTTACTGTTATAGGTTCAAGATGGGTCTACAGAAACAAGACTGACGATCAAGGAATCATTTTTCGAAACAAGGCACGTCTTGTAGTCAAAGGATATTCACAACAAGAAGGAATCGACTATGATGAAACATATGCTCCAGTTGCCAGAATTGAAGCAATTCGCATCTTTCTAGCATATGGTGCACATACGAACTTCAAAGTATTCCAAATGGACGTTAAATGTGCATTCCTACATGGAGAGTTAGATCGCGAAGTATACATCCAACAACCACCAGGTTTCGAAGATCCCAAATTTCCAAATCATAGTTTTAAATTGCAGAAAGCTGTCTATGGCTTGAAACAAGCAGCCCGAGCCTGGTATGCCACGTTGTCAACCTTTCTCGAAGAATCAGGTTTTAAAAGAGGTTCAATCGATCAAACCCTCTTTCGTAAAATCTTTAATAAACATCTTTTAATCGTATAAATATATGTTGATGACATTATTTTCGGTTCTACTGATAAATCTTTGAGTGTTAAGTTTGCAGATCTAATGAAGAGCAAATTTGAAATGAGCATGATTGGGGAGATGACTACTTTTCTTGGACTTCAAATCAAACACTCAACTGATGGAATTTTCATCAACCAAGAGAATTATGTCAAAAAACTACTCAGTCGATTTTCAATGGACAAGTCCAATATCGCAAAAACCCCAATGGATTTTGGATACAAAATCGATGTAGACTTAAATGGCAAACCCGTTGACCAGAAAAGATATTGTGGAATGATCGGATCACTCTTATACCTCACTGCCAGCAGACCTGCCATCATGTTTTCTACATGTGTCTGTGCCAGATACCAAGCAAATCCTATGGAATCTCATGTAATTGCAGTGAAACGCATCTTCAAATACCTTAAAGGCACTCCTAAACTTGGCCTATGGTATCCAGCTAAATTCGATTTTCAGCTGAACGCTTTCACCGACTCAGATTATAGAGGATGCAAGCTAGATAGGAAGAGTGCATCTGGTAGCTGTCAATTCCTAGGAGGTAGACTAGTGAGTTGGACTTCAAAGAAACAGACTTGTGTATCCACATCAACAGGAAAAGCTGAATACGTCGCTGCCGCCAGCTGTTGTTCACAAGTCATATGGATGCAAACCCAACTACGTGACTATGGCTTCAAAATCTCACAAATTCCCATATTTTGTGGCTCAACCATTGCTATTGCCATTTCTCACAATCCCGTTCTCCATTCCATGACAAAGCACATCGACATTCGATATCATTTCATCAAAGACAACATTCAAAAGGGTCATATCGTATTGCACTTCATCAACACCGAAAATCAAATTGCCGATGTCTTCACTAAGGCTCTCGATGAAACAAAGTTTCAATACTTCCTAGGCCGTCTAGGAATGTTAAATCCATATATCATCCATCCTTAAACTTTTACTTTTTGTTTGTACAAAATTGTGTTTGCTTTTATTCAAAAAGAAAATTCAAAAACAATTGAAAATTTTAAAAAAATAATAATAATAATAAAATTACAAAACTTAAAAATACAAAAAGATTTTAGATTTTTATAATTTTCATATCTTTCCTTCAAATTTTTTCCAAAAACATTCAAATAAACAAAATTTCCAAAAACATTCATAAAAACAAATCTTCAAAAATACAATAAAAGACTTACCATAATAAGCTTTTATAGAACCTTGTGATTAATCGTCTCTTGACTTAATTTTTAGATGCTTATGCTCGATGAAGATTTTAAGTCATATTGATTCTCAATTGGAGTCAAGGTTCAAATCTCCTACTTTTCATAATGTATATAACTTTATTTCCTTCGATTTTATTTCATTATTGACGATTTTAAACAATCAAGGGACATAAGGTTAGGAGGTTCAGATGAAAACAAAAACCCTTGTGAGAATTTGTGCCTCGTCGATATAAATAATTGTGGAATTCATTTCTTGTGAGCTTAGGTGTGTCACTATTGCTTATAAGGTATATCCGATTATACCTTGTCACGGTCTCATTTTTGCTTGGATATCAAAATGACCAGGGACGATGCATTCATTTCTTACATACTAGATAAAATGTCTTTTATGCCACCTATCCCTACCTAGATAAAAGCCAACCAAAAATGAAGACAGCCTCAAAATAGAAAGACAACCAAAGGAGAAACAAAGATCTATCAACATCCAATCCTCAAAGATGAATCAACAAGAAAGTCAAATCACATACCGAAGAAATACCAAACAAAACAAAACTTTCAACCAAATGGTTATTTCAAAAAAAAAGAAAAAACAAAAAAATTATTATTCTCAATTGTAGCAAATTCTCAATGCTAAAACAAAATATCTTTTTACAATAAATCGATATTGATCAACAAAGAGGATACCATCAAAGAAGAAACTGCAACAACAATGGATTTCTTGGGATACTGTAGCCTTCATCATTGAAGATTCTTAGTTGCAAACTGCACTATGAAAATCGCTAAACCCCTCTACATGTATTTCCTGACGGAGAGAGAGTGAACGTTAATGACATGAATGAAGAAACCCGTTGAGTAATGCCGAAACCAGTCTTATGTGATTGATTATCTAATAATGAGACTAAGTGACTTTACAGGAAAAGCATAGATGAACATCTCCAATATGAGTGTGAGTCGTCAGAGAGAGATATCACTCATTTTTAGTGATCATTAACTTGTTCTGCTGCTAGAACAACCAAACACCCAAGTGAAGTGTGAGCTATATCTATGAGCGTTCATCTGAATCGACCTGTTAGACCACTTGTCGTCATAAATAATGCTATAAAATCTTAAGAAATTTATTTAGATACATATATGGCTACCCTTTGATAACCGAACCCGAGACTTTGATTCGGAAACAAGCATTCTTTAAAATATTTTTCAAAACATAAGATATGTAAAACCAAGTCACAAACTTTCAAAATGATTACAATGGTTTTATATATATCTTATCATTGACAAAACTTTTATCCCAAATCTTCAATGTTAAAACTGTTAATGTGATTATATATGTCCTTATTTCATCAATGATCACATAGGGGAAATTGTTGAAAAATGTTTTTGTATGTGACTATCATTGAAATAAGACGAACTATTTTTATATTATCTAACAAATATTATTAGTTTATTTCAGGTTGCGTGGATTCGAGATTAAAAACGAGAAACATAAGAAAAAGAATTTTAAAGCCAAAAACAAAGAAAATTATAAAAGAAAATTAATTTAACTCTATTTGTGACAACCGTCAAAAATCGGTCAACAAAAGTCAACGAAAATCAACTGAAGCATACATTAGGTTAACATGATGAAATGTAAGTTCATAACCTTTGTATTATATATTTGAATATTATAATACTACATGCACTAGTTGAAAACAGTTATCGAATAAGCACTATAAATACGTATAATAAGTTACAGCAGCGTAGAAATTCGATAAACACACAAATATTATTTTGGTATAAATAATATTCATAACATGATGTATTCGTGAATACGAACCTGTGGTTATATAGAATGCTGAAAACGGAGTTCTTATGCAAAAGTTACAACAAGTTAAATCGCTGCGAACGGTAAATGTACACAGTGTTTAGACCTAAAATACAAAATGTGGTATTTTAAACATCAAATACGAGATAATAAATCATATATTATGAAACGTAATATTACTTAGTATTTATTTCCAAAGCCAAAGTTAATTGTCGGTAAAACGATAAAAATCGTGTAACCGAACGAATACCGCGCTTAAACTCGTATTTCATCGTCAAACGAGTTATGACACCATCTAAATAGATGTTTCACAATGTTTTTATATATAATAATTATTTGGAACATCTTTTAGTCAAAAACTCATAAAATTCCACAAAAACGTTTTACGGTTTTATAAAAACTACTTATTTATATAAGTAGATTGCTATATTTTATAAAACCAACCCACCCTACCCACCCCCTACCCCCCATCGGCAGCCACCCTAGAACCCAAGACATCACAACACAATCTCAAGGTTACTATTCATGATCTAGGTGAAATGATGGCTATAATTAAAATAATACAATAAAATCAACCAAAAATCTAGAAAATCCTATAAATACATGTGCTATCTAGAGCACACAAGTCACTCACCCAACACACTCTCCTCTCTTCATGCTCTCGGCCTCACTCTCCTCCCTCTCTTCTCTTCAAGTCTCGGCCACTGTCACCATGCAACATCATCTTGCATCTTCAAGTGTTTGTTAAATCTAATTGGTGAGTTGTGTTCCTCTCTTGATTCTAAGACCTTCTCTATCAATTTCACCTCTTTTACACACTAACATCCACTATATTCGTTGGATAATAGCATTATTCAAAGGTCCTTGAGCTTCATCCTTCATCATCCTCAAGAACCTTGCAAATCATCTTGGTAAGTCATGATCATCTAGTGGATAATAGTTTTGTCTAAGAGTCCCTCGAGCTCCAAAGCCAAGATCTTCATCCTTTCAACCAAGATCCATAGATCCATCACCCAATGTGAGTTCATACCCCTCATTTTCACTTTTATCCAAGTTTTAGGGGGAGAATACAAGTTTTAACCATAAATATGATGTATTTATGAAAAGTTTATTATATGTTCTTGAAATATTATGTGTTCATGGTTTAGTCATCTTATTATAAAATGATTGGCATAAACAAAATGGATTATGGCAAGCTAGAATACACATTTAGTCAAAGGAAATAACCATCTAGACGTTTACACATATTTGTCACCCACAAAACTTTATAGTTTATGTGGTTGACAAAATGGTCATGTAAATGATACTTTATATGAATATTTCATAAAGGATGTGAAAATACACTTATTAAAATGGTCTAAGTAAACAAGATGCCACTATCTTTACGTCAAAACTACTATTTAGTAAAAAGATTGTTATTACGACGTAATAATGACTTTTGGACTTATAACGCCATAATAAGTTTTGGAAATGTTGTTTTATAAAGAAGTGGGTATTGAAAACGAAAGGAACTATATTTTTAGTAATGAGTACAAGAACGACCATTTAGAAAAAACCACTATTATTTCCTATAGAATGATGATATTTAAAAAGTGTTGTCATCACTTAAATAAAATGACTAAAATAAACTTCGTACCATGACATATTGTATGAACTTTAAAACTATCTTCGACATGTATATATATATATATATTTAGTGTTTTAGATGTAAGAAATCATGCATTTCAACTCATCGACATCTTTTAGATCTAAATATACCAATACGACGGGAAACATTTATATAAATTATAAAGGGTATAATTTATGGAACGAACGACAAGAAACAGTAGACATAGTAAACACGATTATATAAATTATAAAGGGTATAATTTATGGAACGAACGACAAGAAACGGTAGATATGCTAAAGATAATTATGTAACAATATAATTATTACACACTATAATTATCATTGACATTTTGATAATTACAAATACAAAGGGGTTTTCAGTACACTTATACACTATAATTATCATGGACAAATTTGATAATTACAAATACAAACGGATTTTCAGTACACTTATACACTATAATTATCATGGAGAAATTTGATAGTTACAAAACATAAGGGATTTTCATTTCAATACAAAACGGTTTTCACTACGCTACAAATAAGGATATGACATGTGCGTTGGGTAACATTGTGAGACATTGCTTCACGGTACTAAAAAGAGTACACATTAAATCCTGGATTATAACCTTAATCATGTATGAACGGGATAGTTGTATATAGATATATATGGGATTGACAATCCCCACCTATGGTTGTTAGCTACAACTACGATCGACGGATCAAGGGTGACAAATGTCTTCACTATTACGACGCCTGAAGTACGTCGTGCCAGGTCACTAGGTCTTAGCAAGGTTATAATAACTCACAAATTAACAACGAACGTCCTATATTTGGGAAAATATCTTCAAATGGTTTCACTTAAGTGTGAAACTACATGTTACACTTTTCAAAGACTCAAACAAGAACTTTCACTATTTCACTACGAAACATATATCGCTATCATATTACGAGAACTTTCACTATTACACTATGGATTTTTTTCACTATGATACTATGGGTTTTCACTATTACGCTAAGAAGGTTTTCACTATTTCTCTACGGGTTTTATGAAAATTAAAACCACGTTTCGGAACATACAAATATAAGTACTATTTTACTTATACATACGAGTTTTATGAAGTTTAAAACTACATTCCAACAAGATACAAACGAGTATGGTTTTACACTATTACACTACGAGCTTTTCACTATTTCACTACGAATATCTTCGCTTTTACACTACGAACATTTTCGCTATTACATTACGAACGTTTTCACTATTACACTACGAACGTTTTCGCTATTACACTACGAGATTTTACAAAGGAATCACTATTTTTCTCACTACAAAAATCTTATGAACTCACCAACGTAATGTTGACACTTGCAAAATTACTTGTATTATCAGGTAACAATTAGTCAGGTACGATTAACCTCTGGATGGGACGCGAAGACGTCTCTTTTGATTATTTTGATATCATAATGTATTTGGCCTAAGAACATATTATTGAACAATGTAAATTTCCAATTATAATGTATGATGGTTGTTTATCTACTTATGTTTCAATGTATGCAATGGTTGTGATACTATGTGCCGTTCCACCCTCCGACGATTCCGCCATCGTGGTTTGGGGGTGTGACAGATTGGTATCAGAGCAATTGTCTATAGCGAACTAAGTATATTCTTCCATGTAAGAAATACAACTATAGATACGGGGACTTATACCTCTGCTAAAAAAAAATTTAAACATACGATAAGACTTTTAGAATATAATGATATTCGTATAAAAGTATACATATATAAACAAAGATAGTATCACAATACAAGAACGTTAAAGTTTAAGTTGAAAATTATGATTAGACTTAGTATAATATGTTATCAAATCATGGGAAGACGTAGCCTGATCAACTACGTTTAACTATGGTTTGACCGACATATAACTAAGTGTGGGCATAATGGACAACGGAGTAAAAACTCGGGAATCAAACAGTGATTAGTAACCACGTCAATGTTTAACATAAATACATCGATAAGTATTAGTAATATTAATAACCACTATTGACAATCCTAAGTCAACACTAGTATTAACATTATCGCAATACCTCTTTATCGTCTGTGTATCTGAGTTACGACTAAGAAAAAGGGTTCCGATGCCGGCAAGAGCGACAACAGGAATTACACGTTAAGGGACAGTTGAGTCACCATGAGTAGTCACGACTGGAAAACCATTGGTGAGTATTCCCGATATGACTCACGAGGAGATACATAAGTTTAAATCATAGTTGACAGATACATAAGACCTTCCTTCTGTGCTACAATTTATAGCCTTAGGATCGTTTCCATCTTAAGCTTAAGACTTAAGCTAGGATATCCCTTTATTCTAAACCTTCTCTTTGGGGATGCATACCCGACCATCTTCACTTTGTGTATCAAAATTTAATGCACAAAACTGTGTCCGCTTATGCCAAAATCTCTAAGTTTTAGTTCAAAGACCTCAGAAAAACGAGTGATATTCTCAAGTGTACCATCATCTTAAACTTTCCAAATTATTCACATGCTTTTGGAAAAATCTTCGACCTTACGCTTTTCATTCCCGATTCAACTTCGCTCTTCGTCGACGCACGGAAACTTCCTATAACTTCGAGTTCCCCTTCGACCCATACCGCTTCATACATTCGTTGAGTCCTTCGAGCACTGCTGAAATTCTTATTGTTATCAAGGATCATATTCCTTTATGCCACACGTCAAATCTATAGCTTAATCGCTGACTCTATAAAAGGTACGAAACTGCATTCACACCATGAAACGTCGTGCAAACAATTTTCCAAGTCCCCTATTTTGAGGAGACAAAAGTTTAAATGTTATGATTCTCTATCCCCCAAAAGATTACTCTCCTAGAGTCACTAAGTTGAGAATGTACTCATTCTTGATAATCAATACTTTTATGCCTTTCTTCAAGGTAGCATTCTATCTTTACAGTTTCGAATGAGTTCCTAACTCCTAAACTCATATTTTTCCGACTCCTTGCTATCTGCAATTGGATTGACTTAAACAGCTGGATAATTTATCGAAATAATAACCAAAATAGTTCTATATGAGTTCCCTCATTGACGATTTATCAAAATGAACTTCTTCATTGTCTTACTACTTCGTTTGGTTATCACAAGAGTACCTTCATTCACTTTAAGTTACGACGCATTTTGATAACAGTAAAGTTGCTTATCATTTTAAACTCTTCGGACATCACCCAGGTCATGTGATTTATTTCATTATGAACTTTCACCGCCTTCACTGGAGACAATGACCCCCCCTAAACATACCCTTTGAATATGGTTTCATTGTGGTGAGAGCATCCACAACAGTAATTGTAGCTCCAGAAAATCCTCGATCATTTTGTAAATTGTTCTTGTAGACGGTACTTGAATAGTCTTTACGTCTGGAGACACACCAAAACTTCGCTGCCTATCCGTAGTTGACACGCCTAGGTCGTCATGCGGTCAAAAATAAAGAAAAACCTAACACACACTAGTACAGTGGTAGTCAGGGTCGATCTGCAGGAGCTTCGTGGTTAGACTAAATGACAGATTACCAACTAGTAGTGTCACGCTACAGTCGGAGGATCTAGTTTCTAAATGTTCAACTATCCAAAAATAATAACCAAACAAAGTCCAGCCAAGCATAAGCTAAGCTCAACTCAACCTAACCTAGTCACTTTCTGAAATCAGAAGTGCATCTCTGAATCAGAAGCAAACAAAGGCATCCAAACCAAACAAGGCATAACCTAACTAATAACTAAGGTTCTGACTGAACAGTTACTAGCTAAAGTCCAATGCCCAAATCTACCCTAATTGGCTACTGATTTCAGCAAAGGAAAACAGTTCCAAACAAGGCAAAAGCAATATCCAAACACAATTCAAATAATCCAAACACAAACACACATCCAAAACACCAAAATACTCATAAACCAAGATTAATTGTAACCAAATGCTTTCAATAACCCAAACTGAATTCAAAACATTCAAAACTGTATCCAAACACCACTAAAACATAAACCTAAGCTTGGTATCAATGGTTGTCACTCCCAAAGATACAAACTAAAGCTTACAAATATCTAACTAAATGAAATAAAAATCCAAAACATGAAAATACCAATTGAGAAGTTGCTGGAACGAATTCTTGGAGTCAAAGAGCTTCAAGGTCGATTTTACACCCGGTCTTTGCTAGGGTTTTCGGCTGAAATTACATCTATTTATATTTGCAAATTTCCCGCAGCCGCGCCGCGCAGATGAAGAATCCGTGGCGCGCGTACTAATCTTTTCCCGTTTCTTCGGCATTTGAATGTGTTACACCGCCTTAAGCCCGCGTCGCGTGTATCATAGATCCGCGGCGCGCGTACGAGTTTCCTTGATTTTTCATTCTTTTCCAAACTTCTTCCTTTTGCACGCTTTTAGTCCCTGTTTCTATTCTTTTTCTCCAAACAAGTCCTGGCACGAAAAGTGAGAATACCCAGACATATCTGATATAATTTCATCAAGAACAGGGCTCAACAACGCCTAAAATGCTTGATATCACTAGGCGTTGTCAAACACCCCACACTTGTGCCTTGCTTGTCCTCAAGCAAGAGAGTTTTTAACAAATTATAATAAGGAATCAAATAATTTTTGACTGTGTTCAGTTTCAAAGTTTATTGCTCTTTGAGTTAGAGTGGAATAGTTCGCGAAAACATAATTGAATTGTTCTCCGGAATTCATGACTTTCTAAAGAACCCTTGATTACAAATTTTCTGTCCACAATGAAGTGTACGTACTCATTTAGATTCTAAAGGCCATTAAAGAATTGTCCATGACTTTCGATGTTGTCCGTGTAGCGAGCTTTCAAAAATACCATCCCAGACCAGACGATCTTAGGTGGTAAGGTGCATAAGTACCACCCATTTTAGACTTACCGGCTCGAACAACAAAGGCCACAGATTGACATTTCCTTCCTAAATTCCAATCCTACAACAGCTCAATCTTCTAAACTCGTAAAACTCAACTTATTTGACTAACTAATAGCATGATCACAAATAAACAGTATTTATTGAAAAATACTACTGCTATCACAATCACAAACCATTCAATTCAAAATTGCAATTTATTAAAAAATTTTGAAAAATATTGCTAAAATTGAAAGTCAATCATTTCCCGCAAAAATTTCAAAAAACTTCTCTTTCGACCGTCCACACCCCACACTTAAAACCATACAACGTCCCCGTTGTACAAAAATTATTTTTCAGCATAAGGGAGAAAGAGTTACCCCTTTTGGACGATAGGTTGCTTGGTGCTCAGTATCACAGGTATAATTGCGAACAAACGGATCCCTGATTTCGTATGATGGAGTTGTAGCGCTACAGTGAACACGTCGGTGGTCGAGACAAGTGGAGGTGGCACGGTGACCCCACACTTGTCTGAGACAACTCCTTCTTATTTTGATATATCATGCGTAACTCAACAAACAAATTAAAATAAACATGACAAATAGAATATAAACAAACAAAAAGATAGAGATGTGTCATAGATACAGTACATAAATCCCAAAAAAAAAAGAGAAAAGAAAGAAGAAAAAAAAATACATCAATCACTACCAGGTGGCCTGGAGGGTCCAGCCTCGTGATCGTGGGCCCTAGCTAGGAATGGTTGGGGGCGCTGACCCTGCGCTGATGCAATCTGTAGGAGTACCTCCCCGATCCACTCGAGCTGGTCCTCGATCCTCGTGACTCTAGCCTCCAGTCGGTGCATGACTGCTGGGGCCTCCTGCAGCTGTGGCTCTGTCGGGGCTGCTGGTGCTGGCTCTGGTCTCCGGCGTCTCCTGCCTGGCTGAGCGTATGCGGGCTGGGGTGCCTGGGGAGGCTCTGTAGGTTCCTGGATGAACTGCCCCGGGCGCTGCTGCTCAATGAGCCGCATCCTCTCCAAAGTGCGTGCTGTCGTGCGAGATGGAGGTAGAGCGGTCAAGGAGGCAGCCACAGGGGCAGTAAGAATCCCATATGAACGGGCCAAGCGGGTAATGAAAAACCCCTGGGCCAATGGACTGCTAGTTGAGGCTCCCGTCGAGTGAGTGGAGAGGGCAACTGCGAGGGCAAAGGGGAGGTGGAGGAATCGGGACGGGTCGAGGAGAGCCCAAAAGAATGTCATGTCCTCCCCAGACACCTTCTCGCCCCCCTCCCGCTGCATGATGGAGGTGGAGACGATACGGTGCATGAGGCAGTGAAGTGGGTCACGGAGGTGGCTCTCCCTCGAGGTCCCCGCCTCGTACATAACATTGGACAGTGGTGTCCAAATCTCCATGTTGCCAGGCCTCTCCGACTGGCCCTGAATACAGGCTCCAAAAAACTGAGTGAAGTGGCGGTGCTGAAGATCCGCCGGAGTATATAGCCCAACTCTCCTCCCAAACTCCCGGAGGTTGCACTCCCTCTGTGCACCTCCCAGTCGAAATCGGATGATCCTGGATCGTGGGTCCGATACCCGAAGAGCGAAATGGATCGTGGAGAGAAACTCCAACAGTAGCTCGGTGTAGACCACGTCCTCGTCCGTGGCAATGATCCTGTCCCAGCCACGACAAGTAAATGAAGCATCCTCGTGAGTCTAGGTGCGATGTAAGAATGGCTCGATCGCACCCCATAGTCCCGCATCCCTCAGTATATCCCTGTCAATGACCGTCGCCTCGAGAACCCGGCGACTAGTCAACGCGTCCCTCCGTGAAATGTACTCCGCGGAGCTAGACAGTCCCTCGGGGAACTGGAGGAAAGTGTGCTCTAATCTGAACATCATCTGCAAAAAGATACATAGCCACAAAAGAAATTTTTTTGCAAAATTAGTCCTTTTCTTCCCTGCTGCACCGCGGTGCGGCCCAAGAGCTAGGCGTGTCGCGGCGAGCGGCTGTTTGCAAAACCCCGAATTAAACTCGCAATTTAACCTGCTAAAACTCGATCTAATCATACCACAAGGTAGCCTAAGTGCCGACTAACTCATCTAGGGTCTCTATTTGGCAAAACAAACACCCTATGAGTTAGCATTAGCGTTTCTAAGTTTTGAACTTTTCTGGACAAATCACTAAAATTAACTACCTAATTGCTAGTTTTAACAACTAATAGATAGTTAGAATAGCGTACCTTGGCAGTAGAAACAAAATGAGCAAGAAAAATTGCAAGAGAAATTCGTCGATCAGAGCTCCGAGTCGTGTAGGGTTGGGTTGAGTCGCGGCTTACCTTATATAGGAGAAAACCGACTGATCATTTCCTGCGTTGCGGATTTACGCTTTGCGCGTCGCGCGTGTCACCAAATCAACCACTGCGCATCGGGTTGGATTACGACACCGCGTCGCGTAATTCAAAAACCCGCGGCGCGGTCTTCAAAAATTTCAAAACTTCTCACACGACCCCACACTTATTTTAGACCACTAATACCTGCAAAAAGATTGATGTATTTTCATACTTAATTCAAAGAAATATAGATCCTAACTTATGACACGATGGGTTGCCTCCCAACAAGCGCTAAGTTTAACGTCTTCAGCTAGACATACTATTTCTATGCCGAATCTTCCTCTTCTTGAACCCTTGATGACATCTGCTTGAATCCTGGCATGAAGTTGTTGGCCATCATTGACATGAGAGATGTGAGTTGAGTCATTCGATCGCTCACACCGCTAATCCACTGTTGCTGAGATTCCAGGAGCTTAAAAACTTTTGCCTCTCGTTCTCTTGATTCCTTTTCACACTGCTGGTGTCTTGCTTCCATCATTTCTATCATGTCCAGCAGCTGCTCCTTTTCGATAGTGGATAACGGGTGGTCCTTGGTTTCTTTTAAAATCTCTTCTTTTCCTCCTTCTCCCGTACGTGTCCAAATCTTTTCCTTACTCTTGATCCCAGTCTCCATTAATATCCTTCTGTCCATTTGTTTGCCATTTTCTTCTGAAGGTAATGATACAGGATTTCCAAACATGTTCAGTCTTCTTTTCCTTGTTCCAAAGAAGATGTCCATGTCCCCTGTCTTGCAATCAATCACTGAACCAGCACTAGCCAAGAATGGTCGTCCTGAAATGAGTGCAGGTGCATCGTCCAGGCTTTCATATTCCATAACCAGAAAATCCACGGGATAGAAAAAGTCCCCAACTTTGACTATGACATTCGTCAGTCTTCCCCGAGATACCTTTGTTGATTGATCAGCCAGCGGTAATACTACTTCTGCTGGCTCTATTTCTTCATTTTTGTACTTATCGTACAGGTATCCTGGCAGGATATTGACACTTGCTCCCAAATCTAACAAGGTGTTCCGAATGACCACATCTCCTACAGTAGTAGTGATCAATGGTGATCCAGGGTCCTTTTCCTTTTTGGGCAGTGTTCCCAATAACGCCTCACTTGCTTTCAAGTCAACCTCACAGTTTTTGGTGTGGGTGCTTTACTCTTCCCGTTTTGTTCACACATTTCTTGCAGAATTCTGGTATCTTCAGGGGCATCCTTAAGCTCATCCCACAGGGGTTGGTTCATTAAAGGCCCCATTGATTTGGGTGCTTCCTGCTTCTTCTTCCCTTTCCTATCCTTCTTTTTCTGCTTGATTCCCGCTATCGTCGAGTGCTCCTCTTCTTTGTCTATTTCTGGTTGAGTTTCCTTCTCAACAGGAATTCCTTCTTCCTTACCTTCCTCACTTCCTAGAACTTTCTCTTCTTCCCCCAGTTTCACTTCACTTCCTACTTCAAACAAGTCTTCCAAAGCGACTTTTCGCCATCCAGATTCGACAGTGTTAACTTGCTCTTTTTCTGGTCGCTGATTATGAGTAGGGTTGACCTCTGTAGCACTTGGCAATTTTCCACTGTCTCTCTTTTGCTGATCCGCAGCCATTTGTCCAATTTGTCGTTCCATGTTTGCAATGGCTTTTGCATTTGCTTGAGATTGTTGTTGTGTAGCAGTGACCATATCGTACATCTTAGCAAACATCTCTTCTTGAGTTCCCGGGGCGTTGTTGGTAACATTATTGGGCCCCCTGTTGTTGTTATTGCTACTATTTCCATTTGTATTTCCATTGTGGTTGTTGTTATTTTCAGGCTGATGTGTTCTAGGTTGATTGGTCGATTGACTTTGGTAATTGTTTTGCCTAAAATTCTGCTGCTGTCCTTGGTTATATGGCCTGTAGGGTCGTCCATTATTATGCTGGCCTTGACCCTGGCCATAAATTTGATTCACCTCTTGAGTCTTAGGTCCTCCTTGACCTCCTTGCGATGGATTCTGTGGTCCATTCTGCAGTGTTGACATGAGCCTGTCAAACTTCTTATTCAGTTCACTAATTTCCTTCTTCACTTCCTTCTTCCAGTCAGCGTCGGTTCCCACTGCTGCTGCCGTACCTACAGTCTTCCTGGTAGAAAAGTTTGCCTTGGAACCATTGCTCAATTGTTCCAAGAACTGCCAAGCTTCCTCTGGGTCCTGCCACATATATGTCCCACTTGATGAGGCATTTATCATGGCCTGATGCGTCTCACTGACTCCTTCGAAGAATAACTTAACTAGCTGCCACCTGGAAATTTCGTGATGCGGGCAGGATCGTAACAACTCTTTCAATCTATCAAAGGCTTCGTGGAAAGCCTCTCTTGGCTTTTGCTGGAAGCCCTGAATGACCCTTCTGATTTCAGTTGTCTTACTTGTTGGATAAAATTCCTGAAGGAACTTTGCCTTAAGCTGATCCCATGTGGTAATGCTATTCGATGGCAAAGATGTAAACCAATATTTGGCCTTATCCTTAAGAGTGAATGGAAACAGTCTAAGTCTAAAAATGTTTCTATTGGTGTTCCTAGGATTATTGGCATTAGCAATTGCTAAAAACTCATATAGATGATTATAAGGATCGTCTTGCTTATACCCTCTAAACTCTGGCAATATTTCTAGTAACTGAGGTCTTATTTCTACTTGAGAATCAATGTTATCAGGAATATAAATTGGCGATGAATCATCATATTCCCGCGGTTGGAAATGTGATGCAACCGATTGCCGTCTCGGTTGTGCGAAATGTAAAGGTTGAGTGGGATTACCATAAAGATGGTCGTTATATTCCCGCTGACCTTGTGGCTGTTGATAATGTGGTGCTCTTCTGGGAGGTCCCCGACCTCGGTTCCACTGTGGTTGTGGTGCTGGTGGCACCTATCCCTCGTCTTCCTCGTCATATCCCTCCTCTGTCTCTGGATAATGGTATTGTGGCTGAGGAGGTTGTTGATAGTGTATCGGTTGTGTAGGTTGGAATGTGGGTTGAGGTTTAAAAAGAACGTGTTGTGGTTGAGAGGTTGGTGTCTGCTGTCGAGAAACTGGGGTGCCATCACGGGTCGGCTCTCCCCAAGACATTGCAGAGGTAAATGGATTGGTAGATTATGGTTGTGAAGCGGGTGTAAATGGTGGGACAGATGGTGGAGTGCATGATGGTATGGGTGCAGGGGCTGAAACTGCACCACCAGAAGCACTCGTGCTCCCGAACTGAAACTCTGACAGTGGGGGAATAGAAAACACCCCCGTTGCCTCACCTGATGGTTCCTGGGCAACACTTACTGGACTACTACTAACCTGACTAAAATTCATGATATTTAAACGCCTACGGGCACGGATTTTGCACGCAGTACGCTCAATCTCAGAATCAAAATACAATGGGGATAATTGCTTACCCCTGCGGGTATGCATGCACTAGTGCAACACGCCCACAAAAAAAAAAAAAAGTAGCCAAATGAATTTTTCAAAAAAAAAAAAGACAAGAAACAAGTTCCTACTAATCACTTAATCTAAGCTCACAGCTCCACGGCAACGGCGCCAAAATTTGACACGCCTAGGTCGTCGTGCGGTCAAAAATAAAGAAAAACCTAACACACACTAGTACAGTGGTAGTCAGGGTCGATCTGCAGGAGCTTCGTGGTTAGACTAAATGACAGATTACCAACTAGTAGTGTCACGCTACAGTCGGAGGATCTAGTTTCTAAATGTTCAACTATCCAAAAATAATAACCAAACAAAGTCCAGCCAAGCATAAGCTAAGCTCAACTCAACCTAACCTAGTCACTTTCTGAAATCAGAAGTGCATCTCTGAATCAGAAGCAAACAAAGGCATCCAAACCAAACAAGGCATAACCTAACTAATAACTAAGGTTCTGACTGAACAGTTACTAGCTAAAGTCCAATGCCCAAATCGACCCTAATTGGCTACTGATTTCAGCAAAGGAAAACAGTTCCAAACAAGGCAAAAGCAATATCCAAACACAATTCAAATAATCCAAACACAAACACACATCCAAAACACCAAAATACTCATAAACCAAGATTAATTGTAACCAAATGCTTTCAATAACCCAAACTGAATTCAAAACATTCAAAACTGTATCCAAACACCACTAAAACATAAACCTAAGCTTGGTATCAATGGTTGTCACTCCCAAAGATACAAACTAAAGCTTACAAATATCTAACTAAATGAAATAAAAATCCAAAACATGAAAATACCAATTGAGAAGTTGCTGGAACGAATTCTTGGAGTCAAAGAGCTTCAAGGTCGATTTTACACCCGGTCTTTGCTAGGGTTTTCGGCTGAAATTACATCTATTTATATTTGCAAATTTCCCGCAGCCGCGCCGCGCAGATGAAGAATCCGTGGCGCGCGTACTAATCTTTTCCCGTTTCTTCGGCATTTGAATGTGTTACACCGCCTTAAGCCCGCGTCGCGTGTATCATAGATCCGCGGCGCGCGTACGAGTTTCCTTGATTTTTCATTCTTTTCCAAACTTCTTCCTTTTGCACGCTTTTAGTCCCTGTTTCCATTCTTTTTCTCCAAACAAGTCCTGGCACGAAAAGTGAGAATACCCAGACATATCTGATATAATTTCATTAAGAACAGGGCTCAACAACGCCTAAAATGCTTGATATCACTAGGCGTTGTCAGTAGTACGTACCTTTAGAAAACTTACCGAATAATGAAACCCTCATCGTGTGTGTGAGTACCATTAAATTTGTATACAGTAGGAAATTGAATAGTATGAGAATATCCGATTTGGCCTTATTGCATGTTCCTTGTTTGGTTGTTGCCTTAGGGTAGAATCTATTATTCGAATGTCTATTTAATTCTACGTTGTATATAGCTGTACAATTGCGAAGCAACTCGTCAGCACTGGAGGAAATTCCATCATAGTAGAGTAGTAGGGTAGGATTTCTATGTTTTTCATAACCCACGTCATGGATAGAAGAAGGAAATGAAGAAATCGCGGACATATCAGAAGTATGTGACTTTCCTGTTGTGTTACCAGAAGACCTTCCGAGAATACCACCAACACGACGGGTCGAGTTTGAAATCAACTTGATCCCAAGCAGCCCCTATAGCAAAATCACCATACAGATTAGCTCCGGCAGAGATGCAAGAACTATCGAGTCAACTACACGAACTACTAGAGAAAGGATTCATTAGACCGAGCTTCTCCCCTTGGGGAGCACCGGTTTTATTCGCGGAAAGAATGATGGATCCTTTAGAATGTGTATTGACTATAGAGAATTGAACAAGTTGACTGTCAAGTACAGATACCCAATTCCAAGAATTAATGACCTATTCGATCAGTTACAAGGATCTAGTTACTTTTCGAAGATCGATTTGAGGTCCGGGTATCATCAACTTAGAGTTCAAGAAGAAGATATTCCGAAGACAGCGTTTAGAACACGGTATGGCCATTACGAATGTGTCGTGATGACATTCGGATTAACCAACGCCCCCGCAGTATTCATGGACCTTGTGAACCGAGTATGCAGACCGTTCTTAGAAAAATTCGTCATTGTATTTATTGATGACATATTGATATATTCACGAAGCGAAGAAGAACACGACCAACGCTTGCGTTTAATCTTGGAACTACTTAGAAAAGAGAGATTGTATGCCAAATTCTCAAAATGTGAATTTTGGATACGAAAAGTAGACTTCTTGGGCCATGCGGTTAGCCAAGAAGGGATTCATGTTGATCCATCCAAAATCAACACAATGGAAAATTGGAAGATACCAAGAATCTCGTCAGAGATTCGCCAATTTTTAGATCTTGCTGATTACTATCGAAGATTCATCAAGAATTTCTCCAAGATAGTGAAGCCCCTCACGACACTAACACAGAAAGGTGTCCGCTTCGAATGGGAATACCAACAAGAAGTTTCCTTTCAGAAACTAAAGCAAATGCTGTGCAGCGCATCAATCCTATCTCTCCCGAAAGGCATGGAAGATTTCATTGTGTATAGTGACGCATTGAAACAAGACTTTGGATGCATCCTCATACAAAGAGTGAAAGTTATTGCCTATATTTCCAGACAACTCAAATCTCACGAGGTCAACTACACCACTCACGACCTCGAGTTGGGAGCCGTGGTATTTGCGCTAAAGGTGTGGAGACAGATAAGATGGAAAAGATAACAAGGGTTTACCTCAAGGAGATCGTAAGATTACACGATGTGCCAATATCCAACATCTCGGATAGAGACAGCCGATTCACTTCGCGTTTTTGGCAATCGCTGCAAGAGGCCTTAGGAACCAGACACGATATGAGTACGGCTTACCATCCCCAAACAGCTGGTCAAAGTGAACGAACCATTCAGATGTTGGAAGACATGCTTCGTGCCTGGGTGATAAATTTTGGCAAAGCATGAGACGTTCACTTGCCACTAATTGAACTCTCCTACAACAACAATTATCACACTAGCATCAAAGTCGCACCGTTTGAAGCACTGTGCGGACACAAGTATTGACCACCTTTGTGTTGGGCCGAAGTTTGGTGATACCCAACTAGCCAAAGGTCAGGTGGCAAACTGCACGCTCACCGGCCCAAAGATTATACGAGAAACAACGGAAAAGATCGTTCAAATCCGGGAACAATTGAAGGCCTCTCGTGATTGGCAGAAGAACCACACATACAAAAGACGTAAGCCTCTAGAATTCCAAGTGGGTGACCGAGTCATGTTAAAGGTATCCCCTTGGAAGGGAATGATATGTTTCGGTAAAAGGGGAAAGCTTAACCCAAGGCATATAGGACCTTTCGAAATTCTAGCCAGAATTTGGTCCTGTAGTCTACAAGCTTCAGTTACCCCGAAACTAAGCAAAGTGCACAACACCTTTCACGTGTCGGATCTCAAGAAATGTCTTTCTGATGAAACCTTGGTCATTCCTCTAGACAAGATCGAAGTCAACGAAAGCTTGCACATTATAGAGGAACCAGTGGAGATCATGGATAGGGAAGTAAGAGAACAAAACAAAGTCGCATTCCGATTGTAAAGGTCCGCTGGAACTCTAAGCCGGAACCTGAGTTTACTTGGGAACGCGAAGATCAGATGAAACAGAAATACCCACAATTGTTCCCCGAAACCCCTATAACCGATACCAAAAACTAAATTTCGGTACGAAATTTCCTCTATCGGGGGGATGATGTGACAACCGTCAAAAATCGGTCAACAAAAGTCAACGAAAGTCAACTGAAGCATACATTAGGTTAACATGATGAAATGTAAGTTCATAACCTTTGTATTATATATTTGAATATTATAATACTACATGCACTAGTTGAAAACAGTTATCGAATAAGCACTATAAATACGTATAATAAGTTACAGTAGCGTAGATATTCGATAAACACACAAATATTATTTTGGTATAAATAATATTCATAACACGATGTATTCGTGAATACGAACCTGTGGATATATAGAATGCTGAAAACGGAGTTCGTATGCAAAAGTTACAACAAGTTAAATCGCTGCGAACGGTAAATGTACACAGGGTTTAGACCTAAAATACAAAATGTGGTATTTTAAACATCAAATACGAGATAATAAATCATATATTATGAAACGTAATATTACTTAGTATTTATTTCCAAAGCCAAAGTTAATTGTCGGTAAAACGATAAAAATCGCGTAACCGAACGAATGTCGCGCTTAAACTCGTATTTCATCGTCAAACGAGTTACGACACCATCTAAATAGATGTTTCACAATGTTTTTATATATAATAATTATTTGGAACATCTTTTAGTCAAAAACTCATAAAATTCCACAAAAACGTTTTACGGTTTTATAAAAACTACTTATTTATATAAGTAGATTGCTATATTTTATAAAACCAACCCACCATACCCACCCCCAACCCCCCATCGGCAGCCACCCTAGAACCCAAGACATCACAACACAATCTCAAGGTTACTATTCATGATCTAGGTGAAATCATGGCTATAATTAAAATAATACAATAAAATCAACCAAAAATCTAGAAAATCCTATAAATACATGTGCTATCTAGAGCACACAAGTCACTCACCCAACACACTCTCCTCTCTTCATGCTCTCGGCCTCACTCTCCTCCCTCTCTTCTCTTCTAGTCTCGGCCACCGTCACCATGCAACATCATCTTGCATCTTCAAGTGTTTGTTCAATCTAATTGATGAGTTGTGTTCCTCTTTTGATTCTAAGACCTTCTATATCAATTTCACCTCTTTTACACACTAACATCCACTATATTCGTTGGGTAATAACATTATTATAAGGTCCTTGAGCTTCATCCTTCATCATCCTCAAGAACCTTGCAAATCATCTTGGTAAGTCATGATCATCTAGTGGTTTTAAGGTTCCTAATACTTTCATTAACTCTTTTACATACAAAAACTCACGGGAATCCTTTGGATAATAGTTTTGTCCAAGAGTCCCTCGAGCTCCAAAGCCAAGATCTTCATCCTTTCAACCAAGATCCGTAGATCCATCACCCAATGTGAGTTCATACCCCTCATTTTCACTTTTATCCAAGTTTTAGGGGGAGAATACAAGTTTTAACCATAAATATGATGTATTTATGAAACGTTTATGATATGTTCTTGAAATATTATGTGTTCATGGTTTAGTCATCTTATTATAAAGTGATTGGCACAAACAAAATGGATTATGGCAAGCTAGAATACACATTTAGTCAAAGGAAATAACCATCTAGACGTTTACACATATTTGTCACCAACAAAACTTTATAGTTTATGTGGTTGACAAAATGGTCATGGAAATGATACTTTATATGAATATTTGATAAAGGATGTGAAAATACACTTATTAAAATGGTCTAAGTAAACAAGATGCCACTATCTTTACGTCAAAACTACTATTTAGTAAAAAGATTGTTATTACGACGTAATAATGACTTTTGGACTTATAACGTCATAATAAGTTTTGGAAATGTTGTTTTATAAAGAAGTGGGTATTGAAAACGAAAGGAACTATATTTTTAGTAATGAGTACAAGAATGATCATTTAGAAAAACCACTATTATTTCCTATAGAATGATGATATTTAAAAAGTGTTGCCATCACTTAAATAAAATGACTAAAATAAACTTCGTACCATGACATATTGTATGAACTTTAAAACTATCTTCGACATGTATATATATTTAGTGTTTTAGATGTAAGAAATCATGCATTTCAACTCATCGACATCTTTTAGATCTAAATATACCAATACGACGGGAAACATTTATATAAATTATAAAGGGTATAATTTATGGAACGAACGACAAGAAACAGTAGACATACTAAACATGATTATATAAATTATAAAGGGTATAATTTATGGAACGAACGACAAGAAACGGTAGATATGCTAAAGATAATTATGTAACAATATAATTATTACACACTATAATTATCATTGACATTTTGATAATTACAAATACAAAGGGGTTTTCAGTACACTTATACACTATAATTATCATGGACAAATTTGATAATTACAAATACAAACGGATTTTCAGTACACTTATACACTATAATTATCATGGAGAAATTTGATAGTTACAAAACATAAGAGATTTTCATTTCAATACAAAACGGTTTTCACTACGCTACAAATAAGGATATGACATGTGCGTTGGGTAACATTGTGAGACATTGCTTCACGGTACTAAAAAGAGTACACATTAAATCCTGGATTATAACCTTAATCATGTATGAGCGGGATAGTTGTATATAGATCTATATGGGATTGACAATCCCCACCTATGGTTGTTAGCTACAACTACGATCGACGGATCAAGGGTGACAAATGTCTTCACTATTACGACGCCTGAAGAACGTCGTGCCAGGTCACTAGGTCTTAGCAAGGTTATAATAACTCACAAATTGACAACGAACGTCCTATATTTGGGAAAATATCTTCAAATGGTTTCACTTAAGTGTGAAACTACATGTTACACTTTTCAAAGACTCAAACAAGAACTTTCACTATTTCACTACGAAACATATATCGCTATCATATTACGAGAACTTTCACTATTACACTATGGGTTTTTTTCACTATGATACTATGGGTTTTCACTATTACGCTAAGAAGGTTTACACTATTTCTCTACGGGTTTTATGGAAATTAAAACCACGTTTCGGAACATACAAATATAAATACTATTTTACTTATACATACGAGTTTTATGAAGTTTAAAACTACATTCCAACAAGATACAAACGAGTATGGTTTTACACTATTACACTACGAGCTTTTCACTATTTCACTACGAATATCTTCGCTTTTACACTACGAACATTTTCGCTATTACATTACGAACGTTTTCACTATTACACTACGAACGTTTTCGCTATTACACTACGAGATTTTACAAAGGAATCACTATTTTCTCACTACAAAAATCTTATGAACTCACCAACGTAATGTTGACACTTGCAAAATTACTTGTATTATCAGGTAACAATTAGTCAGGTACGATTAACCTCTGGATGGGACGCGAAGACGTCTCTTTTGATTATTTTGATATCATAATGTATTTGGCCTAAAAACATATTATTGAACAATGTAAATTTCCAATTATAATGTATGATGGTTGTTTATCTACTTATGTTTCAATGTATGCAATGGTTGTGATACTATGTGCCGTTCCACCCTCCGACGATTTCGCCATCGTGGTTTGGGGGTGTGACACTATTTAAAATGAATTATTGGAAATATATTTTCTAAATAATTTATTTTATTAGATTTAATTAATTTTATAAATTAAAAATGGTTTTCCTAATTTATTTGAATTTATTTCAGTTTTTAAAATGTTTTTAAATTAAAAAACAAATGAAAACAGGCTGCTACAGCAACCTCCAGCCCAAAGCCTGCTCCGGCCCAAGCTGCATTAGCCCAGCCCAAGAAATGATCCGTACCCAGCTGCTCCGCTCCGGTAGCCGATCCGACCCATCGTCTGCTCCATTTGCTCTCACGGAAGATCCGCGCCTCGACCCGGACACGTGACCCAGCTCCGCCCCGCCTCCAACTCGTTTCCCTCAAAAGCTCGCGACCCAGCCAACCCGAACCGCACTGTACCGGATCCGTTTTCTCTCACATTAAACCCGCGATAGAACCCGTTACCGGCCCGTTCAGGACCCGACCCAAAGTCCGCGTGTTTCTGAGACAAAATATTACAGTTTTGGTCCCTAAACTTCTGAAAACCTATCAAAATAAACCAAAAACTCTCCCAAAAAACCTCTCCAACTTCCATCATCTTATATCACCAAGAACACCAAGACCAACACCAAGAACCCCAAGAACACCAAGATCAACACCAAGAACACCAAGATCACCAAGATCACCAAGAACACCTAGTGACACAGTCTATTAGAGATCCAGTCCAACCCTAAGCCAGTTCAGTCATTTATTTGACGAACCTACTTGATTGACCAGTCGTTCCATCAGTCCAGTTACAAACTAGTTTAGTCAATTCATTTGACGAACCTACTTGATATATATATATATATATATATATATATATATATATATATATATATATATATATATATATATATATATATATATATATATATATATATATATATATATATATATATATATAATTATATGTTCTTTATATATTTAGGTCATTTAATTACTGCAATTTATATTATTTATAGCTTTATGTCATTTAATTACCGCAATTTACATTCTTTATCGCTTTATGTCATTTAATTACAGTTATTTACATTTTTATAGCTTTAAGTCATTTAAATACATTTATTTATATTATTTATAGCTTTCAGTCGTTTATAGCTTTCAAGTTTATTTTTATTCCGCAATTCTTATTATTTATATATCTGCATATTATTTTTAATTTATATATCTGTCACACAGTAACCGGTTTCAAAGCCTTTACTTGTGGTGATCAGTTATTATATTTTCATCACATAGGATATGGTTATTTTATGCTTATCCTGACCTTTGTAGTATACCACAAAGGCTTGATCAGGAAAAGACAACACCACCAATTTATCAATTCCATGAACACTGCAAAGCATTCATCGTTGGAGACCACTACAAAATCACGACTTGCACTGCTTCTTACTGCAACCAAAGTAATCACCTGGGTTTAATTTTATCGCACCCTGTCATACCTTGTCGACTGAGACTCGCCTGATACTTTCACCCGTACAATCTCGTTAATACAATTTTTCAAACACCATAAACCACCATTCCATGCCAAACAATATTTCAACTTCATAATAACATTCTAACTCTAATTCATAGGGATTAGGATCCCATGAATTAAACATACGTTCACCCCACCGCTTAATAATTGGCATATAACGTCCACTTGAAATTTTCACAAATTCCTATTCCTTAAAGTAACTAGGAAGGAATATCACCACCTGGCTTTAACTTTCTCATCCAACTCCCGAGTAATACTCCTTCCTTGGGATCCAAGCAATGAGCTAATAAGCGATCTTCATGTAACGCCCAGGTTTACAACCTTGTACATCATAGATTTATTTTTATTAAAAAAAAGTTTTAACAAAAGATGTACAAGCGTCGGGTACATACGCATACAAGCAGTAACATAAGCAACCCATATACTAATGTATAACCTAAGCATAAGGGTATTTGGTTTGATTAAAAATATGACATAGAAAAGTGATATATTACACCAGGGACTGGACAACACTTCACTCCTGGACAGCCTTGCCTCTATTCCCCCTAGGTCCTGGAACACCAAAAGAAAACAACAATTTTAATCAAAAGCTTAGTGAGTAACTTATTAAAAAACATTTCTTTTATTTTCTCATTTCACCATTTCTTTACTTAATATCACCATGAGCATGTCTTTACAGATCATGCAACACTGAAGAAATATCACCATAAGCATGTCTTTACAGATCATGCAACACCAAATAAATATCACCATAACTTTCAACATCGTTTTATCCATAAGAATCACCAAATAAGGTTTAACACCAACATTATGTTCACCAAAAATGGCTAAATGCCATTTACACCAAGTTCCTCCTTACGGGACAGCACCAATCCCAAATAAGAGAAACTATTTAATATCATCAACTAGTGTATATAGATATCAAAAGCCTGCAAATTAATACACAACTATATGCATATACGTGCTACAACTTCAACCAAAGAAGTGTAGGAAATGAGTTACTCACCTTGATGCGATATTGTCAATCTTGGGCTCAAACCGAATACAAATTCGAATTCTGGAATCTAAAGGAATTTAGACCATCCATTAGTATTCAATCACCTTATTATAACCCCTGAATGTGCATACTAAATACTATTAATATATAATCACCAATTCTTGAATTATACCATTTTCAACTTGATATTTCTATATGCTAAATAATTTGCAACCGTCTATTTATGCTCTGTTTAACCAGATTAAACCCAGAATCACACTATGGACTTAACAACGAGTTTGTACTACTCTTCCTTAGGTTTCTAAGGCCTCTGACCTCATATTTTTCTAATCTTTATATGATTTTATACTAATTTTACACTGCAGGAATAGTGTGCTGTCACGAACCAATTCGATAGCACTGTAAATAACGTGATTTCTACCTATCTTGAAGGTAGAATTAGCTTATAAAATATAAAACTTACAGATACTAAACATCCATACGGTTCTAGGGCCGTAAGAATTACCTTCATACGATTTTTCTACGATTTTATATGATTTATACAATACAGTGTTGAATTAACGCTACAAAATCGTAAAATTTAATGTTTTTACCTTGAAATCTTCAATCAAATCTTCAATTTCTTGCCCAAAACGATTGGAAATGATGAAGGAAAGTTGCAAGGAGTGTTCTAGAGTTTTAGGGCTAAAAATATTATGAATATGAGGTCAAATCCGTGTTTTATGATCCTAAACCCGAGTTGGGTCGGATTTGACCCATTTGGGTACCCGTTTGACCCTAAAACACTTAAAACTCCATAACTTTTTACTCGGAACTCTGTTTTCGATGAGGTTTTCGCCTACGCGTTCGTAATGAAACTATACACAACACTACACAAACTATTCTCAAAAATATTACCATACTAATGTCGTATACTTGACATGTGGAGTGTCAAGTTTACCGAAACGACAAATTTGGTCCATTACTTTACAAATTTCATACTTCCACACACACAAGTATGCTTACAAGTTGAATTAACACTCTAACCTGACTTGGGGTGTTACAAGTTCTCCCCTCCTTAAAGAGATTCCGTCCCCGGAATCTCCTCAAATAAATGTGGAAACTTGTTCTTCGTTTCATCTTCTAACTCCCAAGTTATATCGGCACCCTTGTGATGTTTCCATTGTACTTTCACTAGTCGTACAATTTTCTTTCTCAACTTTTTTTCTTTATGATCTAAGATCTTCTCTGGTTGTTCCGCATAATTTAATTTATCATCAAATTCAATATCCTCAAGGGCTAATCTTTTACTTTCTTTGAATAAGGTCTTTCTTAAATTGGATACATGAAAGACATTGTGAATTCCTTGCAATTCCGGCGGAAGTTCTAATTTGTAAGCCACCGCTCCAACTGTTTGCACTACACGAAAAGGACCAATAAATCTCGGGCTTAATTTTCCTCGTTTCCCAAATCGGATAATGCCCTTCCATGTGATACTTTTAACATCACCATATCACCTACAGAAAACTCCAAAGGTTTAAATCTTTTATCGGCATATTGTTTTTGTCGGTTTTGAGCTATCAACATATTTTCTCGTATTTTCTTAATCTTTTCTTCCGTTTGGAATACAATCTCCGGACCCGCTAATGGTTTCTCACCCATTTCCGTCCAACATGTAGGAGTACGGCATGGTGCTCCATATAAAGCTTCAAACGGTGCTATTTGGATACTTGCATGATAACTATTATTATATGCAAACTCCACAAGTGGCAAGTGATCCTCCCAACTACCCCCGAAATCAATAATACATGCTCTCAGCATATCTTCTAGTGTCTGAATGGTACGTTCGCTTTGACCATCAGTTTGAGGATGATAAGCGGTAGTCATCAACACTTTGGTTCCGATTTGTTTATGCATACTTTGCCAAAATCGAGATGCAAAACGACTATCTCTATCTGAAAGAATAGAGGTGGGTATGCCATGTCTACTTATCACTTCTTTAAGGAACACTTTGGCAAGTCTTTCTATTTTGTAGTCACCGATCTACAATTACCCAAATGGCATCATGGCCACTCGGTGTGCGAGGCAACTTAGTAACGAAGTCCATTGTGATTTCGTCCCACTTCTTTTATAGGAACCGGTAAAGGTTGAATGTTCCTATAAGGCTTCTGGTGACATGCATTCACTTGTAAACACGTTTGACAATTTTCTACAAAGTGTCCAACATCTCTTTTCATTCCAGCCCACCAATAAAGAGGTTTAATTGTTCGGTACAGTTTGGTGCTTCCGGGATGCACTGAATATCTCGAACAATGTGCTTCCTCCAAAATCAATTTACGCGCATTGCCATGCTTTGGGACGCTGTGAATCTTCCTCCAAAAGTTTTCATCTGCTGTGAATCTTCACCAAGTTGTTTTACATATCCCACCATACGTTCTTCTTTTAAGTTTTCGAGTTTTAGTGCTTCAATTTGAGCTTCTCTAATTAATTGAGGAATACAATTCATCACTTCGAGGACCGCTGACATCATGCGAAGTGGACGTTCCTTTCGACTTAATGCGTCTGCCACAACATTCCCCTTCCCAGGATGATATAAAATTTCACAATCATAATCTTTCAATAAATCCATCCACCGCCTTTATCTCATATTCAAATCCTTCTGATCAAATATATACTTTAAACTTTTGTGATCACTATAAATTTGAAACTTCGCTCCATAAAGATAATGTCGCCAAATTTTTAGAGCTAAAATAATGGCTGCCAACTCTAAATCATGAGTAGGGTACCGTTTTTCCGCGTCTTTTAATTGTCGAGATGCGTAAGCAATTACGCGGCCTCTTTGCATCAAAACACACCCCAAGCCCACTGTTGACGCGTCTCTATATACCACGAAATCTTTATTCCCTTGCGGTAATGCCAAGACAGGAGCCTGACACAAAGCTTCCTTTAATTTTTGAAATGAATTCTCTTGAGTTTCGGTCTAAAGAAATTTCTCGCCTTTCTTCGTAAGTTTCGTGAGTGGAGACGTGATGGATGAGAAATTTTCTACAAACCTTCTATAATATCCTGCCAATCCAAGGAAACTACGTATTTCTGTGGGGCTCTTTGGAGCTTCCCATTTCATCACGGCATCAACTTTTGCAGGATCGACTTTCACTCCTTGTTCACTTATTACGTGCCCCAGAAATTGAACCTCCCGCATCCAGAATTCACATTTTGAGAACTTAGCGTATAACTTCTCTTGACGGAGAAGCTCAAGCATAAGTCGTAGATGTGTCGCGTGTTCCTCTCGTCTCTTCGAATAAATTAAGATGTCATCGATAAAGACAATAACAAACTTATCTAAAAAAGGTCTACATACGCGGTTCATGAGATCCATGAAAGCCGCTGGAGCATTTGTAAGACCAAACGTCTGTATCTCGTTCGAAAAGCTGTCTTTGGTACATCTGATTCTCGCACCTTGAGTTGATGATAACCCGACCTTAGATCGATCTTCGAAAAAAAAAGCGTCTTGCAGTTGATAGAAAAGATCATCGATCCTCGGTAAAGGGTATTTATTTTTCACCGTAATTTTGTTTAATTCATGGTAATCTATGCACATTCACATGGATCCGTCTTTCTTCTTTACGAACAGAATCGGAGCACCCAACGGCGAGGTACTTGGTCGAATAAAACTCCAATCAAGTAATTTGTTGTAACTGACGCCGTAATTCTTCCATTTCATTTGGAGCAACGCGATAAGGCGCTTTAGCAATCGGTGCCGCTCCCGGAATAAGATCAATAACAAATTCTACTTGACGATCGGGAGGTAATCCCGGAAGTTCCTCGGGAAATACATCAGGAAAATTACATACTACATCTAACGTGGCTACATCCCTTTTGCCAGATTTAGCAAAAGACATATAAGCGATGAACAACTCTCCTCCTTTTTGAATTTATCTTTTTGCTCTTGCCACCGAAATTATAGGAGTACTTCCCGTGCTTCTTTCGCCATATATCACCATACGAGAACCACTAGGGGTTTTAACGTTGATTAATTTTTCGCGACAATCAATTTGGGCGTGATTTGCATATAACCAATCCATACCCACGATAATTTGAAAATCCGTATTGGGGATTGGCTTGAGATTTATGGGAATGGTGGTCCCGTAAATTTCAAGCTGACAATCCAAAAATTGTTCTTTTACAAAAAGGTAACGATCATCCGCCACTTTTACCCGTACAGTTCTTGATAACGGACTAAAAGGTTTGGCCAACTTTGACAGAAATGAAGTTGACACAAACGATAGATTTGAGCCGGGATCAAATAAAACATGTACTACATATCCATTTAAGGTAAAAGTACCTATAACAACATCGGTCTGCACCAAATCTTCCTCCGCGGTCAAGTGAAATGCCCGAGTCTTCACCGCACCCATATCGTCTTTCTTTTGTTCCTTTGGTCGCACCCGACCGCCACTTCCACTGATTTTTCCCCTTCCAATCGTCCGTTCGGGCAATTTGCACGTATATGCCGCGCCTCGCCACAACCAAAACACAAAGGTACTTTTTCCGGACAGTCTCGAGACAAGTGAGTAGTTTTCCCGCATTTGAAACATTGTGGTGCGGGAGAACTATAGGTACAACTACCTCCATGCTTTCGATTACATCGGCTACACCATTTTACATCATCTTTTTTCTGGTCCTCCTTTTTCGTATGTACCCAAACCTTTCCCTTTCTTCGAAAACACCTCCGGATTCGATTCATTCTTTCGTTTACCACTTGCTTGTATTTGTTTTTCTTCACGTTCTTTTTCTAGCCTCTTTAACACATTTTCACGGTCTTTCGCTGCTTCGATGGCTTCCCAAAAAGTGGATATTTTGGAAGTTTTTACAAACTCCCGTATCTCCGTACGTAATCCCCATAAATATTTTTCCACCTTCCTATCTTCAGTATCAACGTGATGGTGAGCAAATCGTGCGTGTTCAGCAAACTCTTTAGTATACTGTTGAACCGAATTTGAGCCTTGCATAAGATTCAAAAAATCAAGCTCCAACTGTCGAATAGTAGCTTTAGAACAATATTCATCACAGAACTTCTCCCGGAATTGTTCCCAAGTCAACACGGGCAACAACTCCTTGCTAATAGTAACTGAGATGCCCTCCCACCAAAATAGCGCTCCATCCTTAAGTAAATTTGTGGCAAACTCAACTTTATCCTCATCCCAACATCGACAAGTACGAAACATTTTCTCGATATGAGTCAACCAAGCTAATGCTGAAGCCGGGCTCTCAACACCGAGAAAGTCAATAGGCCGGCAATCCATAAATTGCTTAAAGGTGGGTCGAATATATTTAGCTTTCTCTCCACTTCCCCCTGATTCCCCCGTATCACCATGGCCTTCTTTATCATGAACCATTTCTGTTTTGTCACCCGTATATTTGAGAATTTCTTTTTCTTTTTGTTGAATCACTATGGGTAAGACTTGTTGTATGGTTCAAGTCACAATTGTTTCTATAACTTTCTCCAAATTTGCTTGTATCTCCAATTGTGGCTGTTGGTCCTCGGGACCTCTCACGGAAGCTTGTGATCGAGTACGAGCCCCTCGGGACCCACCACCTCCACCTCGACCACTTGCCTTCGAATTCCCCATCCTTAACACAAAATTTCAACAATTATGTTAGTACACCAAAAGAGTTCCCATTTGATACCACCGTATCTCAAGGGTTTATATTCACCAATCATTCACCAAATTTCACCATCACCAACAATATATTTCAATATTTATTACTTCCAGCCAAAAGTCCAGTCTGCCCACAAGTCATGGTCCAAGTCTAGTACCATAGTCAAGGTCTAGTTCTCTCAAACCAGTGCTCTGATACCAACTTGTAACGCCAGGTTTACAAACTTGTACATCATAGATTTATTTTTATTAAACAAAAGTTTTAACAGAAGATGTACAAGTTCCGGGTACATACTCATACAAGTAGTAACATAAGCAACCCATATACTAATGTATAACCCAAGCATAAGGGTATTTGGTTTGACTAAACATATGACATACAAAAGTGATATATTACACCAGGGACTGGACAACACTTCACTCCTAGACATCCTTGCCTCTATTCCCCCTAGGTCCTGGAACACCAAAAGAAAACAACAATTTTAAGCAAAAGCTTAGTGAGTAACTTAGAAAAAAAACATTTCTTTTATTTTCTCATTTCACCATTTCTTTACTTAATATCACCATAAGCATGTCTTTACAGATCATGCAACACAGAAGAAATATCACCATAAGCATGTCTTTAAAGATCATGCAACACCAAATAAATATCACCATAACTTTCAACATCGTTTTATCCATAAGGATCACCAAATAAGGTTTAACACCAACATTATGTTCACCAAAAATGGCTAAATGCCATTTACACCAAGTTCCTCCATACGAGACAACACCAATCCCAAATAAGAGAAACTATTTAATATCATCAACTAGTGTATATAGATATCAAAAGGCTGCAAATTAATATACAACTATATGCATATATGTGCTACAACTTCAACCAAAGAAGTGTAGGAAATGAGTTACTCACATTGATGCGATATTGTCAATCTTGGGCTCAAACCGAATACAACTTCGAATTCTGGAATCTAAAGGAATTTAGATCATCCACTAGTATTCAATCACCTTATTATAACCCCTGAATGTGCATACCAAATACTATTAATATATAATCACCAATTCTTGAATTATACCATTTTCAACTTGATATTTCTATATGCTAAATAATTTACAGCCATCTGTTTATGCTCTGTTTAACCAGATTAAAACCATAATCACACTATGGACTAAACAACGAGTTTGTACTAGTCTTCCTTAGGTTTCTAAGGCCTCTGACCTCATATTTTTCTGATTTTTCTATGATTTTATACGAATTTTACACTGCAGGAACAGTGTGCTGTCACGAACCAATTCGACAGCAGTGTAAATAACGTGATTTCTACCTATCTTGAAGGTAGAATTAGCTTATAAAATATAAAACTTACAGATACTACACATCCATACGGTTCTAGGGCCGTACGAATCACCTTCATATGATTTTTCTACGATTTTATATGATTTATACAATACAGTGTTGAATTAACACTACAAAATCGTAAAATTTAATGTTTTTAGCTTGAAATCTTCAATCAAATCTTCAATTTCTTGCCCACAACTATTGGAAATAATAGTTGCAAGGAGTGTTCTGGAGTTTTAGGGCTGAAAATATCATGAATATGAGGTCAAATCCATGTTTTATGATCCTAAACCCGATTTGGGTCGGGTTTGACCCATTTGAGTACCCGTTTGACCCTAAAACACTTAAAACTCCATAACTTTTTACTCGGAACTCCGTTTTCGATGACGTTTTTGGCTACACGTTTGTAATGAAACTATACACAACACTACACAAACATATTCTCAAAAATATTACCATAATAATGTCGTATACTTGACATGTGGAGTGTCAAGTTTACCGAAACGACAAATTTGGTCCATTACTTTACAAATTTCATACTTCCACACACACAAGTATGCTTACAAGTTTAATTAACACTCTAACCTGACTTGGGGTGTTACACTTCAGCTTCAACTATCAACAACTACTTCTCTAACCAGAACAGTTAGAACTAACTGTTCCAACTTCCACATTAGATACACTTCAAAACCAGTGTACCTCATCCAAAGTTTTAGGAATTTCTCCCATCTTTGAATACTCCACCTATGAGTATTCTTGGTGCCCTAACGTGTCCAAGGTTTTCAAACTTCAACCCTGACACCAAATCTTCCACGTCTCTATTCCGTCCCGAATGACTAATAGTCAATTCTTTTTCACCACTTAGCCAGTTAGCATCGAACTGACGACATCGTCCATCCATAGGTTACTTCCAACTAGATATCGACCACCCCCACTATCATCCTTCAGATGAGATAGGTCTTCTTTTCACGATTAAACTCCACCTAATATGTGAGTATTTAGAGTAACATCGCATTGCAGCAACTGTATCAACTCCTTGCAACACATCCAAACTCCTAGGGACGTCCCATTCTTCATAGCTCCCATCTACTTTCTAGATTTACGATATTCACCATAGGACAACGTCAAGCAATGACGTTAACATGTCCCAAGACAACTCTATCAACGCCATATATTCCTACAATACGACTACACACTGGCACTTACTATGGTTTAAGTCTAGGAATATACACTACTGACACCTAGTTCACTTAAACCACGGCTCTGATACTAACTTGTAACGCCCCAAAACCCAACATTGAGTATTTACAACATTTTAACAAAAATTGTACAAATTTGACTTCACAAATACAATACTCGACGTCGGTGAAACGTCAAGTGGATATCTTCAAGATCGTCCCACGATCCTGCCGGGCGTTACTATACCTAATTCCTGCAAAACACCACAACAAAACAACGTAAGCAAAAACGCTTAGTGAATAACTCTACTACAACAAAATAAAGTTTACAACAAAACTTTATAAACCAAACCACACTTGGAGGTTTCACCAATGGAGTGTCACCTGAAAATCCACACCAATCAGATATATTATATCACCATCTGTATATCACACCATGTCTACGAATCACACCAGTACCAAAAACAATCACCGAAGAATCCTGGGCTTTACACCAACCCAAAGATCCATCACCAACACTCTGTTACACCGAGTGATCACCCTTCTTGAATTACACCGTATAGTTGTAAACCATAGTTATACAACTATTAAACACCATATAAAACACCAACGAACACACTCACCTAATAATAACACCGTATGCATCTACAACGACTACCAAAAGTGCTTTACTATGTTAGCACATAAGGTCATTATACTGTTAATCACCAAGATAAACACATTATAACACCCCATATTATATATATACAAATATATAATCATATAAATACAACACATAATGCAGCACCAGTCACGATGAGTGGAGTTACTCACATCGATATAAACCGGGTCAAGTAGCTCCGTTGCTCGTAGAACACGGTGTCGTCCCGATTCCTTGACAAATATAAACCTACATTAGGTTTTCAACCAAATTTATAAATCATATTTATATACCCTCTTGAAAACCTAAATCATGAACTTGAAAAAAATAACTTCAATATCAATTTTCTTAGAAATTATTCCATTTTTACACTAAAAGTTCCCCTATTCATGATCGGTTTTAATCAACATAAACCCATTTATATGCAACGATTTCAATTTTATAGCAAGCTACTCCTTTTTTTAGCTTTCTAGGGGCACCAATATCAACCCCAAATAATTTTTCTACAATTTACTATGATTTTTGCAAGATTACATATCAAATCTTTCCAAACTGGACCTGTATGTGAAGAATACGTATTTGACCTATGATAGAGGCAGAATCACACTTTCACCTTTGTAGACAAAATATACTAGACTCTATTTCCGAAAATATGGTACTGGTTTCACATAAAACCGAAAATATGGCACTGGTTTCACATAAAACTGGTCAAAACCTGCGTATGTATCTCCTTTAGCTGCTACCAAAATTTCACGACGATCCAACTGTTAAATCTACGGGGATCATTCGCTCACTGTAGCATGTTCTTGAGAATTCGGGAAGGGTTTGAGAAAAATCCAATTTTCCCATATTTATACATAAAACTTTGCCAATTTGGCACAACTAGTCTATCAACTTGCAAACATTACACCCCATACACATATAAATACATTTAAGTCTCATTTTTCATACTTTGGCCTCCAAATTAATATATAAATATTTATAAATCGATCTAGACGTTTAACACCAAAATACCATCCTAATACTTCAAGTCCCAAGATTTGGTTTGTTCTACATTCTTAATATTTTTGGTCCTTTCACCAAAAACATTATTGTCCAAACTAAAACTCCTTAAACATAGTCAACACGTTTTTATAGGTTGACAATAAATACAAACTTGATTCCGGGTGTTACAGTATTGGGGCAGATGAAAACAATTTTTTAAATAAAATGCATGCGTATACAAACTTTTCATGCCTAATTAAGTTTTAATAGACTTATGACCGAGCAAACTTTTAAATAAATGGCATTTGTATTAATTAAAATGCAT
Source organism: Cichorium intybus (assembly GCA_023525715.1). Taxonomy (NCBI): domain Eukaryota; kingdom Viridiplantae; phylum Streptophyta; class Magnoliopsida; order Asterales; family Asteraceae; genus Cichorium; species Cichorium intybus. Next base: position 5,537,340 of record CM042010.1, read on the forward strand.
GCGTATGCAAGCTTTTTAACAAATGTTACTTTGTATTAATTGTATAATAAATACCTTTACATATTGAAAAATAGAATTATTAGAAAAATATAAATTTTAATATTACACTTATTTGGTAAATATTTTTGAAACTACACCTGTTTGGTAAATATTTTTTTAAATACAACTTTTTGGTCAAAAACTCGAAAAAATATACATGAGAAGAAAATCATCTTTTATGTTTATGTTTATAAATGTTTGACTTTCTTTATTTACTTGTCTTAACAGACCTGTTAGAAGAAATCAAATAAAATTAATCTTTGTTATTTATATATACGTTACCTTGTACTTTTTTGTCTAAGTCTCACGGATGGGATTGCAAATAATAAAAGTCAGATATCCATATTTCGCTGTTCAAAAAAAAAAAGGTGGCCACATTTAAAAGAAAGTGTTATATTCATAGATTATTGACTTCTTTTGTTTTCTCACAGGTAAACCTTAATATTATATCTTCCTCTTTTTAGGTTGCAAACTAAGTTTTAAGTCTCAACATTAATATATAATTATAAAATTTCAACTTAATTTTTCTAAACAACTAGTTGCAACTTCGTGCTACGCACGTGCGGCTTGGGACATCCAAAAAGTAATTTTTTACAAATAATTTATAAAAACTCTTGTTAAATAATAAAATAAATACAAAAGTTTTTTTGTTTCCAGAATTGAAAAAATAAGACTGCCCATGAAATTATGCATACGAAGAAAAAGGGAAGCACCAATAACTGCAATGATCTGAAAAGAAAAAAGAAAATAGTTAAAAGATTCCGTTTTTTTTTTTTTTTGACCTAAGCTGGACAAAATGACTTATTGCATTAAGTGACGAAGTTCAAGAAAGAAAGTTGCATAACCCAAATCAACCAACTGCAAGATAAGTCCAAAGACAGTGGGAACAAACATCGACTTTGCTTTGCTAGGTGCAACACGAATGATAGAAAGTAGGATGAATGCAATAATAGTAGGATGCTATTGACATAGAACCAACTGATCTTAAAAAAAGAAAAGTAGCATGCTATAACTAACCAATCAGGAAAAAGTAGGATGTTATAATCAAGAAACATAGAAAGATTCAAACTGTAGGTTTTGTTTGATGCCTAAGAAGGATTGAAGCTAACATTTCTGCAAGGAAATGGTAAAGGGCAAATAAGTAGTTCTAGCTTTTGAAAACCCCTAAATTTAAATTTTTTTGTAATACCCAAATTGACATGAACATCATGCTATAATACAAAAAAAATTAAAGTAGAATGCTCTAATGCACAAAGAAATGGGGATACCCTGGTGCGATACGGCGGGATTCCTCCTTTTGATTTACATGATTTATTATATAAGAGATTCATGGACAGGAGATTCAAAAAAATTGATTTGATTATATTCTTTTACGAACCTGTGCTTTCTCATTCGATACTACTATCGAATGGCAACCCTTCCTCTTGTTCATGTCTGCAATTTTTGACCATTTCTTTTCACGCGGATCAAGGCTTTGAACAGAGCCACAACACATAATAAATTTTAGCATTTTGTTAATAGATAATATTATTGATTAATAATCAAATTTTACCTCGAATATGATTTTCCATCAAATCCACCGGTAACATAAAGCGCGTTCTTCATTTGCACTGCTGCTCGACCGGACCTATAGAAAACAAACAGTCAAATACCATTTTTGAGAACAATTCAAAGTGTGGGAGCCATTTTCCAATGTTGAGATCTACATACTGCACGTCAGAAAAAATGGAAGCCCAGACAACTTGTATGTTATTCCAGTATAAAGGTGGTCGTGGGACCCACTGATTATTTCTCGGGCTGAATGATTCAACTATACCAAAAATAAAAACAAAGAGCTAATAGATAACGGTTATAAGTTTTACAATATGTTATTAGTTATTGATAATTGATTACATGTGTGAGATCCGATACCACCAAACTCCTCTGTTTTTCTCCCTTCATGGTGGTTACCATTGCTCCATTATACTTCTCGGAACAACCATGGGATCCTCGACAAACTCCTCTGTTTTTCTCCCTTCTTGGTGGTCCATAACTGTAACCATATTCTCTTTTGCCACAATTTCCATTGTAGGTTGAGCTCCAATTACACTGTACCGCCCTTAACAATATAAAACCTGCTAGTTAAACATATATAGAGCAATAATAACATAAAATTGGAAGATCGCTTTTGTAAAAATAGAAAAAGAAGGAATTCTCACAACATTTGAAGCCTTTAAGCGTGGCTCAACAGACTCGAACAAAAAAATTGGTGCATCACGGTCATCTTCTTTGACCAGACACCTGTAAGCTAGAACTGGAGTCCGATGATCGGAAAATATTGACCTGTATAATGGAATCAGATTCCCATCCTTCGCAGCTTCCTTGAATTTGACCGAATGGTTGACTGTCAAAACAACACCAATCTCAAATCAAATCGAGTAAACGAAAGAAGTAAGAAATTTAATTATGTTAAATGTATAAGGTCAATTCCTTTGAAGAATTCAAACTACAATCGGCAAGATGTCCCATGAAAGCAATTTCTGTTGGGCTTAGCATTTTAACAAACACCTTTCTGCTCATGCTTCATACATGGTACAAATTCAGATTTTCAATCATTTTCCTTTCTCTGTTATCAATTTAGTTAAAAGATCAAACTGGCGATAATAGTAATAGCCGCGGTTGTGATGAATCAGGAGGCAAACTTTTAAGTGAATATCGCAAAGGGCTACTGATAAACATGATTTTTGGTGGTTGAAGGAGAAAAAGGGCAACAATTTGTAAAGCTGGTAGGTCGTTTTGGTTCAAAATGCCATCTTAGGCATCCACCTTACGATAGAATATGTCATAAAAATCGTTTATTTCCATTGTAAAATCAAAGTTCATACTGAAGAATGATAAGGAAGAACTCACCTTTTTTCCCAAGCTCCCTCCACGTCATTCATAAGTATGTCACAATTCCTGCACGCCGAAGAAAAAATGGATTAACTTTTAACCAAAAGTTTGAGAGATAGCATCGGATATTATGCTTAAAGTCAAAAATCTACAAATATAGTGTTAATAGCACTGGAATCCGAAGCACCAGATGAAAACTCACCACAACTTCATCCTCGGAGACCTTGTATTCTCCGTGTCGCCATCTTTTGGTTTCTCTGTAAACGGAAAATTAGTGAATTCAGCAAACAACCACCGACGAATTTCTCTTCTTTTCTCTCACCGCCGCCATACCTTTAGGCGGTGACAGAGAGACAAGAAATCGATGGCGGACGAGAGAGAAGGTGTTGAGGACGATGACGATGATGACTCCGATGCCATCCTACACACTTTAATTAAGATTCGAAGATCAAAAGACGTAAACTAAGAAGAAAACGGGAAGGGGATTCCCCGATTTACAGAAATTAAGAAGAAAACGGGAAGGGGATTTCGGTTCGCACCTATACAAAAAAGGATAGTAATGTTGGAAATCAAGGTTCATGTAGTTAGTTTCAAAAACCAAGAGTTTGCAACGGAAGCATAAAATCATGAACACAAGTTTCATTCCAAGAGGATCATGCTACATGCATGTAGAGATAAGATGAAGAACAAACATAGTTTAAGTTCAAGATCATAACCTTTGTTCTTGGGTTTGGTTTGGATGATTTTGATAGCTAGGAATCAAATTAGAATCCCTCTATAGTTGATCCACCACAAGCTTGAACACCCTTGAATGCTAGTTCCACAACTTGCAAGATATGACTCCTTTTCTTATGAAACCAAAGACCAATTCTTTCTAAGAACTTTAGGAGAGTTTTTGGCTGATTTCTTGAAGCAAGAATGATGTACACATGCCCTCAAAATCGTCCACATTATATCCCACCAAAGGCAAAAGAAAAGCACATGCAACTAGCTTAAAAGAAAGATCCATTTGATTTCTATAATCAAAAGCTAGAAGACACAAGGCATCTTCCTTTTCTTTTAAGTTCTTAATGCATTCTTTTCCTTCCAATATGGCTAGTTATATGATGACTAATGAAGTGCTAGTGGGTTGTTATTATTTATAAAACTTAGATAATTATAAGTTTATAAATAATACATCTTTTCATTTCTTTAATGGAATAACATTTAACCCATAATCAAATATATAAATAAACCATCTAAATATACAATCTTAATTGTATAATTATATATATATACATATATATATATATAACAATATATATATTTTATTTAATTTACTAATTAAATTAAATAAAAGGCTTACTTATAAATTAATTAAATCGTTTAACAATTTAAACAATTTAATTGTTACTTAATTAATTCATCACATATGAATTACTAATCAACCTTTAATTTTGTAGTTATTATTATTTACCTCAAATAATAATAACCTACAAGATTAAATTGCAAGTTTAGTATCATTTGATGTTAAATCAAATTTAACGTTCTAAATGATCAATTGGTGTCAAACTTGTTGTTGGTGTGACCCTATAGGATCATGTATTATTAGTAATATCATTTTATGATCATCCTTGGGCATATAGAACTAACAATCTCCCACTTGCACAAGGTTGTATCATAGAATGATATCGACAGTAGTAAACGTCTAGCAACATTTTACTGCCCCCAATAACACATGACATTGTGCCATTCAACAACATTCAATTCTTCAGAAAACACGAGGTTCTAATTGATGTATAAGGTTATCTTATCAATTATCCCTTTGTCACAAACATCATGTTGAACATGAGACATGGATCTTAATCATTCTCATTTTATGTTCAACTTTCAAACAGGCGCCTTAGATGTCTAACTCTTAACACATAAGAGGAACAAATCCCGTCTTGACTACATACGCCCCTCATATAGTTAGTACTATGCATGAGTATGGCCTTTATGGTTGTCTGTATTTCAAGAACAACAGTAAACCATATCAAAGCATAGTACACTCTACACTTGAGTCCCAAATATGTATCTCAGGTCATAGGATACAATGATAATACCTTTATTCAAGAATCACTTATGATGATGATCCATGGAGTGATATTGAAACGGGTCAAGTCCAATACTTGTTCACTGACAAGTACCTATGAATTTGGTTGCAACCTTTTGCTACTTTTACCCATAAAAGTCAACCAATCCAATTCATATTAGTCTTACTTCATAATTGCTCCCACAACTATGATCGACTATGGACGTTTAGAATAACTAAATTACTCAAGGATTAAACATGCTAATAAAACACAATAATTATGAATGAAACATCACGTCACACATATTACATAATTCTTGTCGTTTACATAAGTTCATATTCATAAAACATTAAACACAAATCAAATCCATTTATTAGAAAAACGGAGTCCTATACCCTTAGCATGACTTTCATGCTTAGTTTGAGGTAAAGGTTTCGTGAATGGGTCTGCCAAATTTTGATCTGTATGAACCTTGTGAATACTTATTTCACCATTCTTAACTTCATGTCTAATGTAGTTATACCTTCGGTGAATGTGTTTGGTTTTTTGATGCAATCTAGGTTCCTTTGCTTGAGCTATAGCACCTAGATTGTCACAGAAAATTTCTATAGGGTCCCGAATGGAAGGAACAACCCCTAGATCTTCTATGAACTTTCTCATCCAGACAGCTTCTTGAGCAGCTTCTGAAGCAGCAACATATTCTGATTCTGTAGTGGATTGTGCAATCACTTCTTGTTTGGAACTCTTCCAAGACACGGCTCCTCCATTTAAAATAAAGACATACCCAGATTGAGATTTCGAATCATCCCTATCTGTTTGGAAGCTTGCGTCAGTGTAACCCTTTACCTTTAAGCTTTCTTCCAAACCGCCATAAACTAAGAACATATCTTTAGTTCTTCTCAAGTACTTAAGAATGTTCTTTACAGCAGTCCAGTGGGCTTCACCTGGGTTCTGTTGATACCTACTAGTCATACTTAAGGCACATGAGACGTCGGGCCTAGTGCATAACATGGCATACATGATGGACCCAATTGCCGAAGCATATGGGACATGTTTCATCCTTTCAAGTTCAGTCCTAGAGTTTGGGCACTGAGACTTGCTTAGGATGGTGCCATGAGGCATTGGCAAGAATCCTCTTTTGGAGTCTTGCATCTTGAACCTTTTCAAGATTTTATCAATATATACACTTTGGCTAAGACCAATAAGTCTCTTAGATCTATCTCTATAGATCTTTATGCCTAATACATAAGCAGCTTCCCCTAGATCCTTCATTGAGAAACAACTCTCAAGGAACGCTTTGACACCTTTTAAGGTTGGGATGTCATTTCCAAATAAAAGTATGTCATCTACATATAATACTAGGATTATGACAATGCTCCCACTAGCTTTCTTGTAAACACAGGAGTCATCCTCATTTTTGATGAATCCAAAACTCGTAATCTTTTCATCAAAACAGATGTTCCATGTTCGAGACGCTTGCTTTAATCCATAGATAGATCTTTTAAGCTTGCACACTTTGTTTGGATGCTTGGGATCGACAAAACCTTCAGGTTGTTCCATATAGACATCTTCCAATAAGTATCCATTAAGGAAAGCGGTCTTGACATCCATTTGCCATATCTCATAATCATAGTATGCTGCTATGGCAAAAAGTATCCTAATCGACTTGATCATTGCCACTGGAGAAAAGGTCTCATCATAGTCAATACCATGAGTCTGTGAGTATCCTTTAGCGACAAGTCTAGCCTTAAAAGTGTGAACATTTCCATCCACGTCGATTTTCTTCTTGAAAACCCATTTGTTCCCAACAGTCTTACAATTGGTGGGAAGATTAACCAAGTTCCAAACTTGATTATCGTGCATGGATTGCATCTCAGTGTTCATGGCCTCAAGCCATTTATCAGATTCAGGATCTGATATTGCACTCTGATAGTTGACGGGTTCATCAGAATCTATCGTATAACATTCCTCTTCCATCAAAAGGTAACCATACCTTTCTGGTTCAATTCGAACCCTACCAGATTTGCGAACACCTTGTGTTACAATTTGTTCCTGATCAACCGTTTGTTCAGGTTCAACAATTTCTTGTTGAATGCTAGATTCAACTTCTTGTGTATCAGGTTGTGGTTCCTGAAGTTCCTCAAGTTCCACAAACCTCCCACTAGCCTCTTCCGTCAGAAACTTGTTTTCTAGGAATTCATCTTTTCGAGAAATAAATATCTTATTCTCGATGGGATTGTAGAAATAGTATCCAAGACAATCTTTCGGATACCCTACAAAGATACATTTAGTTGAACGGGGTTCTAATTTGTTTGAAGCTTCTTGTCTAACATAAGCTTCACAACCCCATACCTTGAGATAGGATAAAGATGGAACCCTTCCATGCCATATCTCATAAGGCGTTTTATCTACCTTCTTAGTAGGTGCCATATTTAGGAGACGAGCAGCTGTTTGTAAAGCATAACCCCAAAATGATAAAGGTAGAGTACTTCTACTCATCATGGATCGAACCATATCCAATAGTGTTCGGTTCCGCCTCTCAGACACACCATTATGTTGTGGTGTTCCAGGTGGAGTAAGTTGTGAAACAATTCCACAAGTCTTACAATGATCCATAAAGTTTGTACTTAAGTACTCACCTCCTCTATCAGAACGAAGAACTTTAATTGTTTTGTTGAATTGATTTTCCACTTCACTTTGAAACGTTTTGAACATTTCAAACGCCTCATGTTTATGTTTAATTAAATAAACATATCCAAAACGACTAAAGTCGTCAGTGAAGGTGATGAAATATCTTTCACCATATCTAGTCATTGGCTTGAAAGGACCACATACATCCGTATGTATGATTCCTAACAAGTCCTTTGCTCTCTCATTGGTTCCAGAGAAAGGAGCTTTAGTCATCTTGCCATGTAAACAAGATTCACATATATCAAATGAGTCATTCTCATTTGCCTTCAAAAGTCCACTCTTTTGAAGTTGGGATATGCGATTCTTGTTTATATGCCCAAGGCGACAATGCCATAGATAGGTTTGACTCAAATCAAATTTGGGTTTCTTGGTGAAAGTGTGGTATAAAGAGCCATTGTTAGTCTTTTCGTCAAGGTTTACTTCATAAATTCCATTTAAAGGCCTAGCCTCAAAATAGAATACATTATTTTTGTAAACACAAATATCATCATTATTAAAGGAAAGATCAAATCCACATTGTCTTAATTTAGCAACTGAAATAATATTCCTAGTCAAGCTAGGAACATAGTAAACATTCAACAATGTCACACACAAGCCATTAGGTAGTAATAAATTAAAACTTCCAATTGAATCCACCGCAACCCTTGCATTGTTTCCAACCCGAAGTACTACCTCATTTGCCTTTAGTTGCCTACTCTTTTTGAACCCCTGCAACATATTACATATGTGAGTTCCACAACCAGTATCAAATACCCATGTGTTAGGAGATAAATTATAAAGTTCTAGGTCTATCACATAGATACCTGAAGTGCCTTCACCGGCCTTCTTCTTCTTCAACTCCGCAAGATAGGTAGGGCAATTTCTCTTCCAATGCCCAGCTTTGCCACATTCAAAGCATGTTTCATCTTTGGCAACCTTTGCCTTCTTCTTGGGCGGATGGGAAGGTTGGACAACTTTCTTGCCCTTACCTTTGAAAGCTTTTGCTTTCCCTTTGCCCTTGGAGTTGGTGGGGTGTTCTGGTCTAGTTCTCTTTGTTCCACCTTCCTTGATCATGAGAACTTGAGTGGTTTTCTTAGGCAGATTCTTTTCCGCGGTAATTAGCATCCCATGTAATTCCGGGATAGTCTTGTTGAAACCATTCATGTTAAAATTCATGACAAAAGGATCAAAGGACTTTGTCAAGGAGTTAAGGATCATATCCGTTGCTAGCTCTTCGGGCATCACAACTCCAAGACGTGCCAAATGATCAATGTGACTCTTCATTTTGAGCACATAAGAGCTTACCGACTGCCCATCCTCCATCTTGCAAGCATGGAAAGCCCGAACAGTTTCGAACCTTTCCGTTCTTGCAAGTTGTTGGAACATTTCCTTTAGTTGATGAATCATGTCATAGGCAGAATGATTCTCCAAATCCTTCTGAAGGTCGGGAATCATGGTTGCCAACATGAGGCATGATGCATCGATGGAATCATCCATCTTTTTAAGCCATGCATCGTGTGCGGGCTTAGGAATGGCAGGGGGCTCTTCTGGAAGTGGTTCATTGAGAACATATTCTTTCTTTTCTTGTTTGAGAACAATTCTCACACTACGGTGCCAATCCAAGAAGTTGGTATGGTTAAGTTTTTCTCCTTCAAGGAGAGACCGTAGTGAGGTTTTGTTAGGAGCCGAGTGTGTGTTGTTTGGTGCCATCTACAAAATTTTAACAAGGTTCTTTTTAGTAAATTATGATATTAAGTCCTTAATAATTAATACCCTTTCTTGTTTCATAAACTTTAATTAATTAAGGTCTAGAATCCAAGTTGCATTACGAATAAGTGGTTAGGTATCCTTTATCCCGCCAATTCGAATCAACAAGGTAGGTAACGGTTTACCAATTATATCCAAATATAATTTCTAGAGTTATGGGATCCCATTATAACATTTATAAGTTTGGCATGTTTGATCCCATCTATGCCTTGGATTTCTAATGCTTAGGTGACCTTTATCACAAGAGATTTCCAAACGAATCATCCTACTTAAACGGACGTGTAGTTTTGACAACTATTAATGGTTAGGTGTCCTTTATCCCATCAATATTGCAAAACTACTTCTTGTATCACAAGAAGACTCCAAGTGGTTAGGTATCCTTTATCCCGCAAGGAAATACAAGTGATACATGAGTGTCTTTAAGAAGGACGGCATAGATTCGTATTTCATAAGGGATTTGTATGTTTTACAATTCTAATTTTTGAAAAACATATGGTATCATGTAGATTGCATGCATCCAATGAACATGGTACCATTTAAATCTTATTTTGTTAATTGGTTCCTAAATCATAAAATCTCCATTTTATTGATTCTTTGTTTGTGGTCAAGATTACAATTAATATCCAATATTAAGTTTGAATTTGATCACATATATTAGAACCAATTTATAATCCTAAATAATTACCATTATTACTTAGGGTTGGAGTTTGTAAGAGTTTATAAAATCTCCATTTTATTTCTTGTTTTAATCATTTTCAAAACTTGACTTAATAGGTTTTAAACAAAACCCATTTTAATAAAACCCATTTTATCACATCTTATGTTTTAAATGTCAACTTTTGAAAATACAAACTCCTTGATGATTATGTTTAATTATCTAGGTTGTCTAGCATGCAAAATCTTATTTTCATCCACAACATAACATAATAAAACATTCAAACATCACAAGCATGCATGGGTGCATAAACACAAGCCAACTAGTTTGATATTTCATGTGAGCCACACATGAAATATCAAGTCCAAACCTAGGGACAAAAGGGTGACAAAAACTCAACCAAATGATCTTCGATTTGGCTATAATTTTGCCAAGCTTCTTATATCACCATATGATACTTGAACCACCATTTCTTGACACCATTGAGTGACATGTGATTTTTCTATGCACCCCTCAAAACTTGCGATCAGCAAGGGCAGCAGGAAGGGTTTTTGTGGTTTTTGTTGCATTTTTCAATTCATTCTTGGCTATATTGATGCTAATACTTGTTGAAACTTAATGTATATACTAGATATTAAAGTTTCCAACAAGTATATCACCAAATAACCAAGATATGAATTTTAAAAAACACTTCCAAAACATTTTGAAATCTGGACAGCAGCTCTTCAGAAAGTGCTGCTGTTGGGTGCAATCTTTTCTTACTTCCTTCTCTTGTTACATTTTGTGAATGAAATAAAATACAACTATTCTAACAATTACAAAATGAATAAAAGAAGTAAATAACTAATTATTATTACAAACCATTTGAATAAAAGAATAGATTACAACCAAATCGAATACAAACACAAAACATGCATCATATGGTCCTTGGCTTGTTTATGCACCATTTTATCACATAAAATCATAAGAAAATCAACACTTTGTTTTTCTAAGGCAACAATTTATGTAACCAAAAGCATGCATACATAAGATATAGTTGGTTACATAAAATCATAGATAATATACTTGCATGTTGCCAAAGAAGCCATGCATGAAACTTTCATTTAAGAAGATGAACATTCATGGCTTCCAAAAACCAAGTTTATCCAAATAAACTTATTATCTAAACATGCAATATAGCCATGGCTCTGATACCAATTGTTGGAAATCAAGGTTCATGTAGTTAGTTTCAAAAACCAAGAGTTTGCAACGGAAGCATAAAATCATGAACACAAGTTTCATTCCAAGAGGATCATGCTACATGCATGTAGAGATAAGATGAAGAACAAACATAGTTTAAGTTCAAGATCATAACCTTTGTTCTTGGGTTTGGTTTGGATGATTTTGATAGCTAGGAATCAAATTAGAATCCCTCTATAGTTGATCCACTACAAGCTTGAACACCCTTGAATGCTAGTTCCACAACTTGCAAGATATGACTCCTTTTCTTATGAAACCAAAGACCAATTCTTTCTAAGAACTTTAGGAGAGTTTTTGGCTGATTTCTTGAAGCAAGAATGATGTACACATGCCCTCAAAATCGTCCACATTATATCCCACCAAAGGCAAAAGAAAAGCACATGCAACTAGCTTAAAAGAAAGATCCATTTGATTTCTATAATCAAAAGCTAGAAGACACAAGGCATCTTCCTTTTCTTTTAAGTTCTTAATGCATTCTTTTCCTTCCAATATGGCTAGTTATATGATGACTAATGAAGTGCTAGTGGGTTGTTATTATTTATAAAACTTAGATAATTATAAGTTTATAAATAATACATCTTCTCATTTCTTTAATGGAATAACATTTAACCCATAATCAAATATATAAATAAACCATCTAAATATACAATCTTAATTGTATAATTATATATATATACATATATATATATATATATATATATATATATATATATATATATATATATATATATAACAATATATATATTTTATTTAATTTACTAATTAAATTAAATAAAAGGCTTACTTATAAATTAATTAAATCGTTTAACAATTTAAACAATTTAATTGTTACTTAATTAATTCATCACATATGAATTACTAATCAACCTTTAATTTTGTAGTTATTATTATTTACCTCAAATAATAATAACCTACAAGATTAAATTGCAAGTTTAGTATCATTTGATGTTAAATCAAATTTAACGTTCTAAATGATCAATTGGTGTCAAACTTGTTGTTGGTGTGACCCTATAGGATCATGTATTATTAGTAATATCATTTTATGATCATCCTTGGGCATATAGAACTAACAAGTAAAGCAACGATGAAGCGGAAGATGGAGGAGATGCAGCGGTGGATAATCTAAACCTTTTGTACAGCCCAAAGAAGGTTATTCCAAGTCTAATAGAGAAAACCTTTCAGTAGACAGAGAAAGAAAGAGAAAGACAGAGACGAAGAAAGGTGTCACGAAGAAGAGAAGGCAGAATCTGAAGGAGACATCTGTTACACATATGGCGAGAATCGATTGGAAGAAGAAACGCACCCCGCCAAAAATCCGAAAACCCCCCTCACCCCCCTAATCCTTCTAGAAACAGGTTGTGTTTTAATATATATAGTAATGTCTAATGATTGTGACTATATTGACAACCGTGAAATTTTGTTTATAAAAATAAATTTTAAAAAAAAGCTAAAAATCATAGGTTAAAATAATAGCACGTGCCCTAGTGTTTCTAGAAAATAAAATGAGAAGATATATGTGTGAAATAAATTAATTATCACATCTATATTTATAAATCGTTTAGTTTCCACCACTTCATATTTTTCAAGGCTATGAGATAAAGAATAAAAGATAGTTAGTATTGTATTTTATATATAACATATTTTCTACTTTTTTTTATTGTGTCATATCAATAACTAAGCGGTATGGATGCCTACGAAATGGTCGTTATCGGCTGCCACATAGATACCACATATGATACCTACGAAATTGAAGTTGTATGTCTCTAAAGTAGGGTGGATGCCTATGAGATTTTCCTTTTAAAACTGATTTTCCTTTTTTTTTTTTTTTTTTTGCTTCACCTACGCTTTTCTCGCAGGCATGAAGACACCGATGACCAATGCCGTTGAGCAATACCACATAGGCAATGCCGGCAGCATTGCACTCCCATACCGTAAAGCCAAGTATATAATTTTGAATCTCGATATTGATATACATTTATGGTTTAATTTATTCTATTTGAATATTTATATACAATTATATTGTCAACTAAAAAATCAATGTTCAAATGTTCACTGTTGAAATTTTATATGTTTATAATTTACAGAGAATCAAAAAGAATGTTTACAACGATGTCATCACACATAGAATTATGACACACGACATACTATGAACTTGCAACATTTTTTAAGTTTTTAACTCATTTTAATATTCATTTTAGCTTAAATATTTATGAAGCTAAAATTGAATAGTATAATTCTTTGAAACTTTGAGATAAAAACATGTTTTATAATAAAAGAACCACTAATTAATAATAGACTTGAAAATAATGTTATGATCAATTGAAGGATAAGAAAAGAAAATTAATGATATTATACGATTGAAATATTAAATGATATATAAACATGCGAAACCATATGAGACAAATAAGTTTCTTTTAACTAATGTAGATAAATATAAATCATTGATGAAAAAAAAAACATTGCTTCACTTTCCATTTATATAAGATTTATATAAATATATAAATATAGATATATAGATATGTGGATATATAGTTAATAGTTCAATTTAATTTGTTTGAACAATATTTAGCGTCCACTATTGAAATATTTTTATGTATATACACCGTAATCAAATTTTTTTTACACATGTGCCATCTTTTATAAATGGCATACTATAACTTGTAAACTAATGTTTTTCTAAAAGTTTTAAGTAATTTTTATCTCCAGTTTTGAGTTTCAATCCAGATAGTAGAATCATTTAACACTTTAAGATAAAAATATTTATTTATGATAAAATGACAACTAATTAATATAAACTTTGAATGTCATATTATGATCAAGATAGATGAACAATGAAACAAATGAGTGTTATTATATAAGAGAAAAAAAAGATTAAATAGATATGGTGAAAAAATGTAAGACACCAAAAAAAATTGAAATTAATATTGTAAAAAAAAAAAAAAACTATTAATGATGAACCACATTGTTGAATGATTTTTTATAAGAGATAGCTCAAACTTTCACTATTGAACAATCTTATATCTATACATCGTGGTAAATCAAAAAAAAAAAATATATTTACACCGGCATCTGTTTAATGGAAACAAAGAAATAATATTATATAAAGAAAAGAATATATTAAATATACATGTGAAGCAATATAAAATAAAGAAAAAAAATTCCAACTAATATATAAAGAATCATTTGTATCCATATTATTTGAACGGGTTATAAAGATAAACAGAAACATAAATAACTTTTAGGGCATGTTTGACACAGAGCTTTTGGGAGCGTTTGAGAGCTTCTAACTTCTAGCATTTAGGAAATAGCTCTAATAAAAACCAAAAGCTTCGTTTGGCGACACGAGCTTGAAGCTTTTATTTTAAATTAAACGCTACTATTTTAAAAGCTAGTTGAAGTATCATTTAACAAAAAGCTCTGCCAATTATATCATTAATTATTATAATACCCTTAAAACTATAACCAATAATTATGCAGATGTCCTTTTATGTAATTTTACATATTTTAAAAGCTTCCAGCTACTTTTGCCGAATAGTCTTATACAAACTAAAAGTCACAGCTTCCCGTTACCAGCTACCCGCTACCTGCCTCCCACTACCAGCTATCCGCTACCAGCTCCCAACTTCCAGCTAATTTTGCCAAACACGCCTTTAGTCATATTAGATTTGTTTATCCCAAGTCCCAACACTAGCCTATTAAAAGAAAAACCGACCCAAATGGGCCTAACTTACCTCCCAAAACATATTCACAAACATATATTTCTAGACAAATACCCAGCCCTTTTGTACGAGCTTAATGCATCATGCAAGAACCCTCGAGCCCATGTTCCTTAAACCAAGTCATGAGTCTCAATTTCCCTAGGACATATGAGTACGGAATCCAAGGACAAACCTCCTTTTTGATGAGTACAATCAATTTGGCTCATTGAGAACTTAATCTTTGTGGGTTCATTTGAATTATCCACAAGAAAATCTCCCACGTGATAACATATCCATTTGCCTTGCTCCTTTAGAGTGTGTTTTGACATAGCATGCTCACCATTTGATACTGAAAATTTAAAGCAGACCGGTTTGATTGACCAACCATGGACTCGATGGTTGTTGGTTGAACCGTGTTGCATTTGTCTTCCGGATGGGTTTTCAAGATAGAGACGGAAATATAGGCTGTAGTTCCCTGCTGGGAAATCAAAATCGACAGCTCCTTCAACTTCTAGCCACCATATTTGTTTAAGGTATGCTATAGTATGAAACCTATAAAAATAAATAACGGGTAAATGAAAACCCTTTGGGGGGGGGGGGGGGGGGGGAAACAGTCACCTTTTGTAGGTTTTTCTTGACATGTTACTATATAAAGATTTCACACAAGCAATTTAAAACAAGATAGATGTCCATGTAAAATTCATGACAAAATATGTTTACGTTAATATGTTAAAGAGTCATATTGATGGTCTATCAGAAAACAAACATCTATCTTGTGTAACAAATAAATCCTTTAATTCTTTATCATTAAATTATTAAGAGAATTTGAAATTTGAAGCAAGATCTCTTGTAGTGTATTGATTGGAGGAGAGGATACGTATGGGTTTGAGAGAAAGAACGTGAGTTGAAAGACAAAGAAAAAAAAAATATGAGGAATAATAAATTAAGAATTAAAGAGATAATATTATTTTAATTTGTTAAGATATATTATTTTATTTGATTTGGTTTACTAGTCAAATCGAAAATAGTTTTCTTCTAATCAAATCCACCCGAAATTCCATTTTAAAAAATTAAGCAGGTATTCTTATTAAAATAAATATGATGCTTGGTTTAATTAACATATAACTAGTAACTGTTAACAATAATGATAAAATAAAAATTTTAATTGAAGAGTGAGAGATCTTGTCAACATCTGCATGTTGAAATTATTCACATAAGTATCATTAGATAATTAAGGAACACCAAAAACGTTACATAATAACGTAAGATAGGAAGGAAAACTTAAAAGAAAATAAAATTTTATATTTCACATCAATATATACATATCGATGTTATATTAATATCAACAAATACAAACGATCTACCATTTCTTAGATCTTCTTACGTACATAGAAAAATATTAAAAAACACCAATTACCACATGTTACATGTACACATAATCATTTTTTTTTCTCTCTTTCCGCCCTTAAAAAAGAAAATACGATAATTTGATGATAAGTAAGAACGACGATCGTTATGAAATAAAACCTGGATTGATGAGTAGAGACGTGGGTCCAATATCTCCGATCATGTATTCCGGTTATCTTCATCCCACTCCAAGAAACCAGCATGCATATTCCACCGCTTCTCTTCTCAATCCACACGTCCTATCCATCAAAACGCAGACTAATTAATCATCATGGAACACAATTGATACACACAAAGACTTAAAGAGATGAAGCTGATAATACCTTGGTACCACTCGAGATGCGAATGGGACAGCACAATCTACCATATATATCTTTCTTAGACAAACATCTGCAACTGCTATCATCCTCGTATAACATCAGCAGTTTCTTTATAAGCACAACATAGTTTTCCGGCAACTTGGATTCCCACAAAAACTCAGCACAAGAAGCTCGATAAAAAGCCCGGTTCACAAGGGCCAAGTTACAGATCTCCGATGGATCAAAGTTTTCGAGCACGATGGCTAAACAGTTCTCCGGCAAGTCTCCAAGGCCCAAGCTGCCGCACGCCGGAGCTTTCTCATTATTGTTGTCCGAAAATATGCTTGAGAAACCAGAACCCATATACAAAAACCAAAAAAGTAAAGTGTTTATTGTTGTTTGAGTGAGAGGGAGAGCCGGAGAGATCAAAGCTTGTTTACGCCGGAGACATTACTTCTTTGGGAAATTATGCTTCAACTCTTTTATAAGACTTTTACCCGATCCTTTATTTTAATAACTATTGTTAGGCCCCTATTGTCATGTTATTAAGTTTCTCAAAAGGAAATCTAACATTGTTTTGGATTTAAGAGAGGGAATTCTCCGATAAAGTCCCATTATTTTGAGTTAGTTTATGAAAAAAATTCTAAAATTAATTTTATTTACAGAAAATGACAACATACCGGCTAACGTATTCGATTTAGGCATTTCATCCAGTTTACCAGGTTTCGTAGATTAGAAATTTCAATAAAGTCCTACTATTTTTGGTCAGTTTATGAAAAAAATCCCAAATGTTGAATTTTTTTACACAAAATAATAGGATTTTCCATAAACAGACCCAAAATAATTGGATTTTATTGGTGATTTCCAATTTAGGAAACCTGGTAAACCGGAAAAAAGGGCTAAATTGAATGCGTTGGTCGGTATGTTGTCATTTTCTGTAAATAAAATTAATTTTGGGACTTTTTTATAAATTAGCTCAAAATAATGGGACTTTATCGGGGATTTCCCTTTAAAAAAAACTATAATGCTTTTTCGTTTCAATAAAAGATTTAAATTTAAATTAAGTTATTAATAAAAAATAAAATTATTCGCTAAAATGACATGAAGTGTGAGTTCATATTTCAAGATAACTATATTTTTCTGGATTTTGAAAAATGACCACTTATTCAATTAAAAAGATTGAGAATTCACGTGAATGACTTTTTCTGACTTATTATCTACACTAAGCACTCGTGTTGATCAACAAAATTTGTAACAACAAATTTTTAAAACCAATATTCATTCATTATCAAGTTCATACATATAGACAAAAAATAGTAATATTAATTTCTGACTATATTCCTAACATTTTTGTTTTCGTTTATGAGAGTTACTTGGCCTGTTTGATAGATGTACTGATGTAGTGATGTTTGGAATGACTTTGAAACTGGTAAGGGTATTTTAAGAACAATGTTGGCGAGTAGATCAAATCAATATAAGTATATCAACATTCATTTTTGCAACCATCTAAAGTTCTTTAACATGCATCACAAAGAAATCATTGTTGATTCACACCGTGCCGGAAATCATTGTTGATTCACACCAGGTTGTATAGAGTTTTCGTATGAATGACAGGATTTCCCTGAGATGAGTTTAACCATCTTCCAGCTTTCGTAAAGATTGTTTAGAAATTTGAGATTGATCTCGTGTTGTGTCTTTTTGATGCCCAAGTTATTCAATTTTACCATATGATAAAATTGAACCTATTATGTGCATCATGGATGGTTTCTGATGAAAGCATCTTGAAATTATCGAATTCATTTAAAACGGATGTTCTTTTATTTCCAATAATTCTTTGATTTCCACAAAAACGGTTTTTTAAGTTTTCCCAAATTTGCTTCGCAGTCAACAGTATTATGTCTTCCATTTGACTTAGAATACTGTGACCCGAATCCATTGAAGTCCTATTTACCAAACAAAGAAGCTTGATCATGGACGCCAACACCAAAGAAATCATTGTTGATTCACACCGTGCCGGAAATATGTATCCACTAGACATTGATCTTATTTATGGTAAACCCGATATTTGTCTGCTATCCAAAGCCCCAACAGATATTAGTTGGTTACGGCACCGCCGCCTTTCCCATCTAAATTTCGGGTACATCAACAAATTGATCGGCGATGATCTAGTTCGAGGACTGCCACTTCTGAAGCTCGACAATGAAACTCTTTGTGACGCTTGTGAAAAGGGAAAACTTTCCAAATCCTCTCACAAAAGCATTACAGAATCTAGTGTATCCGAACCACTAGAATTGCTGCACATAGACCTATGTGGCCCCGCCAAAATCCAAACAATACAAGGGAAGAAGTATGCCCTTGTCATAGTTGATGGCTTCTCTCGATTTACATGGGTCTTTTTCTTAAGACTAAAATCAGAAGCACCAGAAGAGATGATCAACTTTATAAAACAGATCGAACTAAATCTCAAACGAACAGTTCGAAGAATCCGAAGTGATAATGGTTTAGAGTTCAAAAACATAACTCTAGACTCATTTCTCAAAAACAAAGGCATCGAACACAACTTCTCAGCCCCTTACACTCCTCAACAAAACGACGTTGATGAAAGAAGGAACCGAACTCTGTGCGAAGCTGCAAGATCAATGCTCATCTTTGCTGATCTGCCACAATACTTCTGGGCAGAAGCAATTGCCACAGCTTGCTACACACAAAATCGCTCCTTAATTCACAAAAATCTTCATAAAACACCATATGAAGTCATTAACAACCGAAAACCAAATATCAAATTTTTTCATATTTTTGGTTGTCGATGCTTCATAAAGAATAATAAAGACCACCTTTCAAAATTTGAATCAAGGTCGGACGAAGGAATTTTCCTTGGTTACTGATTTTCTTCAGCTGCTTATCGAGTACTGAACAAACGTACAAGAGTAATTAAAGAAAGTACCGATGTCCACTTCGATGAATTTTATGTCAGAAAATTGGATCGTGAACATTTTGGTTCACAAATGATAGATAATATTTTTCAAAATCCAATTCCACAAACACCATCTCCTGAGACATTAAAGTTGATATTCATTTACTTTTTGAACAACCTAAAACTGCTTATAATTCTGAAATTCTAACTACTCAAATTGATCCTACAGGAACACCCACTGAAGGAACTCCACAAAGAAACAGAAATGTTGCAGATCAAGTTGAGGGGGAACCACAAACACATTTAAATCATCCAAAAATCCACCAAATCCTCTCCAACTTCCACCATCTTATTTCCAACTTCCAAACACTCTCCAAAAACACCAAGAACACCAAGAACACCAAGATCAAAACCAAGAACACGAAGAACACCAAGAACACGAAGAACACCAAGAACACCAAGAACACCAAGATCACCAAGAACACCAAGAACACCTAGAGACACAGTCTATTAGAAATCCAGTCCAACCTTAAGCCAGTTTAGTCAATTTATTTGACGAACCTACTTGATAGACCAGTCGTTCCATCAGTCCAGTTACAAACCAGTTCAGTCAATTCATTTGACGAACCTACTTGATATACATATTTATATAATTATAGTTATTTATATTATTCATCGTTCTATGTCTTTTAATTATAGTCATTTACATTATTTATCGCTTTAAGTTATTTAATTACTGTAATTTATATTATTTATCGCTTTATGTCATTTAAATACAGTTATTTATATTATTTATAGCTTTCAAGTTTATTTATATTCCGCAACTCTTATTATTTATTCCGCATATTATAGTTAATTTATATTTCTGTCACACAGTAAACGGGTTCAAATCCTTTATTTGTGGTGATCAGTCTTTTTATTTTCAACAAGAAGGTTTTTGGGATGTCATAATTTCACAGTTTATGTGATAGTTATCTTATTCAGAAGTGTAATGGACTCATAGTTTTGTTTATTTCATCTAGGATTTATGTGGCATTTTTGCAGGACAAAGCGAAAAGACTTTAAATGGATAGATAGGGAACTAACTTTACAAAGCTACAAAGATTTGCTTCTTGACATGCATGCTGAGTTGAAAGATATATAATAGGAACATACTATATATAATTAGAGTTGAAGTAGAAACAGATAAATGATAGTTTAAAGTTGGAAGATCAGGTGCCAGAACTAAAGGAAACACAACAGAGTTGAAGAAGCGAAAAGAAAACATTAGCTTAAAATATGAAAAATAGAAGTTTGCAATTGTTATTGTTAACCTTGATGATATTGTTTTCCTATGTACAAATTATATTAGTTGTATTGTTATTATTTGTTTCAAGTTGGTTGGAACTTCTAATTATCAAAGTTAGGCTACTGATATTGAAAGAACCCTTACAATTAGGAACACATTAGGTTTTGTTAATGGTGGGTGCTCTCGTCCCACTAAGAATGAGGCTAAAGCTATTAGATATAACAGTGCTAGTGTTATGGTTGTTTCATGTTTGTTAGCTTCTTTGTTTGAAAGTGTTGTGTCTGCTTATGTCCTTTCTAAATTGGCTTTATTTGTGGTTTGAGTTAAAACAAAATTATGAAAGAATAAATGAGTCCAGTATTTATGTACCAGAAAATAAATTTCATATTTAAGACTCTAATAGTGTTTCATACTATTTCAAGAATCTTAATGAGTTGTGGAAATAGTCTGACTCACTCTTTAGACTTGGTGACTGTAGCTGCCCTGCCTATGGGAATCATCAATGTTTTTCTAATCAGCTAAGGCTAATGAAATTTCTAATGGGTTTTAATGATACTGATTGTCAAATCAGAAGTAATATTCTAATACATGAGCCTTTTCTAAGTGTACAAACTACTTTTTATTATTACTAGAGATGAGTCTAACAAAGGGAGTTTTACCTCTAGAAACAATAGTAAAAAGGGCAAATTTCATAAAAGACACTAACTTTTCAAAAAAATTCGATTTTGACACTGTGTTATTTTTTTTTCAATTAAGTCACTAAGTTTTCAATTTTTTTCAATTAAGTCACTAGATTTTCAATTTGGTTTCAATTTTGACCATTTGACCGGTCAACCCGGTAGTCAGCTGACGTGGCATGATGACGTGTCAGTCTTTAATGATGCGACGCTGATGTGGCATGTTGACGTGGCACCCGAGTGTCAAAATTGAAACAAAATTGAAAACATAGTGACTTAATTGGAAAAAATTGAAAACTTAGTGTTTTAATTGAAAAAAATAACACAGTGTCAAAATCAATTTTTTTTTGAAAAGTTAGTGTCTTTTTTGGAAATTTTCCTACATTTTTTAAAATGATAAATTTGTCTTTTTATGTTTTTAGAACGTATAAATATATTTTTTTACAAGTATAAATACATATTTTTATATTTTTAGAAACATAGATACATTGTCATAAGTATATATAAAACAAACGTATTTTATATTTTTACAAAATTGATACGATATGTGATTATATGCAAAACAAACGTATTTTATATTTCTAAAAACGTAAAAATAAGTATTTATTCGTTAATTTATGTTTGTTCTTTTATGTTGGTTTAAGTTTGTTTTTACTATTTTTCCACCATAAACATACTTTTGATTGATACAATACGTGATTATATGCAAAACAAAACGTATTTTATATTTTTAAAACATAAAATTAAGTATTTGTTCGTTTATGTTGGTTAAGTTCGTTTTCACTATTTTTCCACTATAAACATGCTTTTGATTGATATCATACGTGATTATATGTAAAAAAAACGTATTTTATATTTTTAAAAACATAAAAATAAGTATTTGTTCGTTAATTTATGTTTGTTTGTTTATATTTATTCCGTTATGTTGGTTTAAGTTCGTCCATGTATGTTTTTTCATTGAGAAGTATAAATACATATTTTTATGTTGGTTTACGTTCGTTCGGTTAGAATTATAATACATTTTAGTTGTATAAATAAGTTTTTACGTCTTTAGAAGTATAAATACATATTTTTATGTTTTTAGAAATATAAATATATTTTTATGTTGGTTTAAGTTCGTTCGGTTAGAAGTATAATACATTTTAAAAAGTATAAATATGTTTTTTACGTCTTTAGAAGTATAAATACATATTATTATATTTTAGAAGTATAATCCATTTTAGAAGTATAAAATGGATTATACTGTTTTTTACGTCTTTAGAAGTATAAATACGTATATACTATATATACATATGAAAATGTATGTATGCTTCTAAAAGTATAAAAATACGTCTTTATACTTGTAAAAAAATATATTTATACGTTCCAAAAACGTAAAAAGACGAATTTATCATTTTAAAAAATGTAGGAAAAATTCCAAAAAAGACACTAACTTTTCAAAAAAAATTGATTTTGCCACTGTGTTATTTTTTTTCAATTAAAACACTAAGTTTTCAATTTTTTCCAATTAAGTCACTATGTTTTCAATTTTGTTTCAATTTAGACACTCGGGTGCCACGTCAGCATGCCACGTCAGCATCGCATCATCAAAGACTGACACGTCATCATGCCACGTCAGCTGACTACCGGGTTGACCGGTCAAATGGTCAAAATTGAAACCAAATTGAAAACATTGTGACTTAATTGAAAAAAATTGAAAACTTAGTGACTTAATTGAAAAAAAATAACACAGTGTCAAAATCGAAATTTTTTGAAAAGTTAGTGTGTTTTATGAAATTTGCCCTAGTAAAAATCAATCTTCTGTGTTTTTCGGTACGTCTTGATTTTAGAAAGAAATTGGAAAGTTTATAGTTAGGTTGTAAAGATTGTAACATGAATGGTCAAACCATTTAAAGATGTTACAAATTAGTTATTTTTCTGAAACATTTTATATCAAGTAATGATTCAGGTGTGTCTGATTCTTCTAGTTCACATGTTTCATCTGTTCCTTTTAGAAAAAAAAAAAAGTAAGCTGCCAATGTAGTTTACTAACGAATAATTGTTTAAGATTCAAGGATTAATCAATGATAAGTCTCTCTTGGTGGAAGTCTCTTCTAATATCGCATGTATTGTGAGGTCTTCTAATATGGCTTGTGTTAATGTTGAGTCCTTTAATTAAGATCGAAAATAGGTTGTACATTCAAGCGCAACTAAATACATTATAACAATTAATGTTGGTTTAATCAATACACTTGATGTTTCTGAACTAAATTTGCAAGTTTATTATCCTAACGATATTGGTTCTGCAATTTCTAAAATATGAAATTTGCAAATTTCTCCATTAGCCGTTCTTTCTTTTGTTTTAGTTGTTTCTGGTTTTAAAGTTCATTTGTTGTCTATTTATAAGTTTGCTAAGGATAATAGTGGTTCCTTTTTTTTTGATGAAAACAATTGTTATCTTTTCGATTTAAATAACAATAGAGTAAGTGATTCGTATACTTCTTGTAGTTCTATTTGCTATGTTTCTAAGTTTATTTGGCATCATAGAAGTATATCACCCTCATGTGATATCTATCATAAGGCCAAGTAATCTCATAAACCTTTTTCCTTAAAGTGAACATATGACTTTAAGTCTCGGTGGTTAGTTTACTTAAAAGTTTAGGGTCTGTATAAAATTACTACTAAGGATGGATTCGAGTTTTTTTTCTATTATGAATTACTTCACTCAAGCTACTTGGGTTTATTTACTTAAAAGTAAAGATTAAGTTCTTGAAAATTTTGTTGTGTTTTTTAATGCGCTAAACTTGCAATTTTCCAAACATGTTAAAGTGTAACATCCGTATTTTTTCGACAAGTATTATTAGGTATGTTTTACGATGTTAGTTATTAATTATTAAATTTTGATAGTGTAGTATCTGTAGCTTCGACTAATATTGATTAGATATATTCTGTTACGTTAATTATATAAGTTATCGATTATTAAATTTTTGATAGGTCGTAAAATAATATTTGTATATATCTGGTAATATTTTATGCTTATAAGTGATATTATGCACATGTTTAACCAAATATAGCTATAATTACAAAATTAAACAATTGCGATTATGTATATATACATGACATATTTGAGATGATATACTATAGTTTTTATATATAATAAAACAACAGTAACTACATACATAGAATTTATAAGTGGATTATGAAAATAGGGAATAGTTCAAATGAGAACCACTAAAAGGTTGAGAACCGTGAGAACCACTAATTCACAGTTTAATAAAAATTTTACGTTATACTATTCATAGTTTAATAACTAGAAGTTTTATTATATTGTGAATATTGTAAAACGTATTAAGAAATAAGGAAATTTATTAAGTTTGATGTATTTTCACATAATAAACAAGTGTGAAAAAACAAAAAAACGATAAAAAACATAATTCTTAATGTGTGAATTGAAAGGTTTTCTGCAATTCAATGAACTAAAACCTAAGTTCACATGCAACCTATGAAGATCTATGTTTTCTTCTAATTGAACATATAACTAATTCCAAAAAATCCAACAAAATTTTACTAAAGAATAAAAACAGAAAACTAACATTTAGATTTCTTGGAAGCAAAGCAGCAAAATTATACTGCCTCAAGTGAAGTCACACCCAGGGAACCAGAAGCAGGTCACGAAAATTCCAGAGAGTATATGGGAAAATGGCGCAGAAAATAGGTACCCCAGGGTCCTTATTTATAGTCTCAAGCAGATAACCAGATAAGCCTTTAGAGATAAACTTTTTTGAATTCAAATAAGATAAACCTTTATCTTACAATTCAAAACCCTTTATCCTAATATCTAATTATCGAAATTATGGTTGATCCTAACCATAATTTCACTGCCTATAAGAGCTGCCAAAATGGTCACTTACTCAACTGTTGAATAATTACAATTCAGCCCCTACACCTTTAATTAATTAAATTAATCACCAAATTAAATCCAATTAATTTCAGATTAATTTCTAATTAATTAATATAGTTTCTAATTAATATATTATCACTTTAATATATAAACAAACCATATATTTAATTCATGTTGATTTATTAATCACATAATAAATCAACCTTTCTCTCTACTGAACTTTCTACCAAACCTCCAGCTATGAGGGCAACCCAAATAGACTTTGCTACCATTAATTAGGTAAATACAAATTATTAGTCATGGCTTAGACACCTAATCCAACAGTCTCCCACTTGGATAAGTCTATGACTATAATTACCAATTTAACCTTTAATTAATCAGCAAATTGTAGCTTCCTAGAAACTGCTGCAGAACTCTGACCCAGTCAGTTTTGTCCATAGATAAGTGATCAGATGATCCTCCATCCAACAAGATATTTTCAGACATGAGACACGGATTGAGATCAATCTCTGTCTGACATACTGTTTCTCGATTTCCGATTTTGCATATGACATAAGACATCCAATTGAACATATCATTTCAGTCCTAGCTGGCCAGCACTTTAGTCAAGTTCAAAATCATCGAGAGGCCTACAGATATCTGTTTCCCGTCAGGGTCAAGGGACGAATAAGCTTCGACTCATATGCTTATATCTTTTACCAGACAAATCACTCACAACAGCATGTTTTATAACATCGAGTTACCGATGCGTTTTCGTACTATCAATGAACAACCGCCTCCTAAATTATAACTCATATCTCTCCACTTCAAGATTATTAGATATTATCGTCTCAATATTGCTCATGATGTAATCCATGAAGCAATCTATTGAGCATGGGTTTATCCAATACTCAAATCTCCATTTCCAAGTACTCATGAACGTTGCAGCAATCTTATTGCAATGTCTAACTCCTTAGACAATCTACAAACCAATTCATGACAGTCTTCCTTCATACTTACTCCCTAAAAGTATGAGCGACTGTGGATATTTGAATAATCCAATTATTTAGGAAGTAAAACATGCGAAAGCGAAACATAAAATCTGACTGGCAGCTACTCCTTCTTCCGATGATATCTCAATTTGTCATTCTGTCTTTCTTTCTCACAACTCTATTCCGGTGATGTGTACTATTACTACCCATGGTTCTCAGGTCTTTAGTCTACATAACTGCACCCTAAGACTATTTCGAGGTATCATGATGTGCCGGCGAACCACACGCGCTCCATCAGATTACCAACGAAACTCTTTAACCATGAAGTCCTACAGCACCACGTCCTGTTGTAAACAATTACTGATTTGAAACTCCTTTCAAATCATTCACCCTAATCATTACCCAATGATTTCTCACGTATGTTCAAAATCCATTTAGTATTCTCAGCCAGGTCATATCCTGAATGCAACTTACTATGCTCTAAGCATCAAGTCATCAGGATATGTTCATAACACTTCTGATCGGTCCAAGAGGCTCGTGGATCCTGATGTAATCTCATTCCAAACCTTTCGGAATCCAAAGATTACCAATGATCCTTGTGTCATGACTTCCAGAAACCATTTCCTATCGGAGACTCTTTCTTATGCATCTTGAATCTTATCAAGATCATATTCTCAATGGCTAGGTCTATACTGTCAGCTTCATCTATCTGATAGGTGTCTGTGAACTATGTGAGTATGCTGCACCTTCTTTATTTCTTTCATGCCAATTCATGACACTTTGTAATGATAGGAAACTCCTTTCCTGGGTTATGCATCTTGAATCTCATCAAGATCATATTGGCAGAATTTCGATCTATCTAATAGATGTTCACAACCACCTGAGTATGTTGTATCTCTTAAAGTCTTTCATAGTGAACCGTTTCTTAACACCAAGTCATTACACTTTGTAATGATAAGAGATGTTTCCTAGAACCAGTATGTAACCCACATACAGTGATAGCAGATAACAACGATACTCCCACTTGCTTTGATACGGTTATATGACTTTTTCGGACTATTCACAAAATCCAAAACTTTTGACACATTTTGCGAAATCGAAATCCAAACCTTTCTGACATATTAAAGGAAATCTTCCAGGCTATTCACAAAATCCAAACCTTTTGGCCTATTTTGAGAATCCGAATATCCTTTCTTGCAAGATACCCATGAGATGAATCCCGGGGCCATGTACCTTTTGTAATGGCATGCTCTATATGAGTCCCTATTACTGTACCGGTAAGCCACACACGCTCCACTAACGACTCACACTATGCCACGCAGAATCCTCTCGGATTTCATCTTCTATTGAGAGTGCTTCTCTCGGAATCAATTGCTCTACTCCAAGTGATGACTCATTCAACCAGATGTTCTGTAAGTACATTTCTATGTTCCCTTCTTTTGATGATTCAATTACTCCCACTGGTTCCTAGACCAGTTGTAAAATCTATCAAACTGTCACATAGACTGTGTCTCGCGCTAAGGTTCTCTAATTTGGCAGCAACCGGGCTCACAGTGCTTCCTAGTAGTCGGATTACTTATCTGTACCATCTTTAGTGTTTTACCACTAATCGGTATGTTACCCAGATCATAACTCCTTATGGCGGTGACCAAAACTACAGGTCAAGCGAAGAGAAGGTATGTCAGGTTTAACAGGAATCTAATTCCTAGTCAAGGCCCAGTGGTGACTAAAGGTTCTTTCACTTGGCTAATCCTTGAACTCCTTCAGGATTATTCTTTCTCCCACTGTTTCCTTAGAACATGAGCTCTTTCTAAAAGGACTCTTCTTTCAAAGGATAACCAGGATGGCCAATAAAATGACATCGCTGATCCGTTTTAGGCTTGTCAGGAGATTTAGACGAATGCTACGTGACCCTAGACTTTTTATGTACTAGCGGGACGATCCCAGCTTTACATTTCAGACAGTGTCGGCATAACCTGCTTAGTCTAAGATATGGTCGGAATATGGTTTCTACGGTCTAACTGGTTGAATATTTAATTGAAATACTAATCGGAAATGTATCTTATACATTGAGGATCAAAACTATTTCGATCAATGCTCCATCGTCTTCCCTAAGACACATTGTAACTATTAATGTTCTTGGAAGAGGATAAACTGTGAAACATTTTCTCAGTCTATGTTGTCACTCAGGTCCTGTTGATCTTATACTTCCTTTGAAATCCTTGAACACTTCAAGGTTCCAATCAATCGCTTATTCCGATAAGCGAAGCCATATTTGTCAAACTATTTGACAATTATCATGAAGTATAAATAATCGTGTTTTGTTCGAAGATTCGAGCAATGCACAGTAACTTATGTGTCTGTTGCTTAAAATCTTAAGGTCTTTTACATCTCTATGTAAATTTATGACTTTGTTAATATTGTTCAAGACATGCAATCATTACCTGACTCCAAGTCAATTGATTCCAAAATCATATCCATTGGATTTTTGGGTGATTCATTTCTTGCCACAATTAATTTTATTAAGCACTCAATTCATCATGTGACTCTAAGTCAAATGATTCCAAAGTCTTGTCCAACTAGACGTTTAGTTGAAGTGATTCTCATAAAATTCACTTTAACAATCATCAGGAACACAATTTATAAATCCAATCCCATTGGATGTATCAATATTCAAGTTATTACCATTTATGCCATTAACACATTCACACAACTGTTGAAACTATTTGTGATGAAGTGCTCAACTATCCGAAGTATGTCTACCTAAATCCCCAAAGTCAAATAAACAATGAAAGACCCCGAAGTCTGAAGACTCCGAAATGCTGCGCATGGAAGATCCGAAGACTTCACAGACTGTCATCTTGTCTTTTGTGTGCACGCGTATAGTACAATACGTGTTGCATGAATCTTCTATCCTATTGGCTAGTACATTGATAGGATATTCTCTGTTAAAGTTGTACTATTGGTATCACCGATTCAGTATAAATATCAGTGATACCATGTCGTGTAGAAAGGGAGATAACGAGCAATTGTATGTCTACCAAATAGAAAACCCAATTGTAAAACCAAAAATCTAATCAAGCATTCGGCACATGTTATCCATTTCATTCTGTTCATCTAATATTTTATATTGTTTTACATTGATACGTGATTGTTAAACATTGGAGATATTATTAGAATTCGAGTCATTACTCTACTCATAATTAATTTCAACACCCAACAAGTGGTATCAGAGCAAGTCAGCTCAAAAACCAGTTGATAGAGTTCGAATTCCTTTGCTTCAGTTCTAGATCTGAATCGATTCTCAGATCTAGCCTTTCGCAACTGCTGCAAATCTCTACTACCCGTTTTTACTGAAAATATCCAGTTGAAATACATCAAGATGACTGATTCCACAGCAACTTATGCCAATATGCTTAACTATGCAAATCTCATCGGTTCTGCAACAAAGGCCCCTGTTCTAGTAACTTCTTACTATGATTATTGGGCTGGTCGAATGAAAGATTATCTTATTGGACTGGACAAAGATTTATGGAGGTCTTTGACTGAAGGTCCACACACAGACATTGCTGGTCGATTTGTTGTTCCTGACGGAGAAGAAGCCGTTGTCCTTAATGCTGCAGACATAAAGAAGCTTGAAAACGATGAGAGGGCCATGCATGAACTGAGAAGTGGATTGGGTTTCGATGTCAGCCACCACATTGCTGACGCGAAATCTGCAAAGGAGATGTGGGACAATCTCGAACTCCGTTTCGGAGGAGATAAAATCCTCCATACTAGCAAAGTTCAAGAAATCCTTGCAGACTTCGGGAACTTTAAGCAAGAAGAAAATGAGTCATTAGAAGCCTGTTATGAATGTTTGAGCAACATGATTTACACACTTGATAAGTATGGGGAAACAAGAAGCTAAAAAGAGATAAATATCAAATTTCTCTACAGTCTTCGTAAGGAGTGGAGGCCAATCATGCTCATGGTCAAATCCTATGAGAATATTGAGAAATACAAGCTAGCTGCCCTATACAATCTATTAAAATCACATGAATCCGATGTGGTAGGTCGAAGAAGTGAAATGGCTAGTTCTGGACCACTAGCTCTCGTGTCAAAAGAAGATGAAGAATCAAGTGATGAAGACATTGCTGCCTACATGGTAGATGATAATGGAGATACTGTTGCTCTCTATGCCGCCAACAATCATAGATTCAAGAAACCTTTCTTCAAAAACAACTCTGGGAAGCCATTTGTGAAAAACTTTAACAAATCAAACTTCAACTCCAAGCCTAAACCTGAAATATTCACTCCAAATGAGGAGAACCTGAAATTGTCAACCCCGAAGCCATCTGAAAAACCGGCTTCGGAGTCATCCAAAGAAAAGTCCGAAGAGAAGAAGATCTCAGGTGATTCTGGTTATGATTGCAACTATTGTCATGGCAAGAATCATTTTGCAAAAGACTGTATGCTTCGGAAGCAAAACGAAAAGAAACCACAAGTGAAGGATGAAGCATATTATGCAAGAAAAATGGAGGAAGTTAGAGTAAAGACCAAAGACCTAGCCTTAATGGCTGCTGATGATCGTCAAGGATCATATCAAGTTTGGTCTTCGGACTCAGATGATGACGAAGTAAGAAAGCCATCTCATAGTGCTTTCATGGCCTATGATGTCGATAAGAGCTTTCTAAAAGACACTTCGGAGAAATTGAATGATGAGGAAATGATGAAGGTTGAAGCAACTGCGGGTCTTGGGTTTGTGACTTCGGAGGGACTGGAAATGACAGCTGCTGATACTCTGAAGACGTGGTTTGAAGACTCTTCTGATGATGATGAGGAAGTGTGCTTGATGGCAAATGACACCCGTTTAACAATCCCAGAACAGGTATCAAAACTTCTTTCATCTTTTAAAATTCCTATTTCTCATTCTGCTCCAATTATAATTGAAATAACTCGTGATTGCTCTGTTATGCATAAATTACTCATTGATGCTAAAAATAGGGAAGTACTCACTGAGCAGGAGCTTCTAAGCTTGAGGGGGATAGTAGAGAACCTGAAGCTAGCATTAGAAAAATCTAATCTTAGAATCTCCTTGTTAGAAGAAAACAGAGAAAAATTCCTAAACAATCATGATGTAATCTTGAAACAACGAAACTTAATTTGTGAAACAGCCAAACGATTATATGCGCATATTACTAGAATTTATCATTCAACTGATGTTTGCAATGTCCATCATAGACAACTATTGCCTTTCATTGAGTTTAAATTAAAGGAAGTCGATAGTATATCTTATGAATGCGAATCCATAGTATCAGGTTCCGAAGTTACAAATCCCTCTTATAAACATGGCCTGATATCTGTAGAAAAACATCTAACTGCTGATAACTTGTTGAAAATATTGCCTCAAGAAATTCTCATCCTGAAAAAGGCTGTACCTCAAATTGAAACAAAGAAAAAGGAACTTGTCAATAACATGTCTGAGAAAGATTCTGAAAGTGATTCGGACATGGAGGAGATTGATTGTTCTTCTTTGATATTGTTAAAGTCATCCTATATATCTGAATCGACCTCCGAAGACATTTCACAACTGTCTTCGGTGGACAAAGGAAAAACAGAAATGGATTGTGAATCAAAAATTTTTGAAACCAAAGAAACTTCTAATTCCAAACTTCAAATCACAGATGAATCCGACTCTTATGATCAATATCTCAAGGATAATTCAAAAAGACTAGTCAAAGTGACATGTATCTATCCTAAGGTTTCTTACTTCAAAAACACAATTTTTGTAAAACCCGGTGGATTACCCTCAATTGATAATGAATTGCAAAAACTTCTTGAAAAGGATAACTCCACAGTTACAAATGAAGGGTTTTTCTCATCATCCAAAATGGTCGAGAACGAAATGAATGAGAAAATGGAAGTAAAAATAAATATAAGGAAACAAGATTTATATGGTCACAATGTGTATAACCGTCTTTGTTTTGATAAAGAGAAAATACCCAAAAACTTGTCACACTTACTAAATCTCAAGAACGATGATCACATTTACATAAATCAAAACTACAAACAAATTCAAGTTGTGGAGAAACCCACAGTTCCGAAGATGGATGTATTGGAATTAATGGAATCTTGTGAATGTGTACCTTTTTCACACAATCCTGAAAATGAAGTTTCAAAATCAAAAGTTTTAACCAACAAAACTTTGACACAAAAACCCCAAATTTTGAAAAGACCACAAGTTCTACAAAAACCAAAATCAGCAGTGGTGATTTCAAAACCAACTCAAAAACCCACTGTTGAAAATTCGAAAACCAAGCAAACCCTAAATCTTGTGAAAAGAAAATCTCCTTTTAGAGATTTGAAACAAAATGAAGCAATTGCTTCTACTTCTGGTACAAAACCTGTTTGTTCAAAAATCTCAGAAGTTAAAAGTCGAAATGAAAAACCAACTTTTACACCAACGAAACCTAACTTTCCAAATCCAAAATTTCAAAAACCGACGAAGAAAACATTTTCAAAAGGAAACAATCTGATAGATACATTCCACAAATGGCTGGACAACAATTTGGATATGTTCAAGGATAAGGATCTCTCATGAAATGACTTTAAAATGGCATACGAAGAGTATCTTTGTACCTCTACGTTGTGCAGCTCAATTTCAACAAAGTCAAAAACTGAGAAACCAAAACAAAACTGGAAAAGAAATGACTTGAAAGAAAACTTAACTGCAAAAACAAAACTTCAAAATCTTTAAAATCCTCAAAATCAAAATATTCTATTCAAAAATGGGTTCCGAAGTCTGCCATTTTGTCAGTCACTTCGGACTCATCATTTTTAACTACAAACTCTTCTGAATCCTGCTCAAACACTTCGGAATCATGCTCATCACATGAGGCTTCGGATAATTTGATTAATTTAAATGCAAATGAAATTTCTGAAGAGGCCGTAGAAAATGGATTCAAGAATCGTTTGCTTACCCTGAGGACCCAAGATTGATTGGGTACCAACTCCTTCTTGATTGATTACAGGTTATGTCTAATGAGCGGTATGATTCAAAATGGTACATGGATAGTGGCTGCTCAAGACATATGACTGGGAGGAAGGAACATCTTAGGGATTACAGGAATTTGGATGATGCTGGAAATGTTCGCTTTGGTAACAATGAAACATGTCCAATTCGGGGATATAGAAAAATAACAAATGCCCAATTCACTATCAGCCGAGTGGCATTTGTTGAAGGATTAAAAAATAACCTTGTGAGTATATCTCAATTGGTAGTTGGAACAGGAAACTCTGTCACATTCAACAATCAAGGGAGTGTAATCACCAAAGAAGCAACAAATGAAGTCTTTCTGAAATCAGAAAGGAAGGGATCTATGTTTCCCTTAAATCTAAAGCCAGTGACAGGTGGGCAATCCTTATGTCTTCTCTCCAAAGCCAACTCCGATGTCAGCTGGTTATGGCACCGAAGACTCGCTCATCTGAACTTCAAAGACCTGAACAAATTGGTGGCTATGGATTTGGTTCGAGGAATGCCGGCTCTCAAATTCAACAATGATTCTCTTTGCTCTGCTTGTGAACATGGCAAACAGACAAAACAAAGGCATCCTACAGTGATCAACCCAAAAATCACCGAACCTCTTTCTTTTCTCTACATGGATTTGTGTGGACCATCTGCAGTAGAATCAATAGGAAAGAAGAAGTACATTCTTGTTATTGTTGATGACTATTCAATGTTCTTTTGGGTATTGTTCCTAAGAAACAAATCAGATGCAGCTGAAGAAATCATCAACTTTATAAAGAAGATGGAATTGATGCTCAACAAGAAAGTCCGAACTGTGCACAGTGACAACGGTTCGGAGTTCAAAAATCAGACATTGGATAGATTCTTGAAGACAAAGGGAATTAGTCACAACTTCTCTGCACCCTATACTCCTCAACAAAATGGGGTTGTGGAAAGAAGAAATCGCTCTCTGTGTGAAGCAGCCAGAACAATGCTAAATTTCGCAAACTTGCCCATGTACTTCTGGGCTGAAGCTATCTCTACTGCATGCTTTACTCAAAACAGATCCTACATTCACAAAAGATTTCATATTACACCTTACGAAGTACTCAACCGAAGAAAGCCAAATGTCAAATTTCTTCACATCTTTGGTTGTAGGTGTTTTATCTTAAACATGAAGGATCACTTGACCAAGTTCGATGACAAATCAGAAGAAGGCATCTTCCTTGGTTACTCTCAAGACTCAAAAGCCTACAGTGTCATCAACAAGAGAACTCGCAAAATCAAAGAAACCTTTAATCTAAGGTTTGATGACTACTACATCAAGAAGTCTCTGCATCCATTTCCTATGTCTTCAATCTTTCCAAAGCCTGATGTAGATGCTGTTCCAATCACAACATTCGACACAGACTTCTCACTTTTATTTGATCAACCTGTGAGAGCTGTGGACTACGAAGCTAGGGCACCAGATAACCATGAGTCCGAACTCTCCAAGCTCATAGATGGACCTGATGACTCCTCTACAAGCAGCATACAAAGACCATCTTCTGTTGAGGGGGAGCCATCTAACCAAAGTATGGGAAATGCAAATGTCGAAAGGGAGCCATCAAACCGATGTGCTGGCACTCCAAGTACTGATGGGGAATCAAACAACAGTCCAGGAGGAACCAACACTCTTATCTCTACTCCCCAGTCAATCTCAAATATCATATCCATGTATCCAACAATCCAGGGGGAGCCAGAGATTGCCACTCCGAATTCAGCCACAACAATCGCTTCGGATAAAGCTACCACTTCCTCAACACCAACAAATGTCCAGGGGGAGCACATATCAAACTCTACCTCACAAATACACACACCACAAACCAACACAAATTCGAATAATCACTTGCTAATGGGTGATTTTCCTTCCACTTCAGGATATCCCTCAGACATTGAGGACATCGATGCTGAAGGACCTCCTGATTTTGATCCAAACTATCCTCCTTTGGACAAATGGACGAGAAATCATCCTCCATCACTTGTCATCGGTGATGTTCGAGATAAAGTACTGACTAGTGCACAACTTCACCAAAGGCAATTAGATCTTAACAAAACTTCTGAGTTGTGCATGTTCAATGTCTTTATTTCTAAGGTAGAACCTAAGAACGTCAAAGATGCATTTGATCACTCAGACTGGATTGAAGCAATACAGTTGGAATTAGAAGAATTTGAAAGAAACAAAGTCTGGAGGCTAATTCCAAAACCTGCAAATGCCTCAATTGTCGTTCTTAAATGGGTGTATCATAACAAGCTAGACACCGAAGGCAACGTAGTTCGGAACAAGGCTAGGCTGGTAGTCAAGGGTTATTGTCAACAGGAGGGAATCGATTATGAAGAAACTTTTGCTCCTGTTGCCAGACTCGAATCAGTTCGGATATTTTTAGCTTATGCTGCACACAAAAACTTTGATGTCTATCAAATGGATGTTAAATGTGCTTTTCTGAATGGTTATCTCGAGGAAACCGTTTTTGTTGAACAACCATCTGGCTTTGAAAGTAAAACTCATCCGAATTATTTCTATGTGCTAGACAAAGCAGTCTATGGTTTAAAACAAGCTCCAAGAGCTTGGTATGAGACCTTGACTAAATTTTTAAAAGAATCAAACTTTAAACAGGGATCAGTGGACCCAACACTTTTTAGAAAGAAAGTTGGATCTAACTTGATGTTAGTCCAAATTTATGTGGATGACATAATCTTTGGATCTTCTGACCCCAATTTGTCAAAAGACTTTGAAAAACTGATGAAAAGCAAATTTCAAATGAGTATGATGGAAAAAATAAACTTCTTTCTTGGTTTACAAATCAAACAATCTAAGGAGGGGATATTCATCAATCAACAAAAGTATACGAAGAGTTTGCTCGAACGCTTCGGAATGACTAACTGCTCCAAAGCAAAAGTTCCTTTGCCTGCAGGTACAAGGTTAAATCCATCATTGGACAAACCAAAGACAGACATACAGCAATACCGAAGTATGATTGGATCATTGCTCTACCTTACAGCTAGTCGTCCTGACATCATGTTTGCAGTTTGCAATTGTGCAAGATATCAGGCTGACCCAAGGGAACCTCACTTGGCTGCAGTCAAGACAATATTCCGATATCTTCATGGGACTACTGCTTATGGTCTATGGTATCCGGCAAACTCTGGTTTCTACATTCAAGCATACTCAGACTCCGATCTTGGTGGATGCTCTATTGATCGCAAGAGCACTTCGGGGGGTTGTCAATTCTTAGATGGAAAACTTATCAGCTGGCAATCCAAGAAACAAACTTGTGTCTCTATCTCCACCGCAGAGGCTGAATATGTAGCAGCTGCAGCGTGCACTTCGCAGATCATTTGGATTCAAAGTCAATTGAAAGACTATGCTATTAATATGAGAAAAATTCCTTTGTTCTGTGACTCTCCAAGTGCAATTCGTATATGCCACAATCCAGTTCAACATTCCAAGACGAAGCATATAGCTCTTCGCTACCACTTCATCAAAAGTCATGTTGAGGAGGGGAATATTGAGGTGCACTTTGTTCACACTACAGAACAATTGGCAGATATCTTCACAAAGGCTCTAAATGAAGAAGCATTCACAAGAATCGTTCGTGGACTTGGAATGATAGATGGATCAACTCTTCAATAAATTCCAGATTTGCTCACTCTTACTCTTTTCTGCAAATTCAAAAATTACAAAAATACTAAACTCCGCAAACCCCCGAAGTCAATTTTGGCTTCGGAGCTCATCGGAGAAAAACAAGCAAAAACACTTGCCACTTCACCGCAGTATTCCGAAGTAAAATATCACTTCGGAAGTCTGCGGATTAAACTTCTCTCCACAATAAAATCTCCAAATTTGAAAATCACTTAAACATTGGTTGACTTCATGTTTCAAGGATAAAAATAAAGAGTTGTTTAAGTCAAAGGAAATTCAAAAACAAGAAAATTCATACCAAACAAAAAGAAAATTCTGATGCACAATGACAAAGTTTAACTTTTCTCTCATGAATTAACCAAGTAAAGGACAAAACTTTGATTTTAGATTCTGAAAATCATACCTTATTGTACTAAAAGGTATTTGGGAATCGACTTGAAACATTGGTAAGAAGACAGAATTCGAAGTGAGGTCAAGGCTATTTTACAATTTGAAGCCTTGTTTGATTTCAATAACCTTAACATAATGTCTATTTCTAACCACCCTTTGAAACTTGACTCGCTTCAACCTCAAACTAATCTTGTAGCCTCAAAACTACACAGGATAATTCAAGTGCTCCGAAGTTTTCCTCAAAAATAGAACCAACATTGTTTGATAAGTAAATTTACATCTCTTTTCATTAAATGGTACAAAATTGAACTATATGAAGATTTTCACTCACAAGGATTGTTTAATACAAAAACAAAAAGCACCAAAAAAAGAAACCAAATGGTGATGTTCTATATCTTCGGATAAGGAAATTCATAATAGAAACCAAAAGAAAAAATCAAAATAGAAAACAAGAAAGAAAAACAGAAAACAATTGTCAAAAGAAACAAAGACAAACAAAAATCAAAAGATAACCAAGGGAATGCAAAAGAAAAATCAGCATTCAAAGGCTTATTCTTCTGCTTTAAATAACGGTACAAGGAGCTCCTATAACATAGTCGAGTACCTTGTAGAAGAATATGAACATTTCAAGTAGTCTATCTTAAATGATAAAGTGGGAGTGGTGTACGAAGCTCAAAGGCTTGTCATCAGAGCTTAGTATCCAAACACTTCAACTGATGAAAAGGAATAAAATTTTCAAATGAATCTTCAAAACAATCCAATCCAACTTCAAAAACACTTCTGATGCTCAATTCATGAATGAAAACTTCTTTAAATTTCAAATGTAAAGGATGTTATCTTTATTATATTTGAAAATTTTGAAGCACATAAACACAACTCAAAACATGTTTCCAAATGCGAAATCAAGTTAGTAATGGGGTAATTAGACTTATACATTCATGACTGATATTGAATCAAACAAACTTCGAAATGAAAAATGGACTTCCAACAGGATTCGAATGATTCTGAACATTAATTCGTTAAATCATCTTTTCATAATATTCATGGAAGTTAAGGTTAAATGATATGTTGCACTAGTCAAAAGTAAAACCGAAAAACTCATAGAAAAACAAGAGGAAAACATATGGACTTCGGTACATTAACAAACACTTTGCAATCCTTGTCAATCACCGAAGTGAAGTACATTCATAACGGTCAAAAATCCTTCTAAAAACCGAAGTCAACTTATTGTTAAAATTGAATTTCACATTTATGATTATCTCAGAGACAAACATTCTTTTGAATTTAATAACCGTTGTTATATGTTGTTACACAGCTATCACTGAGATAATCATGGACAATCCTAACAATAAGATCGTGACGGTTTAATTTCAAATAATGATGACTGACAGCTGTACGGTTACGTCTTGCAGAGAAAGTGGAACGGCGTGGTGCTGAGGTGTCACAACATTAATGGACCATATCCCATGCGCATTAAATGGCCTTGGGACCATGAATACTATATATACCTCACAACCTCTCTGTTCATCTCTTTACGCGATAATTACTCTCAGAATTCCTCAGCAAAATATTTCTCAAAAACCTCAATTTCACTCGTCTTCCTCAAACTTTTCAACAATGGCTGAAGCATCATCTCAAACAACTGAAGCTTTCTCCATCCCTGTCCTCAAGAACCAATATGCTAATTTGGTTCTCCGCAATGATCTGAAGCTTTACCCTCAACCAATTGATGCGTTGGTTGAATGTCTGAAGAGATCCGTTCTTGGTTATGCCTTAACCTGCACTCCCTCCATCCCTGCGACTCTGGTTCACAGGGCACACTACACGTCCAATGCTCTATTTGACTCCAACAACCAAGTCAAGTCTGTATTCTATGAAGTTGTCGACTCCAAGGGCAAAACCAAGAAAGTACAATTAACTAGAGAAAAATTCGCTGAAGCCCTTCACCTTCCTGTTTACAATTCCAAAGAGATGGTTGTACCCTCTGCTGATCAACTCGTTGGCATGTTCAATGAGATGGGATATGACCCTCTGCTCGAGAAGATCAGTCTGTTCAAGAAAAACCAACTTCTTGATATTTGGAGATACTTCTTCAGTATCTTCCTTAGATGCCTCTCAGGAAGAACCTCAGGATTAGACTCAGCGAGTGTGGCCTTCAAAAGTCTTCTGTATGGGATCTTCTACGATGTAAAGGTAGACTATGCATCTATCCTCTGGGCTGATTTTTGCTCCCATATAAACCACAGCTTGAAGGGAACAGAAATCGCAAACCCTAGATTTTGGGCGATTGTTGTACATGCCCACTACCAACAAGCCGGATATGTTCCTGACCCTTCACTTGCTGAGATGAAGTTCACTCCCATCGCCATTCCTGCCTTTGATGAAGAACCTGCATCATTCTGTACCCAAATCCCTCTGGTTATGCTTTCCAAAATATCTATGGATTGCAATGAGGTAAACACTTACAAGAATACTCTCATTGTCCCATATCCTGTTCGTGATATCTCTCAGGAAGACATTCAAACTGCAGCAACCAAGTCCCAACCAAAAGCTAAGGGCAAGAAGAAACAAATCAGTGGACCAAGTGGTCCTAAGAAAACGGAGAAGAAAAGAAAGTCTTCGGAGCAAACCACTCCGAAGAGGAAGCAACCAAAAAGGTCACGAAAAGCGACTCTCAGGGATGAATCTTCGGAGTCTGATAAACACCCTGAAGCCATTCCTGAAGAAGAAGAACACCAATCCCCGCCAATCCATGAAACCAAACCAACTACTCCACCACATACTACTGAACCACAATCTCCATCAAAAACAACTAGGCCACCTACACCTCCTCATATAATTCCACCACCTCCTCCTCCAACAACACAACAACAAACTACAACAGTAGATACCACTGAAGTACCACTACCACCACCACCAAAATCATCCTCCACCACTATACCACCCATTTCTTCCACTTCAGACACATTTCTCAACATTCCTTCATCCGGTGTGGATACATCATTACCAGATTATCTATTCCATGATGATTTTGATTTTGAAACCTCAACCTTCACCAAACCGCCCTCCAAGGAAGAAACCATGGCTGTCTTTCACATGGCACCGATTGCCATCGAAGACGCTGATGAAGAAAGTCTGGATGACACAGACTTTATCTTGGGAAAATAGTACAAGGTACTCAACCGAAAGTTGGATGCTCTGTTGCAGTCCAACACTGGCTTTGATCCCTCTAAGAAACCCGAAGCTAGTGTTGAAGAGCATATTGCTGAAGCCCAAACGGCCTTAATTGGAAAAATGGAAGATTTGGTCCATGCTTCGGAGAAAAGGATTCTCAATCAACATATCGAAATCAAAAGGATCCTAGAGACAAAGCTCAATACTGCAGTTGAGCAAGTGGAAGAAAGACATCGGCTCTTAAAGGAGCAAACTGACAAGAAATTTGAGGCATTTGTCAGAAGAATGGAGTTATCAAACTCCGAATTGAAAAAGGAACTGTTCGACCTTAGGGATAAAACAGATTCCATCAACAGACAATATCAGACAGGGCTTGCCAAACACCTGTCTGATGCACACAAACGTGTGGAAGAGCTCACAGCTGAATGACAACGCCTAGTGATATCAGGTATTTTAGGCGTTGTTGAGCCCTTTTCTTGATAAAATTATATCAAATATGTCTGGGTATTCTCACTTTTCGTGCCAGGACTTGTTTGGAGAAAAAGAATAGAAACAGGGACTAAAAGCGTGCAAAAGGAAGAAGTTGGGAAGGAATGAAAATCAAGAGAACTCGTACGCGCGCCGCGGGAATTAACCATGCGCGACGCGGGCTTAAGGCGGTGGAACACATTCAAATGCCGAAGAAACGGGAAATGATCAGTACGCGCGCCGCGGATTTCACTTCTGCGCGGCGCGGCTGCGGGAAATTTGCAAGTATAAATAGATGCATTTCCAGCCGAAAACCCTAGCAAAGACCGGTGTAAAATCGACCTTGAAGCTCTTTGACTCCAGGATTTCATTTCAGAAGACTCACAATTGGTATTTTATGATTTTGGATTTAATTTCCTTTTAGTAGAAAGTAGTTTTTGTAGCTAAAGTCTTTGGGAGTGACAACCACTGACTTTGAGCACTTAGGTTTCTGATTTTGAAACATTTGGTTACTGTTTTTGTGTTTGGAATTCGGATTTAGTGAATGAGAAGCATTTGGTTACATTTAATCTTAGCTTTTCGGTATTTTCATGCTTGTGTTTGGTTTTGATTGATTGTTTGTGTTTGAATGGTGTTTAGACCTTGTTAGGACTGTTTTCTTTAGCTGAAATCAGTAGCTAATTAGGTTAATTTGTAAGCATTAAACCTTGGCTAGTAATTGTTCGGTAGGACTTTAGCTAGTAGCTAGTTTATGCTTTGCTTGGTTTTGCTAGTTTGGATGTCTTTGATTGCTTCTGATTCAGAGATGTACTTCTGATTTCAGAAAGTGACTAGGTTCATTTGAGCATAGCTTAGCTTGGTTTGAGTGTTTGATCATTGCTTTTGTTTGCTAGTGATTAGGAAAATAGAAACCAGATCCTCCGACTATAGCTGTGACACTATTAGTTGGTAATCTCTCATCTAGTCTAACCATGAAGCTCCTGTGGATCGACCCTGACTACCGCTATACTAGTGTGTGTTAGGTTTTCTCTTATTTTTTACCGCACGACAACCGCTGCGCTGTCAAATTTTGGCGCCGTTGCCGGGAGCTGTGAGCTTAGATTAGGTGATTTGTAGGATTTAGTTTTTGATTTTGATGTTGATTTTAGTTTGCTGATTTTTGGTATGCGTACATCCTTATGATGGGTGATTACATGTACCCGAATCAGTATTATGAAGATTATGAAAATCCGGCCGACACCTATTACGGGGATGATTGCTGCAATGGATCATTCAATGACAATGGATGGCGGACCGAGGAGTCATCTTAGCCTGAGAATTCTGCAACTTGGGCCCAACTTTGGGTATTCATGTATAAAAACTACCACGAGCAGAAGGACCAGGCTGAAGCTCTTGAAAAAGTGCAAGCTTCTTTAGATAGGTTAGAGGAAAGTTGGAAATGTTCACCACCTTTGCCAGAACCGGAGGCGAGTAATTTTTATACCAATAATAATGTGTGTGAACTTACATCACCTTAATATGTGATGGAAGGGCATACACCGTGGGAAGGTCAAGATACCATTGAGATGGTCGAAACGGTTGTTGAGGAAGAGGTTGTAGGTGACAATGCTACTTCTGACTCAGCAACCTTTGAAGTTTTTGATGTTTTTGAAAGTATTGATAATGTTGATCTGGTGTTGGGTGAATCCATACCATCACCAGAAAATTTGGTTGATGAGGATGTTGTGGAGGGGACTGTAAGTGACAGTACAGATTCCAACCCAACAATTCCTGAAATTTTAGAAGTTGTTGATGTTTTTGGGGAAGGGGGTGTAGATGACAATATTACCCCTGACCCTGTAATTTTTGATAATTTTGAGAAACTTGAAAGTAAGGATCCGATGATGGGTGACTTTATACCACCATCAGATCAAACCAATCACTCACTCTTGGTTCCGATCCACCTGTTGGACGATGACCAAGAAGTTGATGCTGATGAGTTAATCTTTGAAAACAATAAACATGATTTTATCACCACTCATGATCCATTCATGAATGGAAAATTAGATGTGATCAATACCATCGATGAGGACATATGGAAGCATCCTGATATGTTGCCTTCCGATCCCACTCGATTGGAAAATCTCTACTGGCATTGCAAGCCAAAATTGCAAACTGAAGATGGCACGTGGTACACTGGCAAAATGAAATCTACAAAACAACTACTGGGAGCAGCACTAGGCGCGCTTCATGTCAAGCCCTTGACTTTGAAGAGGTGCGGAAGAAAGGACCGAGCTTGGAGGTTCAAAGCTACCTCCAAGCATTCACGGGAGTTAATCAAAAGGCAGCAATCTGGCAGCAGTAGGAGAACCAGCAAGCCATTCGACCCAGGAAAGTTTGAGGAGCAGTGGGTCAGCGAAGGGACGGTGGTGATTCGAAAGCAGCGAAGGAGGAAGGCATACGATCCACCGTAGCTGTAGGAGCAATACGTCTGGCTGAAGACGTTAAACTTAGCGCTTGTTGGGAGGCAACCCATCGTGTCATAAGTTAGGATATATTTCTTAAAATAAAATACAAAAAAATTACATCAATCTTTTTGCAGGTACTAGTGGTTTGAAATAAGTGTGGGGTCATTTGAGAAGTTTTGAAACTTTTGAAGCCCTCGCCGCGGGTATTTGAATTACGCGACGCGGGATCGTAAACCAACCCGATGCGCAGGGGTTGATTTGGTGACACGCGCGACGCGCAAAGTGCAAACCCGCGACGCGGTAAACGATCAGTCGGTTTTCTCCTTTATAAGGTAAGCCGCGGCTCACATGACCCACACGCGACTCGGAGCTCTGGTTATCGAAATTTTCTTGCAATTTTTCTTGCTCATTTTGTTCCCACTGCTAAGGTACGCCATTCTAACTATCTATTACTCATTAAAACTAGCGATTAGGTAGTTAATTTTAGTGATTTGCCCAAAATAGTTCAAAACTTAGAATCGCTAATGCTAGCTTATAGGGTGTTTGTTTTGCCAAATGGAGACCCTAGATGAGCTAGTCGGCAACTAGGCTACCTTATGGGATGATTATATTGAGTTTTAGCAGGTTAAATTGTGAGTTTGATTCGGGGTTTGGAAACAGCCGCACGCCGCGCCGCGCCCTTGCTCATGGGCTGCGCCGCGGTGCGGCAGGGAAGACAATGACTGATTTTGCAAAATTTTTTGTTTTGTGGCTATATTTTCTTTTTGCAGATAATG
Organism: Cichorium intybus; assembly: GCA_023525715.1. Lineage (NCBI taxonomy): Eukaryota > Viridiplantae > Streptophyta > Magnoliopsida > Asterales > Asteraceae > Cichorium > Cichorium intybus. The sequence continues at coordinate 5,581,694 of CM042010.1, forward strand.
TTCAGATTGGAGCACGCTTTCCTCCAGTTCCCCGAGGGACCGGCCAGTTCTGCTAAGTATACCTCACGGAGGGACACATTGAGGAGTCGCCGGGTGCTAGAGGCGACGGTCATTGATAGAGACATTCTGAGAGACGCAGGGCTCTGGGGTGCGATCGAGCCATTCTTACATCGCACCTGTACCCATGAGGAGGCATCGTTCACTTGCAGAGGATGGGACCGGATCATGGCCACGGACGAGGACGTGGTCTATACGGAGCTTCTCCTGGAGTTCCTGTCTACCATCCATTTCGCTCCCAGGGCTTCGGATCCACGATCCAGGCTCGTACGCTTTCGTTTGGGAGGTGAGCACAGGGAGTGCAACCTCCGGGAGTTTGGGAGGCGCACAGGCCTATACACTCCAGCAAATCTCCAGCATCGCTATTTCACCCGGTTCTTCGGGTCCTGCATTCAGGGGGAGCCGGACAGGGCTCCCAACATGGAGATATGGACGCCATTGTCCAACGTCAGGTACGAGGCAGGGACCTCGAGGGAGAGCCACCTACACGATCCACTTCACCGCCTCATGCACCGTATCGTCTCCACCTCCATCATGCAGCGGGAGGGAGGCGAGAAGGTGTCTGGGGAGGACATGACATTTTTGTGGGCTCTCCTCGACCCGTCTCGATTTCTCCATCTCCCCTTCGCCCTTGCGGTTGCTCTCTCCACCCACTCTACCGGTGCCTCCACCAGCAGCCCACTAGCCAGAGGGTATTTTATTACCCGCCTGGCCCGTTCCTATGGTATTCTTACTGCCTCCGTGGCAGCCTCCTTGACCGCTCTGCCTCCATCGCGCACTACAGCACACAGTTTGGAGAGGATGCGGTTCATTGAGATGCAGCGCCTGGGGCAGTACATCCGGGCACCGACCGAGCCTCCTCAGGCACCCCAGCCCGCGTATGCTCAGCCTGGCAGGAGACGCAGGAGGCCAGAGCCAGCGCAAGAGCCCGCAGCCCCGACAGAGCCACATCAGGTGGAGCCAGCAGCCATCCATCGGTTGGAGGCCCGAGTTGTGAGGATAGAGGACCAGCTCGAGTGGATCGGGGAGGTACTTTTGGAGTTGGCCACTCAGCAGGGCCGACGTCCCCGACCATTCCCAGCTCGGGCCCACGATCATGAGGTCGGACCCTCCAGGCCGCCTGGCAGTGATTGATGTACCTTTTTTCTTTCTTTCTTTTTATTTTTAAGATATATGTACAAACTTATGACACTTCTATCTGTATATTTTTTGTTTATGTTTCATTTGTCATGTTTGTTTTTAATTGTTTGTTAAGTTATGCATGTTATACCAATTTGAGAAGGAGTTGTCTCAGACAAGTGTGGGGTCACTATGCCCCCTCTACTTGTCTTGACCACCGGCGTGTTCACTGTAGCGCTACAACTCCAGAATACGAAATCAAGGATCCATTTGTACGCAATTACACCTGTGATATTGAGCACCAAGCAGTCTATCGTCCAAAAAGGGGTAACTCTTTCTCCCTTGTTTTGAAATAATTTTGTACAACGGGGACGTTGTACGGTTTTAAGTGTGGGGTATGGACGGTCGAAAGAGAATTTTTTTTGAAATTTTTGCAGAAATGATCAATTTTTAAAAAATTTTAGCAATATTTTTCAAAATTTTTAATGAATTGCAATTTTGAAATGAATGATTTGTGATTGTGATAGCATTAGTATTTTTCAAGAAATACTGTTATTTGTGATCATGCTATTAGTTAGTCAAATAAGTTGAGTTTTACGAGTTTAGAAGATTGAGCTGTTTTAGGATTGGAATTTAGGAAGGAAAAGTCAATCTGTGGCCTTTGTTGTTCGAGCCAGTAGGTCTAAAATGGGTGGGCCTTATGCACCTTACCACCTAAGATCGTCTGGTCTGGGATGGTATTTCTGAAAGCTCGCTACACGGACAACATCGAAAGTCATGGACAATTCCTTAATGGCCTTTAGAATCTGAATGAGTAAGTACAATTCATTGTGGACAGAAAGTTTGTAATCAAGGGTTCTCTAGAAAGCCATGAATTCCAAAGAACAATTCAATTATGTTTTCACGAACTATCCCACTCTAACTCAAAGAGCAATAAACTTTGAAACTGAACACAGTCAAAAATTGTTTGATTCTTCATTAGAATTTGTTAAAAACTCTCTTGCTTGGGGACAAGCAAGGCACAAGTGTGGGGTGTTTGACAACGCCTAGTGATATCAGGTATTTTAGGCGTTGTTGAGCCCTGTTCTTGATAAAATTATATCAAATATGTCTGGGTATTCTCACTTTTCGTGCCAGGACTTGTTTGGAGAAAAAGAATAGAAATAAGGACTAAAAGCGTGCAAATGGAAGAAGTTGGGAAGGAATGAAAAATCAAGAGAACTCGTACGCGCGCCGCGGGAATTAACCATGCACGACGCGGGCTTAAGGCGGTGGAACACATTCAAATGCTGAAGAAACGGGAAGAGATCAGTACGCGCGCCGCGGATTTCACTTCTGCGCGGCGCGGCTGCGGGAAATTTGCAAGTATAAATAGAAGCATTTCCAGCCGAAAACCCTAGCAAAGACCGGGTGTAAAATCGACCTTGAAGCTCTTTGACTCCAAGATTTCATTTCAGAAGACTAACAATTGGTATTTTATGATTTTTGATTTAATTTCCTTTTAGTAGCAAGTAGTTTTTGCAGCTAAAGTCTTTGGGAGTGACAACCACTGACTTTGAGCACTTAGGTTTCTGATTTTGAAACATTTGGTTACTGTTTTTGTGTTTGGAATTCGGATTTAGTGAATGAGAAGCATTTGGTTACATTTAATCTTAGCTTTTCGGTATTTTCATGCTTGCGTTTGGTTTTGATTGACTGTTTGTGTTTGAATGGTGTTTAGACCTTGTTAGGACTGTTTTCTTTAGCTGAAATCAGTAGCTAATTAGGTTAGTTTGTAAGCATTAAACCTTGGCTAGTAACTGTTCAGTAGGACTTTAGCTAGTGGCTAGTTTATGCTTTGCTTGGTTTTGCTAGTTTGGATGCCTTTGATTGCTTCTGATTCAGAGATGTACCTCTGATTTCAGAAAGTGACTAGGTTCATTTGAGCATAGCTTAGCTTGGTTTGAGTGTTTGATCATTGCTTTTGTTTGCTAGTGATTAGGAAAATAGAAACCAGATCCTCCGACTATAGCTGTGACACTATTAGTTGGTAATCTCTCATCTAGTCTAACCACGAAGCTCCTGTGGATCGACCCTGACTACCGCTATACTAGTGTGTGTTAGGTTTTCTCTTATTTTTGACCGCACGACGACCGCTGCGCTGTCAAATTTTGGCGCCGTTGCCGGGAGCTGTGAGCTTAGATTAGGTGATTTGTAGGATTTAGTTTCTGATTTTGATGTTGATTTTAGTTTGCTGATTTTTGGTATGCGTACATCCTTATGATGGGTGATTACATGTACCCATCAGCTCACAACAACCGAACCCCAAACAACCTATCAACCCACCATGTTGGGCAGACCATCCTTTATCCCAACAATTCCCTCCAAGGCTGACCCCACACCTGGAACCACAATGACAACCGAAGCGGGTGGTTCTGGTTCACAGCCTTTGAGAAAAGAAATCAGGATTGCTCCTCACATGGAGCAAGTCAATCGGGAAAGGGAAGAGGAGTACAGGAAGATCCTTGAAATAAACAGAATCGCCATTGACAACGAGACATGGACTGAGGATCTGATCAAGACCATCGGTTTTACTGATTTCCATGTAAACAACAGGCTTCCACTCAAGAGCCTTGATACAAAGAACAGTAAAGACCTGCAACTCGATCTCCAATACAATCCAAAGACCTTTGCCTTTCTGCAATTTGAAAGGCATGTTCCTAAGGAGAAGGAGAAGTTGACTGAACTCAAGCTCAGGAAAATTGCATTCCATACAAAGTTTATTCAAGCTCCGGCTTATGTATGGAGTGCAAAGAAGATAGTCAAAATAATCTCCATCAAGAATGGAGAAGAATATATGGGTTTTCAGAACCTAAACTTCTTTTTCTTCGTGGTACGGATGAAGAAGAGTCAAGATTCACAATTGCTGACTTTCCAATAATGAATCCTTCGGACTTCATTTCTCTTCTTGACATCCTAAAATTCTCAACAGGAAATGAGTGTGAAGACATGGGGGTCTTCGCAACAGCCAAACATCACATTTCCTCCTTCTTCAGAAACTATCTTCAAAGAATACCCGTTTTGATATTACAGTGGCTGAACTCTTCGGACAATCTCTTGCACCCCCACCAACCACAATAGAAAATTTTGAACATTTGAAAGCTGGGCAGATTGTTGATAAGCCCTGGGCTGTAGTTTTCAAAGGATTGTCCCATGACAATGAAACCATGGTAACCAAATTCTTTGATGTAGACTTCATGGGTCGCTTTCCCAATGAGTCTATCAAACAAGTTCTTACACTGGTCAATAGCTGCTTTGTGAATACCTGGCAAGAGAAGAAGAAGCTGAGAGAACACCTCAACTGGTGGTTGACAGTGAGGTATACTTTGAAGCAGGCATTCATAAAACATCTCCAGCAACAAAGATAGACTTCGGATGCATTTCATACAAAGGGGGAGATTGTTGAAACTATTTGTGATGAAGTGCTCAACTATCCGAAGTATGTCTGCCTAAAGCCCCGAAGTCAAATAAACAATGAAAGACCCCGAAGTCTGAAGACTCTGAAGTGCTGCGCATGGAAGATCCGAAGACTTCAAGACTCTCATCTTGTATTTTGTGTGCACGCGTATAGTACAATACGTGTTGCATGAATCTTCTATCATATTGGCTAGTACATTGATAGGATATTCTCTGTTAAAGTTGTACTATTGGTATCACCGATTATGTATAAATATCAGTGATACCATGCCGTGTAGAAAGGGAGATAACGAGCAATTGTATGTCTACCAAATAGAAAACCCAATTGTAAAACCAAAAATCTAATCAAGCATTCGGCACATGTTATCCATTTCATTCTGTTCATCTAATGTTTTATATTGTTTTACATTGATACGTGATTGTTAAACATTGGAGATATTATTAGAATCCGAGTCTTTACTCTACTCATAATTAATTTCAACACCCAACAACAACATTTCGAGGATAATTAAAACAATCATGTTTAAAAGAAAAATATTTTATTAAACCAGAATTATCCTCAGAACAATGTACTATGCGAATCCATGTCATATGTATCTATAAACTAATAACAAGAACAAATATCTAGCTTAACTCCAAAAGCTGCACGAGCTCCAGATCCAATCCGAATATGCTCCTATGCGACAACATCCTGAATCCTACAGAGTCCGTGCATACAGAGCAAATGTGAGAAACACGTCCTGTATCAAGAAAATAAGGATCAGGTATTCTGGGTTTTAAGATATTACTGAGTTTGCCAAACGGTTTGGCGTTGGAGCATTTTTTTCAATCTTTCTGTGACTGTGTCCCACCTTATGGATTCCCAGTTTGAAACATCGAACAATCGTTCCAGACAATTTGGATCATTTCTTGATGCACCTTAGCAGCTGAATCAATGGAACTATGCTTCTCGATGAACGACTCATACAGAGTCGACATTGAATGCATTTCCACGATTGTCTTATCCGGTTACCCTTTCTATTCATCTGGATGAACAGATCAACGAGTCGAGCTAATGCTAAACTCCCGATCACAAAAGGGAAACCAGTTTTATACTGTTTGCCTATGTATCCCTCAATCTCGAGAACACGCAAACTGGTGCTACTTCCTTCTAGCTTGCAACTTCAAGCTCTTTGAAGATCCTAGTTCGTTCCATTTATTCAACCAGTTCTCGAAACCTTTCCTCAACCAGCTGCGCTAGATTTTCTAACCCCGGGAATTCTAAATCCCTGCGGAACTCGGGGTCAATGATCGATAGCATAAGGGAACGAACTTCCTTGGACTCAATAGTCAAGGAGTCATGCTCATCACAAGCTGCTGTTTGATGCCATGCTTGGGAGCGGACACTCAGTCGGATATGGTTTGCCAGCAAAACTAAGAACTATTCACTAATTGCAAAACCATATCACATAGTCAAGGCCAGTCAGCCTTTCCATATTTAACAGGTGCTTTCTGAAGCTCTCAGAAATGGGTGAAGGAGGGGAAGGAGGAGAATGACACTTTCTTCAGACATATACAAAATTTGAATTTATTAGTTTAAATAATCCTTTAAATAATTACCCAATTTATTATTTAACAAGGCTAGGATCCAAAATACCCCAACTATGCTGTGAAGAGGGATGCCGTAATCACAACATAATGGTCATTAAGGTAGATAAAACACTTATCAATTTCATCTTATGAAATTCCTAGATCTGTTGAGATTTATTGAACTGTTCAATGGCATGTTTAATCTCGGATATGCTCCACTGTTTGTGACTGGGATGCCGAGGATCACAAACTGGATGTGAATAACCATGCAAATTAGCTTGGTACTCTCGGGGTCAATTACCATCTCAAAGTGATGTACCGGTAAACCACACACGCTCCATCAACAATGATAACACTCGAGAAACCCATTGCCACTCTTTATGAACCCCTATTGGTGTGCCGGTAAACCACACACGCTCCACCAACGTTTCATAAGTGCAATGTGTAATTTCAGGGATTAGCATCAAATTCACATTTTTCCTAAAGTAACTAGATTGAGAATTTTTGTAAAGTGTTCTAGTACTTTGATCATTATAATTTTAATGATTAAGCGGTCCTATCAAACCCGTTCGGCTAACGACCCTCCACTGCTCAGGCGAGCGGTGGGTGAGAGTGTACACCCATTAGACCACCATTTTATAGGCAGTCTTCTTATACCCACTTTATAGATCAGCTTCGTGAATGAGGCCTACTAATGATTTGACTAACTAATTTATCTTATACATATAGTATTAACTTTTAATAATATATATAAGATGTATTTTAAACCTTTTAAAATATTCCAGGTTTATCTTTTAATATTTTCAAATTTAACTATTCGATTTAATTATCCTTTAATTAACAATTAATTAAATTAATTAAATCTAGATATTTTAAACATTTTAAAATATTTTAGGATTTATCCTTTAATTTTTGGAAATTTAACCATTAAATTAAAATTAAATTAAATCCCTTAAATTATCTTTTAATTAAAAAATTAATTAAATTAATTCAAATGTAGATAGGTTTCATAAATTAATCAAATTAATTTAAACCTATCTTAAACCCCTAATTTTCAAAAAACAAATAATGGGTTTAAGGTTATCCATTTAATTAAACAATTAAAGTTACCAAAAATAGAAAGCCTTCTAAACCCTATGTAAATTTTGAAATTACCAAGGGGAGGGGCTAGGGTTTCAAGAAACCCTAACCCTAAAATCGATTTGCCCCATTAAGGTTTTAGAAACAATAAAACCCTAAATTTTAGGAAAAACTATTACAACAATTCAACAAGAAAACAACAAAATGCTCTGATACTACTGAAAGGATTTCTGCAATTCAGTTAACTAAAACCTAAGTTCACATGCAACCTATGATGATCTATGTTTTCTTCTAATTGAACATATAACTAATTCCTAAAAAGCCAACAAAATTTTACTAAAGAATAAAAACAGAAAACTAACCTTTAGATTTCTTGGAAGCAAAGCATCAAAATTATCCTGCCTCAAGTGAAGTCACACCCAGGGAACCAAAAGCAGGTCACGAAAATTCCATAGAGTATATGGGAAAATGGCGCAAAAAATAGGTACCCCAGGGTCCCTATTTATAGTCCCAAGCAGATAACCAGATAAGCCGTTAGAGATAAATCTTTTTGAATTCAAATAAGATAAAACTTTATCTTACAATTCAAAACCCTTTATCCTAATATCTAATTATCGAAATTATGGTTTATCCTAACCATAATTTCGCTGACTATAAGAGCTGCCAAAATTGTCACTTACTCAACTGTTGAATAATTCCAATTCAGCCCCTGCACCTTTAATTAATTAAATTAATCACCAAATTAAATCCAATTAATTCCAGATTAATTTATAATTAATTAATATATTATCACTTTAATATATAAACAAACCATATATTTAATTCCTATTGATTTATTAATCACATAATAAATCAACCTTTCTCTCTACCGAACTTTATACCAAACCTCCAGCTATGAGGGCAACCCAAATGGACTTTGCTACTATTAATTAGGTAAATACAAATTATTAGTCATGGCTTAGACACCTAATCCAACGGTTGTTCGATTAGGTGTCTAAGCCATGACTAATAATTTGTATTTACCTAATTATTAATAGCAAAATCCATTTGGGTTGCCTTCATAGCTGGAGGTTTCGTAGAAAGTTTACTAGAGAGAAATGTTGATTTATTATGTGATTAATAAATCAATAGAAATTAAATATATGGTTTATTAATATATTAAAGTGATAATATATTAATTAGAAACTATAGTAATTAATTAGAAATTAATCTAGAATTAATTGGTATTAATTTAACTAATTAAAGATGCAGGGGCTGAATTATAATTATTCAATAGTTTAGTAAGTGACAATTTTGGCAGCTCTTATAGTCAGCGAAATTATGGTTAGGATAAACCATAATTTCGATAATTAGATATTAGGATAAAGGGTTTTGAATTGTAAGATAAAGTTTTATCTTATTTGAATTCAAAAAGATTTATCTCTAACGGCTTATCTGGTTATCTGCTTGGGACTATAAATAGGGACCCTGGGGTACCTATTTTCTGCGCCATTTTCCCATATACTCTATGGAATTTTCGTGACCTGCTTCTGGTTCCCTGGGTGTGATCTCATTTGAGGCAGGACGCTTGTGCTGCTTAGCTTGCTAGAAACAACTAAATGTTAGTTTTTTCTGATTTATTCTTTTAGTTTTTTTTTTGTTTGGCCTTTAAGAATTAGTTACAGGTTCAAAGTAAGAAAACATAGATCATATCTAGGTTGCATGTGAACTTAGGGTTTTAGTTCATAGATTTGCAGAAAACCTTTCAGTGGTATCAGAGCATTTAGTTGTTTTCTTGTTGAATTGGTGTAATAGTTTTTCCTAAAATTTAGGGTTTTATTGCTTCTAAAACCTTAATGGGGCAAATCGATTTTAGGGTTAGGGTTTCTTGAAACCTTAGCCCCTCCCCTTGGTAATTTCGAAATTTACATAGGGTTTAGAAGGCTTTCTATTTTTGGTAACGTTAATTGTTTAATTAAATGGATAACCTTAAACCCATTATTTGTTTTTCGAAAATCTGGGCTTTAAGATATGTTTAAATTAATTTGATTAATTTGTGAAACCTATCTACATTTGAATTAATTTAATTAATTATTTAATTAAAAGATAATTCAAAGATTTAATTTAATTTTAATTTAATGGTTAAATTTCGAAAATTAAAGGATAAATCCTAAAATATTTTAAAATGTTTAAAATATCCAGATTTAATTAATTTAATTAATTGTTAATTAAAGGATAATTAAATTGATTTTAAAGGTTTAATTTAATTTTAAATTTTAATAGTTAAATTTGAAAAAAAAAAATAAAAGATAAACCTGGAATATTTTAAAAGCTTTAAAATACATCTTATATATATTATTAAAAGTTAATACTATATGTATAAGATAAATTGGTTAGTCAAATCATTAGTAGGGCTCATTCACGAAAGTGATCCATAAAGTGGGTATAAGGAGATTGCCTATAAAATGGCGGTCTAATGGGTGTCCACTCTCACCCACCGCTCACCTGATCAGTGGAGGGTCGTTAGCCGAACGGGTTTGATAGGACCGTTTAATCATTAAAAATATAATGATCAAAGTACTAGAACACTTTACAAAAATTCTCAATCTAGTTACATTTAGGAAAAATGTGAATTTGATACTAATCCATGAAATTGCACATTGCACTTTATGAAACGTTGGTGGAACGTATGTGGTTTACCGGCACACCAATATGAGTTTATAAAGAGTGGCAATGGGTTTCCCGGGTCTTATCATTGTTGATGGAACGTGTATAGTTAACCGACACATCAAAATAATAAAAATAAGTTGAATTATGTTTAGAGCTCTTGTGCTTTAAAGCAAAATAAAAATAATAAAAATAAAATATTTTTAAAAATTGTGTACGTATGCATGCATGATAGTTTGTATGGATAAGGATTAGAATATCTTTGGAGACGTGTTAAGCAAAGAAAAAACTGTCCGTACAATTTGAATTGGCGCAATTTTAATTACACCCTAAGAAAACTATAATTACGTCCTATTCTTTTTTTGTGCTTTATGAAAAATGTACTAACAAACTAAATACTTTAGCCGTTCAAAAAAAAATATAAGTTGATTTTTAATTAAATATTCATATGTTGATCTAACTTTTAATATTTCTAATACTCACACATCTATTTTTATTAATAACGGAACTAATCCCTCGGTTTTACATTTTATATAAACATACAAACACACACACAGACTTATGCGAGAGCGCACACACACACACACACACACACACACACACACACACACACACATATATATATATATATATATATATATATATATATATATATATATATATATATATATATATATAAACGATCGGTTGTTGACTCTTCTTAACGTGAGGACTCGTGAGGACACCTTAAAAAATTGAAAAGAAATAATAAAATGGATCATAGTATTATATTAGAGAAAAAAATTCGAAAAAATACTTTTGGATAATTTTTTTTATAATGAACTAATGATCCACAAAAAAAAAATGGATCATTACTGTTTTTCAATGATCCAGTTTTTTTTCCAATTTTTTTGATAATGATATAGTACTGTTCTCGATTTTATCATTTGTATTTTTTTATATATATTTTTTCAATTTTTTAAGGTGTCCTTACAAGTCCTTACCGAAAAAAGAGTCATCACCGGAACGGGACCATATATATATATATATATATATATATATATATATATATATATATATATATATATATATATATATATATATATATATATATATATATATATATATATATATATATATAAAGTAGATTACTATTTTAGGGTGCACTAGTCGTGCTCCTCCATGAGTAAAATATGCACGAGTCGTGCTCCAAGTCAAGGGCAAATTAAAGTTGAAACTTGATGCTAGGCCTATCCATTTAGTATCCAAATAATACCATAAGGTTAATATGATATGAAAACATGAAAAATAATGTTAAATTGAGTAGATGACGTTCCAAGGGTATAATCGTCAGTAACATACAATGTAAATGATAATTGAAAGTAGCAAAGAAGAGAATAAGTTAAGTAATGAATGTCACAACCATATTGTGATATGAGTCTAGTAAGATATGAAGTCAATGGCTTTTACATGTTGTTAAAGTATAATATGTTATTAATAAAATGTGAATAAACTTCTTAGGTACTTAAGAAGTAAAATGGCAATGAATAGGAGAGACGAGGATGGGAATAATTCTAGTTAGACTTCTCTAACTAGTCAAGGTGAGTAATGTGTGGATTTTCTGGAGTACATAGCAAAACCAGTTTTATACAAGATCTTTTGGAGTCAAAATGGTTTTATGGAATTGGAAATGGTTTTATAAAATTGAAAATGGTTTTATGAAATTGTTTGTATAATTTGTATAAAAGACAAATGAGAAATGCAGGGAACCAATGATAATAGAGCCAGTTGGTATGATGAGATGTATCCGGATTAAGGACCACGCATGATGGTCAAAAAACACTACTGGGATGGTACCTCCCGCCACGAAGTAGTTGTCTTAAGGGTACCTTGATGGATGAATTCGTTTTATCTATCAAGGGAGGGAGTAGCTACGGGGACGCTCGTAGGAACATATTATTAAATGAAAGAATACATGGGTGCGCTCGTGTAAGGATACCTATGAGTGCGTTCATAGCAAATTAAATAAAATGAAAATTGGAATGTTTGAAATATGAGAAAATTATTTTGGGTCTAAAACTCATATTATTCATGAGACTTTTTGTCTTACGTATTATTTTTAAAATGCTATGTACTCAGGTAGCAATGAGAAGAAGTAGAAGATGCCTTAGTGAACCAGAAGTCCTAGTCCAACCAAAATATGTACCTAATTGTTTAAATTATGGTAATGTATTGAGCTTGTGACACCCATATTGAAAATGAATTTTTTTTTTAAGAAATCCAGCATGAAAATTGTTTTATTAAAACGTTGTATATGGGACGGTGTGTTTATGTGGGGGTGGGGGGGGGGGGGGATACCAGCGCGCTGTGGCAGTGTCGAACAATTCATTTCAGCATATAATTTTCGTCGACGATTAGTTTTTTTACGACTATTTTTGTTAATAATAAAAATATGATACAATCATATTGTACACGTAATGCTTCAATAAGTTATTTCATCACGACAAATACTTTCTTTGAAATGATTAGTATCTTTCGACAGATAGTGATTAGTTTAAAAAACATCAGAAAAATACAAAAAAATACAAAAATAAAAACCGAGTATAGGTTAATTTGATAAAATTAAATTCTTTCGGCAAATAGTGATTACTTTTAGAAAAGCATCACATAATTACGTTCTTTTGGCACATGATCGTATCGCATAAAAAAAATACCTTTTACGTTTGTGTTTTTAACGAAATAAATAGTTGAGAAATATCTTTACAATTTTTACCATTTTGGGTCTCTTCTAGATCCCGACCGTGCATATATATATATATATATATATATATATATATATATATATATATATATATATATATATATATATATATATATATATATATAGAATCAGGATCGGGTGAGGACTCTTCTTAAAGTGAGGACTTGCGAGGACACCTTAAAAAAATTTTAAAAAAATTTTAAAAAAATATAAATAATAAAATTGATCATAGTACTATATCGGAGAAAAAAAAGATTCAAAAAAAAACTTTTGGATCATTAGTTTTTTTATAATTAAATAATGATCCAAAATAAAAACAGAAAAATTGCATCATTACGTTTTTCAATGATCCAATTTTTTTTTTCAAATTTTTTTTTGATAATGATATAGTACTATTCTAGATTTTATGATTTGTATTTTTTTTATATTTTTTTTCAAATTTTTTAAGGTGTCCTCGCGAGTCCTCACCGAAAAAAGTGTCCTCACCGGAACCGGACCCTATATATATATATATATATATATATATATATATATATATATATATATATATATATATATATATATATATATATATATATATATATAACATCAATCAAAAGTAAAAGGTTTATTTTGTTATTAATGAAACTTAATGGATTGAATATGAAAGATAAAAACTAATAAATAAAAAAATCATATTGATAGGAAAATGATGAGGTTGTGAAAATGAAAACCCACTAACCCTATATCATAGGATGCGTTTAATAGCACCCAATTAATTATTCAACCAGTCAATAAATTCTACGGGTGTACGGATGACATTTTTAGATGACACATAGCATTTTACTCAGGTTTGGCTAAAGAGACATCAACTTTTACCAAAAAGACACCCTAATGATTAGCTATTTGTTTTTTGATTGCTTAATAATTACTAGGTATAATGATTAAATAATAATTAAATTTTAATAATAATATATAATAATTAAAGTTTAATATAACACATATTTTAATAAGATATTTTAATGATGTGGTAATTAATTATCTTATTAAAATTATAATTAAATGGTTATAAAACTAAAATTATATAAAAACAAGAATATATGATTTGTTAAAAAACCAATTAAAATTATATAAAATAATTGTATAAAAAAGATATATAAAAAAGAATTAAAGTTTTATAAAAAATTAATTAAAAAACCCGGCCCAATTAAAATTCAGGTCATTCTTTTGAAAAAACCCGGCCCAATTAAGATCCAGCCCATTCCTTTAAAAGACTTAGAAAACCCTAATCTCCCATTATGATGCAAACCCTAGCCGTCATATGCTCTCCTTCTCTCCCTCTCAACGACTCCGGCGGCCAAACACCACCGCCATCGGCCAGACACCACCGCCATCGGCCAAACACGTCTCCGACAACAACCCACCGGGCCATCCGACCGCCGCATGCACAAGAGACGCCTTTGTCTCTCTCGATCTATGTATCTCAATGTCATTTCTATCTCCGGCGACCACCCACCGGTTCTCTCTCGATGTGTGTTTCTCTCATTCATTCTCTCTCGATGTGTGTTTCTCTCCGGTGGACAGGTGAAGTCGGTGGTGATGCCGGAGATGTGGTCCGACTCTCTGTGTTTCTCTCATCCTTTCTCCTTCTGTCTCTCTGTGTCTCTCGGTATCTCTCAGCATTTTGTTCCCTCTCTTTCTCTCTGAATCTTGTTCTCGGTATGGTGACGGCGGTGTTGACCGGTGGTAGTGGCCGGCGGTATGGTGACTGTGGTGATGAAAAAAGAAGGCTGTGTCTCTTGGTATCTCTCAGCTATTGTATTAACAAACGAAAAATGAAAAATGAAAAGCTATAGTATTAAAAAACGAAAAATGAAAAAGCTACTGACATAATCAGAAAAAGCTGATATTGTCATGAAAATATAAAAAAACTGACATGCAAGAGTTGACTTCTAAACAATAATGTGTCAATTATGTGTTATGATGTCTAAAAGTGTGTCTTTTTAGCAGCACCCTTTACTCAACCATATCCAAATTTTACAACATTATAAATAGATACACAGTTCATAAGTTACAATCATATCTCAATTATAGTTTCTGTAGAAATTTTGGAAGAATACGATAAAAGGTATGTTTTATTTCGAAGTTTTTATAATTAATAAGTTTTAGTAGTTGGTATGATTATAAATTTAAGACGTTAGTCTTTTTTTTATAATTACGTTGTTAATGTTTTATTTGTAGCCGCATTGTTTTGATCATTTAAACATATTTTCAAATACATTATTATATAATTAAATATATTAATTATATAATAAGTTACGTTTATTCTGTCATTAACTAATTATATATATATATATATATATATATATATATATATATATAATTAGTCAATCAAAAGTAAAAGGTTTATTTTGTTATTAATGAAACTTAATGGATTGAATATGAAAGATAAAAACTAATAAATAAAAAAATCATATTGATAGGAAAATGATGACGTTGTGAAAATGAAAACCCATTAACCCTATATCATAGGGTGCGTTTAATAGCATCCAATTAATTATTCAACCAATCAATAAATTCTAGGTGTGTACGGATGACATTTTTAGATGACACATAGCATTTTACTCAACCATATCCAAAGTTTACAACATTATAAGTAGATGCACAGTTCATAAGTTTTAATCATATCTCAATTATAGTTTCTGTAGAATTTTTGGAAGAATACGATAAAAGGTATGTTTTTATTTCGAAGTCTTTATAATTAATAAATTTTAGTCGTTGGTATGAGTATAAATTTAAGACGTTGGTCTTTTTTTATCATTGTTTTGATCATTTAAACATATTTTCAAATACGTTATTATATAACTAAATATATTAGTTATATGATAAGTTACGTTTATTTTGTCATTAACTAATTTTATATCAGACCAACGATATATATGAAATTATTACTAAAACATTATTATATAACGGAAATATTATTAGTTATTTTTTAGTGATGTTAGACTATTTTAACCGTTTAGATAAAGGAGTTATCGTCGGGACTATTAAGGAAGTGAAACATATACCTACTCTTTCAGGTGAGTCATATTGAATTTTCCCAAAATGGGTACATGTCAAAATTATATGATTTTTGATGGTTGTACATTTTTAAAAAGTTTGGTATCAATGACGTTTTGGCATATAGTGACTTAAAGAATATTATTTGTAACAAATTACTACTGTTGGATTTTTATTCAATAATATGCATACTTGGAAAATTAAAACAAATTCTTTTAGAAAATGTTGTAACTTCTCTTCCATTATGTGATATTATTGATTAAAAGAATGAAATTATAACCTAAAGGTTACAATGATATATGTTAGATTATGTTCGGAAACGCACGGTTACTCATTTGAAGGTTTCGGTCGACGCGAATTAGTAATCTCCATGGGTAGCGCCCATTTGATGTCAGAAATGACATCAGAGTTGTAGTTGCAAGCTATAACTCGAGTGATATGCATAGATTCCGGATGTACCACCGACTCCAGGACCGCACTTCCACTGATCCGAGGGGATGCTGAAATCAGCCCAACGGTCAATGGAATTGTTTTGTGCTTTTTCATTCATACCGGAAAACCTACCAAGGGTTAAGTATGTTCTAACAGAAGCCGCAGAGAGTTACAGATTTAACGGAAACAAATTTGTGATTATTGACAATATAATTGGAACATGGAAACTATTGATATATAAATGAGTTTTCTTAAACTATAAGAAACACCATATATTTTGATATTACCGAAATTTACATTTGATCAAGGATTTTTGAATATTTTATTATTTCGTAAACTCATGAGCTCACCAGGTGTAAAAGCCTGACCCTTTTTATAAATCAATGTGTATCCAAGTTCAGGAGCTATTATGGGGACTAGCAAGGGTAAGGATAAGATACCCTAGACCAGATATAGGAGTCTGGAAGGAGGATGTATTTTGGAAGATAGTATTTTGATGTAATAAAGTAATGCCCGTGTTTGTAGGCTCGTTTAGCCATATGGATTTTGCTTCCAACTTAGCTTACTCTGAAAATGAAATAAAACGTTTAAAGTTTTTTGAATTTCTGTCTTCCAAGAAATGAGGGCGTTACATAAAGTATTTAGATCTAATAATGGAACTATATTTGTAAATTTAAAGGTAAATCAGTTTTTTCTGAAAATAATGGGGTAGTTGATCAAACATTTTATGTTAACACTCTACAATAGAATACTATTGTGGAGAGGAAACAAAAACACTTAAGGAATGTTGTTTGGTATTTATTGTTTCAGTCAAACCTACAATTAATTTAGGGGATGATACTGCTCTTACTGTCTCCTTCTTAATTAATAGAAATCCTAGGGCTACTTTGAATGGAAAATATCGTTTTGATATTGCTTATAAACAAAAACCTAATGTAGGGTTTTTATGTGTTTTTGGTTGCTTGTGCTTCGCCACTACTTAACGCATCTAATGAGTATTCAGCTTGTCAGAAAAACCTAATGTAGGGTTTTTATGTGTTTTTGGTTGCTTGTGCTTTGCCATTACTTAACGTGTCTGATGAGTATTCGTCTTGTCAGATAAGCTTGTTTTAATCAGTGTTGTAAAACTCAACCTACTCAGCCGAGTACTTGGGAGTACTCAGAAGACGGTCATTTACTGAGGCAATTCATAGACTCTTGGCCAAATTACTCAGAATCGGTCAAACTCGGTCGAATGGTCAAAATTAACTTTAAATGGAAAAAATCAAGAATTTCACTATTTAGTATGTATATTTTATAAATTATCTATCATTATAACCATAAAATAAAGTAAATTTGCGAGATAACTTTACCTTAAATATTTTCCCCTCTCACACTCTCACCTTCAAGAATTTCAAGAGTAAAATGTTTATTATTGAACTAGTTTAACATTCCAACATGTACATTTTTATTGATATTTTCCTATTTTGTTATAAACATGATCACATTTTGATATTTTTCATATATAAAATTTATTTAAAATTAATTGTTTGACAATTCACCCTATCCGGGCACTCCTTGAGTACTTCCCACGTAGGCTGAGCACTCGCTACTCCCTACTTAACCACCCGTGTATCGAGTAGTAAGTTATGCAACATTGGTTTTAAATGGTTATTCTAGTGCTAAAAAGCTTATAAACTTTTATCCTTTGACACATCTAATGTTTTCTTTTTCTAGAAATATGGAGTCCTATGAAACAATTAAGAAACAATTAATTCGTCCAAAATGTCTTCTACTTCAAATTCAATTATTGATGCTCGTGAGGGTTTTAATCATGTTAAGTTTTAGATAGTATCTATAAAATATTATAAGTAAATCGATTGGTACTGTAAATTACGATGATGGTAAAGTTACTAGGAATAGTATGATAATTCAGTCTCGGGAAATGGATAGCAAGAGGGTCCACACAACCGTTCCTCTTGAGCTGTCTAGGTCAGATAATGTAGACCATTTAATGTATAAGGAAAGCACAACTACGTAAAAAACTGAATCAGAATCCTTTAGTGTGGGTGATGTTCATGTCATATCACAGTTCTGTCTTAGGAGTTCTAGTAGGAACACAGAGATTCCTTCTAAATTTAGTGAGTATGTTATAGAAGTTAAACATAAGTTTAGCATCAAAAAGCTTATTGGTCATGTTAAACCGAACCAAAAGTCTATATGGTTTACATCTAGCTTAAAAAAATTTGTTGAACCCGTATGTTTTTAAAGCATCTACAAATCCACATTGAATTATAGTTATCAATAAGGAAATACAAGCTCTAAATCTGAATGGAACTTGGTTTATCACTCACTTACCTGATAGGAGAGAATTCACTAGTTGTAGGTGGGTGTATAAAATTAAGTATAAGTCAAATGGTGAAATCAGTTGTTTTAAAGCTAGACTTTTTGCTAACAGGTATAATCAAAGGGAGGGTCTTGATTTCGATGAAACCTTCTCTCTCGTTGAAAAGTTGGTTACCAATAAGGTGTGTTATCAGTAGGATGTTAATGTAGATTTGAAACTTTATCAACTTGATATTGATAATTCTTTTTATATGGTTCCATTGTGTAGTAAGTTTATATGTCTTTTCCTTAAAGATATTTTGCAAATAATGATAAAAGGATGTGTGAGTTGGTTCAGTCCTTATTTGGTCTTAAACAAGAACCTCGTAAATGGAATGAAAAATCGACTTCTTCTTTGCTAGAGTATGAATTTCTTCAAAGTAAAACAAAATTTCTTTTTATACTAACAAAGTGGTGATGTGTTCTAGTTTTGCTCGTATATGTAGATGGTGTTATTTTGACAGTTAAATGTGAGGTATTCTAACATATTTTTAGACATAGTTTGATACTTCAAATGGTTTATGTTTATCTCAAAGAAAGTATTGCTTAAAATTGTTGTTTGAGTTTGGACTCTTGTCATCTAAACCTATTATTGGTCAATCAAATTTAAACGTTGTATCCAATGGTGAGGGAGAAGGTTATTGTAACACCCCGTTCCATATACAATATTTTAATAAAACAATTTATGTGCTAAATTTCCCATAAAAATTTTTCAATTTCAATATGGGGTGTCACAAGATCAATACATTACCATAATTTAAGGAAGTAGGTACATACTCTGATCAATCTAGGAATCCTGTTCCTCTAACGCATCATCTACCCTTACCCATTGCTACCTGAGTACATAGCATAAAAAAATACATAAGGCATAAAGCCTCGTGAGTAATATGGGTTTTAGACCCAAAATAATTTCTCATATTTCAAACATTCTAAAATTTCATATTATTTAATTCCCTATGAGCGCACCCATAGGTATTCTTTCACATTTGGTAGCCTGTTCCTATGAGCGCATCTGTAAGTTTTATATGAGACACACCCGTATAACTCCTCCCTTGATAGCATGAAACGAATTCATCCATCAAGGTACCAATTAGACAACTATTTCACGACGGGAGGTACCATCCCAGTAGTGTCTTTTGACCACCCCTACCGTAGCAGGCTGTGATCTTTATCCGGATACTTCTCAACTCATCAACACGGCTCAATCACTTTATTAATTTCCTGTATTTCTCATTTATCTTTTGTATACATTATACTTACTATTTCATAGTATCATTTCCAATTTCACAAAACCGTTTCTAATTCCATAAAGCCATTTACATTTCCATTAAACCATTTTAATTTCCATAAAACCATTTTGACTCCCAAAACATTGTGTATAAAATTCATTTGTTTGTATAAAACCCATTTTGCTATGTACTTAAAAATCCACACATTACTCACCTTAGCTACTTAGAGAAGTCTAACTAGGATTACTCCACTCGATTTCCCTTCCATTCCACAAATTTACTCCTTAATTACCTAAGGAGTTCATTAAGATTTTATTAAAACATTTAAGTCTTAACAACATGTAAATACCACTTAATCCACCCTAATATACTTATTTTTATGTTTTCAAACTATATTAAACATATACCAATGGTTAAGGGGTCAAACTACTCAAATCGGGTCATAATGAGAGTGAATTGCATAAATTCGGGTCACACGGGTCGTGTAGGGGTCATACGAGGTCATGTAAGGCTTCCAAGATGTCCAAACCTTCTGCCCCAGGTTACACGGGTCGTGCTAAGACAACAAAGGTCGTGTAACTCTCTGCAGACCCCATTTTTAGCTCCAGATTTTTGTTCGTTTTTTGCAATTTTAGTTCATTTCTTGGTTCCGTTTGTTTCCAAACTTAACGAAACTTTACCAATAGGTTATATTAACCTTCTAACATGTTAAGAACATATTTTTAATCCCATTAAGTCTTATTTAGTCCATGGCTTAATGGTTAAGACCATAGGACGTCACAAGAGCTCTAAGGAGGCTCATATGCGCATCGACTCGAATTATAAAGTCCAGTTTTGTCCATTTTATATCCATACATTTATATAACTAATGGGTGACTTAATTTAGGGTTTTACAACCCAAAAAATATCTCAAATTATTACCAACCTCATAACTTCACTCACTAACTCCTATGGGTTTCATCTATGGAATCACCAATTCCATTCCACCCAACAAATTTCAGTTTTTATTCAAACTTCCATTTTATTAATTGAAATTCTTAGGAAACCACTTCCAATGGTTTCTTCATACATAAACATCATTTATGACTCATTACATGACTAAAACCATCATCTTAAACATGTTTTTAAATCCATGGAATCATTTGATTCCAAGTTTTTCCCAAAAATCTCCATTTTTAACATTTTTATATAAAAACTGAAATTACTCAAATTTATCAACTAGGAATGATTTATTACTTCTATTATTACATATTAGACTTATTAAGAACCATTAAAACCAACTTGTTCTTACAACCCCGTTAGTTAGGGTTCTTGAGCTCAAATTTCCATTTCTTGATTTTTAACACATTCAATGGTTACACTAGGTTTATATGATCACTAAGACACAAATTAAGGCTAGGAATCATAGGATAATCCTCCTCTAGCCACAGAAATTTCGAAGCTACAGTAACCCATCCACGGGAAATGGGTTAAAGAACCCTAAAAACATGTTTACTAACCAGTTGAAACATGAATGAGTAGGATCTAGATACAAAAAATGTGGATTAAGAATAACAAACAAGAACACACAATTTGTAGAACAGATGTCGAATGACTATAATGCAACTCAAGAACAATTCAAAGAGAACTATTCTGTATGAGGGCCGTAAAAAGAGATTACAAAAGTTAACCCTCAAAATCGGTACATGCGGCTATAAATAACAAACTAAGTATGGAAGGAAAGGCCTATTCCATAACTATCGCTAATCTAAAGGCATAAAATCAGGAACAGAATCATAACTAAAAGCATAAGATCAACGCCACATTGTAACCGCAATTGACTCAATCAGATTTGATCTAACAATTTCCCCCTTTGAGTCAAATTGTGATGGTGCATTATGCTTTGTCTTCAGATTTCGCATCAACTTGTCTTTCAAACACCTTCGGAATCATGGAAAGGATTTTCTTGCGAAATGTTATGTACCATTCCAACATGTTGCTGAAGCATATCTTATCATCAGCAGTGTTGGCGCGATGTTTGTTGGTGATATAAAGAATATATTCCAGTACCAGTGTTTTATGCAGATGTTTGTCGGTGAGATAGAAAATCTTTTTGTGGGAGACAAGCCCTTCCTTTGAATTGAAAGCCATACTCTAATTGAAATTGGCAATTCTTCCGATGCTTCGCTTGCTGAGGTTTTTGGGAGGAGGTTGCTTTACACTTAATGGGGTCTTGTCCAGGACAGTAGCGACTTCAACATCCAGTTTCGCAACTTCCAGGATGTAGTACCCAATCATTCTTTTGAGATGATCGGAAAGAGGATGATACTTTTCTTCTCTCGAGAGGATATTGAACAGTGAAATCCAATCGAATAGATTCATGAATGGTAGATCAGCAAAAGAGAATTCAATATGTTCTTTATCTTCACCTCTGAATGCCAAAAATCTAGGGTTCTTGAAGGGAACATTAACCTCTGGAAGACGAGGAGTCAAATGTACGATCTTCTTCAGACTCCAAGTGATATGCTGAGCAAGAGAGTTGTTCAAATAAAAGGTGAAGAGCATATCATTCACTTCTGAACTGGAAAGACGAGTATTGATTAGTTCCTCAAAGCCTCAGAACAGAAATGCTTTTGCAGTCATCGGAAAGTCATATTGAGAGTTTACGTCATTGCTTGTGTCAAAAGAACAAACTGGTTGAAGCCAGTTCTCCACAGGCTCAGTAATGGCTTCCTTTCTCATCCTTTTATAATGCCAGCCAGGAAACAATGACATTTGAGTTTTCAACAGCAGTTCAGCCTCTCTCATTGCGGCTTCCTTAGCATCAAGTTTGCGAGTGAGGTCGAGGATATCATCAATTTCCTTGTCTCTGGCTTCCCTAGTAATTTTTGCTGCATCATCAAGATCATCATCATCTTCTTCTTCATACTCTACTATCTTCTTATCTTTGCGCTTTGTATGGTCAGATGAGGAGGGACCAGCATCCCCTCCAGTGTTTATCCTATCGAACCAATCAGAATCTGGATTCTGAGTCGAAGTTGGATTTTCAAAGTTAGACTGATTCTTGTCCTTTTTTGAGTGATCATCTTTGGTTGGAGTTTCTTCATAGTTCGTTTCTCCCCCTTGTTTCGGACTGGCAACGCCTTTTGAAACACCTTTTAATGCCGCAAGAAGAGTAAACACAGGATGAAGCTTATTTGTTAGATGTCTGCGAACATGAGGAGTAAGGACAGGATCGTTTTCTTCAACCAAGCGACGAAGAAAAGAGTCGATTTCTGAAACACGATTTCGAAGAGCTTTGTTGTGAGAAACGGCAGAGGTCAAAACAGCCGTTGTATGCTTTATGTCGGATTTGAGGACTTGAATTTTCATCGTTTTGGATGCCAGCTGATCCATGACGTCATTCTCCATTTCAAAATCTTTCTATAGTTGCCCCATCTTTGCCTCGAGGGAAGAAGGAAGATCCGAAGAGTCCTTCTTGATTTCCGAACGGGTGGAGGAAAGTTCCTCTCTTTCCTTTTTAAGGACATCTGTAAAGTTAGAAATAACCTTTTGCATAGAGGTATTGTTTCGCTCATGACAATCTTGGAAATCCTGCATGAATTTAAGAACATCAGTTTTCATGTGACCAACAGCGGTCGAGGATTCCATTATTTTCTTATCAGTTTTCTCCGTCATAGAATCAAAGTCTAGCAACAGATTGTCATTCCAGTTAACCAGATTTTCCACAGACTTTTGATGAGCATCCAACTGGGACTGCCAGTCGGAATCGGATGGGCGTGATGTGGATTTAAGAAGCAAATCCAACTTCTCAGAGATTTCCTTGAATTAGGAATTCACCATCGGAAAAACTGTACTGTTGGATTTGAACTTAATGGTAGATGGTGATTCAA
Source organism: Cichorium intybus (assembly GCA_023525715.1). Classification (NCBI taxonomy): domain Eukaryota; kingdom Viridiplantae; phylum Streptophyta; class Magnoliopsida; order Asterales; family Asteraceae; genus Cichorium; species Cichorium intybus. Next base: position 5,605,297 of record CM042010.1, read on the forward strand.
GAAAATCTGAAAGGTCATCCTGGTCATCGTTATACAGGATGTTGTCATCATCAGATGGAGGATCATTGTGAGGTGGAGTCGGAATTGCATGTTGTTTGGGAGTTGGTGATGGAGACGGGGATTTATGAGTGTTTGTGTTTTGGATTGGAGATCGTTGAGGTGTGGATTTTTTACCAGAGTGAGGAGTAATGATTGGAGTGGTATCAGGAGGTGGGGATGGAGGTAATTGAGATGTATGTGCGATGCGTTCGCCGTCATCATTATCACGCTGATCATCTTGCTGAGGGTTGTCAAGAGGATGATCATCTGTGTTGAAAAATACGATAACTGATCTCCACGAATAAGGTTTTTAAACCGATTACTGTGTGACAGATATGTATTTTATCTATAATATGCGGAATAAATAAGAGTTGCGGAATAAATATAAACTAAAACTAAGTTACTGAAAGCTGTAAATAAATAAAATAAAGCGGTAAATTTAATCTAGACAGTATTTAAATGGACAGAAAGCGGTAAATAGAGTAAATGTTAGAAGTTAGAGGTTAGATGTAATAAACGCCATTATCAACGATAAAGTGTTTTTACAATAAATAAAAAGGTTAGAAGTTAGTAGTTAGAAGTTAGATGTCTTGGTTAAATACAGTCCACATATGTTTTCGTTGTTGTTACGGTTCAATTTGTATGTCTTGGATTTTTAGTACAATTGATTTATACAGGTTTAAATAAATCAATAACAGCACAGGTAAATTATTGGAATTATAATTTCAAAAGAACTTATCGATAGCAGATGAAGATGGTGATTTTCTTTGAAGCGTCGATTCTTGTTCTTTGCTCGGTTTTCCTTGCTGAATGGTTTTTCTTCGGTTTTGTGTTGTTTTGGACATGGGTTTGCTTGAGTGTGTGTATTGTAGTTGTATTGATGCTATATGGGTTTGGTGTCGGGTGGAGGTTTTGTTTGGTGTCGGGTAGAGGTTGTTTAGAGGTTTGAAGCTTTGGTGTCGGGAGGAGGTTTTGTTTCTTGCGGTTATATGGTTTGGTTTTTTGTAGAAAGATTCAGAAATTTGAGTGTCTTGAGGTGTTTGGTCGTGGGTTTCTTTGAGTATATGTGAGTATATGTGTAAGGTTTTATTGAGTGTTGTAAGAATGGAAAGAGGTGAGCTTCTTATTTATAGTTGCTGAGAACAGGCTTCGCGTCGCGACCAGTAGTCCCGTCGCGTCGCGAGGGTGCGTTTGTCGTGTTGCTTTTGGTCGGCCACTGGTTAGTGCGTTGTGTTGGTAGTCTCGCGATTGAAAAGTTGGTGGTGTCGCGTTCACTGGGCTTCGCGTCGCGACCATGCTTCCCGTCGCGTCGCGATTGCTGTAGCAATCTGAATTCGTGTGTTTTGTTTTTCTTCACGTCGCGACCGTGGTGTCTGTCGCGTCGTGATTGTTGTAGCTGGAAAAATTCTTTGATTTTAAGAATATTTTCTTTTTATCTTGTTCAATCTTGAATCCATGCAACCTGAAATACTGATAATATTTGTTAAAAACATTTCGACTTATTTCAGTGATGGTCACATAAAAACATAAAAACATTATTCAAGAATTTCCCCCTATGTGATCATTTATTGAAATGAGGAGAAAAATGTTTGATTGAATATTCTTTGAAATTTGGATAGGACATTTATAAAACCATATCACTTGTTTTGAAAAAGGTGACTAGATTTTACTTATGTTTTGAAAAATATTTGTCAAGAATATTTGTTTCTGAATCAAAGTTTCATGTTCAATAATCAAAGGGTTTTTGTATATGTACTTTCATAATATTCCTTAAGATTTTATAACATTTATAAAGACGACAAGTGATCTTAATATGTCGATTCAGATGAACTCTCATAGGTATAGCTCACACTTGACTGAGGTGTTTTGGTTGTTCTGGGTGCAGAACTGGTGTATAATCACTAAAGATGATTGATATCTCTCAGTTTGAAGGTGTTGACTTATGCTTAATATGGATTTATACCTATATACTTTAGTCACTTGGTCTTCATATTAGATAATCAATCACATAAGACTGGTTTCGGCATTACTCTGAGGGTTTCTTCATTCATGCCATTGATGTTCACTCTCTCTCCGTCGGGAAATACATGTAGAGGGGTTTAGAAATTTTCATAGTGCATATTGCAACTAAGAATATTCAATTTATGAAGGCTACAGTATCCCGGTAAGTCTTTGGTTTTGACAGCTATATTTGATAAAGCTTTTGAGAATTCGTTGTTTGAGAGATGTTTGTCTTTATGGATTGTTGTAATAACTCTTCTTTTGCTTTGGTGAAGTGTTCACCTTTGTTTTATCTTTTCTTGATTTTTGCGAATACCTTTTGTGTAAAAGATATCTGATGTGGTTACCAGTTGTGATTTGTTGACATCATTTGTTTGATATGACTTTGCGTTTTGAGATTTTGAGTTTTCTTCTGGTTTTCTTGGATATGACTTTGTCGTTTCTTCAATTGTCAGATTCGTTATGCCAGATGATGAATCTTTTCTTTGAAGTGGTTTGATTGAGGATAGGGAAAGGTGATATAATAGACAGTTTGTCTAATATATAAAGAAAATGATTGTATCGTCCCTGGTCATTTTGATATCTAAGCAAAAATGAGACTAGCATCACGGTATAAGAGTATAAATCCTATAAGTCACAATGAAAACACCTTTGCTCACAGAAATGAATTCCACTTAGCAGTTGAAGACGAGACACAACTTCTCACATGGGTTTGGTTTTCATCTGAATCTCCTGATCTTATGTCCCTTAATAGATAAAATCGTTATAATTGAAATAAATTCAAAGGGAATAGGAGAATGTTCATAACGAAAATTTTGAGATTTGAACCTTCTCTTTAATTTAAGAATCAATATGACTGAGAACATTCATCGAGCATAAGTATCTGAAAATTTAGTCAAGAGGATGTTAATCACATGGTTTTATAAAAACTTTTAAAAAGATAAAACTTTATTCAATTTTTTTTTGTGATTTTTGATTATGTGGATGTTTTTTTTTGAAAAATTTGGTTTGGGGGTGAGAATGGGGTAACGAGAGTTCCCCCATAAATGATGCACTGGGATTATTTTGGATAGGTAGATTGGGATTGTTTAAAGAGGAATTTGGTTTTGGTGGTTCTCCCATAAATGATGCATTGGGATCATTTGGACAGGTGGATTGGGGTGTTTTAGGAGAGTTCTGGTTTTGGTGGTTCCCCCATAAATGATGCATTGGGATCATTTTGGTTTGATTGTGAAGTTTCTGCATCGGAGGTAGTGTGGGTTTGAAGTCTTGTAGAAGGCTATGGTTTGTTGTCATATGCTTGGAACGGCCACTATCGATATACCATGTATCATCCTTAGGCTCTCCAGCACAAAGTGCCTGCAATTAGACAGAAAGTTTAGGTACCCAAACCATGGTGGGTCCTGATTTGTTAATGGTTTTTGATAATCTGAAATCATTATGGTTTCTGTTAATTGGACGAAGTGGTTGAGGCTTGATTTGACTTATCAGATTTTCCCAATTTAAGATTTGTTTTTGAAAACCTTTCATTTGGAAAGATTTCTGATTGTGTGAAAAGTATCCTATATGTGAAGTTCTGTTTGATAACCTTTCTTTGTATCTGGGATTTTGATGATTTTGAAAAACATTATGATGATGGAATGGATTTTGGTGAAATGATGGTTTCTGAAAGTTCCCTGAGAGATTGAAGTTTATCTCTTGAAAGCGATTTTGAATTGGTTTTTGAAAAGGTTTTTGTTTTGGATTAAAGGTTTGTTTTGTGGCAAGGAGGCTGGTTTCAATGGTTTCTTTTGGGTTTGTTTGAAAACTTTGGGTTCGCCTTTTTGAAGAGCAATTGGTTTAGAGGTACTGCCTTTCTTGTAAAAGGAGTTTGCTCTATTCAAAAAGTCTTTAAGTTTGGAGTTTTGGTTGGTAATTTGGATTTGGTGGGTTGAAGACCTATTAGTGAAAGATCTTTTGGAAACAGTGAAATCAGTATCATCTGGGTTACAGTTGATAACTGTTTCGTCGTCTGAATTTTCCTCATTAACAGATGTGGATAGATCTGTTAGAGTTGATTCAGAGTTTTCACTGTTAGTCCTGGTTTCTTGTTTGGCTTGTTCGATTTCGAAGGATTCTCTTCCTAATCCAGGTCTGTAATTTGTATCGATTTTGCCAGATCCTAAGGATGTTGCTTTGATGAAAATATCATCACTTAGCTTTCTAGCAAGATTGATATAATCCAGTTTTCCTTGAAATCTTTGATTCTCGGATTCAAGAAGTTTGATTTGTTTTGAAGAATCATCTAGTTTTAGAATCAAACTAGTGTTTTTGTCAGTTAACTCTTGAATTTTTTGTTTTAACTGAAGGACTTCTATTTCTAAGGCATCTTTTATTTCAGATGGAAAAACAGATTGATTTTTTATTTCTAAGTCCCTTTTTTGTTTTATAGCTTCATTTAGTTGATCTAAGACGTGATTATATTCTTCTGATTTTCGTTCGACGTCTCTTTCAAGTTTGTCTCTAGTCATTGTTGATTCTCCAAATCTGAGTTGCAAGGTTTGTAATTCAGATTTGCAGAAATCAGATTTGACTATTGTGTCATGATATAGTTTGAGATCAGCTTTCAAACTGTTCTCAATCTTAGTCATGTGGGACTCAAATGGTGTTTTTGAAAGACCGATTTCTGAGATCATAGACCATACCTGACCGATGACATATGGAGCTCTTGAGTAGGTTGTGGAAGACATTTTTGGGTTGTGTTTTTTTTTTGAAAATTTTAAGATTTTAATTTTTTTAATTTTTTTTTGAAAGGATTTTGAACAAGTGATATTAAAATGAAATTTTTAAGGAAAACTTATTGGTTGGTTATAAAAACGCTACACAAATAAAGTTTTCGACAAAAATTTCAGACTAAATCACACGAGCTCTGATACCAATTGTTGAAAAATACGATAACTGATCTCCACGAATAAGGTTTTTAAACCGATTACTGTGTGACAGATATGTATTTTATCTATAATATGCGGAATAAATAAGAGTTGCGGAATAAATATAAACTAAAACTAAGTTACTGAAAGCTGTAAATAAATAAAATAAAGCGGTAAATTTAATCTAGACAGTATTTAAATGGACAGAAAGCGGTAAATAGAGTAAATGTTAGAAGTTAGAGGTTAGATGTAATAAACGCCATTATCAACGATAAAATGTTTTTACAATAAATAAAAAGGTTAGAAGTTAGTAGTTAGAAGTTAGATGTCTTGGTTAAATACAGTCCACATATGTTTTCGTTGTTGTCACGGTTCAATTTGTATGTCTTGGATTTTAAGTACAATTTATTTATACAGGTTTAAATAAATCAATAACAGCACAGGTAAATTATTGGAATTATAATTTCAAAAGAACTTATCGATAGCAGATGAAGATGGTGATTTTCTTTGAAGCGTCGATTCTTGTTCTTTGCTCGGTTTTCCTTGCTAAATGGTTTTTCTTCGGTTTTGTGTTGGTTTGGACGTGGGTTTGCTTGAGTGTGTGTATTGTAGTTGTATTGATGCTGTATGGGTTTGGTGTCGGGTGGAGGTTTTGTTTGGTGTCGGGTAGAGGTTGTTTAGAGGTTTGATGCTTTGGTGTCGGGAGGAGGTTTTGTTTCTTGCGGTTATATGGTTTGGTTTTTTGTAAAAAGATTCAGAAATTTGAGTGTCTTGAGGTGTTTGGTCGTGGGTTTCTTTGAGTATATGTGAGTATATGTGTAAGGTTTTATTGAGTGTTGTAAGAATGGCAAGAGGTGAGCTTCTTATTTATAGTTGCTGAGAACAGGCTTCGCGTCGCGACCAGTAGTCCCGTCGCGTCGCGAGGGTGCGTTTGTCGTGTTGCTTTTGGTCGGCCACTGGTTAGTGCGTTGTGTTGGTAGTCTCGCGATTGAAAAGTTGGTGGTGTCGCGTTCACTGGGCTTCGCGTCGCGACCATGCTTCCCGTCGCGTCGCGATTGCTGTAGCAATCTGAATTCGTGTGTTTTGTTTTTCTTCACGTCGCGACCGTGGTGTCTGTCGCGTCGTGATTGCTGTAGCTGGAAAAATTCTTTGATTTTAATAATATTTTCTTTTTATCTTATTCAATCTTGAATCCATGCAACCTGAAATACTGATAATATTTGTTAAAAACATTTCGACTTATTTCAGTGATGGTCACATAAAAACATAAAAACATTATTCAACAATCTGAATGCTCATCATCGAAAAGGTGGGTTAGAATTGCTTTTCGAATTCGTTTGGGCCGCTTGGGCTGTTTTTCAGTATCAGAAACCACTCCCTTTCCTTTGCGTTTCACCACCTTTTTCGGATTAGCAAGCCTATCAAAGGCTTCTTGATGCATCCAGGTTGCGAACACCTGACTGATTGTTTAGATAGTAATCCACAATACACTTCACTGTTTTCGGAACGCGGTCTGTCATTGTCAGTGGAATCGAACCTATGAAATCAAACTCCTCAGCTTTGGTAGTTGTGAATGAGGCTGTGGGAAGAGTCGGAATGACTGCCATCGCGGAGTCAGTCATGATATGAAGGTTATGTTGGGAAATAGCGCGGTCCACCACAATCTACCAAAAGCGAGCATAAGAAATCTCAGTGTGCATATGCCTGTAATTAACGCTTTCGGCGAATTGACTCCAAAGAATATAGCCATAGTCGAGATTGATATCGTAGTACAGGCCATAGAAAAGGGAGTAGAAAAGCTTACTTGCACTGTCAGTGCCGGTTGTTCGTTCAGAGAAGCTCTTGAACAGTATCTTGAATAAAAAATTCCATAGAGGAGGAAGACCTTTCTTCGTGAACTTTGATAACTGAGTGATGTCTCCCTTTTAGCCTAACTGATTAACAGCCTTGGAAGAGCGGCAGGCCAAAGAGATTCAGGATCGACTAGATCACCCTTGTCAGTAAACCCTAACAGTCTTCCAAAACGAGATTTGGAACTATGGGTTTTTACCGATCCAACTTCAAAAGTGACAATCTCCTTGGATTTGTTGTAAAACGCTGACGAGTATGCGGAAGAGAGATAAACGATTGGAACCACTGCAGATTCAGTCAAAGATTTTGAAATTCTTGAATACTTGAGGCATTCGATCATCAGACGAAGGTCTTCGTTGTACTTTGACGAGTTGAGATCGATGATCATGTTTTGGTTTCCCTTAATCTTCAGCATGAGAGTGGATGAAGCGTTTTCATTTGCAGAAGATGAACCTACCATTGATGAATACTTGAAGCTAGAACGAGCACCGAGAGAGATTTGCGTATGCATTTGAGAGTTGGGAGAGCAGAAAAGAGGAATAAAGTCATCAAGAAAGACTTTATAGGCCTGGAAATTAAACGATGAGAGAGAAGATTCCAAGAAAGCCGTTTCCGTTTCCCCAAATATCTTAGTGAAATGATGATTCGCCCCCAAATCACGCTGTGTCAGGCGCGTGAAAAGCGAAAAATCAGTCAAACAGACTGTGACGTTGTAACTGACACGCATTGATGATATCAGAAAAAAAATTCAAATGTTCACGCCTGAAAAGACGTATCGTCTACATCATCAAAAAGTTAACTTATCATAATGAAACCAGAGTTAGGAAAATCAATATTGATTTTCATGCAAGGGTGTGCCAATAAATAGGAATAAAGCAAATAAATTTCTGAGGAATCGGTGATGTGGGAGTGACATAAAAGCAGATGGATCCCGGGCAACGATCTCTTCCTTTGGAATCAAGAGAGATTCGGAAGTGCGTGTGTGGTTTCCCGTTAAACTACGATCAGATGATTATTAAGAATCATTGAAAGGCATCTTTTAACTTTTTGGTTCTATAGGGTTGGTTTGGCCTGTTTCAGATTCCGAAACGTGAGAAATGTTCGGAATCGGAAAGAGGTTACTAGTTGGACCAGTGTAATCATAAAAAACAAGTAAAGTGGATAAGTATTTAGTGGATTAAATGATTTTAGGGTTTCATTCGAAAATGATTTTAGGGTCTCAAAAAAAAAAAAACTGGATCTTTGGGGTAGAAATAACTTAGGTCGAGTTAATTTCATAAAGATCACTCAAAAAAAAGAAAGAGTTTTAGATTTCACAATTGAATCCGTCAATTCCAAGTGGATTAAATGATTTTAGGGTTTCATTCGAAATTATGGTGATAATATTTTCGAAATCATTAACACAGTTATTGTGAAACCATCAGTTCTCAGTGGTTGTGCTGAAAACCTTCATAAGGGTTACGTTTATATGAAAGTGAATACGATGGAGAAATGTGAGGTTGGTAAAGAAGGGTTTTTGAGTCTCACAGCGCATCATGGTAACTTTGATTTGCGATCTTTGACTAGAGTTTCTGAAGACATATATCGAAATGGTTTTAATTTCGATAATCATCGAACTTCATTCTTTGTACAAGAATAAGTACAAAGAGTTTTATCCGTCAATTCAAGGTCACAGAAAAAAATTAAAATATTTTTGAGTTTTTTAAAAAAAAATTTGGAGTAAAAAATAGAAACACGCGTCATGAAGATTGATGTGAAGTCTATTGACGTTGACGTCGGTCATCATAATAACTCATTGAATGCTCAGGCGAATATGTTGGAAACGTCCAATCAGGCGTCTAATCAGCCGTCGCTGCGTTAATGCAGCGCATTAATGACGCAGAAGACATCATAACTCCAAAATGGAATTTAATATCTATAATTGGGAAGCCAAATCGGTGTCATTTCTGCCTATAAAAGGAGAATCTTTTAGGAGCAAAAACACACATCAAAGGAAAGAAAAAAATCATCATAAGGATACACAAATGGCTCTTCGTCCCTACAACCGTTTCGACAAGGTGGAGGTCAAAATGCATGAGGGAGAGTACGCGGGTGGCATCTACGGCGGAGTGATCATGGGTGTGTGGAATCATCGCTACGAAGTGAAGATGACCACACTCAATGATGGTGAGAATGGTGGTCCACTGACCGTCCACACTAGTTATCCCTACTTGCAGCCTGTCCCACCAAGAGTCTTGGTGGAGTACAAACAATTCGACCTCATAGAGGTCTGGCACAGGCGGGGGTGGTGGCCGGCGGTAATCACTCGCACAACTCCCCACAATCAGTTCCATGTGGGACTGGCTGACGGGACCAGGCTCTTCGTGGATGAGAGCGAGGTGCGAATCCATCAGGCATTCCATTTGGGTGATCCTCCCATGTGGCACTACTATAAACTATAGGAGGTTGATGTAATTTCTTCTTTTGATGTCATGTACTTCCTTCCTTTAGTTTGAATAAAGTTTGCCATCTTTTTCCTTTTTGATTCTCTTCCTGCACAGTAAATATATCCAACATACAAAAAAAATATAAAAACAAACTAAAACTAAAACTTTTGAAAAAAAATATATTTTTGTGGTTTTAAGTGAAAGATAATAAAATAAGATATCATCAATATAAATTTGAACTTATTTCAAATAAGATAAAATAAACTTGAAAATAAACGAAGTAAACTAAGTACAAAAAAGGATACATCCATTCCAAATCCATTGTCTCTTAGTTGCGATTCCGAGGCATTCTGAAAATCGGAATCAATCGGAATCGTTAAGTAGATTTCGGAACAGATTCAGCTTCCATCATTCCTAGCCCATGTAGAATTCGATTGCATGTGAGTTCGGGTAAGGCTTTGGTAAATATGTCTGCTAATTGATCAGTTGAACGAACAAAATGTATTTCAATGTTACCGTCTTCAACATGATCTTTAATGAAATGGTATCTAAGTGCAATGTATTTGGTCTTTGAGTGTTGCACTGGATTGTGGCAGATCCTAATCGCACTTTCTGAATCACAATAAAGAGGAATACGTTTCATGCTGATGACATAGTCTCTCAGTTGGTTTTGAATCCAAATGATCTGAGAGGTGCAGGAAGCAGCGGCAATGTACTCAGCTTCAGCTGTAGAGAGTGATACACAAGTTTTTTTTCTTGATTGCCAGCTCATGAGTTTGCCATCGAGAAGTTGACATCCTCATGAGGTACTTTTGCGATCTAATCCACATCCCCCAAGATCTGTATCGGAAAATGCTTGTACGAAAAATCCAGATCCTGATAGATACCATTGGCCAAGTGAAGTTGTCCTTTTTAGATATCGGAAAATGTTTTTCACAGTAGTGAGATGTGGTTCTCTGGGATTAGCCTGATATTTAGCACAGTAACATACAGCAAACATAATGTCAGGTTAACTAGAAGTAAGGTAAAGAAGTGAACCTATCATTTGTCGATAAAGTGTGATGTCTGCTGCAGGTTTTTCTAGTGAAGGAGTGAGCTTAGTTCCGAAAGCCATCAGAACTTTGACTTTAGAATCTCCCATCATTCTGAATTTTTCCAAGAGTGACTTGGTGTAAGCTTCTTGATTGATGAAGATTCCTTATGAACTTTGTCTGATGTTGAGGCCTAAGAAGAAGTTGATTTTACCTATTGAACTCATTTCAAACTTCGTTTCCATCAGTTTTCGGAATTCAGCCGTTAAACTTGGATGAGTAGATCCGAAAATGATATCATCAACATAAATTTGAACAATCATAAGGTGATTTCCTTCCTTTTTGCGAAAGAAGGTCGGATCGACAAAGCCTTGCTTGAATTTAGACTGCTTGAGGAAGCGAGTCAGAGTTTCGTACCACGCTCTTGGAGCTTTCTTCAGACCATAAACTGCCTTATCCAGAACATAGCAATGATCTGGATGTTTGCTGTTGACAAAGCCAGGTGGTTGTTCAACGTAGACGGTCTCTTCTAGTTCTCCATTCAGAAACGCTCACTTGACATCCATTTGATAAACATCGAAACCCTTGTGTGCCGCATATGCAAGAAAGATCCGAACGAATTCCAATCTAGCAACAGGTGCGAATGTTTCTTCTTAATCAATTTCTTCTTCTTGACAATAACCTTTGACTACCAACCGAGCTTTGTTCCGAATGACATTACCTTCTTTGTCTAGTTTGTTTCGGAATACCCACTTCATTCCAAGAACAGATGCCTTTTCCGGAGTCGGAACTAATCTCCATACCTTGTTGCATTCAAATTCATTCAACTCATCCTACATAGCTTGGACCCAGTCAGCATGATCAAGTGCAACCTTGACCGTTTTGGGTTCGATCTTAGAGATAAACGAATGGAACATGCAAAATTCCACTTTTGAAAATAATGCAGATTGTTTTTCTTTGATCTAAGCTCGAGTAAGAACACCGGCAGATGTTTCTCCGATTATCTGAGATTGTGGATGATCTCTTGTCCATTTGAGCATTGGAGGATAATTCGGATCATATTCAGGATTAAGTTTTGCAAATTTTTTTTGAGTTTTCCGATTGTACCTCTGATTGAGTGTTAACGCCATTATTTTCAATCTCATTATCCCCCTGGAAGTTTGCATGAGATCCTGTATTTATGGAATTGGAGTTTTCCTCTTCGAATGTAGGTATGTTTGTCTCTGTTTCAGAAGACAGACCCTCCCCCTGAATGGGTGCAGAATTCTCCCCATGGATTGGTGAATCGGAAATGTTAGCTTCAAATTCTGGAGGTCCTTGTGTAGTAGAAGTCGGAACCGGAACATCAGAAGTAGGAATGGAATGATCAGTATTCAGAATCGGAATATCTGTTGAGTCGTCTTGCGAATTTTCGTTTTCATTGACTGCACTATCTATTATTTTCAGCAGCTCATCCCCTTGGTTATCTTTAGCCTTTGCTTCAGCTGACTTCGCAGTTTCAGGTTCATTGAACAAATTCATGAATTCCTCCTATAGATTAATAAGAGGAATCGTTGTCTGATTAGACTTAGGGAAGATTTCTTGTGATTGCATTGTGGAGTTCTTTGCTCTAGAATTGTACCTATCATCGAAGGTGATATAGTATGTTTCTTCAATTTTCCGAGATCGTTTGTTCAGAACACGATAGGCTTTAGAGGTAAGCGAATATCCCAGAAAAATTCTTTCATCAGCCTTTTCATCGGGAGTAAGAAGAAATCTTTTGTTGATAGTGGAGCGATTATGAGTAAGAAGAAATCTTTTGTTGATAGTGGAGCGATTATGAGTAAAACACGCTGTTGCAATGGCATCGGCCCAGAAGTATAAAGGAAGTTTCGCAAAGGAGAGCATGGTGCGAGCAGCTTCACATAAAGAGCGATAGCGTCTTTCCACCACTCCATCATCCACTACAACCAAAATGTACTTATTGTGAGCTATACTTTCAATTGCAGATGGTCCACAAAGATCGATATGCAATAATTCCAGTGGTTCGAGGATCTTCGTGTTGATTATTGTAGAATGACTCTTTCAGCTTTGTTTTCCGAGTTCACAAGCATCACATAAACGATACTTATCATATTTTAGCAGCGGTAATCCTCGCACTAGATCACCGAGTACAAGTTTGTTAATATCTCTGAAGTTCATGTGAGATAAACGTCTATGCCACAGCCAGCTATCATCTTTCGCAACTTTTGTGAGCAAGCAGATGGCATGTTTTCCTTGGATGAGTTGCATATCCAAAGGAAACATTTCTCCTTTTCATTTTGACTTTAGAACGATCTTTTTAGATTTCTTTTCAATTAATTCGGAACCATCTTCATCAAATGAAACTTTGAGGCCAGTTCCAACCACTAACTGCGAAACACTGATTAAATTATGCTGAATCCCTTCAACATAAGCAACTTTACTAATCGAAATTTCACCGTTTGTAATCATTCCATATCCTATGATTTTTCCTGTCGCATTGTTGCCATAGCTAACTCTTCCTCCATTTGGCAGTGAACGATACTCTCGTAATTCTTCCTTTCTCCCTGTCATGTGACGTGAACAGCCACCATCGATATACCATTCCAAATCATACTATTCGTCATGTAGTACCTGCAATTAGAGAGATTTAGGAACCCAAACCAATGTGGGTCCATGTGAGAATTTCTGAGAAATAGGAAATATGCATGATCTTTCAACCCAAAATGACTTTTTCTTAGGTGGTCGATTTTTCTTATTTTCAATTCTGAACACTTTTGTTTTTGTGGTTTGTCAAACTTCTTTAGCAAAATGAGATTTTGTAGGAATAAATGTGTTTGAATATTGAAAATAATGAGCTTTCTGATTTGAAGATTTTTCAGAGTGATTCGGAAGTTTGGTTGATTGAAGGACGGGTTTTGATTCTGAATAGACAACATGTTGAACCTTTTTGTTGCTTTTGAGAATTTGTTTTATTTCTGGTTTAGGGTAGAGCTTGGCTTTGCCCTTTAAGTGATTGGACTTAAAGACTGGTGTAGAATCCTTTGTCTTTGGTGGCGTAGAAAGTTTTGGTTTTGAAGTTGGGGTTTGTTCAGGTTTCTGAATCGGAACAGTGTTGAGTTTCTGAGATGAATTCGGGTTAAGGGGAAAGTGACTTTTGTCATTTTTATTCCTCCAAAATTGTTTTCTTTCCTTCAAGTTCTTTTTGTATCTTGCATTCATCTGTTTTCTTTTGGTTATAAGCTCTTCAGGAGACTTATGAATGCGAGATGTTGAACATGTGTTAGAAACAGGTTTGAAAGTACTAGAGTTAGAATTTGGCAAATGCTTTGTGCCCCATGAGCCAGGCTGCGAGACTGAGTCTTTACGATTTAGAGATCCTGAAATATAATTGCCTCGGGACTTCCAAGAGGTCATTTTGGAAAGACCTTTGGTCTCATCTGAATTGTCGATTGGTTTCGACCAAAAGAAGGCATCACAACCATCGGAATTATCATTATCAACAAGGATTTTGAGTTCAGTGACATCTTTAAAGTCCAGGCCTAGTTTAACAAAAACTTGATTCGGGACAGTCTATATTTTTGGGAAAACTGTGGCTTGTTCGTTTAAGGCTTGTGGTCCGTCATTTTCAACAATTCTTACGAAAGCTACTGAATTTTCGAAAATAAGATTTTTCTTAGATTCAGTTGGGTTATTTATGAATTCCTGACATGCCTAGGTCGTCGTGCGGTCAAAAATAAAGAGAAACCTAACACACACTAGCACAGTGGAAGTCAGAGTCGATCCGCAGGAGCTTCGTGGTTAGACCAGATGACAGATTACCAACTAGTAGTGTCATGCTACAGTCGGAGGACTTATAGTTTCTAAGTACCCAAAGCAATGATCAAACAAACCCAAGCCAAGCAAAGCTAAACAAACCTAGTTACTTTCTAAAATCAGAAGTGCATCTCTGAATCAGAAGCAAACAAAGGCATCCAAACCAAACAAAGCATAACCTAACTAATAACTAGGGTTCTGACTGAACAGCTACTAGCTAGAGTCCAATGCCCAAAACTAACCTAATTGGCTACTGATTTCAGCAAAGGAAATAGTCCCAAACAAGGTCAAAGCAAGATTCAAACACAATTCAAACAATCAAAATACAATCAAATATCCAAAACATCAAAATACCAATAATACTCATAACCGAATTATTCTCATTCATCAAACTCAGATCCAAACATCAAAACAGTAACTAAAAACTACTAAAACAGAAACCTAAGCTTGATATCAATGGTTGTCACTCCCAAAGATACAAGCCAAAGGTTACAACAATCTAACTAATTGAAAATAAAATCCAAAACATGAAAATACCACTTGAGAAGTTGCTGGAACGAAATCTTGGAGTCAAAGAGCTTCAAGGTCGATTTTACACCCGGTCTTTTCTAGGGTTTTCGGCTGGAATTGCCTCTATCTATAGTTGCAAATTTCCCGCACCTGCGCTATGCAAATGAAGAATCCGCGGCGCGCGTACTTATCAGATCCCGTTTTTTCGTCATTTGAATGTGTTACACCGCCTTAAGCCCGCGTCGCGCGTTTCATAGATCCGCGGTGCGCGTACGTATTTCCTTGATTTTTCATTCTTTTTCCAAACTTCTTCCTTTTGCACGCTTTTAGTCCCTGTTTCCATTCTTTTCTTCCAAACAAGTCCTGGCACGAAAAGTGAGAATACCCAGACATATCTGATATAATTTCATCAAGAACAGGGCTCAACAACGCCTAAAATACTTGATATCACTAGGCGTTGTCAATTCCGAACAATCAATCTCGTCCTCAACAGATATCTCACTCATTTCACTTTCATCAAAATCAGAAATATTCTCATTAATGGAAGTATTACCAGAATTTAATTTGGCGTATAATGAGTGAAAGTTCTTTAATGTTGCAGTTTTAATTTCTTCTTGATCATTTTCAGAAAAATACTCTTTAACCATGTTTTTATGTTCTTTGGAGTGAATGTAACTTTCAATTTTGTCAAGTCCGATACGATATGCTTCCGAAACATCATTAGATGAAACAATAGTTTCGCACCTATAGCATTCAGCGTCAGTTTCATCCTCTTTCAATTCAAGAAAGAGCAAAATCATTTTGTGTAAACCCCTGCCTATATCACAATCAAGATGCAGTTGAGTAATGTTATTGTAAAGCCGT
The DNA here is from genome assembly GCA_023525715.1 of Cichorium intybus. Taxonomy (NCBI): domain Eukaryota; kingdom Viridiplantae; phylum Streptophyta; class Magnoliopsida; order Asterales; family Asteraceae; genus Cichorium; species Cichorium intybus. Next base: position 5,620,744 of record CM042010.1, read on the forward strand.
TTCACAATCAAACAAAAAATATTTCTCTGTTTAACAAGAAGTAAATTATCTCTTTTAACATAAATGATATCATCCCTCGCTCTAATTAACTCATGTTCCAACGCCTCGATTATCATTCGCCTCTCCTCATTTTTATTCGATCCCTGCTCAATTGAGCATTTAGGTTAGAATTACTTAGTATTGTTCTTTTTAAACTATCACTAAAACTAGAAACAGTGAACCTAAGATCATCTAATTCTTTATCATAACTGGAAGAGCAAATATTTAATGATTTAAGGATACAGCATACCTTGTTTACGACAGCCTCACATTCTTCAACCTATTCCGAAACAGGCTTAGGAGCGAAACAACTTACTGACGTTTGGCACCCATCTGTAGAGTACCCCCTGCTTTCGGAGCTGTCTGCTTTCACCATCAGGCATCGACCGTGCGTTAGGTTTCTTACCTCTTCATCCTCCGAATCCGTTGACCAGACTTCAACGGCACCGTACTCACTGTCCTCCTTTACCACAAAAGCTGCCTTGGCATTGGAAGCATCATTCTTCTTCAACTCCGCAATCTTCTTTGAGTAGTATGCCTCGTCTTTCACCTGCTCCTTTTTCTCAGTCTGCTTTCGAAGCAAGCAGTCTTTGATAAAGTGATTCTTGCCTTTGCAAAAGTGGCAGTCATAACCGGAATCACCTACAAGCTTCTTCTCATCTTCAGCTTTTTGTTTCCTCAGGTTGTCCTTCGATGTTTTCTCTGAATTGAACCCTCCCTGTCGACTTCTGTTCTTGAACTTGGAGAAGTTTTTCTTGAAGAACTTCTTGGGATTGGACACCATCAAGGCTTTTTCTTCCCTTGTCAAGTCTTCATCGGAAAAGTCAGATTCCGAGTCATAATCAGTAGTCTTCTTTCCCATTGCAACTAGAGCGAGAGAACCCAGACTAGCAGTTGCTTTCGCTTCCGAAGTGATTTCCTTTTCATGGGACTTAAGAATGCCCATAACTTTGGCAAGAGAGTAGTTTTTAAATTGATCATGAGCCTTGATAGTAGAGACGATGGCCTTCCACTCCGATCGAAGACTCTTTAGAAAGGTGACTTTTTGCTCGATCACAGTTCGAGCAATCTTGTACTTTAACAACCGACTAAGAAGATGGTTGTAGCGATTGAAAGTTTGTGTCAGGGTTTCCTATGGACCTTGTTTAAAAGATCCGAAATCGGAAAGAAGAGTGGTTTGAACCGAGTGCTCTAGATCAGCGTCTCTAGAGTACAATTCTTGTAACCTATCCCATATCTCCTTCGCTATTTCACAGGAGCTTACCAAGAGAAGAGTATCTGCTTGAAGAGCAAATCTAATAATTCTGAATGCCTTGATATTGCACATCAGTTTATCCTTTTCGTCTTGTGGGATGTTTGTGTGAGTGTGAAGAAGATCATTGTATTCTTTTAGGGTTTTGATAACCCTCCTTGTGGTTGTGTGAGCAAAGCTTTCTTCGGTGATGGCTTGCCATATGGTTGCTCCATGTTCTTCTATGCCAAGAACGTAATCTTCAAAGTGCAGAGCCCAAACCGCATATTCTTGAGTGAAAAGAATTGGGGTTCTGGTAGTGGATCCAATACTGCTGGACAGATTGAAGGATTGAGTGTGTTGATCGTCGTAAGCCATGTGATCTTGCTTAAGGTTTGAATCAGAAGTGTATCTTTGAATCGAGAAAAAGTTTTAAAAGAAAGATCACGGTCTGATATCTAAAATCGATTAAGACGATGAAGATAATCAGAGATAGATCTATGAACAAAGGCTTAAAAACTTAGACTGAATTGATATGAAAGAATTACACAATCTCCTGCGCTGATACCAATTGTTGAAACATGAATGAGTAGGATCTAGATACAAAAAATGCGGATTAAGAATAATAAACAAGAACACACAATTTGTAGAACAGATGTCGAATGATTATAATGCAACTCAAGAACAATTCAAAGAGAACTATTCTATATGAGTGCCGTAAAAAGAGATTACAAAAGTTAACCCTCAAAATGGGTACATGCGGCTATAAATAACAAACTAAGTATGGAAGGACAGGCCCATTCCATAACTATCGCTAACCTAAAGGCATAAAAGCAGGAACAGAATCATAACTGAAAGCATAAGATCAGCGCCACATTATAACTGCAATTGACTCAATCAGATTTGATCTAACATAACCTTACAAGGCTTGGAATCACTAATTGAAGGCTTAATTCTTCAATTCCCGTTGCAACCTTCAAGAATCTTCAAGAATGATCATTCGGGAGCTCTCTAGAATCTGCTCCCGTTCATAATGAGGAGAAATCAGATTTTTCTCTTGTAACGCCCGGTTTCTCATACAAAGTACACCCAAAAGTTTTCAAACAATTTACACATCAAAATAGGTATACTTGTAATCAAAGCACGGATCAAGATGTTATCATCATAAAAGGTCCTTACAATCTTAACCAGTCATTACAAATAAATCTACTTCAATTAAAACGACAGTCTCTAAGTTGTCCATCTTTCTTTATCACATGCTTTCCCCTATCACAGCTACATATACCTGCAAAACAACAAACAACTCAAGTGTAAGCTTATAAAGATTAGTGAGTAATCTCAATTACACTCCAGTAATCTCTCTCAGTAAATATCTTTATCATTCTCTTTTGCTAATCTAATTAGCAATTATCCACTTTCTCTTAACTCCGAAATCTGCAAACATATTAGCTTTACAATACCAGCTAATATTTAATAACATCAATTCAATAAAACTCAAAGACTCTTTAATAACATCAATTCAATAACATATTAGCTTTACAATACCAGCTAATATTCTCACATATATTCATTTTTAACAACCAACTTATACTCAATCATAGCAATTCTCATGCCTGTAACAATTAAACTCAAAGACTCTTTAACTCAACCAATTTATCATATACTCTACTATTATACTCAATATAGATTGCAACTCATCTCTTGTTATCCACAGATAACATAATCACTCCAACTCTATTCCAGCTCAATAGCTCTCATGGCTATGCAATTTGACTCAAAACTCTTTAATGTGACTACACTAACATCTACTCTGTTTATACAATCAATATGTATGTTCAACTAGGTTGTGGTTATTCACATATAACAATTTACTCCACAATTTGATTACGACAATAACAACCTAACATATATATATATATATATATATATATATATATATATATATATACATATATATATATATATATATATATATATATATATATATATATATATATATATATATATATATATATATATATATATATATATATATATATATATATATATATATATATATATATATATATATATACTCAGTTTACCACAAGGTAGAATTCTACTCAAGTACATAAGAGTACTCACCTGATAACAACTTAATGTTTGGAACCATCGATTTACGCATACCGGGCTCCTGTTCGCTAGACTTGGTTATTTCACCATAGTGTAAATCAATTCTCCAATATCTACAATCATCTCAATTATATCTATCTCAAAGATATATAAATCAAAAGAGGAAACAAGAGAGTATAAATGGTAATATTAACTCAATATTTACCGAAACCCCTAAATTCGCGGTTCTACTAATTCAACCGTAGACACTCGACAATAATCTCACAAATCACTCTAAAGGCATCTACTAACAATCTACTAACAACATATATAACAATATATGACAAAATCATGAAATTGAAAGTTAGGGTTTCAAAACCCCAAAATCAAGAAATTACTCACCTTGATGATTTAGGAATCATGAGCGTGTTTACGGGGTTAGATTGAAGTCTCCATACGTTTCCCCACGCATCCCCTGGCTCAATTTGGCGGAAAATCGCCTTAGGAAGCTCTGGATATCGAAATGGGTCTATCTTTTCCGAAATGTGCATTTTTTGCACTTTATATAGTGCTGTCAGGCCTACACGACCCGTGTAGGGTCACACGACCCGTGCACGACCCGTGTAGGGTCACACGACCCGTGTAGGTCTGATTCGCCCACGGACTACTTCTTGAATAAATCCTACACGCCGCGTATAGGCTCACACGCCCCGTGTAGGTCTGAAAGGCTTACTGCATGCTTTCTTAAGGAATGTTACACGACCCGTGTGACCATACACGACCCGTGTAGCCTGCTTTGGTATATTTCAACTCCAAACTTTACTCAATTGGGTTTCTAATCACCCAAACTCATACAACAACCTAATTAATCTTAATCACACCAAGATTAACTCAAAATCTCTATAATTTAAAAACACGGTATTACAAGTTATTACCCCCTTCAAAAGATTCCGTCCTCGGAATCTCTTGAAATAGGTATGGTTTATACAACCACCTCACCACCGTAATTTAACATTACGTATGCCAATGATATTATCCTTTCGTCAGCTCATATGACATATACATACTGTCACATCTCAATTACTCATAATATAGGTAACACCCGCCATCATTCTCACAAGATGATCTCTATAGTCATATTGGCTATCATCACTGCCACGTAGGAAAATACTCACTCTTTCTGGCCACACACTTTGCTATGGCATTGTTGACACCAAGCTATGTCACCTCACTCTTCAAGTGATACTCCAACCACTATCATTATTTTCCATATGTCCACAATGATTTCAAATCTCCATTAAACGGTTAATTCTAACTCAATAAGATAATTGGTCTCATCGCTTTCACATTAATTGTCTCTCAGTTTACTCCTCCAATAATAACTCACAGTTATTGAATCCTCCTATTTGCACATTCTCATCGATCAGGGTTGGAGAAACACTCATACAACATAAAACACACAGACATTCAAATGTCTCACTCACATCATACGACTCATCAACCCAAAGATAACATAAAAAAAATAAATAAAATATTAGAAACTATCTCATGTTTCACTCATGCCTCCTCAAAATCTCATCTATCTCTACTTTCACTTCATCACATATATTAGATGTTCACCCAATATACTGTTAACAATCTCTCGCCAAAATGGCTCCTCTTCATCTCTATTCAACAACATACCTCATGTTGTTTCTCTCGATGTACTCACTTATTATATCATCTCTTATGTGGATAATCCACATCATATTCTCAATAAATCATTTACTCTATTAAACTCGATAATTTATTATCAAATAAATTCTCAACACAACGGCATAAATTCTCACCACCTCTTCGTCATTATCACATCAATCTCTAATTCATCCGAATGACACAAATAGGTCATACATACGGCTCACCGTAATCTCTACACACGACTCAATATCATGACATCTAATACCGTAATCTCTACGGTGAGATCATATCTCATTATTCTACTAACTCATTAATCTCAAGAAAAGAACTCAAAATCATTATAATAAAATCTACTATTTATCATCTCATACGAATAAATAGTATTTTCATCTCGACATTCACACATTTTTCTCATTGGCAGTAATTGGTTTGATTATTAAGGAACGAATCCTATTAATCACAACTACAATTACTCTTTTACTCTTTTCACTCATATTTTCTCATCATGTGGTTACACAACTCTATCTCGCTCGACATGCAAGAAATCTCACACATTCGTAACACTATTACATGATAAACACACATACTCACAACAACACCTCTCAACAGTATTACTCATTGTATTATCTCACAATACCTCTATACTGTTACTCAGCCTCTGATTCGTCCTCTTCTCAACCCGTAGGTTTCAAGCCACACAAGCTTACCGCGACGTTCATATCTATCCACACGCAAGGATAGTACATGTCTCATTACTCCGCATCATCATGCCTATTTACACACAAGTACAACTACTATAGCACCACTCTGCCTCAACTCTTGGTACCTCGTACCATACTTTGGTCTCATCATTTAACACTATCTCACAGTACCTCGGACTGTCCTCTGATCAGATCATGGTACCTCGTACCATTCTCCGATTTGAATCCATATCCTCTTTGACTCTAGCGAGTCTCTACTTCGGTCTCGAGTCATATAGACTCACCGTCACTCCTCCTTTTGTTTGAGTCATAACAATTTTCATTACTCCAACCACAAGGTACTTGTTATGTGCTCTCACAAAAATATGTGATCTTAACTTCAACTACTCAATACGTGGGCCCACAGAATATGTGGTCTCCACCACGATTATTCCCTATGTGGTCCCACAATATATGTAGTCTCAACCACCTTTACTCAATATGTGACCCCACCAAATATGTGGTCTCAATCACGTTTACTCAATATGTGACCCCACCAAATATGTGGTCTCAATTACGTTTACTCAATATGTGACCCCACCAAATATGTGGTCTCAATCACATTTACTCAATATGTGACCCTACCAAATATGTGGTCTCAATCACGTTTACTCAATATGTGACCCCACCGAATATGTGGTCTCGATCATATTTACTCAATATGTGGCCCCACAACATATGTGGTCTCAACCACTTTTACTCAACAATGAACTAAATCCCTAGGTCAATAAGACTTATTTGAACCACTTTAGGTTCTCTCAATTATAACCACAAGGTACTCTTTATGTAGTTACTCAAATGTCCTCTGACAACTCTGTCGCAAATATCTCATTATGTGACAACTCCAAACCACACAATTCAACTCTCAACATGTCAACTCATAATCAGTTATAGTGTGCAATCAACTACACACTCACCGTTTTTCTCAACTCATACTCTTTTGGCTATCTCAGCCATTCATTTTGATTAATCATAAGTACTAGTTATGTGGCCCCACAATACATGTGGTCTCAACCACAAAGTACTCGTACATAGAAGTCTCATCACATCTGTGAAATAACAACACTATATATATACAATATCAAAATTTATATATATTTTTCACCATGTATATATATTCTTTATACACAATTCTTCATGGTTGCTAAGTACTCGTCAAGCAACCACTTATAATCTCAGTTATACATAATCACAAAGCACTCGTTATGTGATATGTAAATCTTACCTCAAATGGACATGAGATTCTCATCTCAATGCTAATTACTACACTTTATAACCACAATTTTCTAACACATGTAATTTCAATTGATCTTTTATGTGTCCAAACATTTCACACATATTCTACTACATGTATTATTAACAATTAAACATTTGCAACACGTTACAACTAACATGTTAAGTAAAATTACTTACATACCTCATAGCAACAAATCTTGTCTTCTCATTAGCTGAAACTCGCATACTTCAGATCTCAACTCTTGAGTGTACTCGGCTACACTCACATGTCTCAACTCCTAGCACATGCTCAACTTATGCTCATACTCTTTCTCATTATCTGTTGAAATTTCGCCTCATCCGGAATCTCATCTCATCATTAGCTGGAATCTCGCAATCAGCTGCAATCTCATCTCAATTAGTATCTCATCTCGCATTCAGTTGACATCTCATTATCAACTGCATTTCTTGTCTCCTCGTTAGCTGATATCTCATATCGGCTAAAATCTCATCTTATCATTCACTATTGGTCCAACCAGCTCTGACCAATTCATCAAATCGTCCTCATCTGTCTCCATATCTATATTCACACACAGAATATAACAAATAATAATTATAACAGAAAAGTTATACTCGACTAATACACTCACATCTGTAGCAATATATTTTCTAAGCATGTGATAGGGGGTCTTTCTCTTCTCGGTTTAAGTCTACGACTCTACACTCAAAGACCTAGTTCGCTTAAACCATGCTCTGATACCAACTTGTAACGCCCGGTTTCTCATACAAAGTACACCCAAAAAATTTCAAACAATTTACACATCAAAATGGGTATACTTGTAATCAAAGCACGGCTCAAGATGTTATCATCACAATAATTACATAAAAGGTCCTTACAATCTTAACCAGTCATTACAAATAAATCTACTTCAATTAAAAAGACAGGCTCTAAGTTGTCCATCTTTCTTTATCACACGCTTTCCCCTATCACAGCTACAGATACCTGCAAAACAACAAACAACTCAAGTGTAAGCTTATAAAGCTTAGTGAGTAATCTCAATTACACTCCAGTAATCCCTCTCAGTAAATATCTTTATCATTCTCTTTTGCTAATCTCATTAGCAATTATCCACTTTCTCTTAACTCTGAAATCTGCAAACATATTAGCTTTACAATACCAGCTAATATTTAATAACATCAATTCAATAAAAATACCACGCTTAGTACTACTCGTAACTCGACCACATTCTCACATATATTCATTTTTAACAACCAACTTATACTCAATCATAGCAATTCTCATGGCTGTAACAATTAAACTCAAAGACTCTTTAACTCAACCAATTTATCATATACTCTACTGTTATACTGTAACATCCCAAACTTTTAAGGTAAATTTAAAAAATTTTAAACGAAAACTTCAATATAAGAAAAGTCACTTAATTAATTTTCATAAAATTCCATAACTTATAAGTTTAATGAAAACATCCCAGGATTAACAAAATTTAATGAAATCACAACATAGCGGAACTTCCATTCAAAAACAGTCCTCCAATGAAGCAGCACAGTGTATACACGTCACGCCTTGCCATCCATGGTACCTGATGTACCTGAAACAGTAGTTTATATAGGGAAAGGGTAAGCACGAAGCTTAGTGAGTTCCTCAAAATACCATACGATCCATCACATAACATACAACACACAATAACCATTCATATGTCTGTGAGACTCATGGGCTATCCCTGTTCCGCCTGAAGACTCACGGGCAGTTCCCATTCTGTCTTATCGCTCGCAGGCTTTTCCCGTTCCGTCTAATGACTCGCAGGATTTTCCCGTTCCATCTATTGACTCGCAGGCTTTTCCCGTTCCGTCTAATGACTCGCAGGCAATTCCCGTTCCGCCTATTGGCTCGCGGGCTATTACCGTTCCGCCTATTGGCTCGCGGGCTATCCCGTTCCGTCCACAAACAATCATTATCATATCAATAATTCATACAATTACCATAACAGGTAAGATCACCTTAGTCTAACATATCTTCCTTCCTACGCATACAATTACTATATCGTGTATCTTTCTCGGCTTTGTATTTCCTTCAACTTTAACTGTTAACATAATAAGAAATCTATCATTTCTTAATCCTTAACTATATTGTAGTCGCATCATTAAACCCTTCAGTAATTCCAATATGATACTCCATGATTTATCAAGTAAAGAACAGCCAGGTAGAAGATTAGATGGGGTAGCAGGATCCTTTCAGCATTTTAGCCTTTCGGAAAATCCAACAACCAGATCCTGACACGCTCGGAGGTCGTCGTGCGGTCAAAAATAACAGAAAACCTAACACACACACTAGTATAGCGGTAGTCAGGGTCGATCCACGGGAGCTTCGTGGTTAGACTAGATGAGAGATTACCAACTAATAGTGTCACAGCTATAGTCGGAGGATCTGGTCTCTATTTTCCTAATCACTAGAAATTGAAACAATAAACAAACACCAAAGCCAAGCTAAGCTATGTCCAAATAACCTAGTCACTTTCTGAAATCAGAAGTGCATCTCTGAATCAGAAGCAATCAAAGGTATCCAAACTAGCAAAACCGAGCAAAGCATAAACTAGCTACTAACTAAAATCCTATTGAACAGTTATTAGCCAAGGTTTTATGGTTACCAAATAACCTGATTAGCTACTGAATTCAACCTAGGAAAACAGTCCCAATAAGGTCCAAACACAATTCAACACAAGCAATCAAACACAATCATCCAAAAACACCGAAATGTTAACATAAAATGTAACCGAATGATTTCAATCACCAAATCCGAATTCCAAATACAAAATCAGTAACCAAATGTTTCAAAACAGAAACCTAAGAGCTCAAAGTCAGTGGTTGTCACTCCCAAAGACTTTAGCTACAAAACTACTTGCTACTAAAAAGGAAATTAAATCAAAAATCATAAAATACCAATTGAGAGTCTTCTGAAATGAAATCCTGGAGTCAAAGAGCTTCAAGGTCGATTTTACACCAGGGTCTTTGCTAGGGTTTTCGGCTGGAAATGCATCTATTTATAGTTGCAAATTTCCCGCAACCGCCCCGCGCAGAAGTGAAATCCGCGGCGCGCGTACTTATCTTTTCCCGTTTCTTCGGCATTTGAATGTGTTCCACCGCCTTAAGCCCGCGTCGCGCAGATCGTAGATCCGCGGCGCGCGCACGCGTTCTCTTGATTTTTCCATTCTTTCCATACTTTTTCCTTTTGTACACCTTTAGTCCCTGTTTTTACTCTTTTTCTCCAGACAAGTCCTGGCACGAAAAGTGAGAATACCCCGACATATTTGATATAATTTTATCAAGAACAGGGCTCAACAACGCCTAAAATACTTGATGTCACTAGGCGTTGTCAAACACCCCACACTTGTGCCTTGCTTGTCCCCAAGCAAGAGAGTTTTTAACAAATTATAATAGAGAATCAAACAATTTTTGACTGTGTTTAGTTTCAAAGTTTATTGCTCTTTGAGTTAGAATGGAATAGTTCGCGAAAATATAATTGAATTGTTCTTTGGAATTCATGGCTTTCTAGAGAACCCTTGATTACAAACTTTCTGTCCACAATGAAGTGTACTTACTCGTTCAGATTCTAAAGGCCATTAAGGAATTGTCCATGACTTTCGATGTTGTCCGTGTAGCGAGCTTTCAGAAATACCATCCCAGACCAGACGATCTTAGGTGTTAAGGTGCATAAGGTCTACCCATTTTAGACCTACCGGCTCGAACAACAAAGGCTACAGATTGACTTTTCCTTCCTAAATTCCAATATTAAAACAGCTCAATCTTCTAAACTCGTAAAACTCAACTTATTTGACTAACTAATAGCATGATCTCAACTAAACAGTATTTCTTGAAAAATACTAATGCTATCACAATCACAAACCATTCATTTCAAAATTGCAATTCATTAAAAATTTTGAAAAATCTTGCTAAAAATTTTGAAAAATCGATCATTTCTGCAAAAATTTCAAAAAAAAATCTCTTTCGACCGTCCACACCCCACACTTAAAACCGTACAACGTCCCCGTTGTACAAAATTATTTCAAAACAAGGGAGAAAGAGTTACCCCTTTTGGACGATAGTCTGCTTGGTGCTCAATATCACAGGTATAATGCATACAAATGGATCCTCGATTTCGTATTCTGGAGTTGTAGCGCTACAGTGAACACGCCGATGGTCGAGACAAGTGGAGGGGGTACGGTGACCCCACACTTGTCTGAGACAACTCCTTCTCAAATTGGTATATCATGCATCACTTAACAAACAGATTAAAAGCATACATGACAAAAAATTGAAATATACACAAAAAATATACAAAAAGATGTGTCATAAGTTTATACATATATCTCAAAAATATACATGACAAAAAATTGAAATATACACAAAAAATATACGCCGATGGTCGAGACAAGTGGAGGGGGTATGATGACCCCACACTTGTCTGAGACAACTCCTTCTCAACTCCCGGAGGTTGCATTCCCTCTATACGCCTCCCAAGAGAAAGCGGATGAGCCTGGATCGCGGATCCGATGCCCTGGGAGCGAAATGGACAGTAGATAGGAACTCTAGGAGAAGCTCCGTATAGACCACATTCTCGTCAGAGGCCATGATCCGGTCCCATCCACGGCAAGTGAACGACGCCTCCTCATGGGTCCAGGTACGATGCAAGAACGGCTCGATCGCAGCCCAGAGCCCTGCGTCTCTCAGAATGTCTCTATCAATGACCGTCGCCTCTAGAACTCGGCGACTCCTTAATGCGTCCCTCCGTGAAGTATACTCAGCAGAACTGGCCAGTCCCTCGGGGAACTGAAGGAAAGCATGCTCCAATCTGAACATCATCTGCAAAAAGAAAATATAGCCACAAAACAAAAAATTTTGCAAAATCAGTCATTAACTTCCCTGCCGCACCACGTCGCGGCCCATGAGCAAGGGCGCGGCGCGGTGTGCGGCTGTTTCCAAACCCCGATCCAAAATCTCAATTTAACCTACTAAAACTCAATATAATCACACCACAAGGTAGCCTAGGTGCCGACTAGCTCATCTAGGGTCTCCATTTGGCAAAACAAACACCCTATGAGCTAGCATTAGTGATTCTAAGTTTTGAACTATTTTGGACAAATCACTAAAATTAACTACCTAATCGCTAGTTTTAACGAGTAGTAGATAGTTAGAATGGCGTACCTTAGCAGTGGGAACAAAATGAGCAAGAAAAATTGGAAGAGAATTTCGATAACCAGAGCTCCGAGTCGTGTGTGGGTCGTGTGAGCCGCGACTTACCTTATAAAGGAGAAAACCGACTGATCGTTTACCGCGTCGTGGGTTCACGCTTTGCGCGATGCGCATGTCACCAAATCAACCCCTACACATCGGGTTGGTTTACGATCCCGCGTCGTGTAATTCAAATACCTGCGACGCGGACTTCAAAATTTTCAAAACTTCTCAAATGACCCCACACTTATTTCAAACCACTAATACCTGCAAAAAGATTGATGTATTTTTGTATTTTATTCAAAGAAATATATCCTAACTTATGACACGATGGGTTGCCTCCAAACAAGCGCTAAGTTTAATGTCTTCAGCCAGACGTGTTGTTCCTGCTACAGCTACGGTGGATTGTATTCCTTCTTTCCTTGCTGCTTTCCTATCACCACCGTCCCTTCGCTGACCCACTGCTCCTCAAACTTTCCTGGGTCGAATGGGTTGTTGGTTCTCCTGTTGCTACCCAGCTGCCGTCTTCTGATGATTTCCCGCGAGTGCTTGGAAGTAGCTTTGAACCTCCAAGCTCGGTCCTTCCTTCTATATCTCTTCAAAATTACTGGCTTGACGTGAAGCGCGCCCAATGCCGCTTCCAGTAGTTGTTCCACACCTCGGTTGCTAGTGTCTCGCATGCTATCTTCAGGTTGCAATTTTGGTTTGCAGTACCAATAAAGATTTTCCAATCGACTAGGATTGAAAGGCAACATATCAGGATGCTTCCATATGTCCTCATCGATGGTATTGATTACATCTAATTTTCCATTCATGAATGGATCATGAGTGGTAATAAAATCATGTTTATTATTTTCGAATATCAACTCGTCAGCATCAACTTCTTGATCATCGTCCAACAAGTGGATCGGAACCAAGAGTGAACGACTTATTTGATCTGATGGTGGTACAAAGTCACCCATCATCGGATCCTTACTTTCAAGTTTCTCAAAATTTTCAAAAATTACAGGGTCAGGGGTAATATTGTCATCTACACCCCTTTTCCAAATAGTATCAAAAACTTCAACAATTTCAGGAACTGTTGGGCTGGGATCTGTACTGTCACTTACAATCCCCTCCACAACATCCTTATCAATCAAAACATCTGGTGATGGTACAGATTCACACATCACCAGATCAACATTATCAATACTTTCAAAAAAATCAAAAACTTCAAAGGTTGTTGAGTCAGAAGTAGCATTGTCACCTACAACCTCTTCCTCAACAACCGTTTCGACCACCTCAATGGTCTCTTGATTTTCCCAAGGTGTATGCCCTTCCATCACATATTCAGGTGATGCAAGTTCACACACATTATCATTGGTATAAAAATCACTCACATTCAGTTCTGGCGAAGGTGGTGAACATTTCCAACTTTCCTCTAACCTATCTAAAGAAGCTTGCACTTTTTCAAGAGCTTCAGCCTGGTCCTTCTGCTCATGGTAGTTGTTATACATGAATAACCAAAGTTGGGCCCAAGTTACAGAATTCTCAGGCTGACATGACTCCTCGGTCCGCCATCAATTGTCATCGAATGATCCGTTGTGGCAATCATTCTCGTAATAGTTGTCGGCCGGATTTTCATAATACTCATACTGACCCGGGTACATGTAATCACTCATCATAAGGATGTACACATACCAAAAATCAGCAAACTAAAATCAAACATCAAAAATCAGAAACTAAATCCTACAAATCACCTAATCTAAGCGCATAGCTCCCCGGCAACGACGCCAAAATTTGACACTCTCGGAGGTCGTCGTGCGGTCAAAAATAAGAGAAAACCTAACACACACACTAGTATAGCGGTAGTCAGGGTCGATCCACGGGAGCTTCGTGGTTAGACTAGATGAGAGATTACCAACTAATAGTGTCACAGATATAGTCGGAGGATCTGGTCTCTATTTTCCTAATCACTAGAAATTGAAACAATAAACAAACACCAAAGCCAAGCTAAGCTATGTCCAAATAACCTAGTCACTTTCTGAAATCAGAAGTGCATCTCTGAATCAGAAGCAATCAAAGGTATCCAAACTAGCAAAACCGAGCAAAGCATAAACTAGCTACTAACTAAAATCCTATTGAACAGTTATTAGCCAAGGTTTTATGCTTACCAAATAACCTGATTAGCTACTGAATTCAACCTAGGAAAACAGTCCCAATAAGGTCCAAACACAATTCAACACAAGGAATCAAACACAATCATCCAAAAACACCGAAATGTTAACATAAAATGTAACCGAATGATTTCAATCACCAAATCCGAATTTCAAATACAAAATCAGTAACCAAATGTTTCAAAACAGAAACCTAAGAGCTCAAAGTCAGTGGTTGTCACTCCCAAAGACTTTAGCTACAAAACTACTTGCTACTAAAAAGGAAATTAAATCAAAAATCATAAAATACCAATTGAGAGTCTTCTGAAATGAAATCCTGGAGTCAAAGAGCTTCAAGGTCGATTTTACACCCGGGTCTTTGCTAGGGTTTTCGGCTGGAAATGCATCTATTTATAGTTGCAAATTTCCCGCAACCGCGCCGCGCAGAAGTGAAATCCGCGGCGCGCGTACTTATCTTTTCCCGTTTCTTCGGCATTTGAATGTGTTCCACCGCCTTAAGCCCGCGTCGCGTAGATCGTAGATCCGCGGCGCGCATACGCGTTCTCTTGATTTTCCATTCTTTCCATACTTTTTCCTTTTGTACACCTTTAGTCCCTGTTTTTACTCTTTTTCTCCAGACAAGTCCTGGCACGAAAAGTGAGAATACCCCGACATATTTGATATAATTTTATCAAGAACAGGGCTCAACAACGCCTAAAATACTTGATGTCACTAGGCGTTGTCAAACACCCCACACTTGTGCCTTGCTTGTCCCCAAGCAAGAGAGTTTTTAACAAATTATAATAGAGAATCAAACAATTTTTTACTGTGTTTTGTTTCAAAGTTTATTGCTCTTTGAGTTAGAATGGAATAGTTCGCGAAAACATAATTGAATTGTTCTTTGGAATTCATGGCTTTCTAGAGAACCCTTGATTACAAACTTTCTGTCCACAATGAAGTGTACTTACTCGTTCTGATTCTAAAGGCCATTAAGGAATTGTCCATGACTTTCGATGTTGTCCGTGTAGCGAGCTTTCAGAAATACCATCCCAGACCAGACGATCTTAGGTGGTAAGGTGCATAAGGTCCACCCATTTTAGACCTACCGGCTCAAACAACAAAGGCCACAGATTGACTTTTCCTTCCTAAATTCCAATCTTAAAACAGCTCAATCTTCTAAACTCGTAAAACTCAACTTATTTGACTAACTAATAGCATGATCACAACTAAACAGTATTTCTTGAAAAATACTAATGCTATCACAATCACAAACCATTCATTTCAAAATTGCAATTCATTAAAAATTTTGAAAAATCTTGCTAAAAATTTTGAAAAATCGATCATTTCTGCAAAAATTTCAAAAAAAAATCTCTTTCGACCGTCCACACCCCACACTTAAAACCGTACAACGTCCCCGTTGTACAAAATTATTTCAAAACAAGGGAGAAAGAGTTACCCCTTTTGGACGATAGTCTGCTTGGTGCTCAATATCACAGGTATAATGCATACAAATGGATCCTCGATTTCGTATTCTGGAGTTGTAGCGCTACAGTGAACACGTCGATGGTCGAGACAAGTGGAGGGGGTACGGTGACCCCACACTTGTCTGAGACAACTCCTTCTCAAATTGGTATATCATGCATCACTTAACAAACAGATTAAAAGCATACATGACAAAAAATTGAAATATACACAAAAAATATACAAAAAGATGTGTCATAAGTTTATATATATATCTCAAAAATATAAAAAGAAAAGAAAAAGTACATCAATCGCTACCAGGCGGCCTGGAGGGTCCGGCCTCATGATCGTGGGCCCTGGCTGGGAATGGTCGGGGACGTCGGCCCTGCTGAGTGGCCAACTCCAAAAGTACCTCCCCGATCCACTCGAGCTGGTCCTCCATCCTCGCAACTCGGGCCTCCAACCGATGGATGGCCGCTGGGTCCTCCTGATGTGGCTCTGTCGGGGCTGCGGGCTCTGGCGCTGGCTCTGGCCTCCTGCGTCTCCTGCCAGGCTGGGCATACGCGGGCTGAGGTGCCTGCGGAGGCTCGGTCGGTGCCCGGATGAACTGCCCCGGGCGCTGCAGCTCAATGAGCAGCATCCGCTCCAAGGTGCGTGCTGTAGTGCGCGATGGAGGCAGAGCAGTCAAAGAGGCTGCCACGGGGGCAGTAAGGATGCCATAAGAACGGGCCAGGCGGGTAATAAAATACGCCCTGGCTAGTGGGCTGCTGGTGGAGGCGCCGGTAGAGTGGGTGGAGAGAGCAACCGCAAGGGCGAAGGGGAGGTGGAGAAATCGGGATGGGTCGAGGAGAGCCCATAAAAATGTCATGTCATCCCCAGACACCTTCTCGCCTCCCTCCCGCTGCATGATGGAGGTGGAGACGATCCGGTGCATGAGGCGGTGAAGGGGATCGCGTAGATGGCTCTCCCTCGAGGTCCCTGCCTCATACATAACATTGGACAATGGTGTCCAAATCTCCATGTTGGCAGCCCGGTCCGGCTGCCCCTGAATGCACGCACCAAAGAACTGCGTGAAGTAGCGGTGCTGCAAATCTGCTAGAGTGTAGATGCCTGTGCGCCTCCCGAACTCCCGGAGGTTGCATTCCCTCTGTACGCCTCCCAAGAGAAAGCGGATGAGCCTGGATCGCGGATCCGATGCCCTGGGAGCGAAATGGACAGTAGATAGGAACTCTAGGAGAAGCTCCGTATAGACCACATTCTCGTCAGAGGCCATGATCCGGTCCCATCCACGGCAAGTGAACGACGCCTCCTCATGGGTCCAGGTGCGATGCAAGAACGGCTCGATCGCAGCCCAGAGCCCTGCGTCTCTCAGAATGTCTCTATCAATGACCGTCGCCTCTAGAACTCGGCGACTCCTTAATGCGTCCCTCCGTGAAGTATACTCAGCAGAACTGGCCAGTCCCTCGGGGAACTGAAGGAAAGCATGCTCCAATCTGAACATCATCTGCAAAAAGAAAATATAGCCACAAAACAAAAAATTTTGCAAAATCAGTCATTAACTTCCCTGCCGCACCACGTCGCGGCCCATGAGCAAGGGCGCGGCGCGGTGTGCGGCTGTTTCCAAACCCCGATCCAAAATCTCAATTTAACCTACTAAAACTCAATATAATCACACCACAAGGTAGCCTAGGTGCCGACTAGCTCATCTAGGGTCTCCATTTGGCAAAACAAACACCCTATGAGCTAGCATTAGTGATTCTAAGTTTTGAACTATTTTGGACAAATCACTAAAATTAACTACCTAATCGCTAGTTTTAACGAGTAATAGATAGTTAGAATGGCGTACCTTAGCAGTGGGAACAAAATGAGCAAGAAAAATTGGAAGAGAATTTCGATAACCAGAGCTCCGAGTCGTGTGTGGGTCGTGTGAGCCGCGGCTTACCTTATAAAGGAGAAAACCGACTGATCGTTTACCGCATCGTGGGTTCACGCTTTGCGCGTCGCGCATGTCACCAAATCAACCCCTACACATCGGGTTGGTTTACGATCCCGCGTCGTGTAATTCAAATACCTGCGGCACGGACTTCAAAATTTTCAAAACTTCTCAAATGACCCCACACTTATTTCAAACCACTAGTACCTGCAAAAAGATTGATGTATTTTTGTATTTTATTCAAAGAAATATATCCTAACTTATGACACGATGGGTTGCCTCCAAACAAGCGCTAAGTTTAATGTCTTCAGCCAGACGTGTTGTTCCTGCTACAGCTACGGTGGATTGTATTCCTTCTTTCCTTGCTGCTTTCCTATCACCACCGTCCCTTCGCTGACCCACTGCTCCTCAAACTTTCCTGGGTCGAATGGCTTGTTGGTTCTCCTGTTGCTACCCAGCTGCCGTCTTCTGATGATTTCCCGCGAGTGCTTGGAAGTAGCTTTGAACCTCCAAGCTCGGTCCTTCCTTCTATATCTCTTCAAAATCACTGGCTTGACGTGAAGCGCGCCCAATGCCGCGTCCAGTAGTTGTTCCACACCTCGCTTGCTAGTGTCTCACATGCTATCTTCAGGTTGCAATTTTGGTTTGCAGTACCAATAAAGATTTTCCAATCGACTAGGATTGAAAGGCAACATATCAGGATGCTTCCATATGTCCTCATCGATGGTATTGATTACATCTAATTTTCCATTCATGAATGGATCATGAGTGGTAATAAAATCATGTTTATTATTTTCGAATATCAACTCGTCAGCATCAACTTCTTGATCATCGTCCAACAAGCGGATCGGAACCAAGAGTGAACGACTTATTTGATCTGATGGTGGTACAAAGTCACCCATCATCGGAGCCTTACTTTCAAGTTTCTCAAAATTTTCAAAAATTACAGGGTCAGGGGTAATATTGTCATCTACACCCCTTTTCCAAATAGTATCAAAAACTTCAACAATTTCAGGAACTGTTGGGCTGGGATCTGTATTGTCACTTACAGTCCCCTCCACAACATCCTTATCAATCAAAACATCTGGTGATGGTACAGATTCACACATCACCAGATCAACATTATCAATACTTTCAAAAACATCAAAAACTTCAAAGGTTGTTGAGTCAGAAGTAGCATTGTCACCTACAACCTCTTCCTCAACAACCGTTTCGACCACCTCAATGGTCTCTTGATTTTCCCAAGGTGTATGCCCTTCCATCACATATTCAGGTGATGCAAGTTCACACACATTATCATTGGTATAAAAATCACTCACCTCCAGTTCTGGCGAAGGTGGTGAACATTTCCAACTTTCCTCTAACCTATCTAAAGAAGCTTGCACTTTTTCAAGAGCTTCAGCCTGGTCCTTCTGCTCATGGTAGTTGTTATACATGAATAACCAAAGTTGGGCCCAAGTTACAGAATTCTCAGGCTGACATGACTCCTCGGTCCGCCATCCATTGTCATCGAATGATCCGTTGTGGCAATCATTCTCGTAATAGTTGTCGGCCGGATTTTCATAATACTCATACTGACCCGGGTACATGTAATCACTCATCATAAGGATGTACACATACCAAAAATCAGCAAACTAAAATCAAACATCAAAAATCAGAAACTAAATCCTACAAATCACCTAATCTAAGCGCATAGCTCCCCGGCAACGGCGCCAAAATTTGACACGCTCGGAGGTCGTCGTGCGGTCAAAAATAAGAGAAAACGTAACACACACACTAGTATAGCGGTAGTCAGGGTCGATGCACGGGAGCTTCGTGGTTAGACTAGATGAGAGATTACCAACTAATAGTGTCACAGCTATAGTCGGAGGATCTGGTCTCTATTTTCCTAATCACTAGAAATTGAAACAATAAACAAACACCAAAGCCAAGCTAAGCTATGTCCAAATAACCTAGTCACTTTCTGAAATCAGAAGTGCATCTCTGAATCAGAAGCAATCAAAGGTATCCAAACTAGCAAAACCGAGCAAAGCATAAACTAGCTACTAACTAAAATCCTATTGAACAGTTATTAGCCAAGGTTTTATGCTTACCAAATAACCTGATTAGCTACTGAATTCAACCTAGGAAAACAGTCCCAATAAGGTCCAAACACAATTCAACACAAGCAATCAAACACAATCATCCAAAAACACCGAAATGTTAACATAAAATGTAACCGAATGATTTCAATCACCAAATCCGAATTCCAAATACAAAATCAGTAACCAAATGTTTCAAAACAGAAACCTAAGAGCTCAAAGTCAGTGGTTGTCACTCCCAAAGACTTTAGCTACAAAACTACTTGCTACTAAAAAGGAAATTAAATCAAAAATCATAAAATACCAATTGAGAGTCTTCTGAAATGAAATCCTGGAGTCAAAGAGCTTCAAGGTCGATTTTACACCAGGGTCTTTGCTAGGGTTTTCGGCTGGAAATGCATCTATTTATAGTTGCAAATTTCCCGCAACCGCCCCGCGCAGAAGTGAAATCCGCGGCGCGCGTACTTATCTTTTCCCGTTTCTTCGGCATTTGAATGTGTTCCACCGCCTTAAGCCCGCGTCGCGCAGATCGTAGATCCGCGGCGCGCGCACGCGTTCTCTTGATTTTTCCATTCTTTCCATACTTTTTCCTTTTGTACACCTTTAGTCCCTGTTTTTACTCTTTTTCTCCAGACAAGTCCTGGCACGAAAAGTGAGAATACCCTGACATATTTGATATAATTTTATCAAGAACAGGGCTCAACAATGCCTAAAATACTTGATGTCACTAGGCGTTGTCAGATCCCAAGTAATCGGCCTAGTCACCGTCCTCGTAAGTAAATCAATCGGTATTATTTTCGGAATTACGAATTGTTATAATAACGACATTTTAAGGTTTTTGTTTACTATTGTTAGAAATGAGTATAATATAACATATGTTATACTTATTAAATATTCTACTTCTTAACACAAAAACTATTTTACAATACCTAATTAAGCTATAGAAAAGTTTGTAGTTACCTTATGACATGTCGTCGGAACCTATAACTTCTTCGCTAGGCTTTTGAGCTTCCTTCCGCTAACTTCTTACACTCTAGTGCTTAGAAACCTCTATATATTGGATTGAGATTTGTTGGTGTGGTTTATGAGATGTTTTGGGGGGTATTTATACTTGAATTCTTGAATAAAAAATGGCATGACACTTTTGACAAAAGATTTTAATAATATAATTTTGTTGAAATTAAAGGCCTTCTAGAATCAGTCTGTTCAAGACTGGTTTAGCCGATCTTAAACCCATTAAATTCATGTTTTTATTTGATATTACAAAAATTTATCTCAATACCTTTCCAGGGATGTATTTTGCGTATTTATACTATTTTTCTATGATTTATTATGAATTTTTGAAAACAGACTATCTAATCTGTCAATTCCGAACTAATCAGTAAAGATTGCATTTTTTACCATCGATAATGTCATTTTCAAGCTTACTATTATTTTTGGTAATTGTACTAGACTCAATTTGTAAACTTTGTGCACTGGTTTGAGGTCCAAACGATTTTTCTAGAATTAATTATGATTTTTCTAAAAACATCACAAAATGCTGATTTTCATATGAAATTGTAACTAAAGTTTTTCTTAGCTTTATAACTACCAATGATCATATAATTCCTAACACTCTTATTTTAAGTATATGTTATAATCAGGATACGGGTCTTACAAGTCTCCCCCACTTATTTGGATATCGTCCCGAAATCCGCATTCTCGGACGCCTCTATGTATTTCCCATCGAATCCTTATGTCCTTCAAAAAATCCTCCTCGTCTTATTGCCGAACCTTTACAAGATTTAATTATCTTTCCCTTTCAACATTCACATACCTCTGTAATAATGCTTAAGATCCTATTATTCTCATTCACTCCATACTTCTTTTCTTCTAATTACTCTAGATGTACAAAAAAAAAAAACTATAACTGTTTCTTACAGTCCCACACATCGACTTGACCGGCTACTATCTACAGTACATATTTTGTACTTTCTAATCTACATATATACATAGTTAACCTAGTTAACTTGCAACACCTAATTTTTAACACTATTTCGTATTTATATGAATTCGTCATATTTCAACACACATTTGCCTCAATTCAACATTTCTTTTAAATACTTTTTGGCTAACTAAGTCTATTTTTGTAGAATCTCCAAATTTTTGTGTTCCACCGAAATATAAAATTTACATCATCTTTTGTAAGTTTTTTTTTTTTTTTTTTTTTTTTTTTTTTTGAGTACTGAACACTCTTTAAACTATTTCCATTATATGGAGATTTATTTCAAAAGTCTCTTTATTATCTCGTTCTCATCAGAGTCAAGCAGGGAATTTTGAAAAATGTCACTTGAGGTAGTGAAAAGTCGCATCTACTGTAGTTAGTTTGAATTTCGGTAATTAAAACGTGAGGTGTCCTTTCAGTTCCGTGTGTCCTTTCGGTTCCAGCTACAAGATACTATATATACAGGTATGTAGTATCATTCATTTTTAGTCTCATCCTCTCTTATCACTAGTTTGTTCGTAAACGAACTCATATTTAAAGTCGAGTCATGGAAAACATATCTTCAATGGGCGATCTGTCGAACCCTGGACCTGGTTTTCCGCAAGGAGAGGGTACTTCAAACCAAGAATTCTTAATAGAGTTCGGTGACTCTAACATTCTAGACATCTATCATTCATACTTCGATTACCTTTCTAATGTTTTGTTTGATTTTGAATTATGGTACAGTCTTCCAGATATACTACCAATAGAGCATCTCCACGATGAGCCAGAAATTTTTCCCGAGTTGAACATTAACTCAGATGATCCGGTGCATGCATCTGACTTTGCACTTGATCAGACTCCATGCCTTCTACCAGGTTAAATTCTTCTGAATGATCCATTTATAAGTATTCTATTTTGTTTTATCATTTGACATGTGTTATTTGTAGACCCATTTGTGGATGGTCTAACTGAGTACAATCCATTCATCGACGTACCCTCAATGAGCAGTGAGATCATCCCCATGAATCAAGGATTCATGGCTGACATTCAAAATGACAATCAATTACAGACGATTGATAACATCAATATTGATATGAATCCCGAGTTTGGGGTTTGTTTTCAATACCAAAATCACCTTCAGGTGATTCAAAGGAACCTAGAAGGATTTCAAAATCCTGGTATTTTAGTTGAAAACCAACAATTATTACCGATAGAGGCCACTAATTTTGATGAATTAATGTCCATCTCTGGGTCAAAAAATCAGGATCATGTTCAAATGATCCAGAATGATAACAATACAATTGGATTTGAACCTTCTAGTTCAGAAAACATAGCAGGTGGCAGTGGAAGAGGTTTCAGACATTTATTAAGTAGGGAAATAATAGCTGAACACTTTAACGAACCAATTGAGAAAGCTGTGAAGGAACTCAACATTGGAACGACACAATTAAAAAAACGCTGTAGAGAATTAGGTATCAATCATTGGCCCCAACGACAACTTACGAGTTTGCAAACCCTTATTGATCGTGCTGAGGTAAAGAACTACATTTTTTTAATTCCTTTATATCATAAGGTTGAAATTACTAAAGTTATTTGTGCCACAAGAATTTGGTAATGAATTTATTGAGGCAACAGACTTATCGGGAGATTTAATACCCAACCTAAAAAAAGAAAAAGAAGCGATAATTGAAGGGTCATAATCGGGTCTAACAGACGGTACAAAGAAGCTAATACAAGCTGCTCATAAGTTTGTATTTAGGAAAAGAAAAATTCAAGAAAAGGGGGAAACTTCATCAAGAACTCATACACAGCAGCAATCTCTACCATCTAATTCTGGTATGAGTAGTATTAACCATGGTTTACTCGAGTCTTCGAGTGAGGAGAATTTTTGAGGCTTTGTAGGTGACCTAGCCTGGTTTCCTCCTTCTTATAGCTACCCCCAACTGGTTCCGAATTAGAGCCCTTCCTCATCACTGCCCTACTTACACACGCCCCAAATGAGTCAATATTTAGCCCCTAATCATGCGGTTACAGGTTCCAACCCTATCGAGACCCCATACCTTGGAGCTCCTCCTCCAATAACTGAAAGCATACCACTTCCAAATCCTCGAGAAGGTACAAGTCAACCTAATGATGACAAAGATTGGAGTGTAGAAGATCTTTTCTAGCTTCTTTCTGATTCTCCGGTTTAGGTTAGTAGTTCTGTAAACTTTTCTTAATGTATTAATATAAAGTTGTAGTAATGAATTAAATATATTGACGTGTTACTATAATTTTAATAATTTCATCGATTCAATATAATATTCATGTTGTTCCCTTAATTTTGTATTCCTCTCCCACTTGGACTAAAGTCCAAGTCTGTTTATTCGATTTATAACTTTTTTTTTACGAGCCCTTACTCTCTCGAACGAAAAACAAGCCCACTCTGCTCAGCCAACAACTTGCATCGGGGCAAACACTATCTCAATAAACATGTTTTGATAATGTAAATATGTTTACATCAACCACCATATGTTACTCATCCGCTTGCGACCCTAGTCAACACCTCTATCGTCAGTTACCTTAATCACGAGTTAGTGATCCAAACTCTCAACCCACACGACCTGATCAATCACCCAAGCAAGATCAATACAAGGGTAGGTAGCCCCACTATTACACAGCACTAGGCATGTACAGAGTTGACTCAAAAATACCCGCTATCATCTCAGGCGCCGCTTGCACCTCTTTGACCGTGAGTTGGAAAACTCACCCTTGCATCCTCTAGTCCCTATCTGACTTGTGCGCCCATTAGTTGCATGAAAAATAGCTACCACAATAGCATTTTGGCATTCTCCCTTTCAACAGTCTTTAAGCTCAGTAATCAACTTAAGCATGATCGGTTCAACCAAACTGGTATGATCGCATCTTAATTGTTCCTACTGAACCTCACAATCAACATTCAAAAATTGAATGGATAAAAGTTTACCACATTACACTAGCATTTAAGTTAATTATGTCAGACACTCACATACTCAGCTCCTTGGATCCTTCGTGACAAACTCCCGACTCGAACGTGGATCTTGTGCTTTCGATAGTAGGAGCTCTACTACTACCTTCCACACCTATCCATGTTCGTTCCAAGACCCGTCTCGAAATATCCAATTTGCTTCTTACCGATAATTTTAACACATATGCCCTTACAAGGCATATGTCAACCCTTCTAGGAATACTTGGAATCCCACCCCCACCCTGCTATTCTAACTAAGACGGAACTTCCTCCAGTGATGACAGGTTGTTTCGCGAATGTAGTTGTATACAATATCGAACTAAACAGTCTTTCAAATAAGAGAATCTTCCCTAAGGCAACAACCAAACAATTAACATGCAATAAGGTCAACTCACACATTTTATGACTATTCAGTCCATATTGTATACAACTTAGTGGAAATCTCTAAGCAACCTATCGGCACTTGCATACAGTTCTATTAGCAAATAGCAGATAATAATACAACAATATGTGATCTCTACCAGGCATTTCAGCAAACATATACCATATGTTTTTTTAACATCCACAATATTAAATACTTAACCCTTTTCTCATACTGGCGTCGGCTGGCGGTACACACTGTGTCTTCAGTTCACCCTTCATAAAACATCCTTCTTTCGTAAAAATGTTTTAAGAAAACTCTTAAGCCTCAACTTGAGTCCAGAACTCACTAATTGAGCCTGATTCTCTCAAGCTGTGCTCTGATACCAACTTGTAACATCCCAAACTTTTAGGGTAAATTTAAAAAATTTTAAACGAAAACTTGAAAATAAGAAAAGTCTCTTAATTAATTTTCATAAAATTCCATAACTTATAAGTTTAATGAAAACATCCCAGGATTAACAAAAGTTAATGAAATCACAACATAGCGGAACTTCCATTCAAAAACAGTCCTCCAATGAAGCAGCACAGTGTATACACGTCACGCCTTGCCATCCATGGTACCTGATGTACCTGAAACAGTAGTTTATATAGGGAAAGGGTAAGCACGAAGCTTAGTGAGTTCCTCAAAATACCATACGATCCATCACATAACATACAACACACAATAACCATTCATATGTCTGTGAGACTCACGGGCTATCCCTGTTCCGCCTGAAGACTCACGGGCAGTTCCCGTTCTGTCTTATCGCTCGCAGGCTTTTCCCGTTCCGTCTAATGACTCGCAGGCTTTTCCCGTTCCATCTATTGACTCGCAGGCTTTTCCCGTTCCGTCTAATGACTCGCAGGCTATTCCCGTTCCGCCTATTGGCTCGCGGGCTATCCCGTTCCGTCCACAAACAATCATTATCATATCAATAATTCATACAATTACCATAACAAATAAGATCACCTTAGTCTAACATATCTTCCTTCCTACGCATGCAATATCACCTATAGTATAGTGAGAAGACTCACCTGATTATAATTGACTATATCGTTTATCTTTCTCGGCTTTGTATTTCCTTCAACTTTAACTGTTAACATAATAAGAAATCTATCATTTCTTAATCCTTAACTATATTGTAGTCGCATCATTAAACCCTTCAGTAAATCCAATATGATACTCCATGATTTATCAAGTAAAGAACAGCCAGGTAGAAGATTAGATGGGGTGGCAGGATCCTTTCAGCATTTTAGCATTTTGGAAAATCCAACAACCAGATCCCAAGTAATCGGCCTAGTCACCGTCCTCGTAAGTAAATCAATCGGTATTATTTTCGGAATTACGAATTGTTATAATAACGACATTTTAAGGTTTTTGTTTACTATTGTTAGAAATGAGTATAATATAACATATGTTATACTTATTAAATATTCTACTTCTTAACACAAAAACTATTTTACAATACCTAATTAAGTTATAGAAAAGTTTGTAGTTACCTTATGACATGTCGTCGGAACCTATAACTTCTTCGCTAGGCTTTTGAGCTTCCTTCCGCTAACTTCTTACACTCTAGTGCTTAGAAACCTCTATATATTGGATTGAGATTTGTTGGTGTGGTTTATGAGATGTTTTGGGGGGTATTTATATTTGAATTCTTGAATAAAAAATGGCATGACACTTTTGACAAAAGATTTTAATAATATAATTTTGTTGAAATTCAAGGCCTTCTAGAATCAGTCTGTTCAAGACTGGTTTAGCCGATCTTAAACCCATTAAATTCACGTTTTTATTTGATATTACAGAAATTTATCTCAATACCTTTCCAGGGATGTATTTTGCGTATTTATACGATTTTTCTATGATTTATTATGAATTTTTGAAAACAGACTATCTAATCTGTCAATTCCGAACTAATCAGTAAAGATTGCATTTTTTACCATCGATAATGTCATTTTCAAGCTTACTATTACTTTGGTAATTGTACTAGACTCAATTTGTAAACTTTGTGCACTGGTTTGAGGTCCAAACAATTTTCCTAGAATTAATTATGATTTTTCTAAAAACATCACAAAATGCTGATTTTCATATGAAATTGTAACTAAAGTTTTTCTTAGCTTTATAACTACCAATGATCATATAATTCCTAACACTCTTATTTTAAGTATATGTTATAATCAGGATACGGGTCTTACATATACTCAATATAGATTGCAACTCATCTCTTGTTATCTACAGATAACATAATCACTCCAACTCTATTCCAGCTCAATAGCCCTCATGGCTATGCAATTTGACTCAAAACTCTTTAATGTGACTACACTAACATCTACTATGTTTATACAATCAATATGTATGTTTAACTAGGTTGTGGTTATTCACATATAACAATTTACTCCACAATTTGATTACGACAATAACAACCTGACATATATATATATATATATATATATATATATATATATATATATATATATATATATATATATATATATATATATATATATATATATATATATATATATATATATATATATATATATATATATATACTCAGTTTACCACAAGGTAGAATTCTACTCAAGTACATAAGAGTACTCACCTGATAACAACTTAGTGTTTGGAACCACCGATTTACGCATACCGGGCTCCTGTTCGCTAAACTTGGTTATTTCACCATAGTCTAAATCAATTCTCCAATATCCACAATCATCTCAATTATATCTATCTCAAAGATATATAAATCAAAAGAGGAAACAAGAGCGTATAAATGGTAATATTAACTCAATATTTACCGAAACCCCTAAATTCGCGGTTCTACTAATTCAACCGTAGAAACTCGACAATAATCTCACAAATCACTCTAAAGGCATCTACTAACAATCTACTAACAACATATATAACAATATATGGCAAAATCATGAAATTGAAAGTTAGGTTTTCAAAACCCCAAAATCAAGAAATTACTCACCTTGATGATTTAGGAATTATGAGCGTGTTTACGGGGTTAGATTAAAGTCTCCATACGTTTCCCCACGCATCCCCTGGCTCAATTTGGCGGAAAATCGCCTTAGGAAGCTCTGGATATCGAAATGGGTCTATCTTTTCCGAAATGTGCATTTTCTGCACTTTATATAGTGCTGTCAGGCCTACACGACCCGTGTAGGGTCACACGACCCGTGCACGACCCGTGTAGGGTCACACGACCCGTGTAGGTCTGATTTTCCCACGGACTGCTTCTTGAACAAATCCTACACGCCCCGTGTAGGCTCACACACCCCGTGTACGTCTGAAAGGCTTACTGCATGCTTTCTTAAGGAATGTTACACGACCCGTGTGACCATACACGACCCGTGTAGCCTGCTTTGGTATATTTCAACTCCAAACTTTACTTAATTGGGTTTCTAATCACCCAAACTCATACAACAACCTAATTAATCTTAATCACACCAAGATTAACTCAAAATCTCTATAATTTAAAAACACGGTATTACATCTCTCTATATATACTTGGCTACTTTGCCTAATTGACAGTTTGGTCCCTCAAGTTCTATCTTTTCCACAATGGCACAAAAATTCATTTTATAACATTATAAGTTTTATTTTCTTTCATTCTTGCCCCGCATATTTTCTTTACATAGAAGTCATTTGTGTGCCAAATGACCATTTTGCCCTTTTTATACAAAATTATACTATTAAGACATCCTTGAAACCGAAACTTCACATAAGTTTATTTTATAACTTTTACCACTATTTTCGGGTTCTTACATTTACCCCCTTAAGAGGATTCCGTCACCGGAATCTTCTCGTAGTTAACATAGTATGAATATCTTTTCTTTATTTATACTTTTTATCTTTGAGAAAATGATATTTTATTCCCTCAACTTTTTAATTTCTTATTTAAGATATGAAACTTTCAAAATAAATTTTTAGAACTTTGTAGTTTTAGAAGTTATCCCTCTTCTAGACTTCCTCCTTGTAATAGGTATATTCTTGCATCCGAATATCTCTTTTAGAATTTACATCTATATACTTAATCAAAATACCTTTTTAGTCATTTTACCATCTTTTTCTTATAATATCCAAAATACTCATAACAACATCTATAATACTTTTATTAAGTGACCAAGATACCCTTTGAGTCATTCTATCTATTTCCTCAATCTTTATCGTCGCTCACTCATACTTTATATTTAATTCTATTCCTTTTTTTACTTCATTTCATTCATACACAAATCTCTTTATTTAACTTAGTAAAAAAAAATTTTCCTTTGACTTTCATCCGTCAAATTCTTATATTACAAAATAGTTTCATACTTCCATGCATTTATCAAAAATAGCAATATACTTTATAATCCTTCTCATATCTTTATTAAAAACCCATGAGATTATACTCATCATATGCTTTATTTATGAAACTTTTCCAAATACAATAAAACATAATTTGTATTTATACAAAATTCATAAAATACACTAAATCTTTTGTTTTTCCAAAATCATGTCCCTTAACGGACATTTTACTTAAGCTATTTTTTTTCATATTTCAATCCTACTCATAATCCTTACATATAAAAACCATGAAGTTGCATTTTCCTTACTTACTTTTACTATTTCCCTTTTTCTTTAGGTTTTACAACTGTATACCGTTTATACTTTTGGTAGTTTGTATATAACTACTCAAGTCTATATTTTTTTATAACACCTCCACATTCTTTTCATTCTTCACTTTTAATATTACTTATTTATTCTCAATCTTATCTTTTTCTCATTCCTCTACTCACTCATTCTTACGTAAATGATTTACTAGTATTCCTTCCTTATAGAAGTCTTACAACTTATTATCTTTTACATATTTCATTCTTTAATTCTTTTAAACTACAAATTTATTCTTTATCACTCCTAACGACTTTCGCTTCCTTATCATTTATAAGGAATGAATTTCCTTCCTTTCTTTATACTTTACTTTCTCATATTCCCATTTGGGACAGAATGTGTCGAAACAGTATACCTTACACAAAAATATGCATATCTCACTCTAGAAGAATCAATACGGCATACCGCGTTTTGTTTTAGAAACTAGACATCAGTATATTTCTTTCTATGTATGGTACAAAAGTTTTGACCTTGTAGATTTGTACAGTATTACTGTTGAAATTGACTTGAAATTCTGTCAAATTTCATTATTTCTACTTTTACTACTTTTATCATGAGGTCATGAATTTCGTATAAGTTATCACTAATTTTTATATATCTACAAAATGTTATTACCTTTATCATTTAGTATCTTTAATGCTATAACGTTATTTCACTTATTTCCCGTAAATTATATGTATTGCTTTCATTAATACATGTCTTATATCATTCTGTACATATACTACTTTCACATCCTAACATTTCATTCTGTACATATACTACTTTCACATCTTAACATTTATTAGTGACTCAATTGTCACTTTCATTCTTAATTCATAATTTATGAAATATCGAGCTCACATACTTCTTATACATTTTTATATAATCATTTCATTTTTCTTTCTTCAACTTCCATACGGTACTCTTATGAGTACATTCCTCATCTTTTCGTTTACTCCGAGTACCATTCACATACTATCGTCCTGCATTTTAATTCTTTCTTGCACTTCTCATTCTTTCGTGTTATTGCTTAGTTTAGCACTTCATGTCTTGTTTATCTTTTACCAAAACCTTTCAATTACTTACCATGAATTCTTTTCTTTTTAAGTCACGTATTCTTTTTATACTTATTATGGTATTCACTAATATCGTTCTGATTATTTATTCAGAATACATTTTAGTTTACCATTCATACTTTACTTCTAACTATTATATTTTATTTCTATATATTTTTCTCCCTTTACATGCTTTCAACTTGTTTAGCCTGACAACTATACTAATCATTTCATAGTACTAATTTAGATACCAACCGTGACTCATCCACCTCCTTATAGGAATATAGATATCGTTGGTCTTTAATTAGCTTTTACTTACTAACTTATTATATCCACTTTTAGTTTCTCTGAAATTACCATTTCCCTTATTCTTTCTCGTTTACCGGGAAAGAATTTAACCAACACATCCTTATTAATACTTTTTTTATACTTAATTCTTTTATTATTTTTACATATAATTTAGGTTTTACCTTTTTTTATTTACTACTATATACCTGTTATGGCTGATGCCAAAAACTTTTGTCTTTTTTCACTACCCACATTCACCATTTTACCATTTGATTAGGAAAACTTACATTACCAATTCAAGCATTTACTTCCTTTCCTTATTGTACACTTTTAACATACACTATTTTCGTATTTATATAGTATGACCCTTCTTTCATAGATATTAAATCCTTGTATCCCACTCTTTTTTTTATACATTTTCTAGGCTTTATGCCCAAATTTATTTCATCGTATCTTTTTCCGTCTTTTTCTATGTGTTATAAGGCTATATGCCAAATATATTATCTCATTTTTTCACTTTCCACTTTATAGTATTCTAATTAGAATATTATTTCATAACCCTCTTTGTACTTTTATACATTATATAAGTCCCAAAGCTTACTCATTCTTTTATACCCGTAAGCACGTATAAACACATATATACACATTCTTACGTTTTATAATTACTAACCATGTATTGACCATTTCTCACAACCTTTGGATAATTTTACCCGTTATATTCATTTACATATCTTCTTCCTTTATCTTAGGTTTGATTCTTTGCCTAGTACTTAATTAGGCATTTACTCTTATTCCGTACTTGATATTGATTATAATCTTTAGTAATCATTCTTGCATTCTTTCGGTTATCCTTGGTTAACATACCGTGAGATAACCTTTTAACATTTTTATTTCTTCTTATACATCTCTCATTTGATTGCGGGATTTGATTCCAAATATCCAACAGTCTTATGATCGTTTGTCTTCCTTATAAATATCTTATACTTCTTATCTGGATTTTATTGACATATATGTATTCATATTCTTTTCCAATCTCTCTTTCTTTGGTCACTGTAGTGACACTATTTTTATCTTTATTCCATAATCATAATTCGTTTCCGTTAGATAACGGAATTTTCAACTATACATTTCTTTTATATTTGTATTAAATAGCCCCATTTCTTCTGTTTCAAAATTCTCAATAGATTTATACATTATTGTCATATCTCTTTTATTGTTTTCTTTCATACCTTCTCATGTTCTATTACATATATTTTATTATGATTCATATAGGTATGTGGTTTTCCCTATTACATCCCTCATACTTGTCATCTCATCTTTCTTTAATACTTTCTCAATCATACTTTAACATTTTCAGTCATAATGGATTTTATTACATAGGTACACCGAACCTATGCCCCTCGCACCTCCTACACTCATCCCTTACAGATTCACATGATTCCCTTGTGGTTCCACCAAACTCAAATATATATCCTGTGATTATGATAGTATGGGCCTATATTATTATAATCACCTATACATATTCGCTTTTGACATCACCACAAGGTCACATGTTCCACTGGTTCAGGTTAACCCTCACTTCTTCTTACTTGCGACCTTATATTAAAATATGTATCCTACTTAACTCTTACACAGTTTAAGTCTAGGTTCAAGTATTGACACATAGTTCGCTTAAACTATGGCTCTGATACCAAATTTGTAACACCCCGTTCCATATACAACATTTTAGTAAAACAATTTACGTGCTAAATTTCCCATAAAAAATTTTCAATTTTAATATGGGGTGTCACAAGCTCAATACATTACCATAATTTAAGGAAGTAGGTACATACTCTAATCAATCTAGGACTCCTGTTCCTCTAACGCATCATCTATCCTTTCCCATTGCTACCTGAGTACATAACATTTAAAAAAAATATGTAAGGCATAAAGCCTCGTGAGTAATATGTGTTTTAGACCCAAAATAATTTCTCATATTTCAAACATTCAAAAATTTCATATTATTTAATTCCCTATGAGTGCACCCACATGTATTCTTGCACATTTGATAGCCTGTTCCTACGAGCGCACCCGTAGGTTTTATACGAGATGCACCCGTATAACTCTTCCCCTGATAGCATGAAACGAATTCATCCATCAAGGTACCAATTAGACAACTACTTCGCGACGGGAGGTACCATCCCAGTAGTGTCTTTTGACCACCCCTACCGCAGCAGGCCGTGATCTTTATCCGGATACTTCTCAACTCATCAACATGGCTCAATCACTTTATTAATTTCCTGTATTTCTCATTTATCTTTTGTATACATTATACTTACTATTTCATAGTATCAATTCCGATTTCACAAAACCGTTTCTAATTCCATAAAGCCATTTACATTTCCATTAAACCATTTCAATTTTTATAAAACCATTTTGACTCCCAAAACATTGTGTATAAAATTCATTTCTTTGTATAAAGTCGACCTTGAAGCTCTTTGACTCCAGGATTTCATTTCAGCAAGCTCATAATTGGTATTTTATGTTTTTGGCTTTAATTTCCTTTTAGTAGCAAGTAGTTTTGTAGCTAAAGTCTTTTGGGAGTGACAACCACTGACTTTGAGCACTTAGGTTTCTGATTTTAGAAACATTTGGTTACTGTTTTGTAATTGGAATTCAGATTTGGTGAATGAAAAGCATTTGGTTACATTTAATCTTAGCTTTTCGGTGTTTTAGATGTTTGTGTGTGGTTTGTTTGATTGATTGTGTTTTGGATATTGTTTTAGACCTTTTTAGGACTGTTTTTCTTAGCTGAAATCAGTAGCTAACTAGGTTATTTGGTAAGCATTAAACCTTGGCTAGTAACTGTTCAATAGGACTTTAACTAGTGGTTAGTTTATGCTTTGCTTGGTTTGGCTTGTTTGGATGCTTTTGATTGCTTCTGATTCAGAGATGTACTTCTGATTTCAGAAAGTGACTAGGTCATTTGGACATAGCTTAGCTTGGCTTGAGTGTTTGATCATTGTCTCATTTGCTAGTGATTAGGAAAATAGAAACCGGATCCTCCGACTATAGCTGTGACACTATTAGTTGGTAATCTCTCATCTAGTCTAACCACGAAGCACCTGTGGATCGACCCTGACTACCGCTATTCTAGTGTGTGTGTGTTAGGTTTTCTCTTATTTTTGACCGCACGACGACCTCTGCGCGTGTCAAATTTTGGCGCCGCTGCCGGGGAGCTGTGCGCTTAGATTAAGTGATTTGTAGGACTTAGCTTCTGATTTTTGATGTTTGATTTTAGTTTGCTGATTTTTGGTATGTGTACATCCTTATAATGGGTGATTACATGTACCCGGATCAGTATGATTGTTATGAAAATCCGGCCGACACCTATTACGAGGATGATTGTTATAATGGATCATTCGATGACAATGGATGGCGGACCGAGGAGTCATCTCAGCCTGAGAATTCTGCAACTTGGGCCCAACTTTGGGTATTCATGTATAACAACTACCACGAGCAGAAGGACCAGGCTGAAGCTCTTGAAAAAGTGCAAGCTTCTTTAGATAGGTTAGAGGAAAGTTGGAAATGTTCACCACCTTCCCCAGAACTGGAGGCGAGTGATTTTTATACCAATAATAATGTGTGTGAACTTGCATCACCTGAATATGTGATGGAAGGGCATACACTGTGGAAAAGTCAAGAGATCACTGAGAGGGTCGAAAATGTTGTTGAGGAAGAGGTTGTAGGTGACAATGCTACCTCTAACTCAACAGCTTTTGATGTTTTTGATATTTTTGAAAATGTTGATAATGTCGAGCTGGTGATGAGTGAATCCATACCATCACCAGACGATTTGATTGATGAAGATGTTGTGGAGGGGGCTGTAAGTGACAGTACAGATCCCAGCCCAACAATTCCCGAAATTGTTGAAAGTACCAATGTTTTTTAGGAAGGGGGTGTAGATGACAATACTACCCCTGACCCTGTAATTTTTGAAAATTTTGAGAAATTTGAAAGCAAGGATCTGGTGATGGGTGACTTTGTGCCACCATCAGATCAAACCAGTCACTCACTTTTGGTTCCGATCCACCTGGTGGACGATGACCAAGAAGTTGATGCTGACGAGTTAATATTTGAAAATAATAAAAACGATTTTATCACCACTCATGATCCAATCATGAATGGAAAATTAAATGTGATCAATACCATTGATGAGGACATATGGAAGCATCCTGACATGTTGCCTTCCGATCCTATTCGATTGGAAAATTTTTATTGGTACTGCAAGCCAAAATTGCAACCTGGAGATAGCATGCGAGACACTAGCAACCGAGGTTTGAAACAACTACTGGGAGCGGCACTAGGCGCGCTTCATGTCACGCCATTGATTTTGAAGAGATATAGAAGGAAGGACCGAGCTTGGAGGTTCAAACCTACCTCCAAGCATTCACGGGAGTTAATCAGAAAGCAGCAACTGGGCAGCAACAGGAGATCCAACGAGCCATTCGACCCAGGAAAGTTTGAGGAGCAGTAGGTCAGCAAAGGGATGGTGGAAAGGCAAAATCAGCGAAGAAGGAAGACATACGATCCACCGTAGCTGTAGAAGGAGACCACGTCTGGCTGAAGACGTTAAACTTAGGGCTTGTTGGGAGGCAACCCATCGTGTCATAAGTTAGGATATATTTCTTAAAAATAAAATACAAAACAAAAATACATCAAACTTTCTGCAGGTGCTAGTGGTTTGAAATAAGTCTGGGGTCATTTGAGAAGTTTTGAAAATTTTGAATGACCGCGCCGCGGGTATTTGAATTACGCGACGCGGGATCGTAAACCAACCTGATGCGCAGGGGTTGATTTGGACACGCGCGACGCGTAAAGAGCAAACCCACGACGCGGTAAACGATCAGTCGGTTTTCTCCTTTATAAGGTAAACCGCGGCTCGCATGACCCACACGCGACTCGGAGCTTTGGTTATTGAAATTTTCTTGCGATTTTTCTTGGTTATTGTGTTTCTACTACCAAGGTATGCCATTCTAACTATCTATTACTCATTAAAACTAGCGATTAGGTAGTTAATTTTAGTGATTTGCCCAAAATAATTCAAAACTTAGAATCACTAATGCTAGCTTATAGGGTATTTGTTTTGCCAAATAGAGACCCTAGATGAGCTAGTCGGCACTTAGGCTACCTTGTGGTGTGATTAGATTGAATTTTAGCAGGTTAAATTGAGATTTTGGATCGGGGTTTGGAAACAGCCGTACGCCGCGCCGCGCCCTTGCTCTTGGGCCGCGCCGCGGTGCGGTGGGGTGGAAAAGGACTAATTTTGCAAAATTTTTTGTTTTGTGCTATGTGTTTTCTTTTTGCAGATGATGTTCAGATTAGAGCACGCCTTCCTCCAGTTCCCCGCAGAGCTTGCCAGTTCAGTGGAGTACACTTCACGGAGAGACGCATTGACTCGTCGCCGGGTCCTTGAGGCGACCGTCATCGATCGAGATATTTTGAGGGATGCTGGGCTCTGGGGCGCGATTGAGCCATTCCTACATCGCACCTGGACCCACGAGGAGGCATCCTTCACGTGTAGAGGTTGGGACCGGATCATGGCCACTGACGAGGATGTGGTCTACACGGAGCTTCTCCTGGAGTTCCTGTCTACAATTCATTTCGCTCCCAGGGCGGGAGACCCGCGTTCCAGGCTCGTACGCTTTCGTTTGGGAGGTGAGCACAGGGAGTGCAACCTCCGGGAGTTTGGGAGGCGCACAGGCATCTACACTGCCGCGGATCTCCAGCACCGTTATTTCACCCGGTTCTTCGGGTCCTGCATTCAGGGGGAGCCGGACAGGGCTCCCAACATGGAGGTTTGGGCACCACTGTCCAACGTCAGATACGAGGCGGGAGCTTCTAGGGAGAGTCATCTTCGGGACCCACTTCATCGCCTCATGCACCGGATCGTCTCCACCTCCATCATGCAGCGGGAGGGAGGCGAGAAGGTGTCGAGCGACGACATGACCTTTTTATGGATCCTCCTGGACCCGTCCCGATTCCTCCATCTCCCCTTCGCCCTTGCGACCGCTCTCTCCACCCATTCTACCGGCGCCTCCACCAGTAGTCCACTAGCCAAGGGGTATTTTATTACCTGCCTGGCCCGTTCCTATGGCATCCTTACTGCCTCCGTGGCAGCTTCTTTGACTGCTCTGCCTCCATCGTGCACTACAGCACGCACGTTGGAGAGGATGCGGTTCATTGAGCTGCAGCGTCCGGGGCAGTACATCCGGGCCCCGATCGAGCCTCCTGAGGCACCCCAGCCCGTGTATGCCCAGCCTGGCAGGAGACGCAGGAGGCCAGAGCCAGTGCCAGATCCCGCAGCCCCAATACAGCCACATCAGGAGGACCTGGCAGCCAGGGTTGCCAGGATTGAGGATTAGTTGGCATGGATTCGGTAGGTACTTTTGGATTTGGCCACAGAGCAGGGCTGACACCCCCTACCATTCCCAGCCCGGGCCCACGATCATGAGGTCGGACCCTCCAGGCCGCCTGGTAGTGATTGATGTATCTTTTTCTTTCATTCTTTATTTTTATTCTTTTTGGGATATATGTACAACTTATGACACTCTATCTGTATATTTGTGTTTATATTTTATTTTTGTCATGTGTGTTTTTAATTTGTTTGTTGACTGATGCATGATATACCAATGTGAGAAGGAGTTGTCTCAGACAAGTGTGGGGTCACCGTGCCCCCTCCACTTGTCTCGACCACCGGCGTGTTCACTGTAGCGCTACAACTCCAGAATACGAAATCGAGGATCCGTTGTACGCAATTATACCTGTGATGTTGAGCACCAAGCAGTCTATCGTCCAAAAAGGGGTAACTCTTTCTCCCTTGTTTTGAAATAAATTTTTTACAACGGGGACATTGTACGGTTTTAAGTGTGGTGTGTGGACGGTCGAAAGAGAATATTTTTTGAAATTTTTGCAGAAATGACCAATTTTCAAATTTTTAGCAATATTTTTCAAAATTTTTAATAAATTTCAATTTTGAAATGAATGATTTATGATTGTGATAGCATTAGTATTTTTCAAGAAATACTATTTATTTGTGATCATGCTATTAGTTAGTCAAATAAGTTGAGTTTTACGAGTTTAGAAGATTAATCTGTGGCCTTTGTTGTTCGAGCCAGTAAGTCTAAAATGGGTGGGCCTTATGCACCTTACCACCTAAGATCGTCTGGTCTAGGATGGTATTTCTGAAAGCTCGCTACACGGACAACATCGAAAGTCATGGACAATTCTTTAATGGCCTTTAGAATCTGAATGAGTAAGTACACTTCATTGTGGACAGAAAGTTTGTAATCAAGGGTTCTCTAGAAAGCAATGAATTCCAAAGAACAACTCAATTATGTTTTCGCGAACTATTCCACTCTAACTCAAAGAGCAATAAACTTTGAAACTGAACACAGTCAAAAAATTGTTTGATTCTTTATTAAAATTTGTTAAAAACTCTCTTGCTTGGGGACAAGCAAGGCATAAGTGTGGGGTGTTTGACAACGCCTAGTGATATCAAGTATTTTAGGCGTTGTTGAGCCCTATTCTTGATAAAATTATATCAAATATGTCTGGGTATTCTCACTTTTCGTGCCAGGACTTGTTTGGAGAAAAAGAATAGAAACAGGGACTAAAAGCGTGCAAAAGGAAGAAGTTGGGAAGGAATGAAAAATCAAGAGAACTCGTACGCGCGCCGCGGGAATCAACTATGCGCGACGCGGGCTTAAGGCGGTGGAACACATTCAAATGCCGAAGAAAACGGGAAAAGATAAGTACGCGCGCCGCGGATTTCATTTATGCGCGGCGCGGCTGCGGGAAATTTGCAAGTATAAATAGATGCATTTCCAGCCGAAAACGGAAGCAAAGAACCGGGTGTAAAGTCGACCTTGAAGCTCTTTGACTCCAGGATTTCATTTCAGCAAGCTCATAATTGGTATTTTATGTTTTTGGCTTTAATTTCCTTTTAGTAGCAAGTAGTTTTGTAGCTAAAGTCTTTTGGGAGTGACAACCACTGACTTTGAGCACTTAGGTTTCTGATTTTAGAAACATTTGGTTACTGTTTTGTAATTGGAATTCAGATTTGGTGAATGAAAAGCATTTGGTTACATTTAATCTTAGCTTTTCGGTGTTTTAGATGTTTGTGTTTGGTTTGTTTGATTGATTGTGTTTTGGATATTGTTTTGGACCTTGTTAGGACTGTTTTTCTTAGCTGAAATCAGTAGCTAATTAGGTTATTTGGTAAGCATTAAACCTTGGCTAGTAACTGTTCAATAGGACTTTAACTAGTGGTTAGTTTATGCTTTGCTTGGTTTGGCTTGTTTGGATGCTTTTGATTGCTTCTTATTCAGAGATGTACTTCTGATTTCAGAAAGTGACTAGGTCATTTGGACATAGCTTAGCTTGGCTTGAGTGTTTGATCATTGTCTCATTTGCTAGTGATTAGGAAAATAGAAACCGGATCCTCCGACTATAGCTGTGACACTATTAGTTGGTAATCTCTCATCTAGTCTAACCACGAAGCTCCTGTGGATCGACCCTGACTACCGCTATTCTAGTGTGTGTGTTAGGTTTTCTCTTATTTTTGACCGCACGACGACCTCTGCGCGTGTCACACCCCAGTTTCTCGATAGCAGACACCAACCTCTCAACCACAACACGTTCTTTTTAAACCTCAACCCACATTCCAACCTACACAACCGATACACTATCAACAACCTCCTCAGCCACAATACCATCATCCAGAGACAGAGGAGGGATATGACGAGGAAGACGAGGGATGGGTTCCACCAGCACCACAACCACAGTGGAACCGAGGTCGGGGACCTCCCAGAAGAGCACCACAGTATCAACCACCAGGTCAGCGGGAATATAACGACCATCTTTACGGTAATCCCGCCCAACCTTTACATTTCGCACTACCGAGACGGCAATCGGTTGCATCACATTTCCAACCGCGGGAATATGATGATTCATCGCCAATCTATATTCTTGATAACATTGATTCTCAAGTAGAAATAAGACCTCAGTTTTTAGGAATATTGCCAGAGTTTAGAGGGTATAAGCAAGACGATCCTTATAATCATCTGTATGAATTCTTAGCGATTGCTAATGCTAATAACCCTAGGAACACCAATAGAAACATTTTCAGGCTTAGACTATTTCCATTCACTCTTAATGATAAGGACAAATATTGGTTTACATCGTTGCCATCGAACAGCATTACCACATGGGATCAGCTTAAGGCAAAGTTCCTTCTGGAATTTTATCCAGCAAGTAAGACAACTGAAATCAGAAGGGTTATTCAGGACTTCCAGCAAAAGCCAAGAGAGGCTTTTCACGAAGCCTTTGATAGATTGAAGGAGTTGTTACGATCCTGCCCGCATCACGAAATTCCTAGGTGGCAGTTAGTTAAGTTATTCTTCGTAGGAGTCAGTGAGACGCATCAGGCCATGATAAATGCCTCATCAAGTGGGACATTTATATGGCAGGACCCAGAGGAAGCTTGGCAGTACTTGGAACAATTGAGCAATGGTTCCAAGGCAAACTTTTCTACTAGGAAGACTGTCGGTACGGCAGCAGCAGTGGGAGCCGATGCTGACTGGAAGAAGGAAGTGAAGAAGGAAATTAGCGAACTGAATAAGAAGTTTGACAGGCTCATGTTAACACTGCAAAATGGACCGCAGAATCCATCGCAAGGAGGTCAAGGAGGACCTAAGACTCAAGAGGTGAATCTAGTTTATGGCCAGGGTCAAGGCCAGCATAATAATGGACGACCCTACAGGCCATATAACCAAGGACAGCAGCAGAATTTTAGGCAAAACAATTACCAGAGCCAATCGACCAATCAGCCTAGAACACATCAGCCTGCAAATAACAACAACCACAATAGAAATACAAATGGGAATAGTAGCAATAATAACAACAGGGGGCCCAATAATGTTACCAACAACGCCCCAGGAACTCAAGAAGAGATGATTGCTAAGATGTACGATATGGTCACTGCTACGCAACAACAATCTCAAGCAAATGCAAAAGCCATTGCAAACATGGAACGACAAATAGGTCAAATGGCTGCAGATCAGCAAAAGAGAGACAGTGGAAAATTGCCAAGTGCTACAGAGGTCAACCCTACTCATAATCAGCGACCAGGAAAAGAGCAAGTTAACACTGTCAAATCCGGATGGCGAAAAGTCACTTTGGAAGACTTGTTTGAAGTAGGGAGTGAAGTGAAACTGGGGGAAAAGAGGAAGCTCTAGGAAGTAAGGAAGGTAAGGAAGAAGGAATTCCTGTTGAGATGGAAACTCAACCAGAAATAGATAAAGAGGTCCAGAAGGAGGAGCAACCAACGATAGCGGGAATCAAGCAGAAAAAGAAGAATAGGAAAGGGAAGAAGAAGCAGGAAGCACCCACATCAATGGGGCCCTTAATGAACCAGCCCCTGTGGGATGAGCTTAAGGATGCCCCTGAAGATACCAGGATTCTGCAAGAAATGTGTGAACAAAATGGGAAGAGCAAAGCACCTACACCAAAAACTGTGAGCTTGACTGTGAAAGCAAGTGAGGCGTTATTGGGAACACTGCCCAGAAAGGAAAAGGACTCTGGATCACCATTGATCACTACTATTGTAGAAGATGTGGTCATTCAGAACACCTTGTTAGATTTGGGAGCAAGTGTCAATATCCTGCCAGGATACCTGTACGATAAGTACAAAAATGAAGAAATAGAGCCATCAGAAGTTGTATTGCAGCTGGCTGATCAATCAACAAAGGTATCTCGGGGAAAACTGACAAATGTCATAGTCAAAGTTGGGGACTTTTTCTATCCCGTGGATTTTCTGGTTATGGAATATGAAAGCTTGGACGATGCGCCTGCACTCATCTTAGGACGCCCATTCTTAGCTACTGCTGGTTCGGTGATCGATTGCAAGACGGGAGACATGGACATTTTCTTTGGGACAAGGAAAAGAAGATTGAACATGTTTGGAAATCATGTATCATTACCTTCAGAAGAAAATGGCAAACAAATGGACAGAAGGATATTAATGGAGCCTGGGATCAAGAATAAGGAAAAGATCTGGACACGTACGGGAGAAGGAGGATAAGAAGAGATTTTAAAAGAGACCAAGGACCACCTGTTGTCCACTATCGACAAGGAGCAGCTGCTGGACATGATAGAGATGATGGAAGCAAGGCACCAGCAATATGAAAAGGAATCAAGAGAACGAGAGGCAAAAGTTTTTAAGCTCTTGGAATC
Organism: Cichorium intybus; assembly: GCA_023525715.1. NCBI lineage: Eukaryota > Viridiplantae > Streptophyta > Magnoliopsida > Asterales > Asteraceae > Cichorium > Cichorium intybus. Next base: position 5,663,198 of record CM042010.1, read on the forward strand.
TCAGCAACAGTGGATTAGCGGTGTGAGCGATCGAATGACCCAACTCACATCTCTCATGTCAATGATGGCCAACAACTTCATGCCAGGATTCAAACAGATGTCATCAAGGGTTCAAGAAGAAGAAGATTCGGCATAAGGAGTAATACGTCTGGCTGAAGACGTTAAACTTAGCGCTTGTTGGGAGGCAACCCATCGTGTCATAAGTTAGGATCTATATTTCTTTGAATTAATTAGGAAAATACACCAATCTTTTTGCAGGTATTAGTGGTCTAAAATAAGTGTGGGGTCATGTGAGAAGTTTTTGAAATTTTTGAAGACCGCGCCGCGGGTTTTTGAATTACGCGACGTGGGATCGTAAACCAACCCGATGCGCAGGGGTTGATTTGGTGACACGCGCGACGCGCAAAGGGAAAATCCGCGACGCGGGGAACGATCAGTCGGTTTTCTACTATATAAGGTAAGCCGCGACTCACACAACCCTCACACGAGTCGGAGCTCTGATTGACGAAATTCTCTTGCAATTTTTCTTGCTCATTTTGTTTCTACTGCCAAGGTACGCTATTCTAACTATCTATTAGCTGTTAAAACTAGCGATTAGGTGGTTAATTTTAGTGATTTGTCCAAAATAGTTCAAAACTTAGAATCGCTAATGCTAACTCATAGGGTGTTTGTTTTGCCAAATGGAGACCCTAGATGAGTTAGTCAGCACTTAGGCTACCTTGTGGTATGATTGAATCGAATTTTAGCAGGTTAAATCACGAGTTTTGGATCGGGGTTTTGAAACAGCCGCTCGCCGCGACGCGCCCTGCTCTTGGGCCGCGCCGCGGTGCGGTGGGGTAGAAGGGACTAATTTTGCAAATTTTTCTGTTTTGTGGCCATGTGTTTGTTTTGCAGATGATGTTCAGATTGGAGCACGCTTTCCTCCAGTTCCCCGAGGGACTGCCTAGCTCCGCGGAGTACATTTCATGGAGGGATGCATTGATTAGTCGCCGGGTTCTCGAGGCGACGGTCATTGACAGAGACATTTTGAGGGATGCTGGGCTATAGGGTGCGATCGAGCCATTCTTACATCGCACCTGGACTCACGAGGATGCTTCATTCACCTGCCGAGGATGGGATAGGATCATGGCCACGGACGAAGATGTGGCCTACACCGAGCTACTGTTGGAGTTTCTCTCCACGATCCATTTCGCTCCTCGGGCATCAGACCCACGATCCAGGATCATCCGGTTCCGACTGGGAGGTGCACAGGGGGAGTGCAACCTCCGGGTGTTTGGGAAGCGAGTGGGCATCTACACTCCAGCAGACCTCCAACACCGCCACTTCAACTAGTTCTTCGGGGCTTGCATTCAGGGCCAGCCGGAGAGGCCTGGCAACATGGAGGTTTGGGCACCACTGTCCAACATTATATACGAGGCAGGGACTTCCAGGGAGAGTCACCTTCGAGACCCACTCCACCGCCTTATGCACTGCATCGTCTCTACCTCCATCATGCATCGGGAGGGGGGCGAGAAGGTGTCGGGCGACGACATGACGTACATGTGGGTCCTCCTCGACCCATCCAGATTCCTCCATCTCCCCTTCGCCCTCGCGGTTGCCCTCTCCACCCACTCGAATGGCGCCTCCGCCAGCAGCCCACTAGCTAGGGGGTATTTCATCACCCGCCTGGCCCGCTCATATGGGATCCTCATTGCCCCCATGGTTGCCTCCTTGACCGCTCTGCCTCCATCCCGCACTACAGCGCGCACTTTGGAGAGGATGAGGCTCATCGAGCATCAGCGTCCAGGGCAGTTCATCCGGGCACCGACAGAGCCACCTCAAGCACCCTAGCCCGCGTACGCTCAGCCGGGCCGGAGACGACAGAGGCGGGAGCCACCCGCCGAGCCAGCACCACAGCCACAGCCACAGTAGGAGGACCTGGCAGCCAGGGTTCCCAGGATCGAGGACCAGTTGGCATGGATCGGGGAGGTACTCTTGGATTTGGCCACTCAGCATGGCCGGCACCCCCGACCATTTCCAGCCAGGGCCCACGATCACGAGGCTGGACCCTCCAGGCCACCTGGTGATGATTGATGTACTTTTTTCTTACTTTTTCTTTCTTTCTTTCTTTTTGGGATATATGTACAAAACTTATGACACCTCTATCTATATATTTGTTCATATTTTATATTTGTTATGTGTGCTTTTAATTTGTTTGTCGAGTTATGCATGATATACCAATTGAGAAGGAGTTGTCTCAGACAAGTGTGGGGTCATCGTGCCCCCTCCACTTGTCTCGACCACCGGCGTGTTCACTGTAGCGCTACAACTCCGGAATACGAAATCAAGGATCCGTTTGTTTGCAATTATACCTGTGATATTGAGCACCAAGCAGTCTATCGTCCAAAAGGGGTAACTCTTTCTCCCTTGTTTTGAAATAATTTTTGTACAACAGGGACGTTGTACGGTTTTAAGTGTGGGGTGTGGACGGTCGAAAGAGAATTTTTTGAAATTTTTGTAGAAATGATCAATTTTTCAATTTTTAGCAATATTTTCAAAATTTTTAATAAATTGCAATTTTGAAATGAATGGTTTGTGATTGTTTATAGCATTAGTATTTTTCGAGAAATACTATGTAGTTGTGACCATGCTATTAGTTAGTCAAATAAGTTGAGTTTTACGAGTCTAGAAGATTGAGCTGTTTTAAGATTGGAGTTTAGGAAGGAAAAGTCAATCTGTGGCCTTTGTTGTTTGAGCCAGTAAGTCTAAAATGGGTGGGACTTATGCACCTTACCACCTAAGATCGTCTGGTCTGGGATGGTATTTCTGAAAGCTCGCTACACGGACAACATCGAAAGTCATGGACAATTCCTTAATGGCCTTTAGAATCTGAATGAGTAAGTACACTTCATTGTGGACAGAAAATTTGTAATCAAGGGTTCTTTAGAAAGCCATGAATTCCAAAGAACAATTCAATTATGTTTTCGCGAACTATTCCACTCTAACTCATAGGGCAATAAGCTTTGAAACTGAACACAATAAAAAATTGTTTGATTCCTTATTATAATTTATTAAAAACTCTCTTGCTTGGGGACAAGCAAGGCACAAGTGTGGGGTGTTTGACAACGCCTAGTGATATCAAGTATTTTAGGCGTTGTTGAGCCCTATTCTTGATGAAATTATATCAGATATATCTTGGTATTCTCACTTTTCGTGTCAGGACTTGTTTGGAGAAAAAGAATAGAAACAGGGACTAAAAGCGTGCAAAAGGAAGAAGGTTGGAAAAGAATGAAAAATCAAGGAAACTCGTACGCGCGCCGCGGATCTATGATACGCGCGACGCGGGCTTAAGGCGGTGGAACACATTCAAATGCCGAAGAAACGGGAAAAGATTAGTACGCGCGCCGCGGATTCTTCATTTGCGCGGCGCGACTGTGGGAAATTTGCAAATATAAATAGATGCAATTTCAGCCGAAAACCCTAGCAAAGACCGGGTGTAAAATCGACCTTGAAGCTCTTTGACTCCAAGAATTCGTTTCAGCAACTCCTCAAGTGGTATTTTCATGTTTTGGATTTTAGTTTCATTTAGTTAGATATTTGTAAGCTTTAGTTTGTATCTTTGGGAGTGACAACCATTGGTTCCAAGCTTTAGGTTTCTGTTTTATGACATTTTTTTACTGTTTGGATGTTTGGAAGTTGGATTTGATGAATGAGAAGCATTTGGTTACAAGTAATATTGGTATTTCGGTGTTTTTATGCTTGTGTTTGGTTTTGGATGTTTGATTTGTATTTGGATATTGTTTTGACCTTGTTGGGACTGTTTTTCCTTGCTGAAATCAGTAGCTAATTAGGTTAATTTTTAGGCATTAAACATTGGCTAGTAACTGTTCAGTAGAAATTTAGTTAGTGGCTAGTTTATGCTTTGCTTGGTTTTGCTTAGTTTGGATGCCTTTGATTGCTTCTGATTCAGAGATGCACTTCTGATTTCAGAAAGTGACTAGGTTCATTTGAACTTAGCTTAGCCTGGCTTGAGTTTGTTTGATCATTGCTTTAAGGTGTTATTAATTAGAAGATAGAAACTGATTCCTCCGACTGTAGCGTGACACTACTAGTTGGTAATCTTTCATTTAGTCTAACCACGAAGCTCCTGCGGATCGACCCTGACTACCACTGTACTAGTGTGTGTTAGGTTTTTCTTTATTTTTGACCGCACGACGACCGCTGCATTGTCACCTAATATACTTATTTTTTATTTTTTCCAAACTATATTAAACATATACCAAAGGTTAAGGGGTCAAACTACTCAAATCGGGTCATAATGAGAGTGAATTGCACGAATTCGGGTCATACGGGTCGTGTAGGGGTCATACGAGGTCATGTAAGGCTTCCAAGATGTCCAAACCTTCTGCCCCAGGTTACACGGGGTGCTAAGACAACACGGGTCGTGTAACTCTTAGCAGACCCCATTTTCAGCTCCATATTTTTGTTCGTTTTTTGCAGTTTTAGTCCATTTCTTGGTTCCGTTTGTTTCCAAACTTAACAAAACTTTACCAATAGGTTATATTAACCTTCTAACATGTTAAGAACATATTTTTAATCTCATTAAGTCTTATTTAGTCCATGACTTAATGGTTAAGACCATAGGATTTCATAAGAGCTCTAAGGAGGCTCATATGTGCATCGACTTGAATTATAAAGTCCAGTTTTGTCCATTTTATATCCATACATTTATATAACTAATGGGTGACTTAATTTAGGGTTTTACAACCCAAAAAATATCTCAAATTATTACCAACCTCATAACTTCACTCACTAACTCCTATGGGTTTCATCTATGGAATCACCAATTCCATTCCACCCAACAATTTTCAGTTTTTATTCAAACTTCCATTTTATTAATTGAAATTCTTAGAAAACCACTTCCAATGGTTTATTCATACATAAACATCATTTATGACTCATTACATGACTAAAACCATCATCTTAAACATGTTTTTAAATCCATGGAATCATTTGATTACAAGTTTTTCCCAAAAATCTCCATTTTTAACATTTTTACATAAAAACTGAAATTACTCAAATTTATCAACTAGGAATGATTTATTACTCTTATTATTACATATTAGACTTATCAAGAACCATTAAAACCAACTTGTTCTTACAAACCCGTTAGTTAGGGTTCTTGAGCTCAAATTCCCATTTCTTGATTTTTAACACATTCAATGGTTACACTAGGTTTATATGACGACTAAGACACAAATTAAGGCTAGGAATCATAGGATAAACCTTCTCTAGCCACTAAAATTTTGAAGCTACAGTAACCCATCCACGGGAAATGGGTTAAACAACCCTAAAAACATGTTTACTAACCTTACAAGGCTTGGAATCACTAATTGAAGGCTTAATTCTTCAATTCCCGTTGCAACCTTCAAGAATCTTCAAGAATGTAACATCCCTTTCTCAAACCATATTTAAATACAGTTTATAACACAATATATTTTAAAATAAGCGACTTGCAAAAAGTCACTTAATTTTTTTTTACAAACTTATTCATAAGGGGTATTACAGACTACATACAAAAGCCATAATTTAAACTTATCTGTATTTTACACTGGTCCCAACTTCAAAGCTTATGAAGTAGTCTAGCTCCTGCTCTTCTTACCTAAGTACATAGCATTTTAAGACAAATAATACGTGAGACATAAAGCCTCGTGAGTAATATGGGTTTTAGACCCAAAACTCTCTTACTCAAAACTTGTAATATTAACAAGTGAAATACTTAAAACTGGTTTTCATAGTAAATTCCAAAACTGCTCAAGACTGATTTTTATAATAAATCTCAAAACTGCTTTTCTTCTCATTTCCAACAACCGAAAAACTGCTTTCTTTCTCATTTTTTAAAGACCAACTGAAACTGATGAATTAATTTAATTCATATTACCAACTCCCCTTCACGGGACATAATAGATCCACCCGCAAGGTTGTGCTAGTTCTGTCTCCCCTTCATGGCTTGGAACAAATCCAACCATAAGGTTATGCTAAGCTAGACAACTACTTCAAGACGGGAGGTACCACCCCAGTAGTGTCTTCAGATCTCCCGATTATGTGGGTGATCCTAGTCCGAACAACTGACTCTCATTACTTTCTTTGCTTTGATTTCATATTTTATTACTTTCTTCACTTCATCTCAAATTGGTCAAATATGGACACAATTCATAATAAGCTCAAACTTATAAACTCTTTGACTCATAATCAAAATCACTTTGAAAACTAATTTCAACATCTTAAGCTCACATATGGAGCTTCTTTCATAATAGCTTCAAAAACTAAACTTCTTCAAAATCTGTTTTAAAACATTTAGTTCATGTGTAGAACTACTTACACAACTGTTTCCAAACTTTAGTATTTAAAAGCATTTGGAAATCTCATTTTTTGGAAAACATTATTTTGCTATGTACTAGGAAAATCCACATATACTCACCTTGGTTTAGTTATGGATTGCTACGCTTCTCGCACACCTTTTCCCTTTCCGTGCTCAACCGTATTTCAAGCACCTCCTACACATATATCACATATATTTACTTAAGTAATACATACTACAACTGACTCTACAATTCAAGAGTCTCATATGACACAACTACAAGTCATAACAAGTGTATGACTACTAATAAACTAACTTTCCATGAATTATATACTTCTCAAGATACATGTATTCTACTACAGTACCCTCGAGAGGTTGTATTCTGAATTTAATAATTTTCCATGTGGTTTCATACCATTTTAAGCCTATAGTATGAATTGTAGACCAAACAGACATGTCTAGCAACAAGTTCAAATCTCAAAATTGGACAGAATGCTGTCAGACCTTGAGCACGACTCGTGCTCTTTTTGTGCATGAGGTTGCACGACTCGTGCATAAAGTAGAGTGCTATTCTTTGCTTAAATAGTGAGCATGACTCGTGTTCACCCAAGACCAAATTTGGCACGACTCGTGCCCTTCCTGCAGTTTTGATTTCAGTCCGATTTTTGAGCTGCAGACCTCTATTTTCACCTATTAAGCACTTAATACTTAACTTAATCTTTATACCATCATACCATGACTAAAACCTTTAGTTTACATCAGGTTTTAATCCATGGAATCACTGATTCCATTTCTAATTCCAATTCCACAAAATCCCGTTTTTTGTTATTTTCACCAAAAATCCAAATTTCTGAAATTAATTACTTAGGAATGTCTTAATACATCCTAAATGATTCATGGGACTTAACAAAACCACAAAAATCTGTCTTGATCATACAAACCCATTAATTAGGGTTCTTGAGCAAAATTCATCTTTTTCTTGATTTTCAACATATTCAACAACTAGAACATGTTTAAATGATGATTTTGAGCAAGATGATTTTACTAGAATCATAATTCCTGGAAAATTAAAAATCAAGAATATGATTCCCGTTCAAGAACTTGAGTAGAATAAGCTTAGAAACATAGAATTCTTACCTTATGAGGCTTGGAATCACCAATTCCAATGGTAAGTCTTCCAATTCTTTGCAAAATGTCCAAAGCCTTCGATCTTCCCATGCTCTCTCGCTCTCTCTGGTATCCTCTACTGATTTCTGGAAATGAGAGTTAGATAACTCTCATATATATATTTATTGTTTATAAAATATTTGCATTTTAGTCCCTAGATTCCTATCTTTTTTCAAAAATGGTCCTATGACTCATAACCTTGCAAACCAAGTTCCATTAGTTACCAACTTAACCCCCCATTACAATTTCTTGACATAATGGTTATTTTCATGACATAATGGTCATTTTCATGCCAAATGACTATTCATGCGTTAAAATTCCAAATTTTTCATAAACTTTTATTTCTTACATTCTTATTCCACAAACAACAAATTATTTTACATAATGGTCTACAATATGACAAAAGACCATTCTACCATTTTACAACTTTTTGCGGGTTCTCACAAAGAATGATCATTCGTGAACTCTCTAGAATTTGCTCCCATTCATAATGAGGAGAAATCAGATTTTTCTCTCTATATATACTTGGCTACTTTGCCTAATTGACACTTTGGTCCCTCAAGTTCTATCTTTTCCACAATGGCACAAAAATTCATTTTATAACATTATAAGTTTTATTTTCTTTAATTCTTGCCCCACAATTATATTTTCTTTACATAGAAGTCATTTGTCTGCCAAATGACCATTTTGCCCTTTTTATACAAAATTATACTATTAAGACATCGTTGAAACCCAAACTTCACATAAGTTTATTTTATAACTTTTACCACTATTTTTGGGTTCTTACAGTTATGATGATTATGTTTTGAGCAATATAGTCGAGTATCAAAAGTTAGTTACTTAACTAATACTCCTCCTGCTATATCTTTTGTTGTCCAAAATCTAAGTCAATTTGTACATTATCCTCACAAGCCACAGCTGAGAATTAATATTAGAGTGATTCGTTATTTAAAGTTCGTAGGAAAAGGTATTTTAATTTCAAAAGGCAATTATCTTAGTTTGAAAGCGTAGGCTAATGTATATTATGGAAGATGTATTTCTTTACATTGTTCAATAATTGTTTATTCTCTTTTCCTTAGTTGTTTCCTTGTTTCGTGGAAAACTAAAAAACAATAAACTGTTTCTAGATAATCCAATGAAGTTGGGTATCATGCTTTAGCCTCAGTAACTTGTGAGATTTTGTGCATTCTTAGTTCCAGCTTTCAGATGTTCATTAGCACCAATGTTCACCATAAAGAATATGCTTACCATAATGTAAAACAAAAATGGAAGGAAATCGAGAATATTAACTTTGATACTTTTGGTACTTTATACTTTGAAATCTGACGTGAATGTTTTGAAAGGTTTTCTGCAAATCTATGAACTAAAAACCATGCAACCTAAGTTGGATCTATGTTTTCTAACTTTAAACATATAAATAATTCCTAAAGGCCAATAGAAAAATTGCTAAAGAAATAAATCAGAAAAACTAACCGTTAGGTTTTCTTGGAAGCTAAGCAACGAAAATTCCTTGCCTCAAATGAAGTCACACCCAAGAGCTAGAGGTGGGGGATGAAAACTAGATAGAGAATGAGAGTATATGGCACAGGAAATAGAGGGTCTGGGGCTCCCTATTTATAGCCTCCAGCAAATAACCAGATAAGCCTTTAGAGATAAACCTTTTGAATTCAAATCAAGATAAACCTTATCTTTAATTCAAATCTATTTATTCTAACTTATTATAATCAAAAATTATATATTGTTATATATATAATTTCGCTAGTTCTTATCCTGCCAAAAATGTCACTTACTCAACTATTGAATAATTACAATTCAGCCCCAGCACCTTTAATTAATTAAATTAATCACCAAATTAATTCCAATTAATTCCAGATTAATTTCTAATTAATTAATATAGTTTCTAATTAATATATTATCACTTTAATATATTAATAAACTATTTATTTTATTTCTATTGATTTATTAATCATATAATAAATCACTCTTTTTCTCTCGTGGACTTTCTACCAAACCTCCAGCTATGAGGGCAACCCAAATGGACTTTGCTTCTATTAATTAGGTCAATACTAATTATTAGTCATGGCTTAGACACCTAATCCAACAGTCTCCCACTTGGATAAGTCTATGACTATAATTACCAATTTATTCCCGTATGGGTCAAGGAACGAATAAGCTTCGACTCATATGTTTTATATCTTTTACCAGTCAAATCACTCACAACAACACGTTTTGTAACATCGAGTTACCGATACTTTTTCGCATTATCAATAAGCAACTGCCATGCAAATTATAACTCATATGTCTATCCTTCAAGATCATAAGCTGTTACCGTCTCAACATTGCTCGTGATGTATTCCATGAAGCAATATTTTGAGCGTGGGTTTATCCAATACTCAAATCTCCATTTTCAAGGTACTCATGAACGTTGTAGCAATGATGTTGCTATGTCTAACTCCTTAGACAATCTACAAACCAATTCATGACAGTTTTCGTTCATACTTAGTCCCAAAAAGTATGAGCGACTGTGGATATTCGAATAATCATATTACTCAGGAAGTAAACATGCAAAATGAAACACAATGATAAACAATTGAAAAATAGCAGTAAACTATAGTCATTAATAAATCTCTATTATTAAATCACCAAAGTCAATTACATTTATATTGTTACAAGTTTCAAAACCTATCTAATAGAAAAAACTAATATCATCTCTCAATCCTATGCTCCTAACATGCTGATTGTGCTTGATCCTACTCAGAGCCTTTGTCAAGGGATCTGCAGGATTATCTTAAAATGATACCCTCTTTACAAGGAGGTGACCTTCTTCTACTCTATGTCTGATATAGTGGTACTTTCTGTTGATATGCCTGGACTTTTCATGGTCTATCGGTTCCTTTGTCAAAGCAACCGCTTCTTCGTTATCGTAGAACAGTTCCATGGGCTCCTGAATACTCGGGACTACTCTAAGGTCACCGATAAAGTTCTTCAGCCAAGCCGCTTCCTTTGACGCTTCACTCGCTGCTATGTACTTAGATTCGAACGTAGAATCAGCCACCGTCTCTTGCTTGGAACTCTTCCAAGTAACCGCTCCTCCATTCAAAAGAAATACCTAGCCCGACTGAGACCGACCATTGTCTCTATCTGTCTAGAAGATGGCGTCTGTGTTCCCAATAACTCTCAAAGTATCACTACCACCAAGGACTAACATCATGTTCTTCATCCTTCGTAGATACTTGAGTATATTCTTTACAGCTATCCAATGCGCTCTACCAGGGTTACCCTGGTAACGACTGACCATGCTCAAAGCAAAGGACATGTCAGGACGAGTACATGTCATAGCGTACATGATCGACCCTACCTCCAAAGCGTAAGGTACCCGACTCATGTCAGCTATTTCTTCATCTGTATTCGGGCATTGAGTCTTACTCAACTTTGCATTACTCTGGATAGGCAGCTCTCCCTTCTTGGAATTTTCCATACTAAACCTCTTTAATACCTTTTCCAAGTATGTACTTTGACTAAGTCCTATTAGTCTCTTCTTCCTATCTCTCAATATTCTTATCCTGAGAATATAGGCAGCTTCTCCTAGGTCTTTCATGGCGAAACACTTCCCAAGCCAAGACTTGACATCTTGCAAGGTTGGAATGTTGTTTCCCATGAGCAGTATGTCATCAACATACAGCACCAGAAAAGTGACTATACTCCCACTAGCCTTGACATATACGAAGGACTCATCATCACTCCTAGAGAAGCCATACTCTTTGACTTTCTCATGGAAGCAGAGATTCCAGCTGCGAGAACTTGTTTCAATCTGTAGATTGATTTCTCAAGCTTACACACCTTATTAGGATGCTTGGTGTCTATAAAACCCTCTGGCTGATTCATGTAAACATCTTCAGTCAACTTCCCATTAAGGAAAGCGGTTTTGACATCCATCTGCCAAATTTCATAGTCATGAAATGTAGCTATGGCAAGCATTATCCTAATAGACTTTATCTTGGCCACTAGTGAGAATGTCCCATCATAGTAAACCCTCGGGGTTTGAGTAAAGCCCTTCACAACCAGTCGAGCCTTAAAGGTGTGTACCTTTCCATCCATGTTAGTCTTCTTCTTGAAGATCCATTTGCACCCGACTGTCTTTCGACCCGGTACATTGTCAACCAAGTTCTAAACTTGATTGTCATACATGGACTTGATCTCGCTGTCTATTGCCTCTTTCCACTTGGCAGACTCAGGGCCCGCCACTGCTTCCTGATAGTTAGCTGGCACATCTAAATTTATCAGTGTCCTATCACTGACAAACGTGTCACCATCCATAGTTATATGGAAACCATAAAAATTGGGTGGCATGCTAACTCTACCGGAGCGCCTAAGAGGTAATGATATATCTGTCAGACCAACAGGAACTCCTTCCTCTTGTTGGGTGCTAGTTTCTCCTAAGGTTACGTCATCAGATGACTCTTGAATTTCTTCAAGATCAATGGTGCTCCCACTGTCCTCTTTGAATATGAGCTCTCTCTCTCTCTCTCTCGAAAGACTCCTCGTCTAGCTACAAAGTCCACATCCTCGCTTGCTCTGTAGAATAAGTATCCAAAAGACTGTTTTGGGTATCCAATGATTATACACCTCTCGCTTCTTTCTGCGAGTTTGTCATGAGTCTCTCGTCTCACTAAGCTTTACAACCCCAGCCCGTCCACATCTCATGAGGTATTTTGGCAACCTTTTTAGTTGGGACAAGATTGAGGATGTGGGCGGCAGTCTCTAATGCATACCCCCAGAAGTGGATGGGAAGTGAAGCTCGACTCATCATGGAACGAACCATGTCTAATAGGGTTCGGTTTCGCCTCTCAGCAACACCGTTCAACTGTAGTGTTCTAGGAGGCGTCAACTGTGAAACTATTCCACATTCCTTAAGATAGTCAAAGAACTCGATACTAAGATACTCACTGCCTCTGTCGGATCTAAGCATGTTTATCTTCCTGCCCAATTGATTCTCAACTTCGTTTTTGAACTCTTTGAACTTTTCAAAAGTATCTGAGTTATGCTTGATTAAGTAGATATACCCATATCTGCTATAATCGTTAGTAAAGATCACGTAGAATCGAGTGTCATCCCTTGTGGTAGATCTGAAGGGTCCACACACATCTGTGTGTATGATATCCAACATACCTTCACCTCTTTCAAAAGACCCTTTGAAAGGTGATTTTGTCATCTTGCGCAACAGCAAGATTCGCACACATCATCCGACTTGAGATCAAATGATCCCAACACTCCATCCTTTTGGAGTTGGGCGATGCGTTTCTTGTTGATGTGCCCAAGACGAAAATGCCACAAGCATGCCTTTTCTACACCACTACAAGAATCAATATGTAATACACTATTTCCTAAATTATCAACACAAGTCACTGTTTCATACTCACCATCACAAGGTAAAGCTTTAAAAATAAACACACCATTCTTAAAGCCAGAAATTGAACCATTCAAATTATCAAAAGTATAAGTGAAACCTTTTTTGAACAATACATGAAATGAAATAATGTTTCTTGCCATATCTGGCAAATAGCAACAATATAGTAAATCTAATCTAACACCACTACTAAGCACTAAGTTATAAACTCCGATCTTGGTAACAGGTGAAGATCTCCTATTGCCCGTGATTAAGTTTATTATCCGATGCTCCACCTCCCTACTTTCCTCTAGGACCTGCAAATCAGAACAAATGTGAAAACCACATCCTGTGTCAAGGACCTAAGAACAAGAAGATGATGAGTTATTAGAGATAGTGTATATACCTGCTGACGATAGATTCACTTTGTCATCTTTGATGTCCTGCAAGTATTTCGGGCAGCTCCTCTTCCAATGACCCTTTTCTTTGCAATAAAAGCAGTCGGCATCTTTGGGATTTGAGATATGAGGAATGCCGAAAGACTTGGGTCTCGGGCCATTACTGGATGACCCGACTTGAACCTTTTCCCTCCAATTCTGCTTGGGAGGGCCCTCCCGTTTCTTTCCTTTGGCTTGACCAATTTCCAAGACGGGTGGGTTCACTAAAGGTACACTTTTACCCTTCAGCCCATCTTCAGCAGTCTGCAGCATATTATGCAACTCAGCCAAAGAGGTCTGAGTGTTGTTCAAATGATACGCCTGTGAACTGGTCATAAGAACTCGGTAAGGAGTTAAGCACCATGCCAATGGCCAACTCCTCATCGACTTACATTCCTAGCTTCTGCAGCCTCCCCACATAACCTTGCATCCTTTGCACGTGAGTGCAGACGGACTCTCCATCCTTTGGCTTGCCTGTCATGAGGGCTCGGATAACTTCGCACTTCTCGACATGCACTCGCTTGCAGAACTTTTCCGCAAGGTCCTTGTGTATTTCGTAAGGCCAGTAGTCATCGTAGAATCTTTGCAATTCGGGTTCATTGTTGCAATCATGATGCAGGCCACTTTGGTCGCATCATCATAATGTTTCTTGTACGAGGTATATTCCTCGAGAGTAGCGGTTTCGGGATCAACTTCAATGAGCTCATTGTCAAGAACATACTCTTTGTTCTCAAACCTCAAAGTCATCTTTATATTTCTCATACAATCATTATAGTTCGTGCCATCTAATCTCATTTTAGAACATAGTGAAAGGATAGAAGTAACATTACTGTTGTTGGGGTGGGATATGGATTGGGGAGCAGAGTTATCAATGGAAGACATCTATAAAATAAGTTAGTTTTTAATTAGGCATAAAATTCCTTAATATTAACCCAAGAATAATAATAAGGATAGGACCCAACTATATAATTCACAACTTAGAAGAGGGATGCCGTAATCTAATTGTAAATTTTATAAAGGTAGACGAATGACGATTCACCAATTCCACCGCGGAAGATAATCATATTATAGTGAAATTCCTAGATCTTTTGAGATTTATTGAACTGTTCAATAGAATGTTTAATCTCGGATATGCTCTACTATTTGTGACTGGGATGCCGAGGATCATAAACTAGATGTGAATAACCATGCAAATTAGCTTGGTACTCTCAAAGTCAATTATCATCTCTAATTGATGTGCCGGTAAACCACACACGCTCCATCAATAATGATAAGATTAAGAAACCCATTGCAACTCTTTATAAGCCCCTATTAGTGTGTCGGTAAACCACACACGCTCCACTAATGTCTCATAAAGTGCAATGTGCAATTTCATGGATTAGCATCTTTTTACATTTTTCCTAAAGTAACTGGATTGGGATTTTATAAAACTGTTCTAGTACTTTGATTAATAACAATATACTTTTAATGAGATTAAGCGGTCCTATCAAACCCGTTCAGCAAACGACCCTCCACTGATCAAAAGAGCGGTGGGTGAGAGTGGATACCCATTAGACCGCCATTTTATAGGCAGTCTCCTTATACCCTCCTTATAGATCAACTTCGTGAATGAGGCCTACTATTGATTTGACTAACCAATTTATCTTATACATATAATATTAACTTTTAATTATAATATATAAGATGTACTTTAAACTTTTTTAAAATATTTCTGGTTTATCTATTTAATTTTCGAAAATTTAACAATTAATTTTAAAATTAAATTTAAACCTTTAAATGATTTAATATATCTTTTAATTAAACAATTAATTAAATTAATTAAATCCAGATAGGTATCACAAATTAATCAGATTAATTTAAACCTATCTTAAACCCCTAAATTTCGAAATATAGCAAGCAATGGGTTTAAGGTTATCCAATTATTAAATAATCACAATTACCAAAAATAGAATACCTTATAAAACCCAAGCAAATTTTGAAAATTATAAAGGGGAGGGGCTAGGGTTTCTAAAACCCTAACCCTAAATCGATTTGGCCTAATTAGGGTTTATAAGCCTTAAACCGTAAATTATAGAAAAACAATTATAGCAATTCAACTTGAAAAAAACCAAATAGCTTTGATACCACTAAAAAGTTTTCTGCAAATCTATGAACTAAAAACCCTAAGTTCACATGCAACCTATGTTGGATCTATGTTTTCTAACTTGGAACATATAAATAATTCCTAAAGGCCAATAAAAAATTGCTAAAGAAATAAATCAGAAAAACTAACCTTTAGGTTTTCTTGGAAGCTAAGCAACGAAAATTCGTTGCCTCAAATGAAGTCACACCCAAGAGCTGGAGGTAGGGGACGAAACCCAGAGAGAGAATGAGAGTATATGGCACAGGAAATAGAGGGTCTGGGGCTCCCTATTTATAGCCTCCAACAGATAACCAGATAAGTCTTTAAAGACAAACCTTTTGAATTCAAATCAAGATAAACCTTATCTTTAATTCAAATCTGTTTATTGTAACTTATTATAATCGAAATTATATATTATTATTAGTGTTGCAGAAATCGGCCTTGGCGGCCGATTAATCGGCGATTAACCGCTTGGCGGTTTTCAACCGATTACGATTAGGCCTAATCGGTTAGCTGTAAAAAATCGGTCAAATATCGCTCTTGGCGGCCAATTAATCGGCCTTGGCGGTCATTTTTTAATTTTTTAATTTTTTAATTATTTTTATTTTTAAACGACGACACAAACACTCTCTAATAACTCAATAAAACTGAAAAAATTTAATATTAAAGCATAAAAAATAAAAAATGTATAATTTTTTATGTGTAACTCGGAATAAAATGTATCAAACTTTGTTATTTTGTTATATTTATATATTTTAAATGAGTTCCTTTATAGTTTAGGTTCTCCGAATAATCTCCGACTAATCCCCGATTAATCTCTTAACCACACTCGACAGCCAAGCTATCGTCAAACGATCTTTACAACCTTGATTATTATATATATAATTTTGCTGGTTATTATCCTGTCAAAAATGTCACTTACTCAACTATTGAATAATTACAATTAGCCCCTGCACATTTAATTAATTAAATTAATTACCAAATTAATTTTAATTAATTCCAGATTAATTTCTCATTAATTAATATAGTTTCTAATTAATATATTATAACTTTAATATATTATTAAACTATTTATTTTATTTCTATTGATTTATTAATCATATAATAACTCAATCTATTTCTCTCCTGGACTTTCTACCAAACCTCCAGCTATGAGGGCAACCCAAATGGACTTTGCTTCTATTAATTAGGTAAATACTAATTATTAGTCATTGCTTAGACACCTAATCTAACATGTTTAACTTTGATAACCTTGGTTTTTAAATATTTCTTATTGATTTTAGATTATTTAAATTTGTGAAAATTGAATTTTCGGATATATTATTTTGGGTATATTGGATTTAGATTTATAAGAAGAAAACTATAAGCTATAATAAGGAATTTGGACAGATTTGTGATATAATAACGTTGCTATATGCAAAGCACCAGCGATGTGTTGCGATAGACCATTTTAGGATACACGTATCTGTCGCAATGCCTTTGTTTGGGCATTATGGCTTAAGCTTAAATGACCATCGCTACCAATCTTTTAAAACCCGAGTTGACGCGGCTAGTCGAAAAACGGTTGAACTGTGACCCGGTGAGGAGAACGGGTCAATTATGACCGGATTTTGCTAATTTATGACTCGGATTGAACCGACAAGATTTCTCAAAAACACGGTTGGACCTGTGACACAGAACCAGGTTGATCCGACGGTTAAAACAAAAATTAGAATTTGAGCTTAAAAAACTAGACTAAAGAGTTCAATGTTCAAACTTGTGAAATTAGTACACCATTAATTCATCAAATTTAGTGATTTTTCTTTATATAAACTTGACAAAATATAATTTTTTGTAACAAAATGTGAAATTGCATTGTTTATGCTTTATAAATATATAATTATGCTGAAAAATATAAAATGTATGAAAATTGTGAAAACCGAGTTGACTCGACGGTTGAACCGGTTGACCATTGATCAGGTCACCATATCGGGTCAACTAAAATATCAGATTTTAAAACATTGATCTTTCATCACATATTCTGTTAAAGACTTGCAAGGCTTTTTCTATTACAGTTAAATTATCGGTGTCCATATTGTGTTTCTAACTCTGTAAAATAACAATAATAGTAATAGCAACCATAACAATAATAATAATAGATGTGATAAAACTATAAACAATATCGTTATACTTAACGTGATAATATATAACCAATGGTAAACGACACCAATATAACAATAATTAAATACTTTCAATGACTAATAAATAGAATAAAAATAATAAAATATTATTAAACTATATATACTAGATGGAAACCAAATATTTAGTTAGTTTTGGATTGTAACTCCAAATTAACACGATGACATAAAAAAATATTATTATAAACTTTGTTTTAGACATTATCTTAATCATAGAAGAATGATGAATCTATGGGCTGGAATTATCTATTTATCAAAGGATCATCAAAATTAATATTCCATCATTCGATTTGAGCCACATATTTTTCTTAAGTGGACAGATTTCATCTATCTTGTCATATATGCAAGATGATTTAAGCATTTAACTCCTAATTATGTCTGTCTATATTGCAGAGGATTTGAGTATTTAACTCCTAACTATTTCTTATAATTTTATTTATTAGATTTATTTTATATAACGACTAGTAAAAGAAATACACTGCGTCGAAGTTATATAAATAATTATTATGTAATACGTACGAATGAGAAAAAAGTAAAATTCGACTGAAAATTAATCAAAACACGTTAATTTTTCTGGGATAATCCAAAAAAGCAACGTCTTTGGACATTTATAAATTTTTATTGAAATGTTCAAATGAGAATTATAGAAAACTTTAGGAATAATGGCAACCGATTAATAGTTGAATGATCAATTCGATTTTTATACTTTTTATAATTTGGAAAATTTTATTAAAAGTAATGATCTCTATATTCTACAAGTAGTATTAAAATTTCGATATATATTTAGAAAAAAAGTAATGTTATAGAATTCATAGTTAAATGGAAAAACTATGATAATGTAATTATAAATGTTGTACCAATTTTAATCTTAAAAATATAATGACATTAATATTTATTTGTAAACTATAAAAAATATTAATTTTATTGTGTTTAATTATTTTTTTATATACAAAACAACTGTTAATTAATCATCTAAAAACAAAATCATTCAATGGTGTTTTTACAGATTCTAATATTTTCGTAATTCTTTTCGAAAAAAATTTGATATTTTTAAATAATTGTATCCTCATCTAGGCATTATTAGTCTTTCAAAATACATGACAAATACATCTGTGAAAATAAACAGAACATGATTGGGAATGTTAATGGGAGGAATCAATTAGGACCGCACAAGCATGTTTCAGTTTCAATATTGGAATGAACAAGAGAAAAGGCATAGAAATATGCTTTGTTTTTCACCGCCCAATGCATTTGGAGGGTGGGCGGCACCTAAACAACTCAACCTTAATGTCGAGACAACCCACACCACGCCCTTTCATCTCATGCACCTCATCCATGGTCATTTCAGAACTCACCAACGTCATATATAATATTAGGAACAATATATAATCAATATTAGATATAGAATCATAGAATCATATACTCAGAACTGAACATACGTATTTTCAGAACTGAACATTTACATTCATAAAATATAACCATATGTTCAGAACTGAACATACGTATACGTATACGTATGTTCAGCCCTGAACATACGTATGTTCAGCCCTGAACATATGATTTTATGGATAAAAAGTGATTTTATGTTGATCTTCTCTCATTAGTTTCCTAGTCCCTCCCTCCTTCAAACAAACCATGGAATATATGCCTGTTAAAGAAACTTCAAATTCCATTAGCGTTAGAATAACTCAAACAATTTTATGAAGTGTTTTCTAGATATAGTAAGCCCAATATAAAATCAACTAAATTCTAAAATAAATATTGAATTAAGACAACTTTGATTAGCGCTAGACCCAAAAGATTAAGACATATATTGCTTTAGCAAATCTATAGGAATTCAAGTAAAGTTTTTGTAGACTTAAACTCAACTATGTCATCTAATCGGAGCTCATTTTTGTATTTAAACTCGAATTTAAAGTAATTATAGTCTGGCTTGGTAGAATTTGAAACAAGTTCGAGCCTGATGACTTGTTTGTAGCTTGTACACGAGAGTTTTATTTAGAACAACTAAATCACACCCTTATTCTATAATTAAATCTACATTGTTCATTTCAAATGAGACTTGACCTTCAACCTATTAAACATTTTTCGGGTTTTTATTTATACATTCCACCTTATTTTATAACTACATTTCACTATATGTTGACCTATTTTGACTAGTTTTTATTGATCTATTTTTAAGTTTTGAAATTATTTTCCAGGCAATCAACATATATTTTCAAGACCATTGAAGACTGATACAATTGTATTGGAAACTAATTTACATTAACTATAATTCATCTTTTAAGTATCTGTTTTCTATTATAAAAAAATAACATTTATCAACATAATTAAACATTAGACTCAGGTAAATATCATAAGCCACTCAAAATATATTAGAACAACTGTGTCCTTTAACCATTGCTGGAGTCATCACCACCGCCGACACCATCATCGCCGTCGGCCACCTACAGTCGGCCAACTGCCAACGACTTATTTAAAAATCAATTTATTTAAAAGTAAATTAATTGGAGTTGGTGTTGATTTTCAAATGGTTCAAGAAATGGCAGCCTAGGTGGGGTGCAAACCTCTTCGATTACCATTTGTTTATTTGGGCATTTCGGTTGGGGGTAACATGAATAGAATTATGTCTTGAAAACCTATGATTGACAAGTTTGTGCAAAAATGTCTTCATAGAAAGCCAAGCTCCTTTCTATAGGAAGACGTTTAACTTTGCTAAATGCAGTTTTGGTAGCACCACTATTTACTATATATCTATTTTTAAGGTTCTGGAAATGGTTATAAGAATGCTAGAGTCTTTAAGATCTAGATTCTTTTGGGATGCTGATTTAGGATAAAAGAAGATTTATTGGATTGCTTGGAAACGAGTTTTGGCTTCTAAAAATAAATGTGCTTTTGGGGTTGGAAGCTTATGAGCTTTTAACAAGGCTCTATTATTCAAATGGAATTGGAGATTTTTTGAGGATCTGACCGCTCTTTGGGTGAAAGTTATTTCAGATATACATTGAGATATAAGGGGCGGAATGTGTTCTTTTAGGAATTATGGAAGGCTAAGTCCTTGGGTAAATATGGTTAAAGGAGTTGAGAAGCTTAGAAATGACGATATTGATCTTCACGAATTTATTTCAATTAAAGTTGGTAATGAGCAAGACACTAAATTTTAGCTTGATGCGTGGTTAGGGAACACCCTTTTTAAAGATCTTTTCACGCGGATTTATGCTACTGATAAAGATCCTCAAGCTGAGGTGGCGCATAGAAATACAATAGAGAAGTTGAAGAATGGACTTATTAGATTGCCAAGAGTGGGGGTCCCTATAAATCAATTGAATGATTTGGGAGCTAAATTGTTGGAGGTCACGGTTTTAGAGGATAATGATCGTATGATGTGGGAACTTGATGTTCAAGGGTGTTTTTCGGTTTCTACAACAATATGCTTTTTGGATGGAGTGACTTTGCCAAGTTTGATGACACATACTAGGTGGAATAAACTTCTTCCATTTAAAGTAAACGTTTTGATGTGGAGAATTATGTGGGATAAGACTCCAACCAGATTAAACCTGACACGCCTAGGTCGTTGTGCGGTCAAAAATAAGAGAAAACCTAACACACACACTAGCACAGTGGTAGTCATGGTCGATCCGCAGGAGCTACGTGGTCAGATCATATGACAGATTACCAACTATAGTGTCACGCTATAGTCAGAGGACCTAGTTTCTAAGCTTTTGCCTATTGAACCCAAACTGAACAAACTCAAATCAAGCATAGAATAAGCTAAGCTCAAACCAAAACCTAGTTACTTTCTGAAATCAGAAGTGCATCTCTAATCCAGAAGTAAACAAAGGCATACAAACAATCCAACATAAACCAAAACAAGGCATAAACCGAACCAATAATCACAATTCACTTGAACAGTCACTAGCTCTAGCTCAAACCTAAAACCTAACCTAATTGGCTACTGAAATCAGCAAAGGAAAACAGTCCAACAAGGTCCAAACAAACATCCAAACACAATCCAAACATACAAAACCAATAACAATCATCAAAAAACCGAAAAACCAAGATTACTTATAACCAAATGATTTTCATTAAAAAAACGAATTCCACAGATCCAATACAGTAACAAATGATGAAAAACAGTAAACTAAAGTGTTCAAAGTCAGTGGTTGTCACTCCCAAAGACCTTAGCCACTATTGCTAACTAATACTAAAATGAAATTAAATTCTAAAACATAAAATACCAATTGAAAAGTTTCTGGTGCTTAATCATGGAGTCAAAGAGCCTTCAGGTCGATTTTTCACCTGGTTTATGCTAGGGTTTTCGGCTGTAAATGGCTCTATTTGTAGTTGCAAAATTCCCGCAACCGCGTCGCGCAATTAAGTAAACCGCGACGCGCATAGTGATCTGATCCCGTTTTCTCGGCATTTGAATTTGTTCCACCGCCTCAAAGCCACGTCGCGCCTTCTTGATACCGCGGCGCGCGTATGTATTTTCCTGATTTTTTATCTTCTTCTCTAACTTTCTCCAATTTGCACGCTTTTGGTCCCTGTTTTCATTATTTTCTTCCAAACAAGTACTGGAACGAAAAGTGAGAATACCACGAGATATATGATATAATTTCACTAAGAATAGGGCTCAACAACGCCTAAAATACTTGATATCACTAGGCGTTGTCAAAACCTTAGAGAAAAGGGTATGATTTGGATTCTTTGTTATGTCCTACGTGTGAGATTGGAGGTGAAAATTTGGAGCATGTGTTTGTTAATTGCGGTTTTTCAAGTGTCATTTGGAATAACGTTGCTAAATGGTGGGATATTCACCACTAGAAACAGGAGCATCAGAGGCGGAAATTTCCCTCTCTAATCCCTCGCTAAATGGCTTTTGCGACGGATTAGCGATGGACTACCTCCATAGCAAATAATAAGCCGTCTAAATCGTTAGCGACAGACTGTTTTTAGGTTGCGACGGATTTAGCGACGGCCATTTTTCTTGTGTTGCGACGGATTAGCGACGGACTATCCCTAGCAAGCAACCCGTAAGTTAGCTCAATTAGCACCATTTGCGACCTTTTAGCGACGGAAATTTCCCTCTCTAATCCCTCGCTAAACACCATTTCCAAATTTCCATATTTTCGTCACTAATATGTCACAAACACCAAAACCATAACAAATTCCGGAATTCAGTAAGTAAAATAAAATACCTTAAATTATAAAATTTATCAGCCGGTTACATAATTCAAAAGTATCAGATTACATAAATCTTTATCTTGTTAACACAATGTAGTTCCTAGAACTCCAATGTTGTATGTCAAACTGATCGGACCTAAAACTCCAAAGTTGTATGTCTCAAAATGTGTGCCCACATTCTGAAATTAATTAAATAAATAGTTACAAAATCTTGAATAATAATAACTTCATAATAAAATGATTTTTTTATATTTTGTAAAAACTAACCACAAGGCCCATAGAAACACTTAGCATGGATATCTTGTTAACACCCGCCTCAACTTTACAATGCCACTACTCACTCTTTAAGGTACCATAAATAATCAGAGCCATACGTGGTAACATTTAATTGCTCATATAATCTGACCATTGCAAGTGTATCACTTCCATCCGAAGATGGAGCTTCTTCATTGTACGATTGCCATGAAAACGTCCCAACAGGTGTCATCTATTTTTTTTTTGCGAACTTGGAGCTTTAACCTACAAATTAGTTACCCAAAATTACTAATTGAAATCGACAAAGGTTAGAATAGTAATTTCCTACCTTTTCGGTGTTGAAAATTGAAAGGTTTTCCGCAACCATGAACTAAATAACCTAAGTTCACATGCAACCTAGAAAAGATCTATGTTTTCTTACTTTGAACATGTAACTAATTCCTAAAGGCCAAACAAAAATAAACTAAAAGAATAAATCAGAAAAACTAACATTTAGTTTTAATCTTGAAGCTAAGCAGCACAAGTGTCCTGCCTCAAATGAGATCACACCCAGGGAGCCAGAGGGTGGACGAAAATTCCAGAGAGAATAATAGAATGAGCACTCATAATGAGGTCTAGGGTTCCCTATTTATAGGGAAACAAGAAACCCTAGCCGTCATCAATTTTCCGGATTATACGTACGCGCGCTGCGCCCAAATCGTTTGCGCGCCGCGCGCCGCAATTCAACTATTGAATTTGTACGACTTTAATCCCTGACCTCCTGATTAATCTAATTAATGCCACAGAAATTAATCCAATTAATTTCTGATTAATTATTAATCAATCAATATAGTTTCTAATTAATATATTATCACTTTAATATATTAACAAACCATATCTTTTATTTCTATTGATTTATTAATCCCATAATAAACCAACCTTTCTCTCTACCGAACTTTCTACCAAACCTCCAGCTATGAGGGCAACCCAAATGGACTTTGCTTCTATTAATTAGGTAAATACAAATTATTAGTCATGACTTAGACACCTAATCCAACAGTCTCCCACTTGGATAAGTCTATGACTATAATTACCAATTTAACCTCTAATTAATTGGCAAACTGTAGCTTCCTAGAAACTGCTTCCGAACTCTGACCTAGTCAGTTCTGTCCATAGATAAGTGATCAGATGATCCTCCGTCCAACAATATATTTTCAAACATGAGACATGGATTGAGATCAATCTCTGTCTGACACACTGTTTCCCGATTTTGCTTATGACTTTTAGACTTCTAATTGAACGAATCAATTCAGTCCTGGCTGGCCAGCGCTTCAGTCAACTTCAAAATCATCGAGTGGCCAACAGATATCTGTTTCCCGTCTGGATCAAGGGACGAATAAGCTTCGACTAATATGTTATATCTTTTACCCGACAAATCACTCACAACAGCACGTTTTATAACATCGAGTTACCGATGCGTTTTCGTACTATCAATGAACAACCGCCTTGCAAATTATAACTCATATCTCTCCACTTTAAGACCATAAGATATTATCGTCTCAACATTGCTCATGATATAATCCATGAAGCAATCCATTGAGCGCGGGTTTATCCAATACTCAAATCTCCATTTCCAAGTACTCATGAACGTTGCAGCAATCTTATTGCTATGTCTAACTCCTTAGACAATCTACAAACCAATTCATGACAGTCTTCCTTCATACTTACTCCCTAAGAGTATGAACGACTGTGGATATTTGAATAATCCAATTATTCAGGAAGTAAACATACAAAAGTGAAACATAAAATCTGACTGGCAGCTACTCCTGCTTATTACCAAGTCTCCACGAGGTAATCACCAAGTCGGATTTATCATAACAATTATCGGTTTCTTATTCTCTTTTAAACTTTCAATTCAAGCCTTTTATATCTATGTATATGACCTTTTTCACTCTTTCTATGTATCCAAGTGTCTAACACTTATACACTTTATTGCAGATGATCCTATCGGATACTCTTCCGATGATATCTCAATTTGTCATTTTGTCATTCTCTCTCACAACTCCATTCCGGTGATGTGTACCGTGACTGCCCATGGTTCTCGGGTCTTTAGTCTACATGACTACATCCTAAGACAATTTCGAGGTGTCATGATGTGTCGGTGAACCACACGCGCTCCATCAGAAACCAACGAAATTCTTTAACCATGAAGTCCTACAGCACCACGTTCTGGTGTAAACAATTGCCGATTTGAAAACCCTTTCAAATCAATCACCCTAATCATTTCCCAATGATTTCTCACGTCTGTTCAAAAATCCATTCAGTATTCTCAGCCAGGCAATATCCTGAATCCAACTTACAATGCTCTAAGCATTAAGTCATCAGGATATGTTCATAACACTTCTGATTTATCCAAGAGGCTCGAGGAACCTGATGTAATCTCATTCCAAGCCCTTTCGGAATCCTAAGATTACCAATAATCCTTGTGTCATGATTTCCGGAAACCATTTACTTTCAGGGACTCTTTCTTATGTATCTTGAATCCCATCAAGATCATATTCTCAACGGCTAAGTCAATACTGTCAGTCTCATCTATCTGATAGATGTCTATGAACTACATGAGCATGCTGCACCTTTTTTGTTTCTTTCATGCCAATTCATTACACTTTGCAATGACAGGAAACTCCATTCCTGGGGTTATGCATCTTGAATCTCATCAAGATCATATTGGCAGAATTCTGATCTATCTAATAGATGTTCACAACCACCTGAGTATGTTGTATCTCTTAAAGTATTTCATAGCGAACCGTTTCTTAACACCAAGTCATTACACTTTGTAATGATAAGAGACGTTTCCTAGAACAAGTATGTAACCCACATACAATGATAGCAGATAACAACGATACTCCCACTGGATTTGACACCGTTATATGACTCTTTCGGACTATTCACAAAATCCAGAACTTATGGCACATTTTGCGAAACCGAAATCCAAACCTTTCCGACATATTAAAGGAAATCTTTCAGGCTATTCACAAAATCCAAACCTTTTGGCCTATTTTGAGAATCCGAATATCCTTTCTTGCGAGATGCCCATGGGACGAATCCCGGGGCCATGTACCTTTTGTAATGGCATGCTCTATGTGAGTCCCTATTAGTGTGCCGGTAAACCACACACGCTCCACTAATGACTCACACTATGCCACGCAGAATCCTCTCGGATTACATCTTCTATTGAGAGTGCTTCTCTCAGAATCAGTTGCTTGACTCCAAGTGATGACTCATTCAACTAGATGTTCTGTAAGTACATTTCTATGTTCCCTTCTTTTGATGATTCAATTACTCCCACTGGTTCCTAGACCAGTTGTAAAGATCAATCAAACTGTCACATAGACTGTGTCTCGCGGTAAGGTTCTCTTATTTGGCAGCAACTGGGTTCACCAATGCTTCCAGCAGTCAGATTACTTATCCGTACCATCTTTAGTGTTTTACCACTACCCGGTATATCACCCAAATCATAACTCCTTATGACAGTGACAATAACTACTGGTTAAGCGAAGAGAGGGTATGTCAGGTTTAACAGGAATCTAATTCCTGGTCAAGTCCCAGTGGTGACTAAAGGTTCTTTCACTTGGCTAATCCCTGAACTCATTCAGAATTATTCTTACTCCCACTGTTTCCTTAGAACTTGAGTTTTTTCTAAAAGTACTCTTCTTTCAAAGGATAACCGGAGTAGCCAATGAAACGACATTGCTGATCAGTTTCAGGCTTGTCATGAGATTCATACGAATGCTACATGACCCTGGACTTTCTATGTACTAGTGGGATGATCCCAGCTTTACATTTCAGATAGTGTCAGCATAACCTACTTAGTCTAAGATATGGTCGGAATATGGCTTCTGCGGTCTGACTGGTTGAATATTTAATTCATTGAAATATTAGTCGGAAATGTATCTAGTGTATCTTATACACCGAGGATCAAGACTATTTCGATTAATGCTCCATCATCTTCCCTAAGACACATTATAATCATTAGTGTTCTTGGAAGAGGATAAACTGTGAAACATTTTCTCGGTCTATGTTGTTACTCAGGTTCTGTTGATCTTATGCTTCCTTTGAAATCTTTGAACGCTTCAAGATTCCAATCAATCGCTTATTCCGAGAAACGAAGCCATATTTGTCAAACCATTTGGCAAATATCATGAAGCATAACTAATCGTGTTCTGTTCGAATATTTGAGCAATACACAGTAACTTATGTGTCTGTCGCTCAAAATCTTAATGTCTTTACATCTCCATGTAAATTTATGACTTTGTTAATATTGTGCAAGACATGCAATCATCACCTGACTCCAAGTCAACTGATTCCAAAATCCTATCCATTGGATCTTTGGGTGATTCCTTTCTTGCCACAATTAATTTTATGAAGCACTCAATTCATCATGTGACTCTAAGTCAAATGATTCCAAAGTCCTGTCCAACTAGACCTTTGGTTGAAGTGGTTCTCATAAAATTCACTTTAACAATCATGTATCAACATTCAATTTATTACCATTTATGTCATCAACACATTCACACAACATTTCGAGGACAATTAAAACAACCATTTAAAAAAAATTCATTAAACCATAATTATCCTCAGAACAATGTACAATGCGAATCTATGTTAAATGTATCTATAAACCAATAACAAGAACAAATATCTAGCTTAACTCCAAAAATGCACGAGCTCCATATCCAATCTGAATATGCTCCTGTGCGACAACATCCCGCATCCTACAGAGTCCGTGCATACAGAGCAAATGTGAGAAACACATCCTGTATCAAGGAAGTGAGGATCAGGTATTCTGAGTTTTAAGATATTACTGAGTTTGCCAAACGGTTTGGCTTTAGAGCATTTTTCCAATCTTTCTGTGACTGTGTCCCACCTTATGGATTCCCAGTTTGAAACATCGAACAATCGGTCCAGACGATCTGGATCATTTCTTGATGCACCTTAATACTGGACTCAATCCTGAAGCAGCTGAATTAATGGAACTATGCTTCTCCATAAACGATTCATACAGAGTCGACATTGAATGCACTTCCACGATTGTCTTATCCGGTTACCCTTTCTGTTCATCTGGATGAACAGATTAGCGAGTTGAGCTAATGCTTAACTCCCGATCACAAAGGGAAACTAGTTTTATACTGTTCGCCTATGTATCCCTCAATCTCGGGAACACGCAAACTGGTGCTACTTCCTTCTAGCTTGCAACTTCAAGCTCTTTGAAGATCCTAGTTTGTTCCCTTTATTCAACCAGTTCACGGAACCTTTCCTAAACTAGCTGTGCTAACTTATCAGACCCCAAGAATTCTAAATCCCTGCGGAACTCGGGGTTAATGATCAATAGCATAAGGCAACGAACTTCCTTGGACTCAATAGTCAAGGAGTCATGCTCATCACAAGCTGCTGTGTGATGCCATGTTTGGTAGCGGACACTCAGTCGGATATGGTTCGACAGCAAAACTAAGAACTATTCTCTAATTGCAAAACCATATCACATAGTTCAGGCCAGTCAGCCTTACCATACTAAACAGGTGCTTTCTGAAGCTCTCAAAAATGGGTGAAGGAGGAGAATGACACTTTCTTCAGACATATATAAAATTTGAATTTATTCGTTTAATTCATCCTTTTAAATAATTACCCAATATACATTATTTAACAAGGTTAGGATCCAAAATACCCCAACTATGCTGTGAAGAGGGATGCCGTAGTCACAACACAGTGGTCATTAAGCTAAATAACTTTTATCAATTTCAGTATTATGAAATTCCTAGATCTGTGAGATTCATTGAACTGTTCAATGGCATGTTTAATCTCGGATATGCCCCACCGTTTGTTACTGGGATGCCGAGGATCACAAACCGGGTGTGAATAACCATGCAAATTAGCTTGGTACTCTCGGGGTCCATTATCATCTCAAATTGATGTGCCGGTTAACCACACACGCTCCATCAACAATGATAACACCCGAGAAACCCATTGCCACTCTTTATGAACCCCCATTGGTATGCCGGTAACCCACACACGCTCCACCAACGTTTCATAAAGTGCAATGTGCAATTTCATGGGTTAGCATCAAATTCACATTTTTTTAAAGTAACTAGATTGGGAATTCTTGTACGGGTTCTAGTACTTTGATCATTATACTTTTAATGATTAAGCGGTCCTATCAAAACTGTTCGGCTAACGACCCTCCACTGATCAGGCGAGCGGTGGGTGAGAGTGAACACCCATTAAACCGCCATTTTATAGGCAGTCTCCTTATACCCACTTTATAGACCAGCTTCGTGAATGAGGCCTACTATTGAATTGACTGACCAATTTTATCTTATACATATAGTATTAACCTTTAATAACATATATAATATGTATTTTAAAACCCTTCAAAATACTCCAGGTTTATCTTTTAATTTTTACCAATTTAACTATTAAATTCAAAATTAAATTAAACCTTAAAAATCGATTTTAATTATCCTTTAATTAACAATTAATTAAATTAATTAAATCTAGATATTTTAAACCTTTTAAAATATTTTAGGATTTTATCTTTTAATTTTCGCAATTTAACCATTAAATTAAAATTAAATTAAATCCCTTGAATTATCTTTTAATTAAACAATTAATTAAATTAATTCAAATGTAGATAGGTTTTTCCAAATTAATCAAATCAATTTAAACCTATCTTAAACCCCTAATTTTCGAAAAATAAATAATGGGTTTAAGGTTATCCATTTAATTAAACAATTAAAGTTACCAAAAATAGAAAACCTCCTAAAATCCTAACAGGCATTTTCGAAAATACTAAGGGGGGAATTAGGGTTTCCAAAACCCTAAAACTGGAAATCGATCCAAACAATAATTAGGGTTTATAAGCTTTAAACCCTAATTTTAGGAAAACTATTACAGCTATTCAACAAGAAAACAACCTGATGCTCGGATACCACTGAAAGGTTTTCCGCAACCATGAACTAAATAACCTAAGTTCACATGCAACCTAGAAAAGATCTATGTTTTCTTACTTTGAACATGTAACTAATTCCTAAAGGCCAAACAAAAATAAACTAAAAGAATAAATCAGAAAAACTAACCTTTAGTTTTAATCTTGAAGCTAAGCAGCACAAGTGTCCTGCCTCAAATGAGATCACACCCAGGGAGCCAGAGGGTGGACGAAAATTCCAGAGAGAATAATAGAATGAGCACTCATAATGAGGTCTAGGGTTCCCTATTTATAGGGAAACAAGAAACCCTAGCCGTCATCAATTTTCCGGATTATACGTACGCGCGCCGCGCCCAAATCGTTTGCGCGCCGCGCGCCGCAATTCAACTATTGAATTTGTACGACTTTAATCCCTGACCTCCTGATTAATCTAATTAATGCCACAGAAATTAATCCAATTAATTTCTGATTAATTATTAATCAATCAATATAGTTTCTAATTAATATATTATCACTTTAACATATTAACAAACCATATCTTTTATTTCTATTGATTTATTAATCCCATAATAAACCAACCTTTCTCTCTACCGAACTTTCTACCAAACCTCCAGCTATGAGGGCAACCCAAATGGACTTTGCTTCTATTAATTAGGTAAATACAAATTATTAGTCATGGCTTAGACACATAATCCAACAAAAACTTCGTTTCTACACTCATGGAGAATGTTAATGGACCAAGGAGGAAGGTTATATTCGGTATTTCCAAATGTCATTTTTGCTGAAAATTGTGGGTAGTAATTTGAGAGGAATGCAGCACAATCTCCAGATTTAGGTTGAAATACATGTATCAGAAATGGGATAATAATATAATTATTAGGAAAATTAAGGTAAAAAATATGATTATTTTTTACAAATGACTAAACTAACCTCTTGATTCTTTCTGGGATAGATAACGGTAGGGTAAGACGAAACTTGTCACACCCCCAAACCACGATGGCGGAAACGTCTGAGGGTGGATGACTTCATGAACAGTATCACAACAACGTTTGTACAATAGTGATCAAAGCAAACACATCCATCATATACATAATTGTAAATGTTACAAGAGTTCAAAAGATTGTATGTTTTAAATACGATTACAATATGATATCAAAATACATAGTATGACGCCATAGCGACCCATCGTCAAAGGTTGTAGTTACCTTATCAATTTCCTGAGAATACAAGTAGTTTGAAAGAGTGTCAACATTACGTTGGTGAGTTCATAAGATTTTTGTATGAGAAAATCCATAATCATTTTTCCTTGTAAAAGGATAGTGTTTGAAACCAGAAAATCCAATATTTTCTAATTAATGAGTCGTAGTCTTAAAACCCAAAGACCGAGAATGTATAAGTATTTCTATACTTGAAAATAGTATTACGTAGTTTTATTCTTGTATGAAACAGTGTAAATAGATGTTTACTCGTAGACCAATCGTAGATTTAATTCTGTAAAACTCATATGTATAAGTAAACCATACTTATATTTATATAGTTGATAAAACGTTTTAATTTCCATAGAACCAGTGTGTATAAGTAAAAAACCATACTTATAGTTGTAACTTGTAAAAATGTAGTTTTAATACCATAAAACTTGTATGAGGAGTCTCTTTCATTGTAAAAGGTAGTATTGTAATCCAAGAAAATCCAATATTTTCTTATGAATGTATCCAAGTCTTAAAAACCCAAAGACTAAAATGTATAGCGTAGTTTGTAGTATAAAGGCATTGAAAATGTATATTTCTACGTAAACAATTTATAAAGTTGATTTCCCATGCGAGACGCCCTAGAACCATACTGTGACCATGTAGGCCTGCTTCGACGTTCTTCAGGGGTCGGACTGTTATGACATTTGTCACCTCAAACCCGTCGGTCTAGCTGTAGCTAGCAGCTCAGGTGCGGGGTTGTCAATCCCGTATAGATCTATACACAAATATCACGTTCTCTTACCGAGACTCTTGTTATAAATTTCAGGACTTATAGTATGTACTTAAATAAGCACTGTGAAGACCCGTCTCACAAAAATGTATGTATCAATCAACTTGTTTATGTAAAGTTTGTATATGAAAAACCCTTGTATTTGCCCATTATCATTTTTTCCCATGATAATATAGTAATGTATAATAATTATATATTTGTATATAATTAATTATCTTGTTCTAACGGTTATAGTAACATTTGTAACCACAAACTATTCCTATAATAGTTTATTTTTAGTATTCTTGTCGTGAAAAGCATATATTTACGAATATATGTGAAATAACTTATTTAAATGGTTATAAACATCTTTTAAGATATTTTCCATAATAGTGGTGTAATAACTTGGTTATACTCTTTATTAATTCAAATATAATATTTCATGACTATCAAATAAAGAACGGCCAGGTAGAAGATCAAATGGGGAGGCAGGACCCTTTCAGCGTATAAGCCTTTCGGAAATCCAGCAACCTAGCCCAAATGATCGGCCTAGACACCGCTCTCGTAAGTAGATCATTCGATATTATATTTTGGAACTATAATTGAATTGTTGTCATAATGATGTTTACAAAATTCACATTTTGTTTACTACTGTTACAAATGAGTATAAATAGCTATTTTTATAGTATAACTTGTATTCTCCCCCTTAAAAACTTGAATAAATATAAAAAGAAGGGGTATGAACTCACCACAATGTCGACTAGAATCTTATCGCCAATTGTTGTTAGATCGCCCGACTCTTCGTGCTTCTAACTCGAACTCACTATATGTATAACTGAAATATCTACTTCTAACGCTCATTCTTCGTATATCTCTCTCTACGTATCGAAGAACTTGTTTGTGTGATTTGAATGACTAGAATGAGGCTATATTTATAGTAGATTTATTTTCGTATTGCGGCCCTCAAGATACAGATATATGACTTTTATGGCTTTTAGAATTTGTTTATGACAAAAACATACCTTTAAAATACTCTTTAAATAGATTTAATAGTTTTTATATAAAATAAATGATTTTTGTTTATTAAAATATAATCTACGAAAATCGTAGTTTAATAATATCAATTTTTTAACTAGAAGTCTTTAATGGATTAACGAAAGGGTATTAATTGTAAGTTTAATGAAAATATAGGGTTTAAATGTAAATACAATTTCATTTTAAAGAAAAAGAAAATATTAAATATAAAACTAATTTCAATAATATTACATTTTGACGTCAGGTTGTTCGTATCGACGATACAGTTTTGACGGTAAATTTTTCGTTTTATAAAAAGTCATAATATTTTTGATAAATTTAACAATACGTATTGAATACATAGTGTTCGAAATGAAAATATGAATTCTTTGGCGGTAAAATATATAAATATGAATAAATAATTAAGTGGGGCCCACATTAATAAAAATTATAAAAAAATGGAAAATATAAATTTCAAAGTCTTCCCACCCTTTTTGAAGAAGACATTGAAATTTGTTTTTTTTTTTCACCAAACACTATTCACGCCGAATTACTGTTCACGTCAGACACTATTCACGACGTAAATTTTTTTTTATACCAAAAATTCTAACTTAATAGCATTTGTTCGTATAATTAATTTGAATTAGCATAAGTAATATTATAATATCCAATAATATATCGTAGAGGTTATGAAATTTACGTTCACATATATTGACCTAACTTACGCTTTGGTTGACTTTGATTGACTTTTGTTGACCAATTTTGACAGTTGTCACATTACCTACCCGTTAGAAGGATTTTCGTCTCGAAATTTAGCACTTTGAATAAATCCTCAAGGGTTTGGGAAGAGATGTGGGTATTTGAGTTTCATCTGGTCCTCACGTTCCTAGGTAAATTCAGGTCCAAGCTTGGTGCTTCCTAGTTTTCAATTGCTTTGATTTTGGAGTGTAATGCCGTGATATTTTCGATAAGTAACTTGAGTTAATCCTAGTATAAATAAGAGTTACTAGGTTGTTATGTGAGTTAGGAGGATTAGAAATTCATTTAGGAGTTTAAACCTTAAAAATAGTATAAAGGAGTTACATGGGTCGTGTAGGAGTCACTCGGCTAGTGTAGTACACATTTTCGAAACTGTTTAGCTTTACAAGAGTTACACGGGGCGTGTTCTAGTTACTGTAGCATCCAGTAGAATTACACGGGTTGGGTTTCGGAGTACGGGTCGGATTTTAGAAGTTAACAATGCTAACTTTACTGGTTAGCGTCGCTAACCTGTGTTAGCGGGGTTATTTGGGCAGCTTTCCTTATTTACCCCATTTACGAATCAAAAATCCTCCTAGATTATTTTCAAAGTAAAAGGTGCCAAATTTGGTTATTTTGATCAAGGGTTTTGCGTAGGAAAAGTTTGCGAAAGTCGGATTTAACACCCGGAACGCGTTCTCGATTTCTTAATTCACAAGGTTAGAAATTTTGAGTGTTAGGGTTTCAAACCCTAGATGTCCAAATCTGAAAGTATGCATTAGTTCACCTCATATGTAGGTTGCTAATATTTGTTGTATTGAGTCCAAATATTGTGATGTTTTTTTTTAACGGTTGATTTAGTAAAATCGTGAAATTAGGAGTTTCGGTTTGATAACATATGATATTCTCTAATTGTGACTTGTATTAGCTATTGATTTCTTAATCATTTGAGTTAAGTATTATGGAAATGCCTAAGCATATTTAAGATATGGTATGTGATGTCATTTTACAGTTGATACTCGTAGGATGGAAAGAAACATGTCAGATACAGGTGAACCACGAGCTGTACAGATGCCAGATGAGTAAGTTCTAGTTCATTATTTATGAATAGATTATTATTGAATTAAATGTTCATTGAACTATTTCCGTTATCAGAAGATATATATATATATATATATATATATATATATATATATATATATATATATATATATATATATATATATATATATATATATATATATATATATATATATATATATATATATATATGTATATATGTGTGTGTGTGTGTGTGTCTTTTCGTTATCTTGTCCTCATCGGAGTCAAGCCGCGAATTTGGAAAAGATATCACTTAGGGTAGTGAAAAGATTGCACCTACTGTAGATATTTTGAATTTCAGTAATAAGAACGTGGGTTGTCCTTTCAGTTCCAGCTGTAAGATACTATATAAACGGGTATGTAGTATCATCCATATCTACATCTTTTACTACTACTAGTTTATTCTTATATAATCTCAGATTTCCAAATCGAGGTATGGAAAATAGATCCCCTATGGAAAATTTATCAGACACTGAGCTGAATTTCTTAAGGGAAGAGGGTACCTCCCTATCATTTAATCAGATACCTCCATTGGGGTTTGGTAATTATAGTATCCTAAACTCCTTTTATTTCTTATTCCTTTTTCTATCGTTTTGATTTTTGTTTTAAACTATGTGAGGTATATATTTTCCAGATATATTATCGCTGGATCAACCTCAAGATGATCTTGAAGTTTTTCCTCTGATGAGTATTCTCCCTGAAGATCCACTGCCTTTAAATCAAGACATCGCTATTGGGCAATATCAATATATACTTCCAGGTTAAGTCATTTTGTTAAGCTTTATGTTTATTTTGCTTAATTATCTAACATACGTTATACACAGATCCATTCGTAGATGATCTTACTAATGATAATCTAAGCATGAACGTGCCCATACTGCATAGTGGAGTAGATCTAACAAATCAGGGGTTTCAAACTGACATTCAAAATCAGGATCAAATACAGCCGATCCATGATGACATTATCGGGCTCGCTTCAGCGAATCCTAAGTCCGTGGATGGTTTTCAATATTAGGATCATTTTCAATTGATCCAAAGTAACTTAGAAAGTTTCAAGAATGGGAATTCTGGGTTTATGGTTGATTTTGGAAATCAAGAACTATTACCCATAATAGGTAACAATGAACGTGTTAATGATCAGGATCATACACAATTGATCCAAAATGAAAACGTTTCAACCTCGATTCCAAGAACCTTTGAAATTCGTAGAAAAAGGGGTTCTAGACATGCGTTGAGTAAGGAAACAATATCCATGCATTTTAACAAGCCCATTTTGGAAGCTGCAAGGAAACTCAATGTTGGATCAACACAGTTGAAGCAACGCTATAGGAAGTTAGGCATCAAAAGTTGGCCTCGACGACAGATTAAGAGTCTACAAACTCTTATTAACCATACTCAGGTTAAGAATTGTATTTCTTTCTCCACAATTTCAATGCCATGAGATTGTAATGACTGAAAGTATTTATGCAACAGAAATTGGATAATAATCCTAGTAGAGCAGACATAGTATTTGGTCTAGAGAACGAGAAAAGATCAATAGTCGAGGGTTACAGTTCGAAGATAACTGATACCACAAAGAGATTGAGGCAAGCTGCCTTTAAGGCTGTTTACAAGAAAAGAAAGGTTCAGAAGAGGGAGGAAGCTTCATCAGGGACCCATACACAGCAACAATCTCTGCCTTCTGTTTCTACTATGATTGGTTTTAACCATGATTTTCTCAAGATCACAAGTGAAGAGAACCCAGAAGACTTGGCAGGTGACATAGCCCGCCTTCGGCTTTCAGATTGAATTTCTACCAATATTAGTTTAATAGAACTGTTGGTAGGGATGATGGTAGGTTTTCGATAATAGTTATTGGTCAGGTATTATCGAATTGCCAGGTCTACTATATAAGGATAGGGGTATAAGAGGTACATAAAGTGTCTACATGTATGGTTCTATAGTAGTATAAAATACTCTTGTAGTATTTTAGCTTTATATTTTGTTTTAGAGTTTTTTTGTATATGGTTCTTGGTAAGTTTTTAGACTTATTGTTCACTACGACTATTTCTAAATACATGTTAGTCATACATTGGACAAATACAGTTGATCAGGCTCTATCTGTCCTAGGTATGATTACATAACTACCTAGGCCTACTCGTAGTGTTCAACTCATCTTATTACTCTTGTATTGTTCTGGTTATGACACTGTTCTAGTATGTATGTACTTGTACTTATACTTTATAAAAATATCATTGTATTTTAAAGTATACTTTGTACAGATTGTTTTAGAGAGTTTTAGTCCCATTGTATTTATAGTTGTATATCTTAAATGGATTGATATACTTAGTTCACTATAAACAATGCTCTGATACCAATCTGTCACACCCCCAAACCACGATGGCGGAAACGTCTGAGGGTGGATGACTTCATGAACAGTATCACAACAACGTTTGTACAATAGTGATCAAAGCAAACACATCCATCATATACATAATTGTAAATGTTACAAGAGTTCAAAAGATTGTATGTTTTAAATACGATTACAATATGATATCAAAATACATAGTATGACGCCATAGCGACCCATCGTCAAAGGTTGTAGTTACCTTATCAATTTCTTGAGAATACAAGTAGTTTGAAAGAGTGTCAACATTACGTTGGTGAGTTCATAAGATTTTTTTATGAGAAAATCCATAATCAGTTTTCCTTGTAAAAGGATAGTGTTTGAAACCAGAAAATCCAATATTTTCTAATAAATGAGTCGTAGTCTTAAAACCCAAAGACCGAGAATGTATAAGTATTTCTATACTTGAAAATAGTATTACGTAGTTTTATTCTTGTATGAAACAGTGTAAATAGATGTTTACTCGTAGACCAATCGTAGATTTAATTCTGTAAAACTCATATGTATAAGTAAACCATACTTATATTTATATAGTTGATAAAACGTTTTAATTTCCATAGAACCAGTGTGTATAAGTAAAAAACCATACTTATAGTTGTAACTTGTAAAAATGTAGTTTTAATACCATAAAACTTGTATGAGGAGTCTCTTTCATTGTAAAAGGTAGTATTGTAATCCAAGAAAATCCAATATTTTCTTATGAATGTATCCAAGTCTTAAAAACCCAAAGACTAAAATGTATAGCGTAGTTTGTAGTATAAAGGCATTGAAAATGTATATTTCTACGTAAACAATTTATAAAGTTGATTTCCCATGCGAGACGCCCTAGAACCATACTGTGACCATGTAGGCCTGCTTCGACGTTCTTCAGGGGTCGGACTGTTATGACATTTGTCACCTCAAACCCGTCGGTCTAGCTGTAACTAGCAGCTCAGGTGCGGGGTTGTCAATCCCGTATAGATCTATACACAAATATCACGTTCTCTTACCGAGACTCTTGTTATAAATTTCAGTACTTATAGTATGTACTTAAATAAGCACTGTGAAGACCCGTCTCACAAAAATGTATGTATCAATCAACTTGTTTATGTAAAGTTTGTATATGAAAAACCCTTGTATTTGCCCATTATCATTTTTTCCCATGATAATATAGTAATGTATAATAATTATATATTTGTATATAATTAATTATCTTGTTCTAACGGTTATAGTAACATTTGTAACCACAAACTATTCCTATAATAGTTTATTTTTAGTATTCTTGTCGTGAAAAGCATATATTTACGAATATATGTGAAATAACTTATTTAAATGGTTATAAACATCTTTTAAGATATTTTCCATAATAGTGGTGTAATAACTTGGTTATACTCTTTATTAATTCAAATATAATATTTCATGACTATCAAATAAAGAACGGCCAGGTAGAAGATCAAATGGGGAGGCAGGACCCTTTTAGCGTATAAGACTTTCGGAAATCCAGCAACCTAGCCCAAATGATCGGCCTAGACACCGCTCTCGTAAGTAGATCATTCGATATTATATTTTGGAACTATAATTGGATTGTTGTCATAATGATGTTTACAAAATTCACATTTTGTTTACTACTGTTACAAATGAGTATAAATAGCTATTTTTATAGTATAACTTGTATTCTCCCCCTTAAAAACTTGAATAAATATAAAAAGAAGGGGTATGAACTCACCTCAATGTCGACTAGAATCTTATCGCCAATTGTTGTTAGATCGTCCGACTCTTCGTGCTTCTAACTCGAACTCACTATATGTATAACTGAGATATCTACTTCTAACGCTCATTCTTCGTATATCTCTCTATACGTATCGAATAACTTGTTTGTGTGATTTGAATGACTAGAATGAGGCTATATTTATAGTAGATTTATTTATGTATTGCGGCCCTCAAGATACATATATATGACTTTTATGGATTTTAGAATTTGTTTATGACAAAAACATACCCTTAAAATACTCTTTAAATAGATTTAATAGTTTTTATATAAAACAAATGATTTTTGTTTATTAAAATATAATCTACGAAAATCGTAGTTTAATAATATCAACTTTTTAACTAGAAGTCTTTAATGAATTAACGAAAGGGTATTAATTGTAAGTTTAATGAAAATATAGGGTTTAAATGTAAATACAAATATACAATTTCATTTTAAAGAAAAAGAAAAAATTAAATATAAAACTAATTTCAATAATATTACATTTTGACGTCAGGTTGTTCGTATCGACGATACGGTTTTGACGGTAAATTTTTCGTTTTATAAAAAGTCATAATATTTTTGATAAATTTAACAATACGTATTGAATACATAGTGTTCGAAATGAAAATACGAATTCTTTGGGGGTAAAATATATAAATATGAATAAATAATTAAGTGGGACCCACATTAATAAAATTATAAAAAAATGGAAAATATAAATTTCAAAGTCTTCCCACCTTTTTTGAAGAAGACTTTGAAATTTGTTTTTTTTTTCACCAAACACTATTAACGCCGAATTACTGTTCACGTCGGACACTATTCACGACGTAATTTTTTTTATACCAAAAAATCTAACTTAATAGCGTTTGTTCGTATAATTAATTTGAATTAGCATAAGTAATATTATAATATCCAATAATATATCGTAGAGGTTATAAAATTTACGTTCATATATATTGACCTAACTTACGCTTTGGTTGACTTGGATTGACTTTTGTTGACCAAATTTGACAGTTGTCACAAAACTAAAGATGGTTCGAATAGTTTTATGGCTGTTGTAAATCCCATAAATGCCCCCATTTGGGTTCGTTTATAATCTTGAAACATTTGCATCATTATGTCAAAACTCAAAACATAAAGACTTTTTAATTATGATTTGATTACGGACCATATTTGGAGCATCATAATCATAACTTGTAGTGATAAATAGACCAGCAGCTGTCCGGCAAAAATGTGTCCCCCCATTCCCGACATTCTTGGTTTAGTCCTTTTTATGTAAAATGTTAGAATCTTAATTACAATAAAACAGGTATCTTGATTAGGTAAAATAGGAACAACCATATATATTAAGTGCTACATTAAGCTCATTAAGTCAAAAAGAAACAGCTCCTTACCATATAATAGTTGACAAAAGAATCGCTATTTTGTATGAATCTCAAAACCGAATACGCGATATCTTCTACGGGTCTTGTAGGAATCGCACCACCAAATTCCGTGAACCTTCAATACTTCAAATTACAAAAAGTGGTTTTGAATCTTTTAGAATATAATTGTGACATGTAAATGAACAAAATTCAAAACATTAGAGATAACATTAACATGACTTACCAGCGACTCCAAAGCTTTGTAAACATTTACGTTTGTATGGCTTGTTAGGAGTGAATTTTTCACAATAGAAACCATTACATGTGTCGATCTGTCATGTATTCAACATGTTAAAAATAGGGTTCCAATAACTCATAAAAGAAACGTTTATATATTTTTCTCATTGTTTTTTAGTGAAAATAACAGAGACTGATGTTGATACTCCAAGGTAACCATAAAGCATTTCAAATTTAGTCTCGAGAAATCTGCACAAATTAACTTGAGTACAATATATAAACATTTGCTTTCTGAAAGAAAAAAGGAATAATAAAAGCAACCTATAGTAGTTTTCCACCAATGGACTTTCCAAAGCGTTTACAACACATAAGCAAAACCAAATACTAAACTCTTTTAAGAGAATAAATGAGTCCTTAACCGACTTACTCAAAACCAAAAAACTTTAAGAAATGGTTACGGTCCAACACTAATTAGCCATATATACACTACCATGGCATCTAACCACAGAATCTTTAAACTTCAGAGATGATTCTGAACACAAAATTCAACAGGCTGTCTAAAAAGTCAACAACTAGTTCTAAACAAAAAGTCAACAACCTGATTCTAAATATCATATAAATCATGAATCATGAATCTCAAAACGATGGAACAAATGGCTAGTATAGGACCGAAGATGAAGGATGAAGCAAAAGGATGAAAAATGACGATGACGATGGGCTTGACGGACTAAGATGATGAACAGGATAGCTCAGGGTATCGACTTCGATTTCTAGTCCAGTTCCCGTTTTCATCACTTCATCGTCTTTCCTGTTTTTGTAAATTAAATCTAGTTTCTGTGTATAGAAATAATGAAATTCAGGTGGTTTTTTATAATAAGATTATAAAAAAAACTAGAAAAGTAAAAGAACAAGTTATTGAGTAAACCGTACTTTTAGTGAGTTTGAAACAATGTTAATTCGCTGGAGTGAAAGACAATCGAAGGATTTGATGGATGATAAAATTGCGCTTCTTAAACCTAAGTCCACAAATCTACAACCAAAATAGCAATGAACTTAATGATTTATATAGAATGAGGATATGTTTCAAGATAGATATGTTGTGATTAATTATTTCTTTATGTCACCAGAAAACATAATAAGGCTCTCGCTTGTAGGATCATGCGCCAAATCGATACATGTTCTAAGGTATTTTATCAATCTCAAAGGAACCTGCAACAAAAAAGACAGCGGATGCAACAAAAAGACAGGGGATCAGTAGTTTATTAAAACAATTAGCTAACTTAGATGAAAATGGGATTACTTTATGATATAAGTTGTAACTCTCACAGTCCACACGAATTGAAATCTATATAATGCTATATAAAAATATTACCGAACAATGACTTCATAATTTTTGTTGAAAAAACAAACAAACTAACCAAAAACATAGGGATATGTGTCATTTGTTAAATCGAAAAATATAGATTGAATCAATGGATTAGATTGGTCCTCATACACTTCTCACCATATCTTAAGCCTATACACATATCCACTTAAAACTTCACATATCCACTTACAACTTCCAAGGGTACTTGTGCTTCTGTTTGTGGAGATGATACCATTGAGTGTTATTAAGGTAACTCCAATTTTGACCATTTTATCGTATAAAGCAACTGCCTCGTGGCGTTTGTTGTGTAATCTAAGCCCTAAATTGGAAAAATGAAAAATAAAGGGGCATTTCATATTACCTTAAGGTACCTTGACCGTTGATTGATGCAAATGTAGCTGTGAGAAGGGGATCTACATCATCAAAGGTTCTAAGAAAAAATCATGCCATGGATGATACATAATATGTAGTAAATAAGTTTTAGTTCAAAGGATGAAGAGAATAGATGAAGCAAAAGGAATGCTCATGAACCGATGCAGTTCTAATAACACATAAACTCAACTACAAATGGACGGGTACCTTAAATGACGATGACGATGCATACTCAGATCTGATGATGACGAGGAAGTTAACAACTCGTACAATCGTATCTAGCAGCCTAGTTCATCGACTTTGTCGGTTCTTTGTCTTTGTCAGTTCATCGTCTTCGTCATCAGTTCATCGTCACCGTGTTGTTTCTTCGTGAAATTAGGTTAAAAGAACCGGAGGGAACATGTTGCTGATTTGGGGGCAAAGTAAAATCTTTTGGGGGAAAGACAATCTATTTTCGTGAAATTGGAATTTGTTGCGCCAAAATTACCGAGCATTCAGCGATGGATTCAAGTAAGTGACGAGGATGGAAGGTTTTCCGTCTCAATTTCACTCGCTATTTTTTATATCAATTTGCGATGGATTAGAGAGGGACTTTTTCTGTTGTTGATCCCTCTCCAAACCCTCTCTAATTTCCCCAAAATCCCTCGCAAACTTTGCGGAAAATGTTAAATTGTATCCTTACAATTTCCGTCGCTGATCCCTCTCTAATCCGTCTCTGAATATCTACGGAAAATTTTCCCTCTCTAATTCGTCTCTGAAAACCTCCTTTCTAGTAGTGATTCCTTTGGTTAACATTCATTCAGTATCGTCTTTACTATCTTGGGCAGATAAAACGAATATGAGGGCGGATCAAAAAATGATATTTGATGCGGTGGTGGATGTTATTTTTTGGAACATTTGGAGCTTTCGTAATAAGCTCGTTTTTGGAACGGATAAACCATGAAAAGAAGAGGTATTTGATGAGATCAGACCTACTTCTTTCTTTTAGATTAAAAATAGACATAGGAAGTGTAATTTAAGTTGGGATAGTTGGGTGTCATATCTTAAACTTGCGATGTCAAACTTGTAATCTTTTTGTTTTTTCTCTAGCTCTTTGCTAAAGAAGTTTTTTAATAATAATCCTGTCGTTCAAAAAAAAAAATGGCAGTGACTTATCTCATTGATAATTGTTTATATGTTTTATTTCACAAGTTTTAAGCAAAATCGAAAATAGCTTTATTGGTAAGTGTTTTGGCAAGATTCAAGAGAGTGCTGAGGGTGAGAAGTTCAAACCCGACAACTGCAACTTTGCATATTTTTAGAACGTGCATCAAAATAACGAACTCACTTGTGCTAATAATGTTACATAGTGTA
This sequence comes from Cichorium intybus, assembly GCA_023525715.1. Taxonomy (NCBI): domain Eukaryota; kingdom Viridiplantae; phylum Streptophyta; class Magnoliopsida; order Asterales; family Asteraceae; genus Cichorium; species Cichorium intybus. Next base: position 5,706,846 of record CM042010.1, read on the forward strand.
GTTGTTTGTAAATATTTCTATAGCTAATAGCTTTTAAACAACATACAAATTGACAGAGGTACATTTTTTTTCGTTTTGATCATTGCATCATGTGGAGTGCAATTTCTAAATACCATACATAAAACAAATTCATATTTGTTAAATTGAACCCTGTATATTTTTAAGTCAAGATTGATCACATCATTTCATTGTTTTGATATTTTTCTTGTTTGTTATATTATTCATGGTTATTTTATAAGCCTTTAGTTATTATTACGATTCAGATAGAATATTTTCATAATTCTTGAAACGAATTTGAACTTCAATTTTCATGTAACAATACACCCTTTTTACCTATCTATTAGGATTTTTAAAAATTATCCAACTCAAATAGGTTTTGACGTACAACTTTTGTCTTTGGACCTATCGTTTGGCCCAAAGATGTTTTATGACCCGGGCACCGGCTAACGTACAACTATGGTCTTTGGCCCGAAACTATCAATTTCATCTTCGCTTAGAAATTTCAACATCCATTTATAAATTTGTATTTTTATAGGCCAAACATTCGATCATGTTTCATTGGTAAAGTTAACCCAGTAATTTTTATTTTCCTTTTCAGTTAGAACTTTACAAATATATTATTACCTTTATAGTTTCCTCACATTTTTGACATGTATATTTTTCAATTTCATGTTCGTAAATACTATCTGTTATAGGGTCATTTGGCATGGATTCTGACAGTCTGACATATATAAATATATGGGTACATATGAATGAGATCGTGGTGGATTAAAATTTAAAAGTTACCTGCTGCTGCATTTTTTAATAAATAAATTTCTTTGCCGTTCAAAAAAAAAAAAAAAACCCCAACTTATGATATACCTTCAGAAGGATTTTAAATGTATGGATAAATTGGTCTTTACGTCGGACGTTGGTAATTTGGAATTGAATAATAATTAATAAGGGGACACTTTAAAATTTTAAGGCGTATCGGGAAATTCGGTACATATGCAAAAATGCCTGTTTTGAAAATTTGGAAGTTTAATCAATTCCTATAGTTATTAACTTATTATAAGAGTCATGATCTATCTTGAATTTGACAAATAAGGAAATAACATCGTGTAGAACTGGCCAATTGGGAGAATCGACCATATAGGAAAATTTGAAATAAATTCGAATTGAAGGATGTTATTATTTACAGATATGAGAAATTATTTTTCTCAAGATTACACTGCTCTCACTTTGTTTTTATGTTCACAGATTTTCAAAAAAAAAAAAAAAAAAAAAAAAAAAAAAAGTTTCACTTCGTCTACATATTATGAAAAAAGGTAACGTTATTTGGCATTATTAAATCTATCTGGACAATAAATTTGTTTATTTAACATTTATCTGTATACTCACATAATGATGGATGTATAAAAGTAGTAAAATATAAAAACACATAAATAAAAATGGAAGTTATGCTTTTCTTAATAAGGTTAATTCGAATATCGTGATTAAATTATTTATTTTTTTTGGTCGAGCAAGACACGTTGAAAGTTGAACCAAAATGGTCACGTAATGTGTTTCCTAAGATTGTTGCTTTAGGAACACTTGTTGGTGGAATGTAGAGTTTGAGTAGTGTAACAAGATTCGGTTTAGGACCTGATCCCTACGAGGTGATTTTTTGTATGAATTTGGTGGTTGTTTGCACAAAAGTATTTATCATGCAAAATAAATATGATATTATTTCAATTATTCATTTAAATGTGTTTTGTGATAAATGTTGCATGAAAGTTTTAGATTTGTTTACCTTCTATATGTTTGTTTGGGATGACACATTTAGTGGAGACATGAGTGTTAATAGTCGGGAACATGACTAATGTATTGTGAACGACAATAGATAGGATTTGAGTATTTACTCACTTCCTTGGACATTTAAACGCTTGAGCACAGGGATGGCTTGTTTCAAGAGGGAAGGAAAGCGGACATTCGGTTCCTTCTCTATATAAATAAAATGTTCCCCTAGATCGTGTCCTCGAGAGACAGCACTCTTGAATGCTTTGATTATTAATATATGATAAAAATGTCTTATTTAAAAATTGGCAGACGTGTACTTGCATGAAAACCACGAAATCACTATGCCCTAGGCTTACCTAGTTAGAACTTTAGATGTGCACAACCTAGGAAATCTTATTACGAGCGGCAGTGGAAAACAAACGGAGAAAAATGTTTGTGATTTTAGTGTCACCAAGCATTTAAGTGTAATTGGAACTAACATGAGTGTCAAATGAGATTAATTACTAATATTCTAATAAAAGTTAGGTGGTGCGAAGTAAACACTTATATATGATCGTTTTATCCCAGAACGACAAAATGACTGGGGTTGCGGGGAAAACCTCTTCGGATTTTAATTCAAATTTGGAATTTACATAGTTTAATGGGTGTTTATGATGAAATCAACAGTTTTATGTCGTTTTTGGAAACCATTAAAAATCACTATTAATTGAATTGTAACAACCACCATTAAACCATCTAGAACTGCAATTGTAACCGCTCGATTTGTCACTATGCATTTTCTTCCTTTCTAAAGGAAGAGGACACACGATTTTGTGCACTCTCTTGCATCAGAACTCTCACAAATCTCTCTAGTAATTTTGGCTTTAGTTTTTGTGCCAAAAAACAAAAGTGTCCTTGTGGATTATCCTAAATTGAAATACGTGATACCCCGACAAAGGGTTGAAATATCAATTTGGAAAATGAACTTACATGATTCAAAAGCAATCCAGGATTCCATACCACCACTACCCTGTTCATAAATTGTAACGCCCCAACTTTTTCAAACCATTTATTTTACATAAAAACATATTTTACAAAATACGATTCAACAAAAACCATTGTACTTGTTTAAATACAACAAAAGGGGTGCTACAATCACATATCAAACAACCATAAGTTTAAGGGAAATGGATTCAATCAAATACCAATACATGGAAGCTGTATCCAGCTCCACTCCTTTGCACCCTAGTGCTTATTCTGCAACTCCAAACTATCTTACAAATTTGTACCTGAACCTGGAATACATGGCATAAAAATAAAATACGTAAGACAAATTGTCTCGTGAGTTACATGAGTTTTGGACTCAAACATTTAATCTCCTTTAATAAAAACTTTATAAATAAACATTCGCTGAAATTTGATAGTATTAATATACTATGACTTTTTATCCTTCAAAACCATTTTATATCTTTCAAAACATACTTATTTCATACTTTCTTTGACTGGTTTTATAAACTTGCTGGATTTTTATACTTAGGGCTTTAATCACTATGTGTGATACCCCAAGTCTCTACAGCTAGAAAGAACGGATCAATCCTCACCGCAGAAGTGCTGAGGCAGCCTACTTCGCGAAGGGGTTATCCCCAGTAGACTCCTTACCTAACCCGGGTAGGTTGGAACATGGTTCCCTTACTAACGTATGCTAGCTACAATACCAGTCAAATATAAAAATACTTTCTGAAAACCGAAACAATACTTGTACACAAAATGGCTACTGCCAAGAATCATACTTTCAAATATAGCAACTAACTCTCCATTAAGCTAGAAAATGTACCATTTTTGCAAATATTTTCACATATAAAATTTTTTTATTTGAAAACTAAAAAATACTTACTTACTTGCCATGTATCCCAAAATGGGTGAAAATGCTACATGTACTCACCTTATAACTCTTGAAAGGTTGATATCGCGTAAATTATACACATTTTCCGGGCGATATCAGTGTCATTTTAGTATAGTTTCGTACATTTCTTAAAATAAATATTCCTGATTTGCTTAAAAATACATTTTGTAGCTAAAAGACACGTATGGAGCAAAAGATCGGATTTGACAAGAGTTTTGAGCTTAAAAAGAAACCAAGTGCAATAGTGGAATCAAAGAGGGCGCACCCCGCCCAGGCCATAGGCGCACCGCGCCTCTGAAGGATCCAGTTTACGACATTTTGCCCACTTGGCATTAAAATAATGGAGCATGGGTTCATCTAATGATTCAACCGAGTTGCCTAACATGTGCATAGGCGCACCACGCCTTACTTTTGGGCGCATCACGCCCTAGATCCGATCTTAAAAGCAACTTGCACGTGGCCTTTCCAGCGATAAAGCGAGCCAGCTCTCCACCATTAGGCGCACCGCGCCCAGATATAGGCGCACCGCGCCTCTCACTTTATCCAGCTATAAATAGAAGGCATTGCACGTCCATTTTGGTGACCAATGTTAGAATACAAGAGAGAAATCAGAGAATTGACATTTGATAGTTAGTTTATTTCGTGTATTTCACCATTTAAATGTATGATAAGTGTATTTGAGTGTTATTTACATTACAAGAAGGAGCGGAGATCTTCATTGTAGCAAGGATTCATCGATTTTAACCGGTTGGTATCTTTTATCATGTATTCTTCATATTGTTATTATATACTTGATACCATGCTAGGCTAGATTCCCTGTAGCTTTTGCCTAGGTGATGTTGATTCGTTAATATAAATATGTGTTGATCTAGTTCTTGATTCGAGTTAAATATCAGTTAGGATATATAATTTGCATGCTATACATATTGAATGTGATTAAAGTTTATATTCTTGATAGCCATCTTCATATGATTAAGTTTATTTACCATTTAAACGAATTGATCATATGAACCATTTTGATGTGTAATTGACAACTATATATCATTGGACTAGTTAATGACCATTTAACTAGGGACGTTATTTTAGTTATAAACTTGATTAGTGAAATAAAACTTATATCACATTTAGTTGCAACTCATGACCATTGATTGTATGAACATATCACTATGACCATTAGGGTATGAACTATGTTTGCATGCTAGATTATATTCATATTTCATGATTATAAGTTATTTAGTTACATGATCATTGTGATATATTAACTTAGAAATCATAGATTTGGTGACTTGGCCATATGATCCTACCACTTAATGCAACCTATCTTAACTCATTGCACATAATCAAAACTAGTCAACATAGGTTTATATGAATCAACAAATCCTAGGCGAAAGCTTCCCTTGTTTTAATTTGATCATATTATCTCTTTATTGTCGTGTTGTTACGATAGTTGTTATTTATTATTTCGCCTATTTTACAAGCATCCAAAACTTAGTTTTACGAGTTTTTACTAAAACTCGCCTCTAAACTGTTTGATTGATAATTTAAGACTTTAAATTAATTAATAATTCCCTGTGGAAAATTCGATCCCTTTTACTTTCCTAAACTATACTATTAAATGACCGAGTAATACTTGCTCGTAAGTCTAATAGTCATATAATTAGGTAGATAAATTGATTTAAGACTTTGTAAACATAACAACTACAAGTGAGTTGTTTTGAAAACAACAAGTTTTTGGCGCCGTTGCCGGGGAATTATTTAATTAATTTTATTGTTTACAATTGTTACTCAATCGATCCGTTTTACGGTTTCTACCGTGGAAAGTTAAAATTTCACGTTTGTTTCAAAACTTTCATGTATTTCTCTATGTTTGTTACTAAATAATTTTAAGACCCGCTTGCAATTTATTTAGTTGTTTCAAACTAAATTGATTATCAATCCAACTATCATGCTAGTAATTCTACTTACGAGAACGGTGTCAGAATAGACAGATTCGGTTTGGTTGTTGGATTTTCGAAAGGTCATTGACCGAAAGAGTCCTGCCTCCCTACTGTCCTGCCTGGCCGTTCTTTATTTGATAGTCAACGCATTATAGTGGATTTGATAAGATATTCGGTTGTTATAACTGATTGATTACATAAAGGTTTTAAAAGTTTTAAACTTTTTGTTCAATTTTTTTATTTGTATAAAAAAAATTATATATTTTTTATAATAAAAAAAAGAATATAAAAATATATATATATATATATACTTTATTTTTTTTTTAATAAAAAAAAAAGAAAAACGCACCCAACTTGCAAACAGTTTCTAATGTGCAGTTTATGACCCGAAGTTCACAACCAAACATCATACCTGCATTGAACGAACCAGAACGTGAATTTAACATCAGGAGAAAAACAAGAAGAAGCATATTCCCAAAAGAAGAACCAATAGAAGAAATGGCAGCCCCAGTTAACGAACCAGAACCAACCTTGAAAGCATACTACAACCGAGCAAGAGACGGAACAGGACCAAGCCTCATACGCCCAAAAATTCCTGAAAATGCAAATTTTGAGCTTAAAGGCCATTACCTTTCTGCTCTAAAATGAATTACTTTCAAAGGGACGGAAGAAGAAGATCCAGTCGAACACATCGAGCAAGTCACGGAAATAACCGATTGCTTCAACATTCCAGGAATTTCCTCAGATGCAATCATGTTACGAATTTTTCCAATGACACTACGCGAAGGTGCAAAGAAATGGTTAAAGAGACTACCTCCAGGTTCCATCACTACCTGGGACGGATTAAAAGAAGATTTTATTGAAGAATACACTCCACCTTCCAAAATCAATAAAATGAAAGCAAAAATTCAGAACTTCCTTCAAGACGAAGATGAAACTTTGTACCAAGCATGGAGTCGATTCAAAGAATTGATTCAAGATTGTCCACAACACGATATGGACAAACATCAGAAAGTACAGAAGTTCTATGATTGCATCAATACACAAACCAGACAATTACTCGACGGGAGAGGACCACTCATAAACCTAACCGCCACTGATGCTTACGAAAGAATTGAGGAACTTGCAAAACATTCCCACCACTACCATTCCTCAAGAGATCCGTCATGTCGAAGGAAGCTAAAAGAAGAAGCAGTGGAAGGAATGTCAGCCATACATAACCGATTGGACCAATTTGGGAGAGACCTCAAGAAAATGAATCAAAACATTCATGCCATCACAGTAGGATGTGACAACTGCAGCGGTCCTCACCTACAAAAAGATTGTCCTTACGATGAAGACGGTAACAAGAAAGAAGATGCGTGTTACTCATCCGGAGACAGATTCGACTACCAGATACAAAGAAATAACTGGCGGGGAGGAAATGATTTTTACAACCAACAACAGAGGCAACAACCACCATTCGAACGCCAGCAACAACCCTATAATCAACATAAACAGCCACCACCAGGATTTAACCCACAACATACCCAAGAAAAGAAGCCAAGCTTAGAAGACATATTGGGCAAATTTATGGAAGGATCATAAAAGAGACATTCAGCAACCGAAGTTCAACTGAGAAATCAAGCAGCCTCCATTCAAAACATCGAGAACCAAATTGGCCAAATATCTAAAGTTTTGCAAGAAAGACTACCAGGAACGCTTCCCACCAACACCAAGCCAAACCCACGAGCCCAAGCAAAAGCAATAACTACCAGAAGTGGTAAAATCATCCCACCAGCAGTCATGGAAAACACCATCAATTCAGCTCCCGAATCACCACAAAGTAAGGCAGAGAAAGATAATGAGCAAACTAAGGGTAAAGAAACATCCTCACCAGAGCCACATCAACCGACCATTCCATTTCCTCAACGGTTGAAGAAAGAGAAAGAAGACAAAGAATTCAAGAAATTCCTTGAACACCTAAAGCAGCTCAGCATCAACATTCCTTTCGTTGATGCAATCACACAAATGCCAAAATATGCCAAATTCCTCAAGGACCTTCTCAATAACCGCAAGAAAATGGAAGAAGTGTCATTGGTCACATTAAGTGAAAAATGCTATGCTATGATGATGAAAAACTTACCAGAGAAAGTGGGAGATCCCGGCGGTTTACATCTTCCTTGCACATTTGGAAACCATGCTAGTAGCTATGGTTTAGCAGACTTAGGCGCTAGTATAAATTTAATGCCATATTCATTCTACAAGAAACTGAATCTACCAGAACCAAAACCCGTTCGAATGGCAATTAATCTTGCTAATAAGGCGGTAACTTATCCTAGAGGAATTGTAGAAGATCTTCTTGTAAAAGTTGACAAATTTGTTTTTCCTGTAGATTTTGTCATATTGGATATGGAGGAAGATGATGAAGTCCCCATTCTTCTCGGAAGACCCTTTTTAGCCACAGCAAGAGCTTTAATAGACGTCCATGACACAAAACTAACCATTCGGGTTGGCACTGACGCTATCACCTTTGGCATGGACCACACGATCAAACACTCGACGATGAGTGATGACACAGTCTTCCATATTGACACTTTCGACTTACTATTGGAAGAAGAAGCCAGAGCCATACAAGAAGATAGCCATAGTCACGAAATGCAACTTGCTGAGAAGTCATTCGACCCTGAAAAGGATCTGAAGGAGCTAGAAGAACTGTTGAAAGATGAACCACATTTCGCTGAACGGGAAGAAACTGTACTTCCAAAGCAAAAATCGCTAAAGAACCAGAGCATCCCGGAATTGAAAATACTTCCAAACCATTTGGAATATGCATTTTTGTCTGATACTAAAGAATATCCTGTTGTCATTTCAGCTGAATTGAGTCAAGAAGAAAGAGAAGAGCTTATGAAAGTTCTCAAAAAAAGGAAAAATGTCATCGCATGGAGCATCTCAGACATCAAGGGAATAAGCCCAACCATCTGTTCTCATAAGATACTGATGGAAGAAGATGCAAAGCCAACAGCCCAACATCAAAGAAGGCTTAACCCAAAGATGCAAGAAGTGGTCGATAAAGAAATCATGAAGCTACTCGATGCCGGTATCATCTACCCAATCTCTGACAGCAAATGGGTAAGCCCAATCCACATCGTTCCAAAGAAAGGAGGGATAACCGTCATTACCAACGAGAAGAATGAAGTTATACCTACCAGAACAGTGACAGGATGGCGGGTGTGCATCGATTATCGCAAATTAAACGATGCGACAAGAAAAGACCATTTTCCTCTTCCCTTCATGGATCAAATGCTAGAACGATTATCAGGAAAAGCATATTACTGTTTCTTGGATGGTTTTTCAGGTTATTTTCAAATTCCCATTGACCCAGAAGATCAAGAAAAGACCACGTTCACCTGCCCTCTAGGAATCTTCGCATACCGAAGAATGCCTTTTGGTCTATGCAACGCTCCAGCCACTTTTCAAAGATGCGTCTCAGCAATCTTCCATGACATGATGGAAAACTCAATGGAGGTCTTCATGGATGACTTCTCGCTATTTGGTGACTCATTTACAAACTGTTTGTCTACTCTAGACAAAATGCTTAAACGATGTGAAGAAACCAATCTAGTGCTCAATTGGGAGAAATGTCATTTCATGGTTAAAGAGGGAATAGTCTTGGGCCACAAAGTGTCAGGTCGAGGAATTGAAGTAGACATAGCAAAAGTGGAAGTAATTGCTAAACTTCCACCACCGACCAACGTGAAAGGAGTCAGAAGCTTCTTGGGACATGCCGGTTTTTACCGAAGGTTTATAAAAGATTTTTCTAAAATAACAAAACCTTTAACACAACTTTTACAAAATGATGTAAAATTTGATTTCAACGATGAATGTGTTAATGCTTTTGAATTTTTGAAACTTAAATTAACCACTGCTCCAATCATGATCGGCCCAGACTGGAATCTACCATTTGAACAGATGACAGACGCAAGTGATATCGCGTTGGGAGCCGTCCTAGGCCAAAGAATCGACAAGAAGTTCAAGCCAATTTACTACATCAGCAAAACTCTGAATCCTGCCCAAGAAAACTACACTACCACTGAAAAAGAACTCCTGGCAGTAGTGTATGCTTTTGATAAATTCAGACCTTATCTAATTTTATCAAAAACCATTGTCTATACAGATCACTCAGTAATCAAGTACCTGTTCAATAAGCAATATGCCAAACCCCGCTTAATTCGTTGGGTCTTGCTGTTACAAGAATTTGATATCGAAATTCAAGACAAGAAAGGATCAGAGAATTTGGCAGCAGATCATTTGTCAAGACTAGAAAATCCGGAACAAAAGGCGAGAGAAGAAAAAGGAGTGAACGACTCCTTCCCTGAAGAACATGTAATGTCAGTTCATGTTAATATGGAAACCCCTTGGTATGCAGATATTGTGAACTACCTTGCAGCCAAAGTGCTTGTTGGAGGGCTTACTCATCAACAGAAGAAGAAGTTCTTTGCAGACATCAAGTACTACCTATGGGATGAGCCATACCTTTTTCGCTCATGTCCGGATAACATCATAAGGAGGTGCGTGCACGGGAAGGAAATTCAAGACATACTTAAGCAATGCCATCAAGGACCTACAGGTGGACATCACGGAGCGAATTACACCGCGCGAAAAGTGTTTGAAGCAGGCTTTTATTGGCCTACAATCTTCAAAGACGCAACAAATTTCGTCAAGACATGCGATCCGTGTCAGCGAGCGGGTAATATCTCCTCCAAAAATGAAATGCCATTGCATTCTATCCAGGTATGTGAAATTTTCGATGTGTGGGGTATTGACTTTATGGGGCCTTTTCCTAATTCCCAAGGAAACAAATATATATTGGTTGCAGTTGACTACGTATCAAAGTGGGCTGAAGCAAAAGCTTTACCCACAAATGATGCTCGAGGTGTGGTTAAATTTTTGAAAAACATTTTTGCACGTTTTGGTGTTCCTAAAGCTCTTATAAGCGATAGGGGTACTCATTTTTGCAACAAACAAATGGAAAATGCTTTAAATAAGTATGGGGTAACCCATCGAATATCCACACCTTATCATCCGCAATCAAGTGGTCAAACGGAGATCACAAACAGGGCCTTAAAACGCATTTTGGAAAGGTCCGTGGGAATTAGTCGAAAAGATTGGTCCAAAAAGCTTGATGATGCACTCTGGGCTTTTCGAACCGCTTTTAAAACACCTATTGGCACTACTCCCTACAGATTGGTGTATGGAAAAGCTTGTCACCTCCCAGTAGAGGTTGAACACAAGGCATTCTGGGCCTTGCGATCGTGTAACATGGATTTTAATCTTGTCAGTACTAACCGTTTGTGTCAATTAAATGAGCTAAATGAACTGCGAAATGACGCATACAAAAATTCAGCGATTTACAAAGACAAGATCAAAAGGTGGCACGACTCAAGGTTAAAAGGAAACAAAGATTTCCAACCAGGGGAAAAAGTCTTACTTTACAATTCACGCTTAAGACTTTTCCCGGGAAAGCTGAAGACAAGATGGTATGGTCCGTTCACCATAAAAGAAGTGTATCCACACGGGGCTGTGGATCTTTTTAAGGAAGGAGGAGAGAGTTTTAAAGTGAACGGACACAGACTTAAACGGTATGAGGAAGGCGTTCACATCGAGAATGAACGCGAAGACATCCCACTCCAAACAGTAGAACCTTAGAGTGGAATGGAGTCCAGCTAAAAAGACTCCAAATCTATGAAAAAGAAGCGCTCCCGGGAGGCAACCCGAGTTTTCGTGGTTTGATTGGTATGTGTTATTTATTATTTTTCTTTGTTTTTAAAAATTTATCTTAAAAATAAAAAAATAAATAAATAAATAAAAACAAATTATTATTATATATATATATATATATATATATATATATATATATATATATATATATATATATATATATATATATATATATATATATATATATACATATATATATAATTAAAAAAAAATTTTTGTGTGGTGAAAATAAAATAAGAAAGGAAAATAGAGGGCAAAATTTATAAGAGGCAAGGAGTTCAATCAGGCGCAGGGCGCACCCCGCCCAGATGGAGGCGCACCGCGCCGGGTCAGCTACAAAACACACGGGTAAGCTGTAAAGAAATCACTCTTCTCAAACCTATCCCCACAAACGCGACCCGTCGACAGGAGCTCGACCAAAACGCCCAAAAACTCCATTTTTGCTTCGATTTTCTTGTTTAATCTTCACCTATGGGTATGTTTTCTTTGTTCCCTTCTATTCTTTGTATGATATACCATGATTTCTTGCTAGATTACATTGTTTTTGATATCATATTGTTGAAATTCTTCCCAAAATGTGTTCTTGAGTTGAAACTTCGTATTCCTTGATTATGGTCGAATTTTGGTATTGTTATGATAGGGTTATTGGTGCATATGACTAGAAGATTACATTACAAACATAAATTGCACAACAAAAACATCAAATTTCACACAAATTGACAAATTGGGGAAGAACAAACCCTAGAAATTAGTTTGTTGATTTCGATGTAATTGTTGTTTGTTTTGTGATATTTTTGGTCTAGTACATTAGTAATCATAATGCATACACGAATATTGGCTGGATTTTAGCAAAAACTTGGATTGATAACAACTTGAACAGGCAGAACCCGAGCAGCTGTAGGGCGCAGTGCGCCTAGACTATGGGCGCACCGCGCCTGTCTCCTGCCATGCCAAATTGCCTTGTTTTACTTGCTAGTTTAGCTCATTATTTGAATTGATTTGCAGGTACCAAATTTAAGACTACAAAAACAAATCATCCATATTTAAGATTTGGAAATTCGGATGAAGATCGGGATGCGAAATATGTTATGGCCAATTTGATAAAGAAAGATATGAATGTTGCTCCAGCAGTGGATTGGGACAAGCTGGATGCAATTGGAATATCAGACAAATTAGCACCTTACCTCATTCGGACATTCGAAGATCCGATATTCGGAGTGGTGACGGATGAGGCTTGGAATAACATTTTCAGAATAAACGAAAATGTTCATATGGAGCTGACACTAGAGTTTCTTTCTACTTTTAAGTATGAGAAAGAAACAACTGACGAGGACATTCGTTTCCGATTGATGGGGACTTGGCATGATGTGTCTCTTGCCCGGTTCGCATATCTCCTAGGCCTTTACCCCGAGGAGGTTGCATTTCATCCATACTTCCCAACTTATCTTTCGACTTATGACAGGGGAGAATTCAGCGAAGGCCGATGCGGTTTATTCTTTCAAGAAATCGCAAACGTAAACAATACAATACCGCGAGATAATAAAGCTTCACAAATCCAAAATCCAATCCACAGAATGCTCCACCGTCTCCTCGCGTTTACCGTGAACCAATCATATGGGTTTGACAAATGCCCGTACCTAGATTTGCCGGCACTTTGGGGAGCAATTAACCCCGAAGTGAAATTCCATCTCCCACACTCGATTGCAGTTTTCTTTAGGGAGCGAGCAAAAGGGCAAAACACGCTTAGCCCAATTTGCGGTGGCAATATGATTACACGGATCGCAAAGAAACTGGGCGATTTTTCCTCAATAAACATGCTCACGGTCAAAACCGAGCACCCGAAAATCCTCTCCGAATCACATTTTAAATCTATGATTCGGAGGGTGGCGCCGAACACGTTCGATTTCATCGGTATTACTACCACCACTCCGCCACCGGGATTTGGGACAGAAGAAGCACAGCCCTCTGCTTCTAGACAGAGCCGACGCCGCCAGCATGAGCACGAGCAGCAAGGACCAGAACAAGAGGTAAACTTAAATTTCCTCTATAACCAAATGGTCCAGATGGATTTAAACAGGCAGGAGGAAATGCGCCAAATGGATATGCGTCGCCAGCAAGAGGCGAATGCCATGGGGCACTACCTGGATGATACACATCAGTTCCTGGGACACATGTATCAGCAGGCAGGATGGCAGCTGCCCCTGCAGTATCCATATCCGACATGGGATCAGAGGATGGGACGCGCAGGACAGTCTAGCGGGGCTCAAGGCGATCCATCAGGAGGAGATTATCAGCCACACGAGCATGGATTTGATGATACAGAGGATTTAGATTGACATTACCGGTATTGTTTGATATATTTTATTTTGGGTGATTTCAAAAACAAAAACAAAAAAAAAAAAAATTTTGATTTGAATTTTTATTTTGATTTTTAGTGTGTTTTTATTTTGTGGTGTGTTTTATTATTTGTGTGTATATCTAACCGTGTTGCTTGAGATATTGTTTGTTATATTTGATGATTTTGCAGAATGACTGACATTCGTTTCAGTCCATAAAATAATAATAATAATAATAATAATAATAAGATCGCACTTAAACGAGGACATATCATATATCTTATTCGATCCAATACAAGAGCTCCAAGTTCAGAATCTGCAATCACGTGTACAATACCTCAGGGGAGTTGGTTCCAATACTCCTTTTTCTTATGCTTATTTTATAAAATATTTATACAACGGGGACGTTGTATTAACCAAGTATGGGTAGGGATTGCAGTATTTACACTTGTATTTTATTTTTTTTTTGAGCATTTATAGGGTAATTTCGGGTAAAATTTTGAAAAATTTATAAATCAGATACAATAGTGCCAAGTCATAAAGATTGAATCATACGATTGGTCCCGAGTTTTGTTTGAAATTCTTTATACTGAACAAACAGATCACACTTTGAGCCTAACGAACCACTTTGAAACTACTTGTTTGGAAGACAGATGCAGGTGCTTAATGAATTAAGATACGTTTAGAGGAGGTTGATTGGGATGATGTGTACACACAAATAATAAGCCTTGCATATTATTTATCAGAAAATTCGCATCTTGGCTTCTGAAAGGATTAACCCTTTGTACTCCCAAGTCTCAAACAACCTTACATTGCCACTTTCTCATCACTATTTTTGATTCATCGCATGGATTCCTGATGAACTTTGAAGACGATCCCCTATTTTACATCATTGGGATCAAGTCATAAAATTGATCGATAATACCAGCTTGATCACAATTTGCTTCCACGCATCTAAGAAATTCTTAGAAGCCAAGTTCTTGAGAAAAGAAAAAGCCAAAGAAATCCAACGATTAATTAAAGACTTCAAGAAAATAAAGAGCAAAAAAAAAAAAAGACAGAAACATCAAGAAGTCTACAAAAATTAGAGACTAAAACGAGCTAAAAATTGAATATATGGAATATATTGGCATGTCGAGATTGAAGATTGAAGTTTTATGATTGGTGATGAGAAAAAGGAAATGAAAGGTTTGAGACGGTAAAAAGTAAAGGACGGTACAAGGGTGAAACTATAGAAACCAGATGTTTGCCCAGAGGACATTTAAAACCCTATTTCTTTAGGATAAAAGCCTCATCAAAGGTAGATGAAAAGTACCCCCACTGGGTACATCCTCTGTTTCATTTGTCTGATACACACTCCTAATCGCCAAATCTTAACGAGTCTATTCGTCCTTCGAGTAGCAAAAGAAAGTGGTTCACAATGCTAAAAGTGGGTAACGTTTGTTCAAAATATAGGTTCCTTACAAAACTGATTCTGACCATGTTGACTGACATTGACCTTTTTCTATGGTGTCTGTATTTGTTTATTTGGATTGATTTTTAACCTAAAAATTATTCTAAAATTGCTTGAGGACAAGCAAAGTTCAAGTATGGGGTATTTTGATATCGCGTAAATTATACACATTTTCCGGGCGATATCAGTGTCATTTTAGTATAGTTTCGTACATTTCTTAAAATAAATATTCCTGATTTGCTTAAAAATACATTTTGTAGCTAAAAGACACGTATGGAGCAAAAGATCGGATTTGACAAGAGTTTTGAGCTTAAAAAGAAACCAAGTGCAATAGTGGAATCAAAGAAGGCGCACCCCGCCCAGGCCATAGGCGCACCGCGCCTCCGAAGGATCCAGTTTACGACATTTTGCCCACTTGGCATTAAAATAATGGAGCATGGGTTCATCTAATGATTCAACCGGGTTGCCTAACATGTGCATAGGCGCACCACGCCTTACTTTTGGGCGCACCACGCCCTAGATCCGATCTTAAAAGCAACTTGCACGTGGCCTTTCCAGCGATAAAGCGAGCCAGCTCTCCACCATTAGGCGCACCGCGCCCAGATATAGGCGCACCGCGCCTCTCACTTTATCCAGCTATAAATAGAAGGCATTGCACCACCATTTTGGTGACCAATGTTAGAATACAAGAGAGAAATCAGAGAATTGACATTTGATAGTTAGTTTATTTCGTGTCTTTCACCATTTAAATGTATGATAAGTGTATTTGAGTGTTATTTACATTACAAGAAGGAGCGGAGATCTTCATTGTAGCAAGGATTCATCGATTTTAACCGGTTGGTATCTTTTATCATGTATTCTTCATATTGTTATTGTATACTTGATACCATGCTAGGCTAGATTCCCTGTAGCTTTTGCCTAGGTGATGTTGATTCGTTAATATAAATATGTGTTGATCTAGTTCTTGATTCGAGTTAAATATCGGTTAGGATATATAATTTGCATGATATACATATTGAATGTGATTAAAGTTTATATTCTTGATAGCCATCTTCATATGATTAAGTTTATTTACCATTTAAACGAATTGATCATATGAACCATTTTGATGTGTAATTGACAACTATATATCATTGGACTAGTTAATGACCATTTAACTAGGGACGTTATTTTAGTTATAAACTTGATTAGTGAAATAAAACTTATATCACATTTAGTTGCAACTCATGACCATTGATTGTATGAACATATCACTATGACCATTAGGGTATGAACTATGTTTGCATGCTAGATTATATTCATATTTCATGATTATAAGTTATTTAGTTACATGATCATTGTGATATATTAACTTAGAAATCATAGATTTGGTGACTTGGCCATATGATCCTACCACTTAATGCAACCTATCTTAACTCATTGCACATAATCAAAACTAGTCAACATAGGTGTAACGCCGAAAATGTATTTATTATATAATTATAATAAAAAGGGCAAAATAGTCTTTTTACCTCAAAAGGGTAATTTGGTCTTTTGGACAGAAAAGGACTTGTTTGGTAATAATATTTTGAGTCTTGGACTTAAAATGTTATAAAAATGTGATTTTTGTCATAAGTTGTGTTATTAGTGGCAAATGATTAAGAAATGCATCTTCAAGGACCAAATTGCAAATGTTGGAAGTATATAAGAAATACTTGTGCAGAATTTTGGGAGTTACGGGAGTGTTCTAGGAGCTGATTTTCTGCAGAGGATTGAGGAGTTTTGAAGAATTGAAGCTTGCAATTCGATTCTTGGCTTCCAAGGGTAGAATTGGAAGATTTAGAGGTAAGTTTTCCAAGTTCTTGCTTGTTTGAGTTTGGTGAGTTTTTGTTGAACCCAAAACTGAAATTACAGTGGAGATTATGTGAATAAATGTAAGTTATACTTCCAATAAGTCATATTAGTAAGAGCTTAAATCAACAAATTGGAAGTAGGTTGTTATATTTGATGAAATGGAAGATTTGGGGTTGTTAAAACTAAGAACCCTAATTCTTAATATGGATGATTAAGTGTATTTTGATGGTTAAAAACCTTGTAAAAATGTAAGGTTTTAGCCTAGGAACAAACCCCAAGTGATTAAGAACAGAAATAAGAGCTTAATGGACCAAAACAGCAAGCTACAGTGCAAAATTCGCGACTGGACAGGAGCCCTGCACAGGCGCTGGGCGCGGTGCGCCCCTATCCAGGCGCGGCGCGCCTATAGGCAGACTCCGGACAGAAACTTTGAAATGCTATCTTTTGTTTGGCTTGTCCGATTAAGCTCAAACTTGAACCGTAGGCTTATTATGGTCTGAAAAGTTTGGGAAAATTTTTAGATTGAGTTTCCGACCCCTCGGGGGCACTGTAGACCGATCCGAATGCCTCGGTGAATAGTAAAATTCATATAAAGTTAGTAAACGGAAAGTTTATTAACTAGGCATTATTTATAACGATATTGTATTGAACTCTAGTGTATTAGAGTTAATTGAAATGGGTATTAACCTATAATCATTTTGAAAATGAATGAAATTATAGGTTCGGGACAAAATCATACGGACTTCATTTCAAAGCAAGGAACGATTAACGCTAGTAGTAGCAAGCCTTCAGGTGAGTAATCTCACTGTTATCTGTTGTGGTAAATGTTATATGAGCAGCTGCAGATGAATATGATTTGAGGGACAGAAGTTACAGATTTTCATGATTTAAGATATGACAAGACCAGATAAGCCGTGAGTCTGTTATAGACAAGAACGGAACTGTGAGTCAATATATCTGTGTAAACTGTTATATAGACAACAGCGGGCTTACCCGTGAGTCTAGGCAACAGCGGGCTAACCCGTGAGCCGCAGTTTATTTTGATGTGCCAGATTTATACAGACAACAGCGGGCTAACCCGTGAGTCTAGGCAACAGCGGGCTAACCCGTGAGCCACGGCAACAGCGGGCTAACCCGTGAGCCACACTTGATCTTGTATTGTGTGATAATACATATTTGACTTTGTATAGAGAAATTTTATTCTTATACATGTTATTATTCGTTTGATTACTCATTGGGCTTTATAGCTCACAGTTTTGTTGATATGTCCCTGCAGGTGAGCGTGACCCTGCCAAGGGAAAAGACAAAGTCCGTGACTGAGGACTTAGGATCTGAAGTAACGACCCGGCTTGAAGAATGTATAATATTTATGTATTGTACTTCGTGATACACTTGTACTCGTATTTTGTTAACTAATACCCCCTACTCATGGTTTTTTATTGTAAAATATTTGGTTTGAAAAACAAAAATTTTTGGGGTGTTTTTGTTAATAAGTCGGGTGTTACAATAGGTTTATATGAATCAACAAATCCTAGGCGAAAGCTTCCCTTGTTTTAATTTGATCATATTATCTCTTTATTGTCGTGTTGTTACGATAGTTGTTATTTATTATTTCGCCTATTTTACAAGCATCCAAAACTTAGTTTTACGAGTTTTTACTAAAACTCGCCTCTAAACTGTTTGATTGATAATTTAAGACTTTAAATTAATTAATAATTCCCTGTGGAAAATTCGATCCCTTTTACTTGCCTAAACTATACTATTAAATGACCGAGTAATACTTGCTCGTAAGTCTAATAGTCATATAATTAGGTAGATAAATTGATTTAAGACTTTGTAAACATAACAACTACAAGTGAGTTGTTTTGAAAACAACAAAGGTCGTTTAGACGTCCCTCGGTTCTTTACCCTTTCGGTGTCCGACTACTTGACTTGCACCTATATATAGTATTTGATACATTAATTTACATTCTAATTGACTCTATAACATGTTAGAGTCCTTGTTTTATCATTAATGGTCAAGACAAGTGTCTAACTTTTAAATAACCAATTTTAATTAGCTCGTATATTGTACGTATTTTACTACAGTACCCTCGGGAGGTCGTATTCTCGATTTAACAATTTTCCATATGTTTTCATACCATTTTAAGCTTATGGTATGAATTATAGACCAATCATGGTATGAATTATAGACCAATCGGACAAGTCTAGCATCAAGTTCCAAACTCAAAAATGGACAGAAACTTCACAGAGTGTTGGCACGAGTCGTGCATAATTTGTTCTATGGGGAGCACGACTCGTGCTCCTCCTGGAACTTTCTTTCTTTCCTGATTTTTGTGCTGCAAGTCCTTTAGTCCGAGGATTAAGTCCTTAATACGTAACTTAATCATTTTAAGGTCGATTTTAGGCCTTAAATAACAGCTTACTTTTAGTTTTAAACCATGGAATCATCAATTCCATTCCTTGGCTTAAAACATTCCCGTAATACCCATTTTGACACCAAAAATGATTTTGATAAATTTTTAAGTATAGAACTGATTTCTTACACTCTTTATGACTCTTTGAACTTGCTAAATCGATTGAAACCAGTTTCAAACTCATAAACCCAATTTCTAGGGTTCTTGAGCTCAAACCCATTTCTATGGATTTAACCACAATTTCAATAACTCTTTACAATTTAAGTGTATCTACTTGATGTTTTAGTATGACTTAATGGAGATGAATTTCTGGAACATTCCATGAACTTCATAACTCAAATTTCCAGATTTCACACGAAGAAGATGATGAATAGTAGAAGTCTTTACCTTATTTACTTAGGAATCTTCAATTCCTTCTTTAATTTCTTGTAAACTTTTCTAAACTTCTTCTTCTTCCCGTATCTTATTGCTCTCTCTCGATTTCTCTACAATTTTCTGGAAAAGAGAATGATAATTCTCTCTTTTATGTTTATTTTTTATAAAATATTTACATTTTTAGTCCCTAGGCTTGCATTCCTTAGACTTTTGACACTAACACTTATTTTGGCCACATGGAACTATAGTTCTTACATTTTTAGTCCTAAATCATATATAAATTTTATAGTAATTTCTACAATTGGTCAAATGACCAATTTACCCTTTATATGATAAATGACTAAATTACCCTTTCAACCATAATTTCTCATAATATTACATATAAAACTTTTAATTTCACACATCTTATATTACATATTTATATTGTAAAAATTTGGTTGTTTCAACTACCTCCCCCTAATTAGGATTCCGTCCTCGGAATCGCTTCATAATCTGTAAAATTAGGGTATCTTCTTTTCATGCTTTCCAAAGTTTCCTAAGTCAAGTCTGTGCCCAGTGAATGCTTCCATTTGACCAATACTAGGTCAATTTCTCTGTTCCTTAGTTTCTTGGTTTTCACTTCTAACATCGCTTCGGGTTCTTCAATTAATCTGTTAGGTGTTTCCACCCTTATTTCTTCTAGAGGAATGGTTAATTCCTTCTTTCCAAAATACTTCTTAAGATAACATACATGAAATGTATCATGTATTCCCCTGAGTTCCTGTGGCAACTCCAACTTGAATGCTTGTAAACCGATTCTTTTCAGAATTTTGAAGGGTCCAATATATCTTGGACTCAACTTCCCTTTCTTGCCAAATCTTATCACCCCCTTCCAAGGTGATACTTTTATCATCACCAAATCGCCTTCTTTTAGATCATAGGGTCTTTTCTTCAAATTTGAGTAGCTTCTTTGGCGATCTTGTACAGCTTTCATATTGGTCTGTATCACCCCAATCTTTTCATTCGTCATTCTTACAATTTCTGGCCCAGTGAGTGTTGTTTCACCAGCTTCTAACCAACACACTGGGGTTCTACACTTCCTACCATATAAGGCTTCAAAAGGCGGCATTTTGATGCTTGAGTGATAACTGTTGTTATACGAGAATTCTACTAATGGTAAGTGCTGGTCCCAACTACCTCCAAAATCAATAGCACACGATCTCAACATATCCTCCAAGGTCTGAATAGTACGTTCACTTTGCCCATCTGTTTGAGGGTGATAGGCTGTACTCATTTTGATTCGAGTTAACATCTTTTCTTGTAGAGAATCCCAAAAATTAGACGTGAATCGAGGATCTCTATCTGAGACTATGGACAAAGGTGCTCCATAACGTCTGATCACTTCATCAATGTACAACTGAGCTAATTCTCCAAGTGAAGCACTTTCTTTCATCGCGAGGAATATGGCACTTTTAGTCAACCTGTCAACAATGACCCATATACTATCGTGTCCCCTTCTCGTTCTTGGCAGCCCCATGACAAAATCCATGGTCAGTTCTTCCCATTTCCCTGCTGGTATCTGCAATGACTGCGCAGTGCCATACGGCACCTGATGTTCTGCTTTTACTTGTGCACAAGTTTCACAGTGGGATATGTACTTTGCTATTCTCTTCTTCATTACTGGCCACCAGTAATATTGCTTCAAATCTTGATATGTTTTTGTACTTCCAGGATGTATAGAATACTTTGATTTATGAGAATCATCCAATACTATCTTTCTGGTTGCTCCGTATTTAGGGACCCAAATACGTCCCTTAAAAGTGCGCAACCCTTGAGTATTCACTTCAAACACCACCTTTTTCCCAAGCTTTTCTTTCTTTATATTCTCTTCGGTTAAGGCACCGTCTTGAGCTTCTTTAATCTTTTGAATTAAAGTTGAGACCAATTCGATTCGCATGGATCTAACTTTAACAACTTTTTCACGAACCTTTCGGCTTAAAGCATCGGCTACTATATTAGATTTTCCTTCGTGATATATTATTTCACAATCATAATCATTCACGAGCTCAATCCACCGTGTCTGTCTCAAATTCAATTCTTTTTTAGTAAAAAGATATTGTAGACTTTTATGATCTGTATATATCTTGCATTTCGTCCCATACAGATAGTGCCTCCAAATCTTCAATGCAAACACAATTGCAGCCAATTCTAGATCGTGAGTAGTATAACATGTCTCTGCATCTTTTAGCTATCTAGAAGCATAGGCGATAACTTTTCCCCGTTGCATCAGTACACAACCAAGACCTCTATTAGATGCATCGCTGTATACTACAAATTCTTCTGTGCCTTCTGGTAAGGACAATACTCGAGCTTCACATAACTTCTTCTTTAATATTTCAAAGGCTTCTTGCTGTTTTTCTCCCCAGACAAACTTCACCTCTTTCCGAGTTAACTGAGTCAGTGGCACTGCTATTTTAGAAAAATCTTGGATAAACCGTTGGTAATAACCGGCTAACCCAAGAAAACTTCTAACTTCTGTAGGTGTCTTCGGTGGCTCCCATTTCACTACCGCTTCTATTTTTGCTGGGTCCACTTTAATACCTTCAACTAAAACAACATGGCCCAAAAATTGCACTTCCCGCAACCAAAAGTCACACTTTGACAACTTCGCGTATAATTGTTCATTCTTCAAAGTACGCAACACTTCACGTAAGTGTACTTCATGCTCCGCTTCACTTTTCGAATAGACCAGAATATCATCGATGAAAACGATAACAAATTTGTCAAGAAAAGGTTTACAGACCCTATTCATGAGGTCCATAAACACGGCTGGGGCATTAGTGAGGCCGAACGGCATCACTAAAAATTCATAGTGACCATATCGAGTTCGGAATGCAGTCTTACATACATCTTCATCCTTCACCCGTACTTGATGATATCCAGAACGAAGATCAATTTTAGAGAAATAACTAGCTCCCTGTAACTGATCGAATAAATCATCAATTCGTGGCAAAGGGTATCGATTCTTGATGGTCACTTTATTGAGCTCACGATAATCTATACACATACGCATAGTACCGTCCTTCTTCTTGACAAACAACACTGGAGCTCCCCAAGGAGAAGAGCTGGGACGAATAAACCCCTTGTCAAGAAGTTCTTGCAACTGAGACATAAGTTCTCTCATCTCTGTAGGAGCAAGACGGTACGGCGCCCGAGCAATGGGACTTGCTCCAGGGACAAGATCGATACGAAATTCGACTTGCCTAATGGGTGGTAACCCAGGTAAGTCATCAGGAAAAACTTCAGGGAATTCATTGACCACTTTTATATCCTCCATCTTCTGCTTCTCCTTCTTCCCATTCATCACATAAGCGATGAATGATTCACACCCTTTTTGGATGCATTTACGGGCTTTAATAGCAGTAATGAGACTTTGCATATTCTTCCGACGTTCACCATATATGTAAACTTTGCTACCATCAGACAATTTGATCGACACCATTCGTTTTCCGCAAAGAATTTTAGCATTATGAGTTCCGAGCCAATCCATCCCAATAACAATATCAAATCCTTTGATCCCGATAGGTAACAAGTCAGCCTTTAAGATTTGCCCATTAATCTCGATCGGACATTTCTCATACACATGACGGACCGTAACTAGCTCTCCGTTCGCGACTTCTATTACATAGGTATCATCTAACGGTTTCATTGGTATATTCAGACGCTTACGAAATTCATGGGACACAAAAGAGAAATGTGCTCCAGAATCAAAAAGAACATAAGCAGGTTGTGAGTTTACAATGAGTGTACCTGCCACCACATCTTGATCTTCTTTGGCCTCTTCAAGAGTCATCTGAAACGATCTCCCTTTCGTCTTTACCGGCTCCGTCTTCTTATTACTTGCAGTGGAAACTAACGTCTCATTCTTCTTCTTGGGACAATTGGTACTGTAATGACCCTTTTCATGGCAATTGTAACATTCCACTTCGCTAATATCTTTCACTTTACAATCCTTGGCTTGGTGACCCGGAAGACCACATTTGTAGCACCCACTAGTGCCCTTCTTGCATTCCCCACTGTGCCTCTTTCCACACTTCTTACATTCTTTAACCTCGCTTTGCTTAGAAAACCCCGATGAAAAACGACCATTCTTGTTTGCTCCAGAGATTCCTGAAGACTTTCGCTTTTCCGCAAAAACTTGTCGTTCCTTGGCCTTTTTCTCTATCATACTTTCAACTCTAGCCGCAGCTTCAATGGCTTCATCAAGAGTAGTAGCTTTGCCAACCTCTAGTGAGTAATCCCCCGGTAACCCATTAACATACCGGTTTATCCTTCCTGCCCCAGTCGGTAATGTATCTTCCAGAAACGGCAACATTTCACAAAATTTCTTAGTATACTCGTCAACTGTCTGTTTTTCCTTTGTAAGTGCAAAGAATTCATTGACCAAGTTCTCCCGGTGCCTCGCTGAACAGAACTTGCTTTTCAATCGCTGAACGAACTCTTCCCAAGACAACGCATCCACGAACTCACTCCCCTTGATTCGGCGGAGAGTATTCCACCAAACAAGAGCTTCCGCCTTTAGCATCTGAGAAGCAAACCCTACCTTCATATCCTCTTCGCAATGGCAGATGCGAAGAACTTGTTCCATTTCAGTTAACCACCGAATAGTTATTCGCGGATCCATCTCCCCATTGAACTCCTTAGGCCGACAGGACATAAAGTCCTTGAAAGTACACACTCCTTTAGTCTTGAATTGGGGCTGTGATTTGGAGGAAGAATCTCCCTGGGAAGAAGTCTGTCTTGGGTTAGTACCCTCAGGAGCCACACTTTTCTCACTATCTTCGGGTTGTGACTTAGATCTCTCGCCCAGTCGTTCATCTAGAAGACGAGTCATTTCTTGTCTGTTTTGTACTTGAGAGTCATGAAATAACTTCTGGATTGCCTCCAGGGTCAATGGAGGTGGATTAGCCTCACCCCTAGAATTGCCATCATCAACGGCTTGGGGCGGTCGGGGAGGCATAGGAGGCCTTGCATTAGGATCTGGGTTTTCCGCATACGATCCTTGACCACTTCTAGTTCGCATCTTGCTATAAAATTTCAAGTACTTTAGTATTTCATAATATATCATAATATTAGTTTACTATTTTTCCACCAGTTTCCCAGTATTCCCTCGCGGTTACAATAGGCTCAATACGCGTCCTGTGATTATGATAATACGGGCCCATATTACCATAATCACCTACATATGTTGTTCCCATTGTTCCGCTTGGTTCCACTGTTCACTAGTATCATTTAGCTACTTTTAACTCATAAATATACTCATATAATTCCATTAACAAATAATGTCTTAATTCATTAAGACATAACAGTTTGCGTAACTCACTCTAACTGACTATTTTACTAGTCTAAGCCTAGGAGTGGATTGATCCAATCCTAATTCGCTTAAACTATGGCTCTGATACCAACTTGTAACGCCCCAACTTTTTCAAACCATTTATTTTACATAAAAACATATTTTACAAAATACGATTCAACAAAAACCATTGTACTTGTTTAAATACAACAAAAGGGGTGCTACAATCACATATCAAACAACCATAAGTTTAAGGGAAATGGATTCAATCAAATATCAATACATGGAAGCTGTATCCAGCTCCACTCCTTTGCACCCTAGTGCTTATTCTGCAACTCCAAACTATCTTACAAATTTGTACCTGAACCTGGAATACATGGCATAAAAATAAAATACGTAAGACAAATTGTCTCGTGAGTTACATGAGTTTTGGACTCAAACATTTAATCTCCTTTAATAAAAACTTTATAAATAAACATTCGCTGAAATTTGATAGTATTAATATACTATGACTTTTTATCCTTCAAAACCATTTTATATCTTTCAAAACATACTTATTTCATACTTTCTTTGACTGGTTTTATAAACTTGCTGGATTTTTATACTTAGGGCTTTAATCATTATGTGTGATACCCCAAGTCTCTACAGCTAGAAAGAACGGATCAATCCTCACCGCAGAAGTGCTGAGGCAGCCTACTTCGCGAAGGGGTTATCCCCAGTAGACTCCTTACCTAACCCGGGTAGGTTGGAACATGGTTCCCTTACTAACGTATGCTAGCTACAATACCAGTCAAATATAAAAATACTTTCTGAAAACCGAAACAATACTTGTACACAAAATGGCTACTGCCAAGAATCATACTTTCAAATATAGCAACTAACTCTCCATTAAGCTAGAAAATGTACCATTTTTGCAAATATTTTCACATATAAGATTTTTTTATTTGAAAACTAAAAAATACTTACTTACTTGCCATGTATCCCAAAATGGGTGAAAATGCTACATGTACTCACCTTATAACTCTTGAAAGGTCGTTTAGACGCCCCTCGGTTCTTTACCCTTTCGGTGTCCGACTACTTGACTTGCACCTATATATAGTATTTGATACATTAATTTACATTCTAATTGACTCTATAACATGTTAGAGTCCTTGTTTTATCATTAATGGTCAAGACAAGTGTCTAACTTTTAAATAACCAATTTTAATTAGCTCGTATGTTGTACGTATTTTACTACAGTACCTTCGGGAGGTCGTATTCTCGATTTAACAATTTTCCATATGTTTTCATACCATTTTAAGCTTATGGTATGAATTATAGACCAATCGGACAAGTCTAGCATCAAGTTCCAAACTCAAAAATGGACAGAAACTTCACAGAGTGTTGGCACGAGTCGTGCATAATTTGTTCTATGGGGAGCACGACTCGTGCTCCTCCTGGAACTTTCTTTCTTTCCTGATTTTTGTGCTGCAAGTCCTTTAGTCCGAGGATTAAGTCCTTAATACGTAACTTAATCATTTTAAGGTCGATTTTAGGCCTTAAATAACAGCTTACTTTTAGTTTTAAACCATGGAATCATCAATTCCATTCCTTGGCTTAAAACATTCCCGTAATACCCATTTTGACACCAAAAATGATTTTGATAAATTTTTAAGTATAGAACTGATTTCTTACACTCTTTATGACTCTTTGAACTTGCTAAATCGATTGAAACCAGTTTCAAACTCATAAACCCAATTTCTAGGGTTCTTGAGCTCAAACCCATTTCTATGGATTTAACCACAATTTCAATAACTCTTTACAATTTAAGTGTATCTACTTGATGTTTTAGTATGACTTAATGGAGATGAATTTCTGGAACATTCCATGAACTTCATAACTCGAATTTCCAGATTTCACACGAAGAAGATGATGAATAGTAGAAGTCTTTACCTTATTTACTTAGGAATCTTCAATTCCTTCTTTAATTTCTTGTAAACTTTTCTAAACTTCTTCTTCTTCTCGTATCTTCTTGCTCTCTCTCGATTTCTCTACAATTTTCTGGAAAAGAGAATGATAATTCTCTCTTTTATGTTTATTTTTTATAAAATATTTACATTTTTAGTCCCTAGGCTTGCATTCCTTAGACTTTTGACACTAACACTTATTTTGGCCACATGGAACTATAGTTCTTACATTTTTAGTCCTAAATCATAAATAAATTTTATAGTAATTTCTACAATTGGTCAAATGACCAATTTACCCTTTATATGATAAATGACTAAATTACCCTTTCAACCATAATTTCTCATAATATTACATATAAAACTTTTAATTTCACACATCTTATATTACATATTTATATTGTAAAAATTTGGTCGTTTCATAAATGATACCCAGTTCCAACAATCCAAATGATAATTTTATTGGTGGTCATGGCTAAGTCAATTAGAGATATGACTTTGAATTTTGCAAGCTGGAGAGATTTGAAGACAACAATTTCAGGCACTGGCAGAAGAAGATGCATTTTCTGCCGACCACGCTAAAGATGTTTTATGTGCTGAGCACCCACATGTTGAAGGCTACTAAAGAAGAGACATTGGAAGAGGTTGAAGTGGGAGAATGATGACTATATCTACAGAGGTCATATGTTGAATGGTACGTGTGATTCCTTATTTGATATCTACCAAAAAGTGCAGAGGAATTGTCGAACATCCTTAAATCAAAATACATCGTTGAAGATGCTTCTAACAAGAAGTTTTCGATTAGAGATTTTAATAACTATAAGATGGTTGATTCAAGGTTTTTTATGGAACAATACAAGAAATCCTTCGAATTTTGGGTCAATTCAAACTGCACAAAATGAACATGGACGAATCCATGACTATGTCAAGAGTAATTATCAAACTACCCCATCGTGGAAAGACTTCAAACATAGTCTAAAACATCAAAAAGAGGAATTGTCATTGTTTAACTTGGTAGTTATTTTCGCATTGAAGAATCTCTTCATAAAAAAATGATAAAAATACAGGAAAAGTTGGTTTCGGACAACACTCAGTTAATATGGTTGAAGACAAACAAATGAACTCTAATAACAACGGACATAACAAGAAATGTAAGCATAATATTCCCAATAAGTCTAATAACACCAATAAAAATAATATAGAGTTGGAATGTTGGAGATGCAACACAGGGTGAGACATTGCAAGTGTGGTTGACGTGTGAAACTAAGCAACAATGGTGTTGGAGGAAGTGGAAGTTGAAACGAGTCTATAGACCAAGTAAAAAAAGGTTAGTTTTTGACTAACTTTGATAATCCAAAATTATGTTTCACTAATTCTTGAATCATTTTACATACATGATGATGATTGTGCTTGGTGGATCGAATTAGGAGCTACAAGCCATATTTGCAAGGATAAACGGTGGTTTGAATGATTTACATTGCTTGCTTTTGGTTCAATGATCAAATTGGGACATGATTCGAGTATACCTATTTGTGGTGTGGGAGTTGGTTGTCTTGAGTTTACTCCTGGAAAGATTGTTAAACTTTTTGATGTTTTGTTTGTTTCTAAGATTCGAAAGAATCTTGTTAGTGGTAGTTTTTTGAATTTGGATGGTTATAAACAAGTTTATGAACCGGATAGGTATATCATATCTCGATTTGACATGTTTATCGGTTTTAGATATTTGAATAATAGGATGTTTCGTTGGAATGTTATTGACAAATTTACATATGTTTAAAATTCTGCTTTTATGTCATCATCATCTTCTTCTAAAATTGATGATTCTATGCTTTGACATGCCAGATTGGGTCATGTAAAATTTAGAAGTATGCATAATATGTCAAAAGATGGATTAAATCCAACATTTGACATGGACAAAGAAAAGTGTAAGACATGTATGCTTACAAAAGTGACAAAACAACTTTTTCCCAATGTTACAAGGAATTCAGCTATTTTGGAACAATCACACGGTGACCTGTGTGATTTCCACTCAAAACCTTCCTTGGGAAATAAAAAGTATGTCGTCACGTTTATTGATGACTATACTCAATTTTGTTATGTATATTTACTAAATGATAAAAGCGAAGCTTTGGAAAATTTTAAAATATAAAAAAGCAAAGTGGAATTACAATTAGGTAATTCAATTACATGTCTTAGATATGATCGGGGAGGAGAATATATGGATCCCCAATACTTCCAGCCAGTTGGCATTGTTCATGAAACGACAACACCATACACGCTTCAACAAAACAACGTTTCCGAACGCAAAAATCAAGTTTTAAAGGAAATAGTAAATTCGATAATTTATTACTCGGGATTGAGTTAGGGGTTTTGGGTACAGGTCATGCTAACGACCTGCTATTTGTTAAATAGGGTTCGAAATAAAATGAACAGAACAGCTCCATATAAACTTTGTTTCAAGAAAAAACCGAATTTGAGCTATTTTCGTGTTTGGGGATGTCAGGCAATTGTAAAACTACCCGAACCCAAATGGAAAACATTGGGTGAATATGGAATTGATCGTATATTCATTGGATACACAGAATTTCCAAGGCTTATAGGTTCTATGTAATAAAATTTAGTGATCAGTGAAAATGAACATTGTTATTGAGTCACGGGATGCAATTTTTGATGACATGTGTTTTTCATCCAGACAAAGGCTTAAGAATCTGACTTTTAGCACTAGTAAAGTGCAAAATTCAGAAAGTTCGGATGATGTTTTTCCATAAACACAACAAGTTCAGAGAAGTCAAACAGGCCGAATTGCAAAGAATTTTGGTCATAATTTACAACTATTCTTAGTGGCAAGTTAAAGGGACGAAATTGGTCTTCAATACTCTTATTGTTATAGTATTGAGGATGATCCTAAGACCTTTCAAAAAGCCATCGAGTCTCGATATTCTTAAGAATAACACTTGGGTGTTATTGGATTTGCTTCCTGGTTTTAAACAACTTGGTTGAAAATGGATTTTCAAAAGGAAAATGAATATTGATGGAACTATCGATAAGTTCAAGGCACGACTAGTCATTCAAGGGTTTACACAAAAACCCGGTGTTGACTATTTCAACACTTATGATCCGGTAGCACGTATTTCTACTACTAGATTGTTGATCGCCTTGGCGACCATTCGTAATCTGATCATTCATCAAATAGATGTAAAAACAGCTTTTTGAATGGTGAACTTGACAAAGAAGTTTACATAAAACAATCAAAAGGTTTTGTTATGCCCTATAATGAGCATAAGGTGTGTAAACTTATCAAATCTTTGTATGGGCTGAAACAAGCACCCAAACAATGGCCTCAAAAGTTTGCTAAGGTTATTTTGTCTTAGGGTTTTGCTCTAAACTAATGTGAAAATGTGTTTATAGTAGATTTGATCGTGCTACTGGTGTAAGAGTTATCATTTGATTGTATATCAATGACATGTTGATTTTTGGGACTAACCAAAATTAAGTGGATAAAACTAAGCAATTTTTGTCATCTAAGTTTTCCATGAAAGACATGGGAGAGGCTGATGTAATCCTTGGAATTAGGATTAAACGGGTTAATAAAGGTATAGTAATGACACAGTGTCATTATGTTAAGAAAATTCAAGGTTCAATTTTAGGGATTGTTCTCCCATGAGCACTCCTATAGATCATATTGTGAAACTGATGCCAAATTTAGGCATCCCTATTTCACAATTAGAGTACTTTAAGGCCATTGGTAGCTTGATGTATGTCATGAGAAGTACCAGTCCTGATATTGCTTATGTTGTGTAAGGTTGAGTCGGTATACTTGGAATCCTAATGCTCAATATTGGAAAGCAGTTAATAGAGTGTTTAAGTGGCTCAAAGGAACCATGAAATATGGTTTGAGTTACTTGGGATATCTTTCAGTTATAAAAGGTTATACGACTACAAGTTGGATATCTAACATGGAGGAGCATTCCTCAACTAGTGGATGTGTATTCTTGCTTGGAAGATGTGCCATTTCCTGGGCTTCCGAGACACAAACTTGCATTACAAACTCTACGATGGAATCTGAGTTTGTTGCTTTAGCTACTACTAGTAAAGAGGCGGGGTAGCTAAGAAATTTGATTTATGATATTCCATGGTGGTCGAAGCCTGTTGCACCTAATTATATCCATTGTGATAGTATTGTTACCTTGGCTAAGGCGTATAGTCAGGTTTATAATGAAAAGTATAAACACTTACGTGTTAGACATAATATGGTTAGAGAATTAATCATGAATGGTACAATCTCGATTAAGTTTATGAGATCACAACAAAATTTGGCAGACAATTTGACTAAAAGTTTGACAAGATTCTTAATGCACAAGTCTGGTATTGAAATGGGATTAAAGTCTATCTAAGTCTGTAATGGTGAGATACCGAATTCCTTATCAATATGACATTAGGAGTTGAATTCAATGTGGAGACTCATACTTATAGATTGCAACACAAGAAGTATCATCCCAGGTATGTGTTTGGTTCTATAATTCTAATTGGTTAGGTTGAAGTTAAGCTTCTTAATGATTCCTTTGATAAAGTGTGTGTGCGGATACATGAAGTAAAATGATTGCCTATCTGATTGTGAAGTGTAGTTGCACTTCAAGAGGGTGGGGACTTGGCCTTGATACAATCATGAGAGGATTAGGACGCACGACTTTATAATTGTGGCATGTTGTATTTTACTAGAGTGATTAATAAACTTGTATGTATATTATCTTCAAGTATTCAAAATGGTTTAATGGGTTAAATTCTTGAAACACCCCGATTCTCGAGTATTTGAAATGTGTAAGATACTAAGATGAGAATTCAATCGATTCCATATTTTCATTTATGTACATGTTTGGTTTGTTTAGATTATTTTTTGTTGATTCATGAGTTACACTAAAATGGGGGCGAATTGATGGTAATTTTGGTGTCACTTAATATGAGTTTCAAAGGGGATTAATTATTGTATTTTAATATAAGTTAGGTAGTTTAGAGTGCACACTTATATAGGCTCGGTTTAATCTCGAACAACAAAATGACGGGGATGGTAGGGAAAATCTCTTCGGATTTTAATTCAAATTGAAGTGGAAATTAATACGGTTTAATGGGTGTTCCGACAATTTCATGTCGGTTTTGGAAACCATTAAAATCAGTATTAATTGAATTGTAACCGTTACCATTAAACCATTTAAAACTACAATTGTAACGTCCGATTTTATCACTATATATTTTCTTACTTTCCAAAAGAAGAGGAGACACGATTTTATACACTCAACCGCATCAGAACTCTCACAAATCTCTCTAGTAATTTCGTTTTAGTTTTTGTCTCCAAAAACAAAAGTGTTCTTGTTGAATTATCCAAATTTGAATTTCTTGATACCTGGGCACAGAGTAAAAATATCAATTCGGAAAGTGAACTTACATAATCCACAAGCAATCCAGAATTCCATACCACCACTACCCTGTTCGTGACTAATATCCGGTTCCAACAAAAGTTTGACAACAAAGACAATATGAGAGTTCTTGCGAAACATAACATTTCTAGGATTATTTTAATTTATTGTTTTCACTATTATTAAAGACGATGTTTAGATGTTTTTCTTTAATTTTCTTTTGTATTGGAAATTTGGATTGTTACAAATAATAACATAAAAACTTTAAATTCTTTAGTTTAACGTTACTTATTTATTGAAATTTGTTAGAATTGAAATAATAGATTAAAGAAACATAGTTTTCAATACTAAATTTATTATTTCAAATCCGAACGGAAAGAGACTTTGACTATACTTGTTTTTAATAATATTTATCAAACAACTAGCGTTTAAACATTACAATAGTCAATAAATAAAACTTTAGATAATATTAGAAATTAAAATAATATAGAAAAACTAATATCCAATTAAACCCAAATATAGTTTATAGTTACTTGCATATACGATAAAAAGATCACGATGTCATTGCTTCTTTTTATATATTTATAAGATCACATGCAATATTTCAATGATTCTTATCAAATGTGTAGATTTTGTCACATTTATTTATTAAAATGAGTCTATTTTAATTACCTTTATCTTCAAAATTTCAAGTGGCCAAAAGAAAAAAAAAAGATATAAAGAAATAAGTTATTGAAATCGCCCAAGTATATTTTTAGAGTTACAATATTCTAATTGTTTTATATTATTATTTGAGAACTAGACATTTCAAAAAGAGTCGTTAATCCAGATTCATGTATATATAAATATATATACATGAATATTATACCCATAATGAGCATATTGATTAATTTTTAAAAAACTTAAAAGAACAAAAATAGGATCATCTAGAGATGCATATGATTTTAATATAAAAAACTTAATGAACAAATCGATGAAAGTACATTGCTATATCCTCTATTGAACCCAAAGATAAAAAAAGCATATAGCTCACATATCATGTGATATAAAACCCAAAAAAATCAAAGTAAATTCTCTTTTACGCAAAAAAAAAAAAAAAAAAAAAAAAATCAATTGTCAACCCGTATTTAACACGGGCTTATAACATAGTGATTTTAATATAAAAAGAATCATTCATCACACATTTTATTAACTCATTTCAAGCCTCAACCAATCACAAGTAACGTTCGCACATAGAGTTTAACTAACAACTTGTTAATATTCTAGTACCGGATGTTAATTTAATCCTCTCTGACCCAGAAAAGACAACTTTCGCGGTTTATTTTATTTCTAAATAATAAAGAAATACGTACTACTTGCCAACTCGCACCGCATTTAACGTATATCCTTCATCTTCGGTGCAACCGGTTACCTCATGACGTTTCCGATGGATATAATCCTTCTCCTATTGCCGCCGCTCTTGGCTCTGGTAATCGCCGTCCGAATAAAAAACAAGGCGGCGGCGGTTCGACAGCGTCAAAACCTTCCACCAGGTCCATATTCATGGCCGATCATAGGCAACCTTCCTCACATGCTAAAAGGCCCTCATATCTACCTCACCGAGTTAGCCCGTTCCTACGGTCCCTTGTGTTCAGTAAAGCTCGGTACCCATTTGTTTGTCGTCGGTTCTTCTCCCATGGCTGCAACTGAGATCATGAGAGCCCATGACAGACTACCCACATATAGATGGGTGCCTAAAGCTGGTCAAGATGGTCTACAAGAGTACTCTCTTATATGGGCCACTAAGTGCACCGACCACTGGAAGCTTTTGAGGTCCTTGTGCCGGACGGAATTGTTCTCGGCGAAAGGTTTAGGATCACAGTCTTCGTTAAGGGAGAAAAACGTGGATGAAATGGTGGGATTCTTGAAAAGCAAGCAAGGAAGCCTTGTGAATATTCGAGAACTTGTGTTTGCTTCCACTGTTAACATACTTGGTAACATTTGTTTCTCGAAAGATTTAATTGATTTAGACGGTGACCGGAAAGAGAGAAAAGGATTGAAACGAGCTCTTTATAGGTTGATGAAGCTCGGAACTACCCCGAATATAGCCGATTTCTATCCTAAATTTGAAGGGCTGGACCCTCAAGGTCTAAAGAGAAAGACTTCGGACGCCATGAATGAAGCATTTAGCGCATGGGAACATATAATCAAGGAAAGACGAGCTACCAGAGAAACCCAGAAAGTGATCAATTCTGATGAACAAGATTTCTTAGACACCATGCTCAGATCAGGGTTTTCGGATCTTCAGATTAACCAACTGACTGTGGTAAGTGGGTCTTGATCTTTTACTACCTTCAAACTCTTAATCTTCTTGTTTTCATATCAGATTTTTGTTACAGGAATTATTCTCCGGGGGAACACACAGCACAGCTTCAACGATCGAGTGGGCATTAGCCGAGTTGCTCAAGAACAAAGAAGCCATGTTGACGATACGAAACGAACTCAAAAAAGAAATCGGTTCCACAAATTGCATCAAGGAATCACAGGTCTCCGAGCTTCCTTATTTGCATGCTTGTGTGAAGGAAACACTGCGATTACACCCACCAGCACCACTTTTGCATCCACAAGCTATCCTAGAAGGGTGTGAAATCATGAATTACAATGTCCCCAAGAACTCGCAGCTAATAATTAATGTTTGGGCAATGGGTCGGGACCCGAATCTTTGGGAAGACCCGTTGACTTTCAAGCCTGAAAGGTTTTGCGACTCTAATGTGGATTTCAAAGGTCAAGATTTCAAGTTCTTGCCTTTTGGCGTAGGAAGGAGGATGTGTCCAGGGTATCCCTATGCTATTAAGCAAATTCATCTTATGTTGGCTTCTTTGGTGCAAAACTTTGATTGGTTTCTTCCAAATAACATTGAGGATCTTTCGAAAGTAGACATGAGCGAAAACTTTGGCATAATTTCGCAAAGGAAAAAGCCTTTAATGGTAATCCCGAAATGTAAATTTTGACCTTCAAGTAGAGACTAGAAAGCGTATAAGTCTTTACCTAAGGAAAAGCCTTCTGTAAGTGTTTTTTTTTCTTTTTTCTTTCTTTTTTTTTTTTTTCTAAACGTCACTCCATGTGTAGTAGTTGTTTAAATAAGAGGGGCTGCATTTTATTGATGATTATCTAGATTACAACTTTCTAATCTGTTTATTGAAGAAAAAAACTTAATATTCGGTTTGGATTCAAATCGACTTGACCTATGTTCTAGATATTGGAAATGGAGTGCCTTAAATTATAACAAGCTTCCACCAAGATTCACAATCACCAACACCAAATCTATATTGCAACGGTGGAATTTAACGACCAACACGACACCTAAAGTATATTGTAAAGCCCAAACAAAAGAGCCGAAAAACCTTATTGGGCTAACATGTTGTTCATGTATACATATGCAAGAGCCAAGAGGTGGACTGGTGGAGTGATGTTGGTATGTTGTCGTACTATTTATGATTGCACTTTGTCCAACTGAGATGTTTCGTAATAAATTTGTTGTTCTATAAAAACAACTAAAGTAGATTATTACGTTACGCAGTTCACTTTTAGTGTTACTATCATTACCAAATAAACGAACTTTCACTCACAGAATTTAGCAATAGATAGCAATGGTCTCCCACAAAAGATCATTTACAGAAAAACACATTATTATATGTGGCTTATCTGTCACGTATATTTACAAGATTACACACAGATCAGCTGCGGGATTTTAATTATCTAAAATTTTCCCTTTACTCCATCTCTAAAACAATAAATTTTTCTTTTGAAATTGAACAGCATGTGGCTAAAATTAACTGTCTAAAATTAATTTTTTTAAACTCAAGAACAGACTAGCGATTACTTTTTTCAAAATAAGTATAATACTTATTCTGTTGGTGTTTTATAACACCGGTGATGGATTAGCCACGGACCTAAATGAATTTTAGATTTTTGTTTGGTTTGATAGCTTATTAATATTGGTGCTTGACTAAATGACTTAAAAGTTACGTTTTTATTGTAATATGTGTTTGACAAGTCATCTGTTCACCGTATATGATGTGGTTGTATTATATTCAGGTTTTTTTAACTTCAAGTGTTTTGTTTTCAGTTTTTAAGCCAAGCCTATGTAAGCATCAATTTAAGTAACTTTAATATGTATGATAAATGCTACATGCTAAAAGTGATGTCCAAATATACAGGGGTTTGTCAAATTTTGGCATATTCACACATACAAATACTCGACAACTTTGTGTCAAGTAGTGGAGTTCCATTTGTGCGCACGCATGTGTGTATGTTTGGAATGTGTATAAGTTGGTAAAACAAAGAAGTTTAACATATGAGCCTCCAAGAAGAAAACTTTCATCATAAACTCAACAATGAAATCTAAGTTTGTTGAGTTAGCTGTTATTGATAATAAGGTGGTATGGTTAAAAGAAATCAATATATGAGATTCGATTGTGATCAAAACCAATTACGCTTATTTCTTTTCATTGTGATAGTGTTGCCACTTTGGCTAAGGCATATAAACCGAGTATATAATGGCATGTGTTGCCACTTGGGTGTTAGACATAGCATGATCTAGGGGTTAATCATGTACGGTATAGTTTTATGTAAGACCCTAATCCCGGGAAGTCAAAGTTTCGCGGTTTAAAGAGTCAAAGTTCGCTAAATAAAAGAGCAAAATTGGAGAATTTGGGAAAACTGCCATTAGCGCCGCTAATGGTGACTATTAGCGACGCTAATGTCGCCATCACTCTTTAGCGACGCTTCTGTCAGCCTGGTGAGTGGGTTTGCACGTTGCGTAGACGCTAACTGCTGAAAATGGGCCAAAACCCTAGATTTTGATGTTTGGGCCATATTTAAGGGTTGGGAACCATAGGACAGCTACCAAACACTACCTTTCAGCCCCTAATCTTCCATTTCTCTCTCTAGATCTTCTTGGATGAGTTTTTGGCATTTTTTGTCTAATTAGAATGATTTTTGAAGCTTGGATGATGTTTGAAGGTGGATGATGATGCTACAAATTGGTTCTCTTGAGTGAAGCTTCAAAGATCTGCATTTTTCTGGACCATTGTGAGTAAGTTTCCACCTTTATGTTTTGTTAAGGTTCTTATGTTGTTTCTAGTGGGTTTTGGATTGAAATGATGTAAAGGTCCCTTTTGGTTATTGCCCATGGTTGGGAAAGATAAAGTTTGGAACTTTATGCCTTAGGGTCTGATTTATAATCATTAAGTTGGTTTACAGAGTAAGTCAAACTCTCTTTGCTGGATTAGTTGAAGTTTTGAATCATTTTGGACTTGGATCTTGTTCTTGAGCTAGCATGGTTATGTTTGGATGTTAAAGTTAGGATTTTTATGGACTTAGGGACTGTTTGGAAGGTCCCTGGAAGGATTAAGACATTGACTGAATGAATTAAGAGCTTAATGGACTTTTGAGGCTGTTCATAGTTAGCGACGCTAACTAGGGAAGTTAGCAGCACTGACTGTGCCTGTTGACTTTTGTTGACTTTGACATTTGACCATTGACTTTTGGTCAAACTTGAGGGTTCGGGGTACCAGTCTTGGAGGATTATCATGTTTGGAATTTAGGAAGTTATAAGTGGAGTTATCCTTGTTAGGAAGTTCACATTGTTGGATCTGAAGACGCGTGTGGGGAGTGTTGTTTGGCTTTGCGGATCAAGTGACTCTTCTCACTATACTATGGGTGATGTTGCATGCGTAGGTAGTCTTATTATTTTGTGTAATAATGTGTTGTATGTGCCTTACATGTTTACCGACGGATCGGGGCAAGCCCGAGAGTCAACTGATGATTACTAACGGATCGGGGTAAGCCCAGAGTCAACCAATGATTACTGACGTATCGGGGCAATCCTGAGATCCAACTGATGATTTGTCAAACGATGATTTTATGTGATAAATCGTGTGGTATTTTGGGAAACTCACTAATCTTTGTGCTTACTCTTCCACCCTAACTGTTTTTTCAGGTATCTGCTGGTTTGAGCTTGGAGCACGACGCGACTGTACTGCATCTGAAGTTTAGGTATCTAAGTCTTCCGCTGAATAATGTTTTGTAAACACGATTTTATATGTTTTAAATATTAAGTTTTAATTTGGGTGGATTTATTTGGTAACTCTTTTTACGTATTTGAATCGTTTTTAAAAATGAAAATTTTATTACGAAATTTGGGACGTTACATTTTACTTGAGGTTTTTAAGAATGCAACAAATTTAGTAGTCTCTTTGACAAAAGGTATGCCTTAAGAACTTAGTGCCAAGCCCATGATTAAGATAGCATTAAAGTCCATTTAAATCTTTAATACTGAGACATTCAATTCCCTTTTATAATGATCTTAGAAGTTGAATTCAACATGAAAGATCCCACTCAAATATTGGAATACATTTAGAAACATCCTAGATATGTGTTTAGACTTGTAATTAGTAAGGTTGCAGAAATCTTCTTAATAATTATCTAATATAAAGCGTCTTGTGAGTATTTTTGGATCTTAGATGCAAAAAAACAAGGAATTTAATGTACTATTGATTATATACAAATCTATGGGGTTACACACAATTAACAATTAGAAGACCTAAAATAAACTATATAATTATATGTGATAAATTTATTGTTTACCCATCAAAATAAATAAATAGAACGAGTGTACTTAGCATTTATTAAAACAAACAATATAAATAAAAGAGCTCATTGAATATGATAATAATAATGTTTATTTATTAATATAATTTAAAGGAGTTTGAATAATACTTGGCTAAATTATTAAAAGTAATTAATTTGGGTTTGGGCTTGACTAATTAAATGGATTGAAGGGGAATTAGAAAGTCCATCAAATTGAATTAGTTTAAATGGAATATTTTTATAGTTCATCATAAGCATTCACTTTGTAAAGTCTAATTGCCTCCTCCTCCCCTTGCTCCAAGTGGAAGCCAAGCATCCAAGAACCCTTGGGTTTCAGTTTTCTTTAAGCCAATAGAGTTCAATTGGCTTGCTATGTATACCAATAGATAATATTATAGTTTTAATCTTTAGTTTCTACACCAAATCATTTCCACTACAGCCATAAGGTAATTCTCAATTTACTATATGGTTGTGAATGGTTAATCATTGTTGATTCAGTTGGACCTTCTCTTAGAAATTGTTTAACCTTTTCTGGTATGTTGTTTATTTGGTAATTTAATTGTTTCGTATCCATCAATTCCCAATATATATATAATGTGATGGAATTATCTATGTGATCGTAAATTGTAGTTGCACTTTAAAATGTTGAGACTTGTCTTTTATACTATTATTAATGGATAAGGAGACAATAGTTTACAATTATGTCAAATTTTATATACAATATGAGTATGTAAATATGTATGTATTTTATCTTCTAGGTATTCAAATAAATTGATGAGCTAAATCATTTAACACCCCGATTCTCGAATATTTAGAATATGTAAAATACTAATATAATAATTCAACCATCTGATGGGAATTCGTATGAGTGTGATGGGGGGTTATGCCCCTCACAGGGTTAAAGGGTGGTGCCTTTTATAGTGGTCCTGCTCACTGATCATGTTAGAAAATGTAGTTCTTGCTTAGGTTGAATTTTTCAATTTATAGAGTCAACTCAAGCGGACTTTGGTCAGTTTTGGAATACGTGGAACTGATGTTGGCCAACCCAAGCTGACTTGCTAGCTTGGGGTTAGTATGGGAAGCATCACATTTAGGCTGACTTTGTCTTTAGGGTTTCTTTGGGAAACGTCGGCTTGAGGCTGACTGTGTGATTTCAAGTTGCTTTGTCATTTTGAAAATCACTATTTTTATCATTCTTATACAATTTTTGGATAATCTGGGTATATATACTCATATTACGTTATTTTGGAACTCCCAAGAATTTGAACAATCCTCACAGTCATCTGGTACATTTTTTTCCTTTATGTGCCTAAAAATAAAAGTGTCTATTGTAGATTATCCTATTTTGAAATTCATGCAAGGTTATCAGACTTCGTCTTATGATATTCCCCTATGTTAGTGAAGGTCTAAGTTCAAAGGGACGATCCATTTTGCATATGACGTGATTGGATCATTGTATGTATCAACTCCAACCCATTCATATAACAAACAATGATGTAGATGTTTATTATTGATGAAAATAATCTGAAATCATCTTTTAATGACTATAGTAAAATCAGCTATGTGAGAGATAAGTAGGGCATATAGGAAATTAGGAAGGGAATTACGTGTGGGTAGGGGTGGGGGATTCGAGAACTAAGAAAATATTCATAACCATAAAAGACATAATAATGAGAACCTAATTATGTTAAGGAGAATACTATATATATATATATATATATATATATATATATATATATATATATATATATATATATATATATATATATATATATATATATATATATATATATATATATATATATATATATATATATATATATATATATATATATATATGTAGGGGTGGGGGATTCGAGAACTAAGAAAATATTCATAACCATAAAAGACATAATAATGAGAACCTAATTATGTTAAGGAGAATACTATATATATATATATATATATATATATATATATATATATATATATATATATATATATATTGCTTACGTATACGACAGAACAGTTTAAGTATATCAAGTCTACTCATTTGCGAGTAAAATAGGCATATCTCTCAAGACTATATTCAAAGGGTAACATATACATTACCTATGCAGGGTTCAACTTCTAGAATTTGTCTTGGTATCTTGAAATTACTTGATCAATTTCAATACATGTGAGTGATTATTGAAAAAATGAGTTTTATCTTATTTGGAACATAAGTTATGAATTTTCCAAAATCATTTTGGAAAAAAAAATATGAATATGTTACCCTTTATTGTACCTTTGTTTTGGTATATGAAAACTACGAAACAGAGATCGCATGAATGAGAAGGTAATCAATAAAGATATGTTAAGGGCAATTCTATGTATATTCTAAGGGTGTCCATGGAGACCCTTTGTTTGGGGAATTTTTTTATAGTTATATTATCAAATGTAGATGGACATCTATCGTAAAAGCTTGATTTGTTTTGGAACCGATATTGT
This sequence comes from Cichorium intybus, assembly GCA_023525715.1. Classification (NCBI taxonomy): domain Eukaryota; kingdom Viridiplantae; phylum Streptophyta; class Magnoliopsida; order Asterales; family Asteraceae; genus Cichorium; species Cichorium intybus. Next base: position 5,748,385 of record CM042010.1, read on the forward strand.
AAAAGCTAGATGACACATGTAATTCTAAGTAGGGATGAGAATCGGTCCGGACCCGGACCGAGAACCGATTTTATAAGAAACGAATAACCGGAACCGAACTGAATACCCCGGTTCCAGTTCCTACCGGTTCGGTTATACAAGTTAGTGTGCTATTAAGAAATGTGTTCGGTTCTGGACTCGGCCCGAACCGGACCGAGAACCGAAGAACCGAGAACCGATTTTATGGAAAATAGAGAACCGAGAACCGAACCGAATACACGATTCCGGTTCCGGTTCGGTTCCCGGTCCGATCCGGTTCTCCAGGTTAAAAGCTCATCCCTAATTCTAAGCAACCAAAATAATTAGATTTTTCTAGAAAAAAAGGGTATTTATACATTAATATACAACATATATTAGGAGATTAAGGGTAGTTAATTAAAAAATATAAAAAATTAATAGATATCATAACCTGTTTTACTCTTTTAAGTTTGTTGAATATAATAAAAAATATATATTAGATGATAATATAATATCATACATGTGTCATAGATGATATTATTACAATTTAAGCCTATAACCAAAAAAAAATGAATATATTTTGTCATACCATTAAAGTTACACATACATAAGTTTGAATTCTAAATTCGTCAATGATGATAGTAACTCATCATGCCTAGGAGGAAGGGTGAAAAGAAATTGGCATTATATATAAGGGTATTATATGTGAATCACAACTAGCTTCAATTAACAAAATTTGTGTATGGGTATATGTTCTGCAGCACAAATGCATCATCGATCGATCAAGAAGTTCTAAATACAATACATTACTAAACAGTTACCATATGGCTGGTTACAAATCCCATACCCCCCCCCCCAACCCCCTATTGACGAATTTACTAGCATCAAAATCTAAAAAACAAATTCCGGTTTGTGTGGACTAATGAATAAATGTCAATACTAGTTGATAGTGGAAATTGCAATCCTAAGGACCTAGATTATAGGAATCTCTTGGTTGAGGTGGTTATATCTACTAACAGCACAAAATAGACCCATACTTAAAAGTAAAGTTGAATTCCACATGTAAATGTTATGATTATTTCCTACAATAAGGTCGAGATATTATTTAAAAAATGTTCTAAGGCTGGAGGGAGTGGTGGCAATGCGCCGAGATGGCCTTCTCAACTTTTTTTGTAGCCATGTCAGCGGCAGCGGCAGCGGCAGCGGCAGCGGCAGCGCATTTTGGCAACACACCATGTGTATGTCAACCATGATGGTGGGGTGGTTCAAGATGGTGGGGTAGCATTTAACCTCTCTCTCTCTCTCTCTCTCTCTCTCTCTCTCTCTCTCTCTCTCTCTCTCTCTCTCTCTCTCCAAGCTGCTAGCGAGCCATCCTTGGCGACCAGCTTTGGCGTGGGATGTGGGGTGGTTTTGGCGGGTGACATATAAGTTTGGTGAGGGTTTGGCGAAGGCCACTCCTCTTAGTCTAACAGGATCCTCCCAATATCCAAGTCCTTTATATTTACAACCCCTCTTTCTGACAATTTGTGGGTATAGCTTCCAAGCCTGCATTCTCCCAGTTTTTCTTGTTCGTGGTCTTATACGGCAAAATATTGACAAAATGGTATTCGTTCGATTATTTGCAAGTCAATTGGCTAAGCCATTTGAAAATAATACAATTCACCTGATCTAGAATATGAGCAGAATTTTGATGTGGAAGCAAGGAAAAAAACTGAATACCTAGTTTTGATCATGAAAACAAATATAATTGAGAAAACCATATAGGAATATCTTTTTTTTAACGGCAAGATAGAAATATCTAATGATTTACTAGTATCTGTAATAAACATCGAAATATTAGGGTTCGTTCGAATTAATCAGCTCTCAACTATAAGTCTTCAACTACTAACTAACCAATTCAATATCAAAAAGTTTCCAATCACTCGGCCGATCAAATAATACCCAAAATCGGCCAAGCCTAGCAAGTTTACTCGATATGGATTAAAGCTTTTGATTTCCCTGTTCAATATTTGGCTGGAAGCCTGGCCTTGAGTCTAGAAACATAAGAGTAAAGAGTCCGTCAGTCCACCTTTTTTGAATTTGTTTTTTTCTTGGACCATGGCCCAATGCTCTATGGTCTGTGTCTGTGTGATCTGATGATCTAGACTGGATCTAATCGTGAAAAAGCTGATACTTGATTTATCATAAACTTAGTACACTATTTTAGTTATCACTTATCACACATTGTAATAATAAACATAAACTAGTATACAAGAAATGCATTTTATCAACACAAAATAGTAAAAGTTGCTAAGCAGAACTAATGTCATAAAAATCTTATGATTATTAGTAAAAATCAATAATTTAAATTTCATATTAAAACGTATGATGATTAGGAAAACTATCATATATTGCAAGATAATCTAAAATAAGAAAAAAGATTGTGATAATGGTATTGCTCCCTTTTGATGACTTTCACTCAAACACACGTTTGCTAACAAAAAGAAAACACCGCGTCTTTACTTAAATTTATACCATGAATATTTTTTATACGACTCTAATAAAAATATTTTTAATAAACATTTTTTTATCAATCAAATACTAGATTAAAGTTTTCATTTTTAATAGAGAAAAGCAACACTTGTGTTTAATCATGTAACCAGTCAACCACTACGAAAGTAGTTGGAAAAAATAATTGCAACAAACTTTTAATTTGAAAATAATGTATTCATAACACACTTAATTACAAGACTTAATATCGCTTTAAAATTAGAAACAGTTGTTGCATATTAACATGGCGTAACTGGTGTTAAAAACCTTGTTGAAAAGTCTTTGTTTCTATGGATATTTGGTGAAATATAGGAGTGAGTAAGGCTATGTTTGGCATGCCACACTTAGCGTAAATTAACTTTCTTTTCGAGTTTTTTTCATTTTACATGTTTGGCGTACCAAAAACTAGCGTATAAGCTAGTATTTTAAAATGCTAGTATGAATAATATCTAAAGTAGCGTTTTCAAAATCTTCCAAATTTACCCCCAAGATATAACTGAATACAGATGTACATGTATTGATAAATTTTGTGTATGTCACTTTATGTCATTTTACGTTTTTCAGCTAGTTTATACAACTAGTTTTTATCAAACGTCATTTATTATCAGCTAACTTTTCAGCTACAACTAGTTTTTCAGTTAGTTGCTAGCTTTCTAACTACCAGCTACCTTTTCAGCTAGCAGCTAGATTTTCAGTTAGTTTGACAAACATAGACTAACAAAGTAAACTTGTAGATTTGAACTAATCATGGAGTCGTGGCAAGAGTTGTTTCAACATACCCCATTATGAGAAATAAGAATGGATCGTACCTATATAGGATACTATTAGTCTATAATGGGTGTCTATTGAAAAAAAAATTTAGTAACTTACTAGATTCATGACATGGCATATCTTCAAATGTCTAACGTCTCTAAGATGTTATATGAATCGGCCCTCGACAGCCTAACCCTAACAGCCAACATCGCACTCGGCTCACTCACTCAGATTAATTATCTGACGTGGACCCAAACGAAGACTGTTATATATGTTAGATGTGATCTACAATCTTTAATCTCTCTAAAGTTGATGACGGTTGACGTCATGTGATATCTGTTAGAAATTTGGGGTTAATAAATGCTTGGAATCTTTGAAAATCATGATGTTCACTCTCAAATCAAAGTATTTCGATGGTACAAATCGAACACTTGATTGGATAAGATTCAGAGAATTTCAAGAAGAGAGAATGAGTGTTTTTTTTTTTTGAATTTTCGTGTACCAGAAAATGTGACCAAAACTAAATATAACTTGTCTAAAAACCGACAAGAAACTGTCAATGGGCAGTTCACACTGGCCATGTCATTTCTCGGTTACAAACTGCTTTGACATTCACACAGTTCGTGTGATCCTACACGTGTCGTGTGATCACAAAGGTCAGAAATCAGACTATTTTTCTAGAAAAACGAATTTTTGATGCATTTTTTATAAAGCAATATTTTTCAGCTAGACCCCAGCCAGGGGCTCTGTCCCTTGGACCCCGCTACCAAGGGCGCTGCCCTAGGACCCCCGTCAGTTCAGGAGCTTCGCCCCTAAACTACAGTGTATTTTGAATCTTGATCAAACTCAAACAAGTGTGTACTTGTTTAGTGTTTGTCAAAATTATATTTGGTCAACAAGTTAATCTATTACACTTAAATACGCGTTGGTAATATAAAATCACCAACAAATAATATTATCCCATAACTTATTCGCAATCATAGGCTCAATAAATTAATGATGAGTAGTCTTTATTGCCAAATCACAAATAGAACAAATAGTAAAAACAATATGATGCCCTTTTGTGAAATTTATTACTAGCAGGGATCTGATGGTTCGAGTTCACTATGCAATAATGTTTATTTTAAGGGTTATTGTCATAATGGCCCAACGAACTTTTACCATTTATTTTAAATGGTCACTGAAGTTTTTTTTATGCATCCTAAGTCCTTAAAATAATAAAATCTATGTCAAAAATATCATTGTATGCAATTTGACCGGGTCATCCGGTTAACACGCCTACGTGGCATGTCATGTCTCATCTTAGTCAACAAACCATGTCCACGTGGCGCTGACATGGCGTCTACATGGTTTTTTATAAATTAACTATATATTTTCATTAATTTTAAAACCTATTTTCCCGTCACTTTATCTTCGTCTTTTCCTGAGGAATCGAAGAACACACACCAAATCGGTGTGTGTATGTGCGTGATCGATCAAATGCAGCGGGAGATGGACGACTCATGCAGCAGCAACAGATCGAAAAAGAGAAGAGATGGCAGATGGAGGTCGAGGAAGGAAGCCTCGCACATCTGGAAAACATGGTGCTGTTCAAGACATTCTGTTTGAGATCTGAAGTGGTGGGAGAGACGACGGCATGAATCAATGGTGGAGCGGTGACACATCTGGATCGTCCTCCGAATTATCCTTCGATTGTGTCCCGTATGTCGCATCTTTATCTTGAACCGCAGCCATTGGCATGAACCAATGGTGGAGCGGTGGCACCTAGTAGGGGTTGTAGGGGCAGACGATGCGAAAAACGGCAAATTGAATGAGGAGATTGATTGTTTTGTGAATGATTCCTAGTAGATGTTGTTGGGTTTAAGGAATTTTGAAGTCGGAGATGTTGTTGGGTTTGTGAATGATCGACCTGACTGATTGCTTGCGATGATGAATGTTTTCTTCTTATTCTTCTGGATATTGTTGCACATCGCCATGGCTTCTACAGCTGCGGTTCCTTCATCGAGTAATGAAGCATTGACATGGGTAAACCAGTAAGATCCGTAACCATGGTTTGGAAATTGAGAAGGGATTCGAGCCTTCCTTATGCGATTTCAGCCTGGTAAGGAGTGTATTGGGTGTACCAATGTAATGCCCGGTTTTTCATACAAAGTACACCCAAAAATTTTCAAACAATAACACATGAAATTGGGCATAGTTGTACTCATACCATGGAAACAAGATGTTATCAACATTATTAATTACACAAAGAGGTCCTTATAATTTTGACCATGCATTACAAATAAATCTATTACAACTAAAGGACAGGCTCTAAACTTGTCCGTCTTTCTTTATCATATGTATTCCCCTATCACAGCTACAGATACCTGCAAAACAACAAACAACTCAAGTGTAAGCTTATAAAGCTTAGTGAGTAACTCTTAATCACTCTCCATGATTCTTTCTCAATAAACATCCTCCTCATTTTCTTTTGCCAATCTCATTATCAACATCCATCCTCTCTTAACTCGGAAAAACCTGCCAACATATTAGCTTTACGAACACCAACTAATTATTAATAACATCCACTCATTAATAAGTACCACACTTGGTACTACTTATATACTCAATCATAATCACTCATTTAACAACAAACTATACTCCAGCTCAATAGCCCTCATGACTATACAATCCCACACAAAACTCTATAACCCAACCATTCCAACATTTACTCTAATTATACAATCAATATGTACATTTAACTCGGCTATTGTTACTTACATATAACATTTCACTCAATCAGAGGTTACAACAATAACCATAACATAGCACAACCATATATATATATATATATATATATATATATATATATATATATATATATATATATATATATATATATATATATATATATATATATATATATATATATATATATATATATATATATAACGTGTATCTCAACAATCATTAAACATACTCTACTCAAGTACAAAGGAGTACTCACCTTTTATCGACTTAGTATGTGAAATTCCTAAATACTTCGTGTACCGAGCTCCTATCCGCTAGACTTGGTTGTATCACCACAATCTATATCAATTCTCCAACATCCACAATCATCTCAACAACATCTAACTCAAAAGATGTAGTAATTGAAAGAGGAAAAAGTAGTATAAACGGTAAATATCAACTCTATATTTACTGAAACCCCCAAATCCACGGTACTACTCATTCAACCGTAGAAACTCGACAATAATCACACCAACAACTCTAAAGGCATCCACTAACAACCTACTAACAACATATATAACAATATATAGCAAAATCACGAAATCTAAAGTTAGGGTTTCAAAACCCCCAAAACGAAGAAATCACTCACCTCGACGAATTAGGAATCAAGAACGCGTTTACGAGGTTAGATCAACATCACTCTACGCTTCTCTACGAATATCCAGCTTTAATTTGACCCAAAATCACCTTCCTAAGCTCTGAAAATCGATTTTGGGGTTTATTTCTTCGAAATCAAGTTTTTACACTTAAATGGGGTTTGCTGCGTATTTAAATGATCTGCAGGCGAAACCCGACTCGGGTTAAGGAACACGACCCGGGTTCCTTTACGACTTTTATTTCCTTTCATTCAGTAGGTACAACACGACCCGGTTTTTAGAACACGACACGGGTTGGTTCTTTTTGGCATTTTTCAAACTCAAACTTTTCCCAAAATGTCCTATAACCACACTAACAAATATAACAACTTAACTAATCTTAATTAAACCAAGATTAGTATATAAGAGGGATTCCAACCTCTTCTCACTCATTAACAACTCAAAACTCGAAGGCAATCACAAGGATCACCACACCTTTACGCTAGGCAAACTCATAGCTAGAATCACACCGACTATAAGGTAATAACTCTACTTACCTTATAAAGCATCTCAATTTAAAAATGGATCTTACAACCAACCAGGGTTTTCCATAATGATCCTCAAAATCACAGGAGGAACAGATGTGTTGTAATAGCCCATATCAATAAACGACTTAAACACCTTATTTTTTGAAGCTAATTCTTGCATATGTGCAATCATTTGAGATTCAGTTAACCCTTCATCGAATTTTGGGAACTTCATGGAATTAATGTGGATCGATTTAGGTACAGTCACTTTCAATGAGTGAATCGAGACTAGAGAAGCCAACGAATTCGGCCATTTTGGTTTGTTCTTCTTGGCTGGCGGAGTTATGGCGGCGTGCAAAAGTATCACTAGGTTTCAGAGCTTCGACTGATATGGATCGATATTGAGAACCGAACCCATGAATGTTTCTTTCTGATCTGACATTTCTGTCACGAGAAAGATATTGAGATAACGAGGAAACATACCTCGAAGACGAATACAACACAGGAGATGGTGATTTTTTCTTGGTTTGTGATACCAAGCGCTTTAGGATTGCTTTGTTTCCTAGCAGGTAATTGCTTGCAATGATGCTCAAAGTTGTTTAAAGAGACGAAACCAGGCTGGAAGTGGTGGAGTCGTATGAGCTGTTTGTGTGACGTGTACCATAGTGTACACGTGATATTATCGGGACATTATTTTATTTAATTAAAAATTATATTTCAACCGGGTAACCGGTTAATTCTTGAAAAAATTACTAAATTAACAGTTTATTCTGGAGTTTAATGGCTTGGAACGAGCAAATTTTAGTTGAGTGACCTTTTAAAATAATTTGGGATAGTTTATAGTGCCATTATGTCAATAACCCTTATATTAATGGGAGGTAATTTGTTCCAACGAGTAACATAACCCAAATTTCCTAACATTTGATCGTCAATAAAATGTTGTAAGAGAGTAATCGTGAACCTCCCGTAATAGATAAATCTCAAACCCACGTATCATTATTATCATTGGTTTGGGAACATGAAATACTTAAATAAGATGATCCAAATTCGTACAAGTTCTCACATAGTATAAAGGTCTACACCAGTCCCAAAGAAACGCTCCTAAAACAGTATCAACTGGAGACCATCGATTCTCAAGAGTACTTCACACAATGATTCATCTCCTCTCCACCAATCCTTCCAAAATTGTATATTAGATCCAATTACCAAAACCATAAGCATAGAAGAATGGTTTAATGACTTGTAACATCTAACCAATGAAGTTTTTGTATGCGATTTATCATTGAACTCTATTATTGTGTTCTAAAAATATCAAATATGATCAGGTATTGAAGGTTAATGCTTATTTGGCATCGAAGTTGGCATTTCAAACATCATCTTCGGCTACCCTAGTACCAAGGACAAGATTCATATCATCATATTCGGCCAAAATAAACCCAGAATGTGGGGGGATTACAGAACAAACCCATAAATCATTTTGAGCTTGCATCTTCGTTTTTTCTAGCATAAAACAAGCCAAAAATCGATTCTTAAATGTAAAACAAACCTAGAAATCATTATGGGCCTTTCACCCATTTCCTTCATTGTTCCGAGAATCAAACTTGCATATACAAGATCCATGACTGTAATTGAACGCTATGCGCAATCTCGCTTGTTATCCATTGTTGACTACCTAAAGTTGTTTGATTACACTAAATTTTTTGAAAAATTTTCACATTCTTTTTTTGATACGATGATGGAAACAAAAATCCAATATCACAGTTGAAGGTACGTATCATCTTGTTCTCAAATTCCGTGGTAAGGAGAAATAAAAAAAATATAAACTCTCTCGAGAATGAAAAAGTATCAATCAAGCGGTCAAAATATAATGTCATTCTGTTATTATTTAAAAGGGTTATTGATCGAAAGGCCCAACTAGCTAACAGAAAACATTTTAAAAGGTCCCTGAACTTTAATAACGTGTGTTTTAGTCACTAAAGAGGGAAAAGAAGTGTTGGTTTAGTCATTCGAGCCCCATTCAGCCCGTTACCCGGTTACAAATTGGGTTTTAATTTAAAATCTATTTACTAAAATCCACGTTAGATGCTCCAACCCGGCCACGTCGGACGGTGCAACCCGATTCGTTGAGTGGACACAAAAGGAATACCTGGCTTGGGACCCAATAAAGTCGAATCAGACGACTTTAAGGGTTTATTGGAAAAGGAAAAAGTTCCACATTCTTGATCCAGCCTTGAAAGCTTCAAATCTTCGACAATGGCGCACAATGGCTACTACCTGCAGCTTGTAGAGAACAATGAGCCGTTACCCAACTGTGATTGTCATACACCGGTGGTTCTGAGAACTTCAACCACCCCCTTGAACCCTCGCAGGAGGTTTTTGAATTGTAGATACTCCTTGGTAAGTGTTGTCTCTTATTAAATGTAGATACTCGTTGGTTCACGTAGCATTGTGTTAACGAAGAAGTCTTTTGACCAAAAATGCAGGTGCCTGGGCGGGGATGTCAGTGGTTCGAGTGGGTGGACCATGGACTAACTCGCCACTACAAGGCAGAGATGAACCAGCTGGTGTCTGAGGTTGAAGACCTGAGGGCCACCTCAGAGGTCCGTCGATTGAAGGAGAGACTCGAAACTGAAAAAAAAAACGTGAGGCGACTGTGGATGCGGCTGTGGAGAGGATTGTTGCAATTGAAGAGAGTTTGAAAGAAGAAAAGAAAAAAACAGCTACTCGCACATGGTAATACAAGTTCTTGGTGTTTTATTCATTGTTTGGTGTGTCTACAGGTTGTGGTTGATGTAGGAGGGGTAACGGGGTGGGGGTGTTGGTAAATGTTGGGATTTTGGGTTTTTGGGAAGGGGATGGTGATGTTACTAGGATTTGGGGGTATTTGTATTAGATGAAACCGAATCAGTGGTTTTTGTACCCTTCCAAGTAGTTTGTAAATGTTTATCTTTTGGGCAGGGGATGATAGACATTGGAGCCCACATTTTGTAAATGTTTGTCCTTTAGACAACAAGTTTGTAAATTAACAATTATTAATGAAAAAGCTGATATGGGATCTTAGAAAATGGATCCCACATTTTGTTTGTAAAGATTTGTGTCCATATGTTGGAATCTGTGATTACCCTTATAAACAATGTTATCGAGAAGTGGGGGACCATGTGTGAATTGGGGACCATGTGTATGTGTTGGAGTTTATTACCATTGTTTATTACCCTTGCATAATTGGGACCATGTGTGCAGATTCTGCACTTCTGTAAAGTTGGACAACAAAGTACAATGCTAAAAAGATAAAATAATCCTAAAAAGTACAATGGTAAAAAGTACAATGCTAAATCCAATGCTAAATCATTTAAACAAACCTATCTTTGAAACTTCTAGTTGAATTGTCGGTTCACCATTTGTTGCAACTTTGAAATTATGTAAATTGAGATCAATCTTTTTATTATCAGATAATGATTCCTCTTGATGATATTCACTTTTAAATTCAACACCACTTTGTGAAGTTTCTTTCTCAATAAAATCAACATCTGTTTCAGATGTTTTCTTCTCATCTGTTTCCTTCTTTGATTGAAATTTTGTTTCACCATTTGTTGCAGCTTTTGAATTAGGTAACTTGAGATCAATCTTTTTATCAACAGAGAGGTTTGCATTATACAATTTTTATATTAGTTTTTAAGGGTAAAATGAGGAAAATAGCAATATACATTGTTTTTTTAATGTCAACACCATTAGCCACATCTCAAGCAAGCTCAAAGTGGTAAAAAGAATGCTAATTGCATCAAAGTTCTAAACTGCACCATACCACAAATCATGACAAAGTACAATGATGCATCAAAGTACAATGCTAAAAAGGATTTTTCTGCTACTGCATATAAGTACAATGGTAAATCAAAGTAGAATGCTAAAAAGGGTTTTCTTGCTCCTGCATATAAGTAAAATTCAAAGTAGAATGCTAAAAGTAAACATTAATGTAACATGTAATAAAATACCAAAAGTGGTGGGCACATGCACACCAACATGTTGCAATGTTTTAAACAGACCAAAAGTAAAAAATGTCTTCTTTCCTAGGATTGAAACACTTGTCCACTAAGTTTACAAATTAACAACATATAACAATCTTAAAAACATCAATCTAATCTAATGTCACTGGTTTGCCAACTGAATTGCCTTCTCCATTTTTTCCAATCACATTCTTGGCCAACTTTTTCTTAACAATTCTCTCTGATTGCCTTATCTTCTCAATCTTCTCTTTCTTCACTTTACATGCCAGTTTGGCAGATATTTTACCTGACATTGGAAGATTTGTAGTTTTTGTTGAGCTTGCTTGAGATAATCCTTCAGTTTGGGATGACATTGGAACATCTTCAGTTCAACCCTTAGTTTCAGATGACATTTGAACATCTTGAGTTAACCCCTCAGTCTGAGATGGATTTGGAACACCTAAAGTTGGCATGGGAACATCTTGAGTTAGCCCCTCACTCTGAGATGCAATTGGAACACCTTCATTTGGCATGGGAAGATCTTCATTTGGCATTGGAACTTGATTTTCCCCATTTTTTTCAACTGGAACCTATAAATATGATATCACCTTTATATCAGCATTTGCTTAAAAAAAATTTATAATAATCAATGAAATTCAACCTGGTTTCCTGGCATGGTCCTTGCACGTTTGACAATTAGTTTTGCAGGTTTGGGCACCTTTGGACATCTTGCTTTGTTATGACCTGGATCATGACATATACTACAAGAAATTTTTTTACCAACCTTTGAAACCCTATGTTTTCCAACCTTTTCAGTTACATCCTTCCTTCTATTCACTGTGGGTCTTCCAGGCATTCTCCTACTCTTTGGTGGCAAAGGTGGGGTAAATGGGGTTTCTGGCCACATGTTGCTCCCATTCATAGGTGATAAAGCATGTTTAAGCTTTTAAGTACATATCCCTACTAAAATAATCATGAACATAATTGTCAACCTGTTTATTAAGGTAACATATGGATGCCACTGAATGGACACAACCATATCCATTTAGTTGCCATAGTCTACAAGAGCAACACCTTTTTTCCAAGTCCACTTCATAGGCTTCTCCTGCACATTTGGTTTCAAATTTATGAAAGCCACTTGACAAAACCTCCCAATATATTTGTTGCATCTTTAAGTCATTCAACTTATGTCTAACCCAAGGGGATATGTTACTGGTCCATCCTCTTCCAATCATCTTGAACATCCTCTCCATCATATAAAGTCTTAATTCCTCTAGCATTGTAATGATGGGTTTTCTCCTTGCTTCTACAATAACTGCATTGAAACTTTCACATAAACCATTCTCATTAGAATCACAGCCTCTCCCAGTTTGAAAATAAGCCTTTGACCAAGTCTTTGGGTCCTTGTCCATCAAAAACTAGTTGGCAGGTGGACAAAGCAACTCCAGTTCCTTCATTATCTGTTTGAACTGTTGTTCTGTAGTAGCATTGGAAGCTTTCCAAAACAAGTTTTCAAAATGTGCACCAGGGAATTTCTTTTTAAGTTTGCACATATGTGTCTTGCACACTGCCTATGTTCTGCTTGTGGAAGGAGTTCCTTGACAGCCTCCATTAGTCCCTACCTAGAGCACAAAGCAACAAAGCATGGGAATTTACCTTGTGTTGGTCAGACATCAATGTTAAGCCATTGCCCAAAGCAAGATCAAGGTCATCTATAAGCAAATCCAAAAACCACTTCCAATTCTCTTTATTCTCAACACATACCACTGCCCAAGCAAGTGGGAATATTTGGTTATTACCATCCCTACCTATAGCACAAAGCAACTCCCCACAACAAATTCCCTTTAAGAAACAGCCATCTATTCCTCAGGGCCGTTCCAAACATATTTTGGGCCCGGGACGAGAAAAAAAAGGGCCCCTCAAAGTCACAAATACAGTAAAATTTCAAAAACAATAATAATATTATTAAAAACAAAATTATAACCACAACAATTACAGAAACAACTATTTTAAAAAATATACTTATTCTAGCTTTTTTGGATACAAAATCATTGATAGTTGTATCAAAATCAATTTTTTCTAGTATATCCTTCTTTATGCATAGTATTGTCAAGCCATTGAACCTTTCTTGTGTAATAGGAAGAAATGAAAGTACAATGCTATAATAAACAAACAAACAAAAGTAAATTCTCTTTTCTTCCATTTAAAGTATATGCCTTCACCAGCATCTTTGGATCATTTGAACCTTCGTTAATTGCATACAGGAGTTTCTTGTACATGATCCCCTGAAAATTCATAACCATCAACCATGTCACTTTCAAACCTCAAAAATCAGAATTCGGAAATTCATAACCTTATAGAAGTAAAGAGCCTAATCAAAATCAGAATTCAGAAACAAAATCGAATTACCAAAAACGCAAAATACAATTAAGTTCAAATTCAAAGTGTCAAACAACAAACCTGTTCTCAGTTTCTCACTCTCGTCTTCTCAGAATTGTAAGTCTGTAAGCTAATCTGCAAGTCGCCAGAAATCAAAAATCAACAATTTGTGACAGAAATCTGAAAGAACTAGAGGTGAAGAACCGAATTAAAATCAAAAATCAAAACCGAAATCAAATTAGCAAAAATGCAAAACAGAAATCAGAACTTGTAGGTGTGATTCGTGAAACTGGTACTCATCAGTCAGAAATCAGAATTGTAGGCGTGATTCTTGAAATTGGTACTCGATTAATCAGAAGTCAGAAATTTGTGCCGACACCGTTCCCTGATTGTAGTCTGTAGATCAAATCAGGAATGAGATTCAACTTAGAGTGAGTCGACTGATCGAGTTGGGGACTTTTCAAATGTCAAGAGAGTCAGAGAGAATCAGAGATTTAGAATGACTGATCACAGAAGGAGATGAACTGCGAAGCCAAAGATGAACTGATATAATCAAAGTGAAGAAGAAGAACCGGGCGAGTTGTGACGATTGCGTTTCAGAAAGGTTAAAGGTACTGAAGTTTTTCGGTTCTTTCCGCTTCCGAGTTCTGCCAATCCGCCATGCGTGTTGTATGAGGCCGGCCCACTACCGACAGCCCCTTTACCTAGTTCTAATTTTTGGGCCATATGAAAACTATATAAAAATTCAGTTTTATATATATTATAGCACAGAGATTTTTGGGCCCCCCGTAGACATGGGCCCTGGGCGATTGCACGGGTTACCCACCGTTAGAGCCGGGCCTGCTATTCCTATCACTCTTCTACACCCTTCAATCCACCCTTTCTTGATAGCTTCAAAGCACACATAAAACTTACTGAAGTAATTCTTTCCATCAGGCATTGGATTTACTTCCACTTTGACAGTAGATCCAGGATTAGTCCTTCTAATCTCTGCAGCATAATACCATAATTTTGCATAATGCTCTGTAAGTGTTCCCTCTATCAAAGACATTGCAGGTTGTCTTGCCCTTCTACATTGGCTGAGACTAACATCTATTCCAAATTTCTTTATCACTTCAAGTCTAAGTTGCCTAATAGTTATCTTTTGTCTATGTAACATCTATTTTGTGTAATGACTTCCAATCCAGGAGTATATCACAATTGATCCTAACTTGTAGTTTCTTGCACAAGTATGATCACTTTTCAATGATTTTATTTGAAAAGAATGTTCATCTCCCATCCAAGAGGCCCACAATCTAAAAGTACAATCCCCTTTACAACATAACACCAGTAGCCTTTTGTTATCATTTTTGTTGAAACAGAGTTGGTATCCATTAGCAACAGCATAGTTACATAACATGTGTTTAAGCTGTTTTGGGTTCTCAAATCGCATACCTAACACTGGACATTGGTTCCTCCAAGGTATATTTTCATTAAAAATGCAATGTTCAACTCCAGCCTGGGTCTCCTCATGGGTCTCCTCAGAACACATTTTACCTAGGAATTGGTCATCACATGTCTTGTTCATCTTGGGAATTTCTTCTGCACTAATCCAATCATCCAAATCCTTAAAATTTGGAAACTCTTCTTCTACAACAGCCTCTTTTTGAACACCTTCATCTTCTTGATCAACAACTTCATCTTCTTTGTTAACTACTTCATCTTCTCCTTTAGCACTTAAAACAAGATTCATATCTTCATCAAACCATTCTTCTAGCCCTGAACCCGTATGGTCCATATACAATGATATTACATTATTACCATATTTGACTCATATGCTTTAGTAGCCTCATCTAAAAATTGGGCATAGTCGAGATCATTCTCTATGGGTCTTATACCAGTAAACAATGGTTTATTTGGGATGCAATAGAACAGTCCCTCACATGGTGATCCAGTAAAACGCTCCAACCAACTTCCACATGCGTGAAGATTCATAGCAGCAAAATCAAAGTCTGTAAACAGATAACTTTCCCCTTCAGCATAAGAGCAGGGATGGCGAACAAACGTACCATTGTAGTGCAATCTTACTTTGAAATACACTGGATCGGGAAGATTATTAGCCATGCAATTGTGGTTCTCCAGTAAATCCTTCTTCAACCTTGTAATTCCTTAGTCGAGACTGCGAAAAAACCCTAATCTCCTCACTGTTCTTTCAACTACACGGATGAAATGGCAAATGAAGCTCCTCGACTGTAATGTAGTCTGCTCATTTATTTCGATTTTATATTCCAGTTGTCATTTATTTTTTTTAGTTGCAAGGTAATTGCCATGTGTATGCCACATGGGATCTTAGACCGTTTCATCCGGTAACACTTCCCAAAAGGGTGAAATGGATTCGATTTTACCGTCTTTAATGGCTTAAAACAACGTATTTAAAGTTCAGGGACCTTTTAAAATGTTTTATGTTAGTTAGTTGGGTCTTTCGATCAATAACCCTATTTAAAATTTTTCTTATATTTATTTTGTTGCACAATACTACAATGTACGAATATTTAATAATACGTACATAAATACACAACAAAATTTAATCTTGAGACGTTACGGAGAAGTGATCGTGTAACAGTGAATATTTTGTCCGTGAGCAGGGACTGTCTATCTGTCGAAATTCCATTCCTTTTAAAACATCGTGGGTCCAAAACTGGAACTACCGCCACAAAATCTTCAGCCCCTACCTTCTCTCCACAACTCTGCAAATCTTCCGTTCACCGACGATGGTAGATGGGTAAGACAACCAGGTGGATCCGCTCTCTTTTCCGGCCCAAAAAGACCCCCTCCTCAACCGGGTCGGCATCTCTAAAGCAACATAAACCTCATAGCTCATCTACCGATGGGCTCAATTCGTCGGAAGTTTCATACCCTGAATCAGCCGATGCTAACAAGCACGCAATAGCAGTGGCCGCCGCTACGGCGGCAGTAGCCGAGGCAGCACTCGCAGCAGCCCATGCGGCAGCGGAGGTGGTGAGGCTGACTGCTGGTGGTGGACATAGAACGTATTATGACGTTGAACGACGGAAGGTAGCGGCGGCCGTGAGAATACAGTCGACGTTCCGGGCGTACTTGGTAAGTATGAATGTCTGATGATTGCGAATGGTTGAATTTACTGATATACCCCTATACGGTGGTGGAAATTACGTCGGTAGTGATAGGACATTTAATGGAGAGGGATGGGCAGTGGTCGGTTTTTGTGGTCGTCGACTGTTCGGCTTTTGCCCATGAGGCGATGATAGTGCTATGTTCATATTTCTTTTTCAACCACAACTTGTTTTGTTTTCTTACAACATTTGCACATGGGTCTTAGTTTTTGGAATTTGTGGACCAATTTTTTACTTTTATTTCATTTTCTAAACTAGCATCTTCTTTCCCCATGGACCACGCAATTAATACCATCTCAATTCAAGCAATGTTTTCTGTTACCCCTGAAATTTATGATTTCTACTCTATGCAACATTTTTCTATTTTAAAAATAAATACACAGAGAAAATTAAATACCTTACCTATTCGGTGATATTAGGAATTCGAAGTATATTGTTGTTGTCAATGTATTTTAGACAACTATTTATGATAAATTCTGTATATATGGAGTACCATTTTTTCTATATACAAAAGTCATTAGAATTAAGAACCGGGTTTTCTTAGCATCCGGTTTTTTTCTTATTTTTGGTGTAAATGTAGGCTAGAAGGGCACTGAGAGCACTTAAAGGATTGGTGAAGCTTCAGGCACTTGTAAGAGGTCGCATCGTTCGAAAACAAAGTGCAGACATGCTTCGAAGAATGCAAGCCATGGCTCGTGTCCAAGCTCGAGCCTGCGCTAGTCGATCGTCTTTGTCGGCGTCACCACATTCAAGCACCAGGTCGTCAAACTCGCACAATCATCCTGTAAGTTTTCGTAATCCATTAAAACGCAGTGATTTCTCGCTTGATCTCGATTGGAATTTGAAATATGACATTATGTGTTGTGAGAACGCAGAAATTTACAATTGCGAAAGGCTCTTTGATTCACGAACGGTTTAAAGGGCTTAATTGGTTGGAAAATTGGATGGACGATGGGTCATGGAGCAGTAAACAATGTCGACCTGATGATGAAAGGAGCGACAAGATACTCGAAGTGGATACTTGGAAACCTCGGGTTAACCCGAGTCCGAGTAACAAGTCGACAAATTCCACCCCGACAAAGCCTTGGAATCCTAGATCCGGGTCAAGGGAAGTATTGCCGTTGGGTTCCATGATCCATCGAGAAGCAGAAAAAACGTTGTCGACGGCTGAAAACACGCCTAGGGTTCGTTCCCCTGGTTCTAGACCTGGAAGCAGCCATAGACGAAGCCCTTTCAGTGAATATTCGCGTAGTGTTTATGGTGATTTCCCGAGTTATCCAAATTACATGGCGAACACTGAATCTTCACGAGCAAAATTGAGGTCCCACAGTGCTCCAAGACAGAGGAATCTGGGTTCTAGTAGATTGGTTTGGGATTGTTCTGATACTGTTTCTGAAAGGGGGTTTCGAAGCTAGAATTGGGCTATAACCTATTAGCTTCAGTTATTTGATTGCAAAAAGGAAGTTGTTTGTGTTCTTGATTAGGTTGTTGATTTGAGTTTTTTTTATATTATCGTCCGGTGGTGTGTTAGCCGTTTGAAATGTTACACGATGTAATTTGAAAACCGTATATATTTCTGCTCTTTATGCCGTTTAAACTTATGGTAAGTTTTGTTAGTTTTTACACGTGTCAATATTCTAAGCAAAAAAAAAAAAAATTTTTATCATGTGTCATTTATCTTGTTATCAAATAGGTTAAAAAACATTGATCTTTCGGATGAACTAAATCATGGGACCGGGTTCATCTCGATTTAAGATTATGACAATGAGATGCAACCAACCAGTCCTACGTGATGATCGCGACTTGAGATGCACAATAAAGCAGACTCAATTGTCGGCTCCTTCTTTTGCAGTTTTGCTTGTGGTGTTACTTTTTACGTATTAGACCGTTGAAGTAATCGGAAATAGTGTTATTATAAATCTTTTCATAAAATCTAAAAGGCGAAATCGTTATAATGAATCTTTTCACTAGCTTCCACAACGGGTCACGGATGCGATACTTTTCTTGCTTTCCCTACACTTGGGATTCCTTTTGCTTCATTGTGGGTCAAAACCATCATATTCACTGTAAATTTATCCGTTCGTTATATATATACAGTGAACCTAAATTAAAAAAAGGAATTAATAAACGTGTCAAAATGCAATACGATCAGTGAAAAAGATGTATATTTACTATTTACTAATTGGACATAAATGTAGATTATTATAGTAAAAAAAACTTGTCGGTTTTATATATTTTTTAATTTGAAGCATATTCTTTTTCCGAAAAAAAAATAAACATACCAAATTCATAATTTTTCATCATCTTTAAATAGACATTCATATTGATATATAATTTATTTTTTGTTTTTTTATACTTTTGGTCGTCCAAATTCACATGTGAATGTGAACTGAACTGAATTGTTTTAGATATATTCATTCACATATAAATGATAATTGTATCTAATTTTTCATCAATCACATGTGAGTTTTAAGTAATTCTTTTGTAAATCTCAATTAATTCAATTATATATAATATCCAAAGGTTAAAATAATAAAAATATAAGTGAATTTATTTGAATTCACATCTAATTCTAAAAATATATTTAAATTTACATTATTGTTATTGAATGATTTACAATTATTGAAAATTTGAGTTTAATGATCATTCTCATGTGAATTATCTTTCATAAAAATTTAATACAGTCTATATTCATATTGTGGGTCAAAACCATCATATTCGCAATTCATTTATCCGTTCATTATATATAGGGAAAATATTATAGTAACCCATCGACGTTTTGATTTTGTATCTATTTGATCCCTTAAGTTTTTTCCTTGCTGCCTAGGGACTTAGTGTGTGTGTGTGTGTGTGTGTGTGTGTGTGTGTGTGTGTGTGTGTGTGTGTGTGTGTGTGTGTGTGTGTGTGTGTGTGTGTATATATATATATATATATATATATATATATATATATATATATATATATATATATATATATATATATATATATATATATATATATATATATATATATATATATATATATATATATATACACACACACAAAGCGAATTGTCATGTCTTGCACACATTACAATAATATAATATAAATATATGGTATTAAAAATAACAATGTTGTTATCATATGACTTTGAAATAATAAGTTTTATACTAATTTTTCATAATATATTGTATCTATTTCAAATATTCGATGCAGTATATACATATTAAAAACACACCATCCCAATAGACTCTACTCGCGGGTTGTACATAAAAATATATATTTTTTGTTTATAGTTATTTTTAATTACTATCATGATCAATCAATTTAGATAATCATATTTTAGGATCATAATATCTTATCATGTCAATGATATTTATCCCTAAGTTGCGTTTGAATAAAATTAAATATAGTTTTTGACTATTGTATTGTTAATTAATTTAAAAATAAACCTATTTTGATTTTATTTTGTTCATGATTATTATTTCAAGTATCAATTATTTTTTTCTAAGTAACATAATCTATGATTTTAATTCTACGTTATTTAAAACAATTATTATTATTATTATTATTATTAATTAATGACTACTTGTTTGGAAAATTTTATTATTATAAAAATGATCTTTGGTCAAATTGTTATTAATTTGACATTTTGATTTAGTTTTGACATTTAACATTATTATAGTTAATCACTTAGATATACAAATTTATAAATTATATCATCTATGTGTGGGTTGTTCATGAATAAACATTATATAATTATTTTTCGTATCAGTATGATTATTGTGGTTTAAAATTTAAAAGATAAGATATTTGGTTTTTTATTTCAATCATTATTGTTATTTAAAAGATGAGTTATTGTTTTCAAGGTAACATGATATATTTTTTAATGTTGTGTTATTTATAACTATTACAGTAATATTTTTTATAACTAACTAAAAACCATCAAATAGTATTTTTGGTCAAAATTTTCATTATTATAAAAATTAGATTTTTGTCAACTTCTTTGTTAATCTGGCATTTCAATTAGGCTTTATATTAAATATTATATCAAAAAAATTATATTATTTTTAATAGTCATATTTAAACAAACTTTTGCAGGTTCATTTTATATTTTGATTTATATAATGAATGTAAAACCATATTTAGATAGTGTATTATATTCTAGCTGTAAAAATATAATGTTTTACATTCAAACTTAAAATTATATTATATTAACAAAATAAATATATTATATTATAGCATTAAAGAGATAATATTTTATGTCCAATTTAAATAAATAAATAAAGTATTGAAGTTGAATATTGAAAGGTTACCGTTAACCCATACTTGTTACGACAATCATGAGTTGTGTGTAATTTTTATGATTTTTATTCTTTTACTTCAAAGCTAACGCATGCAAATCGTTTAACCTTCCTAGGTTTGATCTAATTTTTTGCAATTGTTACATTATTCAAATTGTAGGTTATTACATATTTTGACAACACATTGACAAAGTTTTAGGCTGATAGATGTCGAGGACAGCGTATGTCTGTGACTTAATTATTTAAATTTTGAGTGTTTAGTGTTTCTTAATTATTAGTATATGTTTGTGGTGCAATTAGACTATTGTGCAATTATACATGTAGCCAATCAGGCCCTCCTGCAATTAAATTTTGAGTGTTTAATATTTCTTAATTATTAATATATGTTTGTAGGTACCCTTACATATGACGCAATAAGAAACTCTATAAATGGTACTCTACTGCTAGAGTAGGTGTTGTTGAGCATTTTGAATTTTCTTTTTCTTCTTAGCATCATTTCGTAATTCGTAGTAAAGTAATCTCAAACTTTTGTAAAAATATCCTATTTTTCCTTTTAAATTTTGCGGGACAACGATGTCTCGATTCTTGTATTTTTGTTGGTCTGGTGTTGATATCATTTTATAAAAAAACTTATCTTGTTTCATTATTTGTTTATAAAGATTGTGATTGATGCATTAATTCTCCCTCTGTTATTCCTTTTCTATGTAGACTTTGTGTGATCGATTACAAGTGAAAAGGATTAGGGTTTATGTTGGATTAATAAGAGAAAGATGGGGAGGTATTCTTTCAAGAATGATAACATTTTTATGCAAAGATTCAATATCGACATTATATTCTCTCAAGAATAACATGTATTCTTTGAATAATGAAATGTATTTTTTAAAGAATGGTTAGTATTCAGTATATTTTTTTATTGTTTTTTATGTAATTAATATGCTCCAATTTACTCTTTCAAAAATGCATTTTATTTTTTTAAGAATGTCTTTTAGTTTTTCAAGAATGTTAGTTATGTATTTATAAAAAAAATTATATATTTTTTAGAAAATTGCATAACTATGTTCTTTTATAAAAAATTAAATTTTAAAAACTTTGACTTTTTTCATATTTGTTTTTCACAAAGAAAACAAAAAATTTACGGCTAAAAAAGGAAAAGGCAGAAACACTCAGCCAATAGGAATATTACATGTGGCAGCGACTAGGAGACATAAATTCTTTTTTTTCCTATTTTAACCCTATAAACATTCGACATTTCCTAGAAATCTCTATTATTTTGCAAATACTTACTAAAATATCATATCATTTCGTGAGATTTTGAGAATTATTAAAATTAAATATTGACCACTAATTTAATCTTATGGCCAATTGTATTTGCAGTCATCACCATTTTCGAGTCTTCATCCGATCATATATATATATATATATATATATATATATATATATATATATATATATATATATATATATATATATATATATATATATATCTTATAATAAAGCAAAGATGTTTATGCCACTTGTCATATTTTTAGAATCTATTTCTGCCATGTGTCCTCTTTTGGCTGAACAACGTTTTGTGTTCCCGCTCACAAATCAAAATAACGTATTCTCCTTAAATTTTGGATCTCTCCATGATTCACAGTTGAAACTGCATCCCTTAAAATTAGCAATAATTTGAATTCCATTCAAATCGCTTACCTTAAAATCACGTCTCTCCTTCTTTAACCCTAAGCAACCGATATCACCACCCAGCGTCTTTTTTAGCAGTATTTGATCTTAGTTTTAAGTTGATTTTACTTTGAAAGTGTGGTGAATAATGGTGTGCTTACATTGTGTTAAAGGATTCGAGGGAGGTATTTGTCTATAGAATTGACTACAAGAGCAAAAAACTAGATTCGAGTTAAGCGTTGCATTGTTAATTCAGGCTTTAGCATTTTAACAATGGTGTTTATGTGTTCGATTACAAGATGCCAACTACTGTGATGCTGTTTATATTTCTTCTTCTCACTCCAGGTTCTCCTACAGTTGATTGCTTATTGATTGCTTATCCTCAATAAAAATCGTGGCTTATGTGTTTTGATTTTCTCATCTTTTCTTATTGTACACTTCCTAGGAACCTGCTTAATTTGGAAATCATATATTCTCTCGAATCTTTGCTTCCTTGAGTGTAAGGTGTTTGTTGAAATGCCTAGACGAGTTTAACTACTTTTTATTGTCTCCGGATTTGATTTTTCCATCTTTAAGTTGTTGAAACTGATTGATAATTTTGTCATGTTACAGGGAGATGATTGGGAAGTCTAGAATGTGAATTTGGCAAACCCGACTGCTTTGGTTTGCTTATTTCTTTGTTCATAAGGTTAGTAATGTAATTTAATCAAAGGAGTTTGTTGGTTTGACTAAGATATTGACCTAATTAAAATTTTATGTAGAATTTGGCAAACCCGACTGCTTTGTTACAGAGTGCGGTGTTAATGCTTCACCATTTGGATCTTAATGAAAAGCTGACCAGAATGCTGTTTTGAGTTAAGTTACTATTCTATTTAAGATAAGAGACTTTGTTTATTTGTTTATTTTGTTCAAGAAATCAATTGTATTTTGTTCATGATCTCCGACATTATTCAAGGTTTACGAATTTGTTCATTGAGTTATGTTTATATTATGTTCAAATTATCGATTCGCAAATTAATCATTCAATGAAGAATTTCTATACTAATAATTTCTAAGTTGATTTTTGAAAATTGAGGTATTTCTCCTACCGATAACTTTCTATTTTTTATCATCGCTGACATCGACTTTGGAAGGTGAAGAAATGTTGGCGAAGATCCAAGCTAAGGTTCAGGTTACTGTGTCATTTGAGGTTTACCTGAAACTAGAGGTGAACGGTAAAGAAGTTAAATTTAATAAATACATAAACTTTTTGCTGTGATTTTTTTGGTATATTTATAGGGTGAACAAAACCTTAACAGATGAATATGTGGGTTGCTTTGAAAGGATTGTACAATGGGCAAGAACTGTAGGCTTCTTGAAGATGTGTATATTCATCTTTTGGCATCCTTACAATTTACTTTGAGTATGTACAATTCTAACTTCCAAATCTATTGTTGATTTTTTGTATCAGACTACATACATCTCTCCTGTCATTATAATCCAACAATCTATTATCTGGCTCCATCTCAATTCATACACTTCTATTCCCTGTTCTCTTTCTTAAAAGATGGTTCTTCATTCTAATCTCTGGTTTGATTTTGGTTTGCAAGTGAAAAAGATGAGTTAACGATTAAAGGCTTAGGTCGATCTTATCGATTTATTACCAACACACAAAAGTTGGGTTTCTGGATGTTGGATAACTTTCCTGTTTGGAAAGGGAAGTAGATGTTGGATAACTTTCCTTACAAAGTTGAGTTTCTGGAGAAACGTGGAGGGTATGGCGATGCTCCTGTGAAGTTCTTTGTGCATCTGAAGGAAATGAATTTTGATTATAATGACTGATTACAGATTTTTTTCGTAGATCAACATCTGATTTTGATCTCATATTGTTGATACACTTCATTCGTTTTAGGGTTTCAATAAGACAATAATGAACGGTGTAAATCCATGGTGATTAGATGAACCCTTTTTTTTCTCTTGAGAAGTCATATTTGTG
Organism: Cichorium intybus; assembly: GCA_023525715.1. Classification (NCBI taxonomy): domain Eukaryota; kingdom Viridiplantae; phylum Streptophyta; class Magnoliopsida; order Asterales; family Asteraceae; genus Cichorium; species Cichorium intybus. Next base: position 5,772,948 of record CM042010.1, read on the forward strand.
AACTCGAGCCCAGTCAAGACTAGGTCGTGTGCATTCGATTCAAATTAGAAGAAAACAAGAAAAGACAATCTAAACATTAAATAATTGAATTGCCATCATTTATTTGTATAGTGGGCAAAATGTATAAAAAGGAGATACCCGAAATTACTAATCAAACATAGACTTGCTTCATTTGAATTCAAAGACAAAGACAGCCACCCTTTTGAAATTTATTAAAGAAAATGGTGAGAAGCTTAGGAAAGAGAGAGAATGGTGGTGGGAGAATATGTGACAATAAACTTGAAACTGCTATTCTTGCACGGTTGGAATATGAGAGAGCTCATGAGAAGGACAAATCAGTAACTATTGTTGTTTAATTATAATTGTTGATCTCAAAATTTATGTTTCATGTATGTTATCATTCAGAGAATTGTTGAGTGGCTAGCTGCAAGTTTCAAGAAAGATGACGACATTGAGATACTGAAAGATAAGCAACCTCTACAACGATTGATTGAGACGGCTAAAAAATATGGGCCATAAACGCCCATGTACCAACGCCACGAAGTTATCCATTTAGGTAACCCTTGAGTCGTTAACTCTTCCAACATTCAGGGTAAAATGGTCAAAAGAGACTGTTTGTTTTACACACATGTGACCAAAAGGGTGCGTCTTTAGGATAAATTAGAAAGTTTTATAGAAATAAACACGAGCTAACAAGAAGATTCAAGTCAAGGATAACTTATCCTTTTGTAAAACTATAAGTATATTGTTGTTAGTAGTTACATTTTTTTGGTAAAGTACGTACGTTACTATTATTGTTAAAAATATAACAAATTTAAAATATGTTAGTATAGATTGAAGTTATTAGAAATACAAATTTGGGACAAAATTTGGATCAACATTTGTAAGGAAATATTTTTGCACAAAGTAGCAATATACTTTCATGTCTAAAATTGCTTCAGGTCGGGTACTTTGTTGCTTTGTTTGCATGAAATAGCAATCTACTTTCAGTTTTGCACAAAAGTCAACTTTGGTTACATGAATAACCAATATTTTACAATTTTTGCCCTTATTTCATATCACTTTTTGATAGGATATGGTATAAAGTTTGCTTTTTTGGTCCATACATCACGATTTACCGAATAGGTCTTGATTTGTCAACTTTGAGTTCAACAAAAAAATTCAGATTTTTTTTCCTTTTTTGGCAGGTCTGTAGAAGATTTTTTGGACAATTATGTAAAATTTGCTATTACTTTCAAACAATAGGAATGCACTTTGCTACTGGAAATCCGAAACATGCTAATAAGATTATGGTTGAACTTTAAATTTATACAACTATCACAACATTGATGTCCGAAAACATTTTCTTTTGGCAATTTTGGTGTGTACAAAGTAAAATGACTATTTTTGGTCCTTGAGTAACAACTGATTTTTGCAATTATGGTCCTAAACATATAGCCATATTACTTAACTTTATGGGACCAAAAGTGAAAAATCAATTATACTCAGGGATCAAAACTGTAATTTACTCAAAAATTTTCGAACTTTTATTAAACAAAAAACATTAATATTATTATAGAGTAAATTCCATGTTTGGTCCCTAAGTATAGTCTATTTAGCAATTTGTATCAAAATTTTCCTTTTGGCAATTTTTGTCCTTACATAGCAAAATGATTATTTTTGGTCCTTGAGTATACCTGACTTTTGCAATTTTGGTCTCAAAAGTATAGTCAAATTACTTTGAACAAAAAACTTTAATTGGATCAAAATTGAAAAAATGAGTTATACTCATTAAGGAGAGTATATTCGTTGTTATTTATTCAAATATTTATTGTAATAATTATATACATAGATTTGAATTTGTTGTCTATTATTTTATAACGAGTCACTTATGAGTCATTTTCAAGTTTTAAAGTATATTGCCATATTATGCGAAAATACATACGAGGTGATATAAAAACAAAAAAAATCAAAATAAATTTCATTTTTACGTAAAAATTTTTTGAGTTGTCAACCCGTGTATCACACGGGTTATTAACTAGTATATATATATATATATATATATATATATATATATATATATATATATATATATATATATATATATATATATATATATATATATATATCCTATCCTAATAAATAAGTAACTCAAATGCCACTTGTCATCTTCTCATGCATTTTGCCACGTGGCTTTTTCTCATAATTTTGAATTAAAAAAAATCTTATTTCCTCCATCGGTTTCTCACTTCCTCCGCACGTTACGCCTTTCCCTACCCTTCGTTCCCCATTCTCAATCAACTCTCCTTCCAAATTCACCGGAAATTTCGGTGCAGGCATTAGTTGGACTAGCGAAGCAATTGGTTTTCCGAAAATTTCGAAAAAGGTAGATGAATTTGTGTGCTATGAAACCTTGAAGATCCCCACTGTTCTTAGTTATCAGCCATTCATATGATCATCTTTATACCCAAATTTTGATTTCTCTCAAAACTGAAATCCTGTATTCATCTATTTCTTGGTTTATTTCAAATTGATTTGTGTATTTAGGCTTGCACTATCTCTCATGTTTCACACTCTGATGGTTGCCCCTTCCGCCATCCCTTCCTAGAAGCACAGTAGTAGCGGCGGTGGAATTGGAGGTGATTCCAGAACTAAAAATAGAAATGTAACTAATCAAATTTCGAGTTTTTTGACTCAACACCAAAACTAAGTGAACATTCTAAATTTAATTTGTTTATGTTTCAGTTTCATGGGATACTGAATGCAGTAAGCTGAGGGATTCTGTTTCCCTTCGGAATAATCATGGCTAGATACCTTCGAACTTTTCCTTCTGCAGAAACGACATGGTTTTACCTCTATGCTTTCTGTCAAGTTTTTGCTTATGCAATCTGGGTTGTCAGCTGGGCTACCGGACTGAATCTTGGATCCGAGTTGAAGGGTGTCACCTACAACACTCACCGCATTACACGTAGGTACCTTGACATTGAAAGTCAAACTTCTCAATTTTTATGAATTTGGTCTAAAATGTTCACAGTATTTTGGGTAATTTGTTGTCTTACTTCTGATCATGTTGACTTTTAAGGTCAACCTTCTTGATCTTCAAATTCATCATTTTTATGGAATCTTGTCATATTTTTTGGTGATTTCTCTTGGTTCTTGATATTTTGTTGAACTCGGTATAGAATGTGCATATGTAGAGGCGTATCTATTGTTAAAGAATTGAAGAAGTCAAAACGGTGAAAATGTTTATGAAGACCACCATTCACATCAAACAAAAAGGGCAACGAAATGAAGAACATTTTTTCTGTTTCAAGAACTTTCACAAAAGGACTGTTGTTTTTTTCTAGATCTTGATTGCATTTGATTTGTGTATATGTGCTTGTTTAATTATGTGTGCTAAAGAGCCAGATGAAAGCTCGAATTCACCTGGTATGAATGAATTTGATCGAGTTGTTGCTTCTTAATAGGATTAAAGTAAAATGGTATGATAAACAGCAAAATGGAAGTCTGATGCTATATTTTTTATTTCAAGAACTTTCACACGGTGAAGGTTTTTTTTTCTAGATCTTGATTGCATATGGTTTGTGTATGTGTGATTTAATAGTTTAATCAATATGCCAGGATCTTAGATGGTTCTGTTTTAACTTCAGCTTCTCTTCTAAAATTTCAGGTCTAAGATGATTGATTTTCGTTCCATGTCTCTCGCCCTATCTACCTATAAGTAATGAAGAAAAAGAATCTTTCTCTCTCTCTCCTTCCTCTTTTCTGTTCGTATATTTTATTTTGTTATGAAGCTTCATTTAGTTTAGTGGGTTTGTTAAGTGTCATTTTATGGGTTTGTGAGGAACAAAGACTCATGGGACACCTAAACCTAAAGATGACATTTTTATGATTTCTAATCTTTACAGAGGGAGTTGCGGTGTTGCTGATGCTAATTAACTTCTTTTGGTGCCAAAAGACCATATATTAGGTAATTCAATTTGCTTCTACAAAAGTTAATACATGAAAGTATACCTATGTCTAAAAGGTCAGAAGGGGAATTTTTTTAACAATGTATTTAGATTTTAGAGAGTTGCATTATTTACTTCCTTGAATCCAAATGCATATTTTGTTGATGATAACCCAAGTTCACATTTTTTTAATGAACGCATGTTTAAAGTTGTGTGATTGGACTAACAGGTGATTTTCTTTGGGTTTTATTATAAGGCTTGGGTGGTAAAATGGTCGCCAGTTGGATGTCTTTGCTGATAATGATGAGTATGAGGAGAAACCTGCAAAGGAGCCATTTTCGTTTGCACATAATGGTGAGTCTGATTATCAATATTAATTATCATCTGTTTTCTCAAACTCAAATTGACAATGTTGTAAAGCATGATTTATCTTAATATATTATTCATTAAAATGATTAGGCTCATTTAGATATTAAACGTTTTCTATTTGTGAAATTATAGTTCCCTTTCACAATTTATATGCAACCTCGCAAGCTATCATCGACCTTACCTCTCCCATTTTCAATTCCTCATGCACATACTCCATTTTCTGCCCTATGTTATTAGGAAAGTTTCAAATCACATAATACCAAACCGAAATTACCCGAAAAACGAATAACTTATATCCAAAGGAAACTAACATTGGAAAGAAAACTACTCGCCAAACCTTGCTCCGGTTACCCTCATCCCCCTCCCCTTTATTAGCCCCGCCGCATTGCGTGGGTACACCTTTTGTAGGTGGATGTCATATGTATACCTTTTAATTAAATTGATGGATTTAATAATTAATTAAAGAATGCCTTTAATATTGTCGAAAAAAATTGTGTGGAATAAAATAAATGTATTAGAATGTTTATTATTTTATATTATAAACGTAAGGCTTTTTTAAAGTTAATCAATTACAATATTATAATTTTTAGTATTAAAAGAAAGCTTACTGTTGGTGACATAAAGTTTAGGTGGACTTGACATAGATCATGTATATAGATTTGATGATTTTTTATTTATGTAAACTACAAACATAATTAATTTTTATGTTAGCAATTGAAATATGGGTTATATAATGTATTTGTATGAATGATAAATTCTTATAATTACTGTTTACATATCTATTATATAAAAATATTGATATATGTTATAAATATTTACTTATTTATTGTAATTATAGAATATCAGTTGTGTGTTCGTATTAACATCTATAATACAAATATTCTATCAAAAAGTATAACAATAGTAAAACAGAGAAAGCTTAAAATTATTAATTTTAGATAATAATGATAAAATTAGCAATAGAACATCTAATGTTGTATTCAATGAAATTTTTGAAAATTTGTAAATTTTCACTATTTTTTAAATATATTCAACATTTTTGCTAATATTAATTTGTTAAAAACGCATTTAATCGTTAATTTAGTTATGCATATTTTGAAATATTTCCTTAACAAATGGTTCTCATTTACATATAGTATTTTATTTGTTTATTTTATTAAAATTTGTAATAACTTATCATTTAGGAAAAAAACAATTTTCAACACAAATATATTATCAACATAATATAGAACTGTTAAATATAATAAATAATAGTCAATGACCATCGCTATTAAATATGGGTTTGTTTTTTAGACAACCAATTTTCATGAATGGTCATTTAATGTTGCATTGTCAAATGTTAAAAGTGGAGATAGATTAAAAATATTAATTTTAGACAACGACGGTAGAATTTGCAATAGAACAACCAATGTTGTATTCAAAGAAGTCTTTCAAAATTTGTAATTTATTATAATTATTTAAAGTTATCAACAATATTGGTTTAGTGCTTAATTTAATTACCTATATATTTAACAATTTCGCCATATGTTATGAAAATTTTGTTATCTATAATTATTAATATTTAGATTTTCGTTTTAACAATTTTTTATATCATCCCGTGTAATACACGGGTCTTACAACTAGTATGTATATATATATATATATATATATATATATATATATATATATATATATATATATATATATATATATATATATATATCTTATCCTAATAAATAAGTATCTCATATGCCACTTATCATCTCCACAGCCAATTCGCCACATGTCACTTTTTTAGAGTTTTGAATTTCTCAGAAAAAAATTTTATTTGACCGTCTCTATAACTGAAAAATATTGGTTATGGTCTGAAGCGAAAAAGTCTGAAAACAATTGTTTGACTGAGGCTAGAATTTTGAATTATGATTCAAATATTACTGATTTTTCTCCATCCGTTTCAATTTGTATCTCTTGGTCAACGAATACGCTCTATACCCCAATCATCTTTGATTGGTAACTGCCAATTGATGTTATTCGGCATATACCTCACGCTCCCGCTCAATAAGTCTCTCCAACTCTCGAAAATTTCATGCCGATAGAGTATTAATTTCATTACGTTGTATCAATTTCTTGCTCATAATCTCTCAATTAAAAAGCTCTATTTCTGGCTAAATCCCCGTTAATCAGGACACTATTATGTTCTTTCCTTCTAAATCCTAATAAATCAGCGAATTAATCATCTACAATTTTGAATGCTCTCACGGTCTGCAACAAGATATGATGAATCAACGAATTAAATCCCCGGTATCATTGTTGCTTCGAATCACCCTTATCGGCTTGCTCTCACCTCCTCCCCTATACATATCATGGTGACAAATTGATCCTCGATTATTAGGTTCAACAAAAACTTGGAATTTGCTCACGTTTATTTTTATTTCAACATCCATTTTTGGTTTTGGTTTTGTAGTATTTTTTGTTGAATTTGCCTCATTCACCACTATCAAACCAGCGATCCATTCTTCTTCTTCTAATTCTTTGATCTTCTTTGATCATGGGTCTGGATCTATGGTATTTTTCTATAAAAAAGAGCCCTAAATGTGTACTATGTATACTTGCATCTGCTTGCCCACCAAATGTTTGCTAAAATGCTTGAATGAAAAACGAAATATGTAACGCGGTTAATGCCAGTCAAAGTCGAGGTCAGGTTATAGAAAAACACGTCCATGGTGGTGAAACAAGAGGAAGAAGCTACGGTAATATAATATATCAATTTTAGTAGATTGGAAATGTGAAAGGTAATGTGTTCATCTCTGTTATACTTTAATTATTGTCTAATTTTTGTTGGTAAATTTTGAAATTTTTGTTTATTTCTACAGGTTAATCAATTATTGATTTTTGCAGTCACCATTGAGAGAGTTTGGCATGACATAAGTACCTCTGGATCATAGTGGTAAACTATTTTCTTTAATCTCATAATTTACAATGATCAATTTTGGTTTGGATCATCAATAATTATCAAGGAATGTCGAAATCACATATAATCAGTAACCGATAATGAGTTTCCATGTTAAACCCGATAAATCAGCCACCTAATTAGCGATTTATGGTAAATCGATAAGGTTCTTTGATTTTCTTTGTTTCTATGTTGTTGGTTTATTAGTTTTCTTTCATTTTCAAAACTCTTCCGTTTTAGGGGTCAACAATAGGAGAGAAAAGAAATTTTGAGTTAGTAAAGAAGAGTATCTGAAAACATACCTCATAAGTATTTTATTTCTGGCGATGGTGGTCAAATGTAGCTAATATGAAACTGTTAAGGGATTATTATATGGACGCAACAACAGTTAAAAGAGTCTTATGGGTTTTAGAAACAAGACAAATGTATTTTTTTCTTGTTACCGGTTCATCACTAACATCTTTAATATATCGATAGAACATTCAGTGCTCATTAAGCTTCAATTTGTGTTTTATAATTCCACCCATAACTGAAACTTGGATTTCCAGTATCCATAACTCCAACCTTCAAGTTCTAATTTCAAGTTTTCATCCATAACTCGAGACCTTAAGGTACAATTTATTCACAAATGTAATACATGTTTATGCCATTAATGAGTTCTAATTTATTGTAATCATATTTAGTGCACATTGAAAATGCCCAATTATTTTGTTAGTAAGGCTTTATATAATTTAATAGTCCTCACTAAGATAGTTGTAAATCGACGACCTCTCTATGTGTTTGCAACTTTAGTTGAAAATTTTAATCAACTTATTTACATTAGTTCCCAAGTGAAAGTGTTTCAACAATTTCAATGCAGGTATCCTACATCTACAAGCAATAAGAAATATTTATACTTTTATGGCTGAGATTTTGCCGAAGCACCACATGTTTGAGCTAGATACCCATTTGGTATGTTACAATATTATATATATTTGAAAATAATGGATTTTCGTAAATCGGTGAGGGTCTTGTCATGCAACCTGATATGAAAAGGCAAGCATTGAATTTCACATGTTGATTTGTGATGCATTATTACAGTACAAGGAAAGGTAATTCATGTAATCAATACTAAATGAGTATTATTTCTTAAGTACTTTTTTGGTATTCAATCGATTCTCTTTATCTTTGTATTCCATCGATTTTGGTGTGATTCCTCTTTATCTTGGTATTTCATCGATTTTGTTAATTAGTGAATTCTTTTTTGTGAATTTTTTTTAATTCTTCACACATGGCCAGTTGTATGTTGCATTGTTCAGAGTTAAAAGTAGAGATGGATTAAAAATGTTAATTTTAGACAACGACGGTAAACTTACCAATAGAACAACAAATGTTGTATTCAAAGAAGTCTTTCAAAACTTGTAATTTGTTATAATTGTTTAACCTTTATCAACAATTATGTTGTAGTGTTTAATTTAACAACATATTATCCAAAAATTTCATTATATATTGTCAACAATTTGTTATAAAAATTGATTTGTGTTTAGATCTTTCTATTTGACATTTTCTTTTAATCAACCCATGTAATACACGGGTCTCACCACTAGTATCCTAATAAATAAGTAACTCAAAGTGCCACATGTCATGTTATAAGACCTCTTGTACACTTGTCATTTTTATAGAATTTAAGAATTTCTTAAAAAAAACAATTTCTGTTACTATCGTAATTTTAGGATTTGATTGAAAATTTGAATACAATTCCTCTAATCTCTCCCCTTTTCATGGAAACCTAATCTCAAGCATTACCACCACCATCATAAGTCGCCATTCGCTCATATCTCTCTCTGTCACAATCTCACACAATGAAGAACTCGAAATTGCTCTTTGATGTTTCCAAGTTTTCTGTCGAATTATAAACATAACATTTATCAAATGTATTTTACTGTTCTTTAAGGTCACCTCAGAACAACAACGTTGGTGGTATGGTACTATGGTTTGAATTAGTTCTGATCAGCGGTATGGGTATTACCGTTTCCTCTATTTACAGCCATTACCATCTCTTCTTCTATCTAACCTTAACAGTTGTCGGCCACACCTTGCTCATCAGAAGGTATGTTCTTCGTTGTCATCGCTTTCATCCTCTTCAAAGCTTTTGTTAGTCATCTGCGTAACTTCGTTTATTTTTAATTTTCTATCTCAAAATTCTATGTTGGCAGGGCAGAAATCCAGGGGGCTTAAATTAGTGGTAAAATCCGGTTCCGACATGCGATTTCCATGGTATTCTATAGATTCTTGGCGGTAAATTAAGAAGATGAAACATAAAATGGAGAGATTGGGGAATCGTTGAAGTTGAGGAGACGGAAGGCATTCATATGGCAACAGTCTTGAATCTCTTAGGTAATCACCTCACGCCCTTATCCAATCGTAATTATCGTTGCCTCAATCTCACTATCTCAATTTAAATTTGATTATCTTTCTCTTATAACAGCACTTCAGCCCTCAGACCCTCACTAAATTGTTTCCGTAAATGTCACCCACCTTCAGACTCACGCCCTTACATGATCTTCCGCCCAGTAAGTTGTTTTCCTCTTATTGTTCAAATTTAAGCTATTTTGTGCAATTTGTTTCCCTTTCTTCAGTTACTTATAGGTTTTTTTATGTTTGTTTTTTCTTTCATTCATGTAGAAGAAGTCAAGAGTCAAATCCATGGGGGCATCTACATCTACAAGGCTTATATTCTCCTCAAATCCATTTAACTTAATACATATGTCACTACATGTCCATTTATGATAATGTGATTATTTTACTTTTGGCACTTCATTTATCACGAGTTATATTTTTCAAACTAATATTTTATGGGCAATATTTCAAATAGAGTCACGTTGACAAAATTATTGGGTGGATCATCGGATTCTCACTCTATCAATGATGTGATAAAACCTATCTCCCGCTTCTACTTTGTATTTCTCCTAACATATACTCAACATTAACCATTGTCGACCGACGATGAAGGCCGACCTCTTATTCGATTCGGCTAACACCTATATTTTTATTGAAAAATTGCTATGGGTTTTGTACATGAATTTTTTTGATCATTTGGTTTGAATGGAGTTTAAAAATTAGGAAAATTAAGTTTTGACGCTTTGAAATGTTAGTAATTTTGAATTAATCAATTATATGCTTTAGTTTTATGTATTTACCTGTTTCATTCTTTCTGAACTTTAAAAATTCACCTTCGATTTTAGTGAATTTAGGTCCATTTTTTTACTCTAGAAGAGAAAAAGGTCCCTTACACATCCCATCTTATAAATTTGGACTGCAAACCCGAATGGTGAGGTTGATTCTTTAAGAATCTCGAATTTATTCAAGAAAAATGTGTTTTTTCTGTGGGGTTTTAGAATATGGTATTTTTGTGGTTTTATAGGTTTGAAGTGAAGCCATATATGAAGATTTCGTTGATAGAACTCAATGACAAATGGATTTCTGATTCAGGTAAATGTCAAATCTTAGAAACAGTTGTTTTGCATCGTGCTTAGCCTTTGGGACATACTTCTTCATCAATTCAATCAAATATCTTAGGTGTGCATTTTCTCTTACGAATCTCACCATCCCTCTCTCACTCTAAAAACCTAAACCCTCAAGAATTGACCACCACCCACGTACATGGGTCCTCATCATGGGCGAAGGTGAGAAAGGGTATAAATAGTAAGGAAAAATTGGAAAGTACATTGCTATTTCTTCCAAAAAGAGGCATTGGAGCATAGCGGGTACCTGACGAATTTGACCTAACTACCAGACATTACTGATGTCACCCCTATCGGACATTACTTCTTTTCTGAAAATAAGATAAAGATTTTATAAATTGTTGAATGTAATTACAGATCAATATAGAAAAGAAAGAAAATAGATAATAGGAAAATGTCAAATTACAGAGAGTAGCAATGTACTTTACTCTCTCTACCAATTCAAGCAATGTAATTTTTTTGTAATTACATTATTATAATAAATTAAACAAAACAAAATTCAATGTTATTTCTTGCACTTAACCCTAATAAAATTTCTCAAAATGGTAAAGGAATCTTCAAGACAACTTTTCTTTGTGCTTGCAATGACTTAAAAGAGCTATAATAAATAAACTGTTAAAAGTATGTCGTTATATCTTGCCCTTAACTCTCTCAATTGATTTGTTGCAGCGGGAACCAGAATCTTAGGGGAATTATCCAAAGCAGCAGCCACCACCAGCACTGAAAGATGATAATGTAGGGCTAGGATTGTAGTTGGATGATGAGGATGAGCACGAGGAAACATTGTGTTAATAGTGTCACCATCATATACAAACTCCAAAATCTAACAATAAGGTTTAACCGTCGTTATCTAACTGTTTTTAAGAAATTGAAACAACTTATTCAATTTCAAAGTTAATATTGGTCCTTTTGACCTCAAAGTCAACATTTTCTATTTCAGAAAATAATATATAGTTGACATTTAAGGTCGAATGGACTAAGTCTACATTTCAAGTAGATTTTGATGTTGCTTATGTATCATAACTATTTCTAACTTTACAAATAGAAGAATGTTAGTATTTATAAAACATGAGTTTTGTGCAAGTATAAAGCTTATTAAGTTGTTAAACTTTGTAAACTCGAGTTCACTGGTGTTTTCGAGTATGCCTTATCAAATAGGTACAACCTTTATGTATACGAATCATGTTACTAACATGTGTTGTTGTACATAACTATAAAATGTAGCAAGCCCAAACGAGGGTAAAACAAAAACTTCCGCCGCAATGCGCGGCCACAAATCCTCATTGTAACACAATACATCGATTGGTTCTCAAATTTTTGAGATGCTTATTTTCATGGGTGAAAGTTTTTTTGTACCTTTCCTTGTAACGACCTATCATGATTCAAGAACAGCTTGCAAGTGTGGCCAATGTTGTTCGTATCAGGCTTATTTTGAATGTTTGTGAGTGCGAATTTCAGTGGGTGTTGGTTAGATTTGTCTATTACACAATGCCCAGATCCATTCCTTCTAAAATGCGTTTTTTTTTCTCACGGCGTTTTCACTCGTGCGATATCGGGTAAATGATTCATATTAATAATCTGCGTTTGAGCTTAATTTCGTTCTAAATACATCAAGATCTTCGTTTTCAATTTTTTCAGCGGTTTGTGGAGTTAGAATTAAATTATATTTTACATTTTACTATTTTTAAACAGGAGCAAAACTCGGCACCTGAAATATTTCAAGTGGTTGTTGCTGGAAATTTTGTCCAAATTCAACATAGCCTTCTTAGTGTTTAGATTTTGTTATTTAGCCTTTTATTTATAATTTTATATTGTATATCAAATTTGGGATTTTTTTATATATTGTGATTTTGTTAATTGTTACTTAATTACAGGATTTAACGTTTTCTTTTAATCAACCCGTGTACTACACGGGTCTTACAACTAGTATATATATATATATATATATATATATATATATATATATATATATATATATATATATATATATATATATATATATATATATATATATATAAAGAACTATAATTAATGTTTAGACGTAAGACTTAATCATAGCCTATAAGCACCAATGATAGTTTGGTCAATTAATATTTAAATCGGTTAATTAAATTTAAATTAATGTTTATAATGATGGTAAATTGATCCTTATAATTATGGTAAACAGGTACAGCCTCTATTAACACCTTCATTATCTTAACCTTCCATCGTCTCTATTAGAAACTCTCTGTCATAGCCAGCGATTCATCACCTTTGGTAAACACCTGCAACACCACCAGTTAATCTCTGCTGTCGTCAAATTGTAATCGCGGCCATCATAGAACGTCTGTTATATGCTCCAACCATTCTGCCTTCACATACATCAACTATGACATAGCAATGCAGCCCACCTCCATCATTATGTCGTATAGCCTGCACCACTACCGGTTCACCATCAATCACCTACACCATTGCCAAATCTCGAACCCCCTGCCTCGATCTTTTCTAGGGTGGAAACATCCACATAGGGATCAATATTTTGGAGACATATGATGTGATTCTTGCAGGTTCTGGATAATTCTTTGAGTAATTAGAACATACAAGAACAGAGAAGAAGTCATAAAGTTTAATTTCAAGGTCGTCATGCTAACAGAATGTGATATTAGCTTCTATTATAATTTTCTAATACAATATTATAGTCATGATGTTATATATATTAGCTCCTATTATAATATTCTAGTTATTCTGATGTTGCAAGGTAATTCTTTGTAAATTCAAACATACAAAGAAATAAAGAAGATGCCCTAAAGTTTGATTTCAAGGCACTCACTATGACATAATGTAATTCTCACATAATGTAATTCTCACGAAATGGCATTCTTATAGAATGTTATTCTCACATAAAGTCATTATGTTTTGTATATTACATTCTAGTATAATATTCTAGTCATTTTGATATTACACATTACAATATAAATATGATTTTGTTTGAGTTTGTAATTTATATAAGTATGATTTTGTAATTCATTCTACCAGAAATTTTAACCTACTTTCAAAATATGCAGTAGCATTCTTTAAGAATACTAGTCATTATGATATATGATTTTGTAATTCATTCTAATATATTATAAGTGATTAAGAACTCAGAATAAGAATCGAAATTAATTATACAACTTTAGTAGAATTGTAACAGAATCGAAGTTTAAACTTCAAAATAAATTTGAAGTTGAATTTGAAATTTAATCCCATGAAAATCTCACATTCAATTTGTATTGTTTCTTGAAAGAAATGAAATAAAGGTTGATTTTTTTTAGTTTGTCTCATACAAAAATCATTTATCTTAAACTACATTCATTTAGTTTTTTTAATATATTAAACTTTTTCATTATTTATTTTAAAGCTAACTCTTTAACTTTTAACATAATATACTTAATTTATTAGCTTATATATGTTGTTGTATGTAAAACATTATAATTTTAATGCCACTACTTTTGGATTATTGATATAATATTAGTTTGTTAATTTAAATATAATGTTAAAAGAAAAATTTTAACCAAAATGTCAATTAAATGTTAAAGAATATATAAAATTAGTCAAACATAACATTAAATTAAAATTTATATTGTTACATCAACAAAAATAATATTTGATATTTGAAATAATCATAATGATCAAAGTTAAAAAGTCGGAAAAATTCGTTTTTAATTAATTAACTGTAAAAATAGTTAAAAATAACAATATTCAAATATTATTTTTAGTTTATTTATATACAACCCGTAGGTAGAGGCTATTGATGTGATTCTAATATACGTCCATATAAATCAATTAATTATATCAATAGTTAAAAGTAACCACTAAATTGAAAATTATATTCAATTTGTTTTCACACACAAACTATGGGCAGAGACAGTTGAGATATATATGGTTTTAATGGATATCAACATTATCATATAAAATAATTACAATGTTAGATATTAATCTTGCATAAAATTGTCGTAGTCAGTAACAGTCAGTAATAATGACATGGTTATTTTTAATAACATATATTTACTATATAATTGTTTTCTGCGCAACCCTCGGATATTCGTTTAATATCTAATTTAATATAGGTTATTTTAATTAAATCATATATATTTAAAATATCAATCTTATAAATAATACAACTCAAAAGGATTATTAAATTATGATTCTTAATTGGTTCATTAGAGATCATTTTTCTTGAACTGTTTTCACATGAAACCTCAATCTTTTTAACTAGTACAACTCCATTTGCCATCATTTACCAAGGGCATGGCATGCCAATAATAGAACAGAATAAAATATAGTGGTGGCATTTGAAGAAATTAACGTTACACAATAAGATTTTTCAAAAACTTTACACTACCCTCGAAAATTTGAGGGGTAGCCTGAACTCTATACTATGTCTGCCATTAACCAATAATATATATCTTTTATATGTTCATGTCTTTACGTATGTACTTAGACTTTAGTTTTTTATAACTTTTGATGAATAAATATAACTTTAAAATATGCTAGAACTCAAATAAAGAGTGTTTATAGTAATTGTGGTTAATCGATAGTTATTTTGGTTAATCGATAGTTATTAGAAGTTTAATAATGGTTCATCTTTGTCACATGCGATCATTATCTTCTCATGTTAAAACTATCAATTATAGTTCTTTTGGAAAACTATTAAACAACAATCGAGTGACATCGAGTATACCGAAACAGTTCACATTCACAAACATAAAACATCTTTTTTATAAGTTATTTTATACTAAATATTTACTTTGTAACCAGTTGATTTTTTTAGATACAATACAAAATTGTATATTTTTTATTAAATTTTTTATAATATATTAATTACATATTGATTGTTGGTTATTTACTTAAGTTAACAATCTATGTGTAGTAAATGAAAATATTTTAATTAAGTTAAAATGACGGGAGTTTTGGTTTAGACTTAAAATAGAAAAAAAATACTAATTTAAAAATGCATAAAAGCAAATACTTTTAGGAGGTATGATCATTATGGCTTTTCCAACGAGAGTTTTTTATAATTATTTATAATTTGATTAATCATTCAATATCATTTAACATTATTGGTGAAGAAAAAAAAATTATTTTTTATTGATCATTCAATATATATTGAGTAGTTAAACATTTAACTATTATAATTTAAACATTTATCTTTTTCTCTTTAATAGTAATTCATTTTATCCCTTTATTTATATTTTTAATTTTAAAACATTGTATTATATTTAATTATTTAAGTATTAATGTCTTGTGACAATATTTATTTAAAATATTAATATTTAGTGATAATATTTATTGAAATATTTTGTATAAGACTATGATGTTTTTAAAAAACGACTAATTAAATGTGGAGAGTTTTATAAAACATTTTAGATAAATGGAGATAATTTAGTTAAATAAAAAAATTACAGAAATTGTTAACCATTGAAGATGTCATTCAATTAAATGTCAAAGTTAATAGAACGATGATATGACAATGTTTTTTTAGTCATAATGTAGGTTTATCATTGTAGATGCTTTTAAAACTTACTAAAAGAACAAAGACAATAGAACATCGTTTAAAATGGTATTCAGTAAATTAATAAATGGTAGGTATATTTGAATCTAGCGTATGTATTTTTTACAATTAATAAAAAGTATATTTGAAATATTTTCAGAAAAACCTTATTAGCTCATCCAAAGGCTAGTCTGAATAAATTCTTTTAAAACTGACTTTTAAATTACTTTTTCACTTATAAAACACATCAAATAAAAAAAGCTCGAAAAATAATATAGTTGCACTCTCTCCATATGCAACAACTTGAGGAGAAACTTAATTTACTCACAACCGAAGAAAAACAACAAAAATACTATATTTCTAAGTTCCATTTTAACACAAAAAGAGTTTATATCTGTTGAATAAGCTTCAATAACAACGATTAGTCATTCTTTGTGAATCCGCCATCCCATATAACCTTCTTTTTGCATTCATGAGCATTGTTTGCCAAGATATCTGACTCATACGCTGCACCAAAAAGAAATATTGTAAAGTTATAAAAACAAACATCGTATGTATCGATAAAAACTCGTAATATTTTAGGGTATATCAAAGAGTCATTGGGTTAACTTTGTTGGGCCTAGTAAAAATAGATAGATTCTTACTAATTGCAATCGGTATTGGGGTCGATGGTAAACCCTAGAGACACGCCACAGAAGCCGGGTAAAGTAGCAATGGCGGTGGCATTGGGATTGTAAGTCGTAATGACACCCATCAAGCACATACATAAAGACCGCCGGTTGTCTTCGGAGTCACCGAGGTTATTAAGACTAGCCACCGCATCACAACATGGGGACCCTGGGTAGGGATCTGGTGTGCCATACTGTACAAAAGCAGAGCATGTTGATACAAGGGTGGTCACTGTCACACAGTCCACGGTGGCTGAGGTCTTTAGCACCACCAATAGCACCACCGTTAATAGTAACAAACCGCCTGTCACCACCAACTTTAGGCCACCCATTTTCGGACTTTTGTTGTTTGAAGTGAAGGAAGTGGTATATGATTGGTCATTTGGTGGGGTTATATGAGACGATGGACGTTGGTGGGTTTGCAATAACGAACGTGTGCTTTGAGCATTAAGGTTGCATGAGCCATGTTACCACGCAAATAGCACGGATTTTGGCTTTTTTGCAAAAATCAAATGTTTAAATATATTTTTATTCAAGTTTAGTTGCTTTTTGTTGCAAAAAATATAGATAAAACAAAATATATTACAACGATTACTAACAATATTAGACATAGATTAAACACATTAATTACAAATACAGATTCAATGTTTTTTTTTTCAAAGCGATGTATTTCCAAATTTTAATCATATTACCCATTTAAATATTCTCAACCGCAATTAAACCGTTTACACTTTTTTTTGACAAATTTAAAAACTGCAGAAAAAATATAAAATACCACCTTATATCAATACGAACACTATACTTATTTTTACTTATTATAGCAACATACTTATATTTTCCGCCAATAATAACAACAAACTTACATTTATTTACCAAAAATAGCAAAGTACATTATCTTTATACCCATAAAAGCAACAATCCTAGAACATTGTACCGATAATAGCAACAACCATATTTATTTGTTAGATACTGCAATTATTGGTAAAATAAATATACATACATTCCTATTATAAGAAAGCTTGCAAGTATGTTGCTAATATAGGTTGCACATTCAATAGAAAATGTAAGCCACGACTATTATGGGTATAAACTTGTAAGTACATTGTTTTTGTGGTAAAAAGACAAAAACTACATTGCTAATTCCTGCAATCAGCTCATTCAGGTTAGCATACAAAAACAAGTACTTGTTACCATTTTTATCAAATAACCACCAAAAAAACTTTATCTCGAATCCCATGACAAAAAAAAAAAAAAATCATAACTTTAAATCGGTTCCAAAATTGCTAATTGAAAATGCTTCACTCTCAAAATTGTAAAAGGTAACAAACATCTAAAAGACAGAGTTTGCCATGGTGCAATTAACAAACAATACAAAATATTTAAAATGTCCAAGCAAGAAAAATAACAAAAATAACAATGGAGCTTCAACGCTTCCCACCACCACCTCCTAGCTTAGGTCCCTTACCTTTAGGAGCATTGGCACCTTTGGCTTGAGTCTTCTGTTTTGACACCACCTCTGCTTTCTTTGCTTTCTTCTCATCTTTCGTCTTCTTAATCCTCTCCTTTATCTCACTGAAATTTGAACAATGCATTAAAGCCAAATGGTAAAACTGAAACAATGAGAATGAAGAAAATAAATGATGAAAAAAACATACCGAAGAGCTGCTTCCCTAGCAGCATCACGAACTTCAGGCTTTTCACTTCGTTTCTTCTGAATAACTTCCAAAGTGGCCCCCACAATAGCCCTTGAGTATGGCTTCTTGGTTGCACGACGTCTCTTCTTCACAGCTTCCTGAGCAATGTCCTTCTTGTGTTGCTTTCTGTACATGGCAGTCCATGTGAGCTTTGAAGGCTTCAACTTGTTGTGGAAGTACCTTTTGCATTTGGAATTTGCAAAAAGGAAAACCTGAGAATCAGATCTAATGAATCTAATTCCCCTTCCAGGATATATCTTCTGCCCACTGAAACGACATAACTCCGTCCTACAAACAAAAGATACCATCAGTTTCTAACACAAACCGTATAGTTCATGTTGATTGTTGAAGAGACAATAACGTATTCATAGACCAACGAACTTCACGTTTTTGCTGCTAAAAAGTAAAAGCATAGCTAGCTATCTAAATTATGTGGTAATGATCACCATGGATGTTATGAACGTAGAATCAAAGTCTAAAACCAATGCTGAATCTGATGTGCATGGACCTCTGTATATCTCAAGTTGATCTCATTTCTAACCCTAATAATACAACATCATCCTCTTTTATTCCATTGGTTTCGAATGCCTAATATAAATTAGGGATTACATTTACTAAAGTTGATGACGAACAGATTTTAGTGGAACATTTTGGGGAAATTGACGAATAAGCAAATATCTAAAAGATTAGCTATTTTCTTCCACTTTCTAATCGATAAAACAAAGAATAAGGTTGCAAATTTAAACAAAAAGCATGAACAATTACGACGAATTGTAGAGAAAATGGGAACATACTTCAAAACCATGGCGGCCGCTGCTACACTTGTTGAAGAAAAAAGCCCTAGGAATAACGATTGTATCCGTCCTTATATAGCACCATCGCTTTTACCGTAAGATGTGCGTTCTAATCATTTCATAAAACTCCTTGAGAAAATAGAGATAGCGCATTTAACCCGTTTAGTTTTGTTTTTGTCTCTTTTTCCCCCAAACTCCATTCCTTTCAATTATCTTTTATCCATATTAGGGGTTAAACGAGTCGAACTACTCGTGAGTTATTTAGGATCGACCTGTACAAAACGCGACTTAAATTCGAGTTTAGTTTCAAGCTCGTTTACTAAACGAGTTTTAGTCGAGCTTCATCTCTTGAGCTCAAATACGCTCGCAACCTTGTACGAGCCTATGCATATTTATATAATATAATTAATTATTAATTATTAAATATCAAATAATGATAAACGAACTTTTGAGCTAGCTTATACAAACAAGTTCGATATTTGACTATTAACCGAGTCGAGCTCGAGCTCGAGCTGAGTTTAGGTTCGTTTTCGCTCGTCTAACAAACAAGTCAAGCTCAAGTATGTTAAATCCTCCACTAGTTGAGCTCGAGCTTAAAACTTAAGCTCGAGACGTTGCTTGAGTTTGAGCTCGAGCTCCATGAATCTAAATGAGTCGAGCTCAACTCGACTAGGCTCGGCTCGGCTAGTTGACTCTCCTAATCCAAATGAATTGAAAAACTATATTTATTTGGATTATTGTTTTGGTCAAAATTGCATATTTTGTTCGTTTGATGTCAAGAGTTTTAAAGCTTTAAAAGACGAGTGTTCTTTAGAAAATTTGTAGCATTATATATATATATATATAGGGTCCCGTTCCGGCGAGGACACGAAATTCGGTGAGGACCGCGAGGACAACTCTCAACCAATCAACGTCATTAAGGGTGTTTTCGTCAAAAAAACTGACAATGGGCCTGGTAATAAGAGCTGGACGAGTTGGGCTGAATTAGATGCCAAAGAAATTTGAAAAGTGTGGGCTCTAAGCTACTGGGCTTCTTCTGGACAAAAAGTAACACGACCAAGCCCTAAATCATCGTCTTCTTCATTGATCGCTTTGATACGTCTTCTTCGTTGATACATTGATCTGAACGAATTCAACAGCAAAAGCAAAAAGATTCTGATTTGTTTCAGCTAAATTGAAGATTATAATTCAATTTCTTCGTTGCTTCCTTGCTCAGATCGTCTTCTTCGTCGCTTCTTGCTCTGATCCTGTTCAACATAAAAAAGATTCTGATTTTTTCAACTGATCAAAAAATTGAAGATTAAAACTCAATCAGGTTAGTTTATACTATATATAAGAGATTTTATTAAATTGAATGTCTAACTTTGATGAAGCACTCAAGGTGTTTGTTAAAATACCTCTGAGAAGTTCAACAAGGTACTTGTTAAAATGCATCTGAGAAGTTCAATGCACATAAGGTGTTTGTTAAAATGTCTATGAGAACCTCAATGCACATAAGGTGTCTAAGATGTTTTTATAAGATTTTTTTGTGCTTTACACACACAAACTATCTGTATGAATGTATTTGTGATATGTAAATAAGTGAGTTCATACTCTATATTTACATTGCTTTTTGGTCTTTATGGAAAAATTTTACATGCATATGTCTAGAAGAATGGGTGATAAATTTGTGTGTACATGTAGGTATGTGTAGAAAAAAGAGGATCATAAAAAAGAAAAGAGTGGTAAAAAATATGTCTTAATAGATAAAGACCAACTTCTTGCAACTGCACAAGTCTATTAAATAACATGGTTGCATCATAAAACCTGTGAAAATTTATATCATATTATTGATTTGTTATACCCGTTGGGATTAGGCCATATCATTGATTTGTTATCATCTTATTTGTAGAATTGTATGGTAACATGGTTGGAATCATAATATCTTTGGATCATCAAATATTTGGA
Source organism: Cichorium intybus (assembly GCA_023525715.1). Lineage (NCBI taxonomy): Eukaryota > Viridiplantae > Streptophyta > Magnoliopsida > Asterales > Asteraceae > Cichorium > Cichorium intybus. The sequence goes on from CM042010.1 coordinate 5,794,293, forward strand.
TTATAAACCATTCGAATCAAATCATTGTATTGATTAATTTGTTACACATCAATCATAAAATGTTTGTATCATATAATTTTTGATCATATAATGTGAAATGTTATGATCAGTAGTATATCATTTGATGATGCTATTCATCATGATATATCATTTAGAGAACCCTGAGTTATGTACAGTCAAGTGCATTGTTCCTGTAGGTAGTTTTGAGCACGTGTTTTATGGTAGATTTTTTGTAAGCTACAGTAAGAGGTTTCTTTATTTTTAGGTTAGATGCAAAACTTACATTGATTCATAATATTATTGTTTCAGGAAGCAGTCTATGTATCTTAACATCGTCGATATCAAACGTTGTACAAGCATATAAGAAAATGAGATCTAAATCAATAAGTCAAAGAGGATGTCTGAATGAGAGATCTTGAGTTTGAGCCCAGTATGCACGAGAGACATGGTAGACCTTGACGTTAAGATGTTGTTTGATCCCGAACTCAAAGTACTAATATAATTTAACAATGTGTGCATCTCAGTATAAAAGTCAAAGAGGATGCCATCGTCTATAGGTTTAAAATATTCAAGCATTTGAAATGTTATATATTCAGACTAAGAGATTGTAGATAATTTACTATTATTCAGTTTTGATGCATATTGTTTTATTTTTTTTCAATCGTATCTTATGTTATAAAACTGTTGTTCATGCAAGGTCTGTCAATATGGTATGATGCAAATTTGCATACACTTCAAACATTTATATATGCCTTGAATCATATTATTTTCAATAATACCATTTTGAATCATAGCATATTAAATCATATATGTTTTTTCATAAACGTTTTGATTCATAAAAGGTTTGGAATCATAATAGTTTTTGGATCATTATAATATACTAGTTTGATGTTTTAAATAATATGATACCTAGAATAATAATTTCATGTTTTGAGTAATTTAGTACTTTGAATCTTAGTTTTGTCTATTTTTATGATGTAAAAGCAAATATTCAAAAAGTTATGATTCAAAATGTTATATAACCCAAAATCACAATATCTAAAACTTATGATCCAAAAAAACAAATGAAGCACAAGATCTATGATCAAAAAATATAGATGCATCATATAATTTTAGATCATGACTATTAAAATTGAACATTAAAATACTAAAATATAATATATAAATTTTTAGAATTCAAAAGGTATATGATTTAAAATTAGAAAATGCAAATGTCGAATAATATTGTTTTTTGAAAAATAGTTTTATATTTTGAATAATATATAATTTGAGTATTTAGGTTTTTCTATTCAAGTGATGAAAAAGAAATTTCTATGATCCAAAAAATATAATAATGTTTTCGATCATGACAAAGTTTTAAAATCCAAATATAGTTTTGGATCATGACTGTGATACACAAAATCATGATCCGGAAATATGATCCATAAAGTTTTAGATCCAAAAAATATATCAATAATTTTTTTGGATCATGACTATGATCCATAAAAATATGTTTTGGATCAATCATTGATGTCACCTTTTCAAGTTAAATATCATATCATATTTGGTTAATATCCAAAAGATAATGTTTTGGATCATGACAAGTAACACAAATTTTTTGGATCATGATCTATAAATGTTTTGGATCATGATCCAAAAGATAATGTTTTGGATCATGATCCATAAATTTTTTGATCCAAGAAAAATAATACGAACTATAAAGTTTTGAATAATGACTATTATGTCAAAATGGACAATTATGTTATATGTGGCCATTTTTCAACCTAGTCAGCATGGTCCATATCTTATGACCTATATCTTATGACGATCCATAAGAATAATATCCAAAATACATGATCCATAACATATAAATATGACATGAATTATAATATGTAAGATGCAAACTTCTGGGTTTCATAAAAAACACAATGCATTGCTAAAACTAAAAATGTACCTTAGACAGGTTCATTACAACATTGTTTCTTTACCACATAACATGACCAATAAAAAATGTGCTACTAACAACAAAAACTAAATAATATATCAAACTAAAAACTATTTCATAACTATGGTCAGAACACGACAACAATCACAAAACTCCAATTCCTTGAACCCTAACTTGAATTTCATGCAAATGTGCTTTACCATAAATCTTTTTCTTCTTGTAAATTGTCAGCTTATCATAGTCCTCAAGAGTGCTGACAAAGGTAGGTTTGCTCAGATTAAAATTAGACAAAAACATATTTGCAACATACTTCTTCCTTATCTTTGCCAATTATACGTCTTAACAATCAGACTCAAGTTCTAAATGAACATCAATACTATCCGCTCCACTCCACAAGCCTCTAGAAATAACCCATAGACAACAAGGTTGTTTTTTTTAACGAAAAAAATTTCCACTTGAAATCCTGAAAAAAAAATAAAAAATATTAAATGTTTTATCATAATAAGTTATGGATCATAATTCATAAAAAGGTGGATCATTTAAGTTATGAATCATAATTCATAAAAATTTAGATCATTTTAAGTTATGGATCATTATTCTTATAAATATGGAAACATTAAGTTATGGATCAAAAAGTAAATTTGAAAATTTTAGGATCCAAAAGCTATGATCCATACTTTCTATGATTCAAAAAGGAGACATGAATCATAAAATTTTGGATCATGAGTATGATAAAAAAAATATGATCCAAATAAAATAATCTATAAATCTTTTTATAAGATGGACAAATAATATAAGATAAATCATATAACTTTGTATAAAATGGACTATTTCTACAAGCTGAACAATTTCTATAAGATGAACAAATTTTCAATAAAAACATGATCTAAATAACTCACCATGATCTATAACTTTATGACGTGAATCATAAACATACAAACTACTATTTTTTCATATCTTCATGCATTACTAAAAAATAACAATGTACCTTAACTGAGTTGATAACATCCTTATTATTTATAAATTGAAGGATAAAAGCAAAAATAAAAAAACATCAAAGATGTTGCCAAAGAACTCAGTTTAACTCAAGCATCTGCTCCGTAAAGTTTTGTATGTGACATTCACATTGGTGATTGCTTCTTATTTTTGTTTTCCATACCAGTTAGTGCCCATATTTGCAAACTTCAACTCAACACCTAAATTACATAAAAGATGAATCAGTAAATTAGTCGCATAACTATTCTTTTAAGGAAAAAAACATGTAAAACAATATGAGAACATCAACACAAAATGTATAATGATTATAACATGAAGTGCACTCAACATTTTTAAGTTGTCCTGTTCTTCAGTGATTACTTGAATGATCACCAATGCCATCTCAACCTAAATATAATTCAAGGTAAAATCAGTCCAAACCCTAAAGACTAAGGAGACACATAAAGTAAGAAACTCAATGTAGGCCTACCATTTCATACTAATGAGATTTGATACGAAGTAAATCCTGAGAACCCTGATTCCAGAATTGAACTTGAACCGTCTATTTTCATGCAACTTCTAGTGAAATTTAAAACATAATATATATAATAACGATCACGATAAACCACATGATCAAGATACAAGATAATTGTTAAGTCTTTGATGTCCTCTAATCATTATTAATAATATTTAAAAAGAGAATAGTAAAAGCAAAACAATCCATTCAGGGAAAAAGTAAAAGGGGAATGATATGGAGATGGTCCACATTAGAAACTTAACACAAAAGAATTTATCATGTTAGTGAATAATTAACATTCAGGAATTATTATCATAATTTGAAATACCACAAGAACTTAACAAAGATCACTTAGACAAACTTTTGTGTTCATGTGGATCCATTTAGCAGCATCATAATACAACCAGAGTAGTTTTATGTTAGAAATCTTCAAATTTGTGTATACTATGATTATTTTAAATTGCTATTTCTAGATAAAGCTGATACAGTGGATACAAAAATCTCTACTTTAAGGATGTTATAGCATCTAGTTCAGATCATTTATATGTTACAAACAACTACAACAATTTTTATCACAAGTAAACAAATGAAAACAATAAGAAAATCCTCAAGAGAATAGATTTTCCAAGATGTGGTTTCTTTGAGACATTAGATCGAACACGTTGCAAGCATTCTTGTATTCAACTTCATTTATGAACATAAGCATGAGTATAGAAAGCATTAACCATCAAAAAGTGTTTGTCAACTTATATAAGATAAAAAATTAAACAATAAAGTAACATAACACCAAATATGTTTCTGAAATTAGGGTTTCAAAACTAAAAAACGAAATACACTATTAAGAAAAGAAAATAATCAAACAATTAGTACTAAAATCAACTTTACCTGCGTCTATTTGACTTGAAATTATACAGATTCCTCTTCAAATTGATCATGATTTTAAAAGAATTGAAGAGGCAGAAGGTAAAATACGATGAATCGCTGATTTCCAGAACCTATAATAAGGGTTTACCTGCTTTGTTCTTCAGAGGTAAAAGGGGATACGCAAACCTGAACAAAATACGATCGATTATACAATATGTTTGCTTCACACCAACAACAACTCGAAGATTAAAGATGATTATAGAGAGGAACACAAGAATTTTGAAGAGAAAATGCGAATAGTTGGACTGAAATTCAGAGCAATGGAGGAATACGCTTCAAGAACTAAACGAGGGTTCCAGAAAACTAGGGTTTGACAATCCAGCCCTTCAAACCCTTACCCTTTACAGGAAAAGTAAATTAAAGTTCTAGTTATTCACAAAAATGCCACCGCCTCCATAATAAAAAAATAAAAAAATCTGGATTAATTACAGCCATCTATTTTTTCAGATTAATGGTCAAGATTAGTCCTCACAGTCCTCACAAAAATAGGAGTCCTCACCCGATCGTCTTTCTATATATATATATATATATATATATATATATATATATATATATATATATATATATATATATATATATATATATATATATATATATATATATATATATATATATATATATATATATATCAAATGTACATCGTTAACTTTAATTTTTTGTAATTGTCGCGTCCTAATCTTTGAAGTTGTGTTTGCTAATGAGTCCTTAAATAATCATATAATGTTATAGATCATGGGTAGTGCTATAAATACCCCCTATTTCATTATATACCCCCTGATTTGACTATTAAATTTGTTTTATCACAATTTTGTCTTTTGTTATCTTTTCATTTATTAATAATAATAACAATAATAATAAGATTATTATTATTAGCTTTTATAAAATTATAACCGTTCGTATTTATTGATAATCCAATGTTTTCTTTTTTGTCGTTCGAATTTATTTAGTCGTTTATAAACTAATTGGTTGTACGTATAATTTATTATTTATAAAATCTTTCGGGTTTATATCGTTTGTAGGTAATCGAAATTCATGTTATTATTAGTCGGAAACCGTCATTTTTGATCCGTCGACCCAGTTGTACACCATATCCGTTTGTCCAGGATTGTGTGTGCTCAGAACATTCTGCTGAATAGAAAACATTGTATAATGCTCGACTAAATATTTATGTTCGTTATCCATATAACACACCGTGCAATTGTAATATTGGACCATACTTTGCATTGATATTATTATTTATATTGTTATTTTTTATACATTCGTTCAACCATTTTCATATAAGTTGACATAATTTTATAAAATTATAAACGTCGTTCGTTGTGTTGTAATTACTTTAAAAAAATTATTGTTTTATTGTTACTAAAACGTAAAAATTATAAAAGCTAAATTCATTAATTCGATATTTGGTCAAATTTGACATAACCGTTTTGATATAATTTGACATAATTTTATAAAAATTATAAACGTTGTTCGTTGTGTCGTAATTACTTAAAAAACTATTGTTTATTGTTATTAAAACGTAAAAATTATAAAATTTAAATTCATTATTATTGTTTTTCTAATAATAACAATAATAATAATAATAATAATAATAATAATAATAATAAATCAAAATATATTAATAAAAAAAGAAAATGAAAAAGAAAATGACAACAAACAAACAAAATAGACAAAAAAAAAACAAAAAGAAAAACAACAAAAAAACAAAAAATCAAATCAGGTGGGGTGTAACTAGACTATAGGGGTATGTATAGAATCACCCATAGATCATATATTTAGCAACAAAAATCTTAAATAAACCCTCCAAAATATTACATCAACATTCCAACTAAACTAAATACTAAACAATATACAAATAAATAAGGGTAAATTGCATAAAAGTCATTAAGTTTTACAATTTTCTCGATTTTGACACAGCATTTTTAGTTTTTGTAATTAAGTCATTATATTTTCAGAAAAGTTGCAATTAAGTCATTATGTTTTCTAAAAAGTTGCAAAAATGACCATATGACCGGATGGTAACAGGTTACCAGGTCATATGGTCAGATTTGCAATTTTTCAGAAAACCTAATGACTTAATAGCAAAAATAAAACATAGTGTCAAAATCAAGAAATCTGAAAAAGTTAGCGACTTTTAGGGTTTATTTCATAAAGGGAAATCTCCGATAAAGTCCCAATATTTTGGCCTAATTTATGAAAAAGTCCCAAATTAATTTTTATTTACAGAAAAGGACAGAAAACCGGCTAATGTTTTCAAATTAGCCCTTTTTAACCTTTTCAGCAGGTAACTACATGTTTTATATTCAATAAAGTCATAATATTTTGGCACAGTTTACGGAAAAGTCCCAATATGTTTTATATTCGATAAAATCCTAATATTTTGGCCAAATTTATGGAAAAATCCGTACATGTTGACTCGGTTTACTTGGAAAATTTTACGTTTATAAAATGTATTTATACATCGTTTTGGAATAAATACATGATTAAAACGTAATTTTTACGTATTTATACGTTTATAAAAGGTATTTATACATCGTTTTTACTTTTTATGTATTTTTTAATTTTTTTACGTTATTAAATATGTGATTAAAGACGTATAAATACGTTATTAAATAGGTATTTTTTTAAGTTTTTTCACGTTATTAAATACGTTATTTTTAAGTATTTTTTATAAATACGTAAATATATATTTTTAAACATATAAATACGTTATTAAAAACGTAAATACATGTAAATTACGTAATGTTTTCCAAGTAAGCAAACTTACAGCAATCCATATACGTGTCTGCCTAGTCCCTATAAATAAACTTACCGAAATCCATATCCGTCATTTGGAATAAATACATGAATAAAACGTAATTTTTACGTATTTATACGTTACCAAAAAGGTATTTATACATCGTTTTTACTTTTTACGTATTTTTAATTATTTTTATGTTATTAAATACGTTATTAAAGACATATAAATACGTTATTAAAGACGTATTTTTACGTTATTAAATACATTATTTTTAAGTATTTTTTTAAATACGTAAAAATACATTTTTTTAACATATAAATATGTTATAAAAACATAAATACATGTAAAAATACGTAATGTTTTCCAAGTAAAACTGACCTAAAATGTTATGACATTTCTATAAACTGTGCCAAAATATTAGGACTTTATTAAAAATAAAACATGTTGGGACTTTTCCATAAATTGAGCCAAAATATTAGGACTTTATTGATTATTAAAACATGTAGACTTTCCACGTGGCAATGTAACGTGTTGAAAAGGTTAAAAGGGGTTAATTTGAATATATTAGCCGGTTTTCAGTCTTTTTTTGTAAATAAAAATTAATTTGGGACTTTTTCATAAACTGACCCAAAATATTGGGACTTTATTGGAGATTTCCCATTTCATAAAAAACCGTAAATTTTCAACTTTTTTCTGTTTAAACCTAAAACTTTATTTTTTTTTTCAAAAAAAAATCTAAATTTTGGAGAAACTTTTTAATTTATCCCCTTAACCGGTTTTACAGGTTATACATACTTTTTTTTTCCAGAAAAAACCCTAATTTGTTTTTTTTTTTGGGGAAAAACCCTCAATTTCAGTGATTTTTTCACCAAAAAAAATGTTTCTTCGTTTTTGTAATTGACATAACTTTCATATACGATGTCCAAATTCTACGAACTTTATATCCTTGGAAAGATCGTAAGTAATACTACAACTTTGCTTTACTGACTTTTGTTTGAATATGTTCAGATATTTCGCTACACTGGCTTGTTTTCTTATAATAGCTGTATATTTTGCATACGAGCTTTATTTTCGACGTTCTATAAGTCGACAGATTCGTAAACACGAATACATCGTGTAATGAATATTATTCAAGTTAATTTAGGCATTTACGAGTTTATCCGCAAGTTAAACGATTTTTCAGGGATTTTTTTACAAAGAAAATTATTTTTCTTCGTTTTTGTAGTTGGCATATCTTTCTTGCGACCCCGTCTGTAACATCCGTCAAATTTGGTCAACAAAAGTCAACCAGAGCGCAAATTAGGATAATACATTGAAATATAATTTTCATAACTTTCCTAATGTATTATTGGAAATTATAATACTACAATACGCTATTTCGAATCAATTATCGAGTAAACGTTATAATTTCGAATAATAGACTATAGTAGCATAAAAATCGATAAATCATACAAATAATATTTTGGTTTAAATAATATTCATTACACGATGTATTCGTGTTTACGAATCCGTCGACTTATAGAACGTCGAAAACAAAGCTCGTATGCAAAAGATACAACTATTATAAAAAAACAAGCCAGTGTAGCGAAATATCTAAACATATTCAAACAAAAGTCAGTAAAGCAAAGTTGTAGTATTACTTACGACCTTTCCAGTGATATAAAGTTCGTAGAATTTGGACATCGTATATGAAAGTTATGTCAATTACAAAAACGAATAAACATTTTTTTTTTGTGAAAAAATCACTGAAATTGAGGGTTTTTTTCGGAAAAAAAAAAATTAGGGTTTTTTCTAAAAAAAAATGTATGTATAACCTGTAAAACCGGTTAGGGGGATAAATTAAAAAGTTTCTCCAAAATTTAGTTTTTTTTGAAAAAAATAAAGTTTTAGGTTTAAACAGAAAAAAGTTGAAAATTTAGGGTTTTTTATGAAATAAACCCTAAAAGTCGCTAACTTTTTCAGATTTCTTGATTTTGACACTATGTTTTATTTTTGCTATTAAGTCATTAGGTTTTCTGAAAAATTGCAAATCTGACCATATGACCTAGTAACCTGTTACCATCCGGTCATATGGTCATTTTTGCAACTTTTTGGAAAACATAATGACTTAATTGCAACTTTTCTGAAAACATAATGACTTAATTGCAAAAAGTAAAAATGCAGTGTCAAAATCGAGAAAATTGGAAAACTTAATGACTTTTATGCAATTTACCCAATAAATAACTAATAATTCTTCCACGCTTTCTTTTTTATCCTTTGAAGACCACGGTAGGACGTTTCCTATTGTCCATATTTTTTTTTTTCCAATTGGACGTTGGTTATTCCAATGTATTCTATTAGGGTTATTGTTTTCTTAAGTTTGTAATAAATGTTCGGGTTTACTTTTTTGTGTATTTTGTGTTCATAAAAGCCCATTAAAATCCTTAAGTTTGACAGGAATGTTCGATTTTACCCTTAAGTTTGACAGGTTTTATAACAGGGCACAAGGGTAAAACCAAACATTCTTGCGACACTTAAGCGTTTTAATGAAACATACATAAATTTAAGGCTTTTATAAACAAAAAATATATAAAATGGTAAACTCGATCATTGCTTACAAATTTAATGGCTTTTATGACAATAACTCTTTTTTTATTAATACAAATTATTGTATTTCATGAAACATACATAAATTTAAGGCTTTTATAAACAAAAAATATATAAAATGGTAAACTCGATCATTGCTTACAAATTTAATGGCTTTTATGACAATAACTCTTTTTTTATTAATACAAATTATTGTATTTCATTTAGATCAACCAGAGCCATGGGCATGGTGTATGCGTTGTCCATGGTGGATGGGTTCACCGTGCGTGAACACTGCCCCAGTTGGGTAGGTGCCCGCGGTGAAGTCCCCAGCCAGTGGTTCCAACCCCACGCGTGATTCGTTCCCTTATTTTCATATATAACCCTTTAGTTTGATGATTATTGCAAATCCCCCCCCAACGGCTACATAACTGCTATATAAAAAAAATCCTTTTTTACCCAACTATAAATACCTCTTTCTACCCCATTCAAAAATCACACATTTCTTACTCATATCTCTATAAAATATAAAACAAGCTACACAGTTTTATAAAAAATGGCTAGCATCGGAAATGGAAATAATCATTGGGCATGGACTCAACATGAAGAAGCAGCTTTGGCAACCGCGTGGATCAACGTCAACAAAGAGGACAACGTGGGAAACAACTGCCCATTCTGGGAACTTGTGAAAGAATTGTTTCACACTATATTAGGCAGAGTAGAATATCGGAGTAGGGATCACCTTTGTTACAAATGGAGGAATATGTCACCAAAATTAAGTAAATTTAACCAAATTTACTTAAACTTATGAGCAAACCGCCAACCCGGTCTAACTGACGAAGAGATCATTGAGCAAGCCGTAGAACAGTATCGGGTGACACACAACACAGACTTCACGCACCTCGATGCGTAGAATGTTGTGAAAATTCACCTATATATCTAGGAATATTTAGGGTTTAATTTCTTGTTTCTACAATTTTAATTGTCGTTTTAAGGTTTTAATTTCCCGTTTGTAGGATTTTAATTATCGTGTACGTTTTTTATTTTGCAATGTTATGTTTTTAACTAAATGTTATTTGGTTAATTTAATTTTCTTTGTTTTAAATTATATTATTTATTTAATTAAAAAAAAGTGAGTGGTTATCATTTCCTAGATTTGAAGGGATGAGGGGTTAGTGAGAGGAAGATGAGGTCGCACCTACGTGGCACTACAATCCCTTGGGATGAGTGGTCACGGCTCCTCTTGATCTTATAATAAAAAGCTTTTAACTTACACAAATGCCCCTATCCCCGGGGCATCTAACTAACTCATGTCATATAAGTCTCTAAGTTAAGTCAAAACAATATTAATAAATATTAATATGTTAGTCTTGCCAAAATAACATTTTTAGTCCTTCTATATTAAATTTTATTTTTAGGTCTTATTTATCTCTCTAATTCAGTTGTAACTGTCTATATTTATTAATATAAGTTTATTTAATTTAACTCGCTAACACTTTATTTAAATAATCATTTTATTAAAATTTTAATTTATTTTAAAATTTAGAATGTTACATCATGAAAACAGTTGCATAATATATTTGCACACAATATACCTATGCATGTATCATGTTTTATAAATCACACAAACTAGTTTGACAATCCTGTGAAATTTTAAGAGGTTCAAATTTGCATCGCTTACAAATTTGAACCTCTTAAAATCACACTAGTTGTTTGACAATCTTGTATCTCTAACATGTATTACTTTATTCATCATTTATCATGCTTTTATTTGTTTTTGTCCCGATCGTATCAAATATCGAGAACAACTATCTCTAACGAAAATATGACTTTACGTTTATGACGTATAGTAGTTGCAAAAACCACATAAAACCCTGTGTTGTAGAATACGAACATAAAAATGGATTTAAACTTCCAATAATTCAATAATACGAATTACATGTTTCTTGACTTGGGATCTTTGTAATTCTATTACATTTTTTTGTAATAAGTGGACAATTTTAAAATCTATTAGACTTTTAATTACATCATGCAGGTAGAGTCGGGTCTAAGGGTGTGTAGGAGGTGCGACCGCACAGGACCCACGTCATGAACGGGCCCGAAATTTCATTTTATCGCGGTTACGTCCCTAATCTGTCGCTATACGCCTCTATTATGTCGCTAATTAGCACAATTTTATGTTTTTAATTCTTCACTTATATTTTGTAATGGTTTATTAAGTGTAGAATATTACCGTAATATTAAGAAATTTTGTTTGTATATAAAAAAAAGTATATTTAGGGGCCCCTTTATTACTTTTCGCACATGGTCTTCAAAATCAACAGACCGACCCTACATGTCGAAACATAAAATTTTAATAAAATTAAGTATTTTAATCTGTCAACTAATTAAATTAACACCGTAAAATATCTTACGGGTTTTTTAGAATCTTAGAAAAACCAGTCATTTCTAATGGTTAATTACATAAAAGACTTTATATATTGAATTTTTTCGGGATTAAATTTAACTTATCTTTTTTCTAGAAGAGACCTTGCATGTTTTTATTGTTTTTCGAATTGACTATTTTAGCAGGTTCTATCGGTGATCGTCTGATTTTATACAGCTGTTTCCGGGAAAACCCTCAACATTTTATTCCAAAGAATACCCACATTTAACAATTTTTTGCGGAAAACCACGTACATTTGACAATTTTTTTGAAATATAATTCCAACTTTCATGTTTTGTACGATTAAAAACATTTTCAACATTAAAAAGTGATTTGATTCATAACAATTTCATTATATTCTTTTATGAATTAATTAATGTTCTGTTTGAACCAAAAAATTTATTTTGATTAAACTTTTTCTTTTGACTCATAATTATTATGTTTAGTAAGTTGGTGTTTTATTATTTATTTGATAGTTTTTAACATTATAATCTAAAAGACACATTTGATTTTTTTTTCCAAACAAAAAGAAAGATGTTGTGTCAAGTTCTTATTGGCAAAATGGATATCAAAATCTATATGCAATACACTCAAATATTGTAGTATGTGAAGAACAGATGTCTAGTTTGGCTTTCAAATGTTGCCAACTAAAAAATATGAAAGTTTAGATGAGTTTTGAAACATAGATTTGAAAGGTTTTCTGCAAACCATGAACTAAATAACCCATGTTCACATGCAACCTATAAGGATATATGTTTTCTACTATTGAACATATAACAAGCTCTTAAAGGGCCAATAAAATTTCTATAGAATAAAACTAGAAAAACTAACCTTTAGATTTCTTGGAAGCAAAGCAACAAAAATTCCTTGCCTCAAATGAAAGTCACACCCAGGGAGCAGGAGGTACATGGATCAAAAATTCCAGAAAGAGAACAATAGAATTAGCACTGAATATGAGGTCCAGGGATCCCTATTTATAGGCTACCAAATGACCTTTAGAGATAAGCCTCGTTGACTTTCAAACAGAGATAAACCCAATCTCTAAGTCGTTTTCCGGATTATTTACACGCGCGCCGCGGCCTATACATTGGCGCGCTGCGAGTGTTAATTCAACTATTGAATTGGAACAACTTTAGCCCTTGTCCTCTTGATTAATCTAATTAATGCTACAGAAATCAATCCAATTAATTTCTGATTAATTATTAATCAAATAATATTATTTCTAATTAATATATTATCCCCATAATATATTAATAAACAATATCTTGATTTGTTAATCATATAATAAATCAACCTCTCTCTCTTCTTAACTTTCTACCAAACCTCCAGCTATGAGGGCAACCCAAATGGACTATGCTACTATTAATTAGGTAAATACTAATTATTAGTCATGGCTTAGACACCTAATCCAACAGTCTCCAACTTGGATAGGTCTATGACTATAATTACCAATTTAACCTCTAATTAATCAGCATCTGTAGCTTCCTAGGAACGCTACCGAACTCTGACCTAGTCAGTTTCGTCCATAGATAAGTGATCAGATGATCCTCCATCCAACAAGATATTTTCAGACTCAAGACATGGATTAAAATCAATCCTGGTCTGATTCACTATTTCTCGATTTCCGATTGCATATGACTCTTAGACTACTAATTGACCAAGTCAATTTAGTCCCGGTTGGCCAACCCTTTTAGTCAACTTCAAATTCATCGAGAGGCCTACAGATATCTGTTCCCCGTTAGGGTCAAGGGACGAATAAGCTTCGACTCATATACTTATGTCTTTTACCGGACAAATCACTCACAACAACACGTTTTATAACACCGAGTTACCGATGCATTTTCGTATTATCAATGAATAATCGCTTAGTAAATCATAACTCATATATCTTAGCTTAAAGATCAGAAGATGTTATCGTCTCAATATTGCTCGTGATATAATCCATGAAGCAATCCATTGAGTGCGGGTTTATCCAATACTCAAATCTCCATTTCCAAGTACTCATGAACGTTGCAGCAATCTTATTGCAATGTCTAACTCCTTAGACAATCTACAAACCAATTCATGACAGTCTTACTTCATACTTACTCCCTAAGAGTATGAGCGACTGTGGATATTTGAATAATTCAATTATTCAGGAAGTAAACATGCAAAATGAAACACAATGATAAAGTATTGACAAAAGTAGTAAACCATTACTCATTAATAAATCTCCATTATTAAATCACAAAAGTCAAATACAATTACATTGTTACAAGTTTCAAAAACTATCTAATTACAAAAACTTATATCATCTCTTAATCCAATGCTCCTAGCATGCTAATCCTACTCAGAGCCTTTGTCAAGGGATCTGCAAGATTATCTTCTGATGATACTCTCTTTACAAGGAGGTGACCTTCTTCTACCCTATGTCTGATGTAGTGGTACTTTCTGTCGATATACTTGGACTTTCCATGGTCTCGCGGTTCCTTTGTCAAGGCAACCGCTCCTTCGTTATCGCAGAACAAGTCCATGGGCTCCTGAATACCCGGGACTACTCCAAGGTCACCGATAAAGTTCTTCAGCCAAGCCGCTTCCTTTGATGCTTCACTTGCTGCTATGTACTCTGATTCGCACGTAGAATCAGCCACCGTCTCTTGCTTGGAACTCTTCCAAGTTACTACTCCCCCATTCAAAAGGAATACCCAGCCTGACTGAGACCGACCATTGTCCCTATCCGTCTGAAAGCTGGCATCTGTATATCCTTCAACTCTCAAGGTATCACTGCCACCAAGGACTAACACCATGTTCTTTTTCCTTCGTAGATACTTGAATATATTTTTCACAGCTATCCAATGTGCCCTTCCAGGGTTTCCCTGGTACCGACTGACCATGCTCAAAGCAAAGGCCACGTCGGGGCGAGTACACGTCATAACATACATGATCGACCCTACAGCCGAAGCGTAAGGTACCCGACTCATGTCAGCCATCTCCTCGTCTGTACTCGGACTTTGAGTCTTACTCAACTTTGCATTACTTTGGATAGGCAGCTCTCCCTTCTTGGAATTTTCCATACTAAACCTTTTTAGTACCTTTTCCAAGTATGTACCCTGACTAAGTCCAATTAGTCTCTTCTTCCTATCTTTCAATATTCTTATCCCGAGAATATAGGCAGCCTCTCCTAGGTCCTTCATGGCCAAACACTTCCCAAGCCAAGACTTGATATCTTGCAAGGTTGGAATATCGTTTCCCATGAGCAGTATGTCATCAACATACAGTACCAGAAAAGGTGACTATACTCCCACTAGCCTTGACATATATGCAGGACTCATCCTCGCTTCTAGAGAAGCCAAACTCCTTGACTTTCTCATGGAAACAAAGATTCCAGCTGCGAGAAGCTTGTTTCAATCCGTAGATCGATCTCTCAAGCTTACACACCTTATTGGGATACTTTGCATCGACAAAACCCTCTGGTTGATTCATGTAAACATCCTCAGTCAAATTCCCATTAAGGAAAGCAGTTTTGACGCCCATCTGCCAAATTTCATAGTCATGAAATGCAGCTATGGCCAGCATTATCCTAATAGACTTTATCTTGGCTACTGGTGAGAAGGTCTCATCATAGTCAACCCCTAGGGTTTGAGTAAAGCCCTTCTCAACCAGTCTTGCCTTGAAAGTGTGTACCTTTCCGTCCATGTCGGTCTTCTTCTTGAAGATCCACTTGCACCCGACTGTCTTTCGACCCGGTACATTGTCAACCAAGTTCCAAACTTGATTGTCATACATGGACTTGATCTCGCTATCCATTGCCTCTTTCCACTTGGCAAACTCTGGGCCCGCCGCTGCTTCCTGGTAGTTAGCTGGCTCATCCAAATTTAGCAGTGTCCTATCACTGACAAACGTGTCCCCATCCGTAGTTATATGGAAACCATAAAACTCGGGTGGCATGCTAACACTACCGGAGCGCCTAAGAGGTAAGGACACATCAGTCGGACCAACAGGAACTTCTTCCTCATGTTGGTTGCTAGTTTCTCCTAAGGTCGCGTCATCTGATGACTCTTGAATTTCTTCAAGATCAATGGCACTCCCACGTTCCTCTTTGAATATGAGCTCTCTCTCTCGAATGACCGCTCGTCTAGATACAAAGACCACGTCCTCGCTCGGTCTGTAGAATTATCCAAAGGACTGTTTGGGGTAACAAATGAAGAAATACCTTTCACTTCTTTCTGCAAGTTTGTCTTGAGTCTCTCGTCTAACGAAAACCTCACAACCCTAGACTTTGATATGTGCCAGCAAGGGAACTTTCCTCGTCCACATTTCATGAGGTGTTTGTGCAACCTTCTTAGTTGGGACAAGATTGAGGATATAGGCGGCAGTCTCTAAGGCATACCCCCAGAAGTGAATGGGAAGTGAAGCTCGACTCATCATGGAACGAACCATGTCTAACAGGGTTCGGTTACCCCTCTAGGGAACACCGTTCAACTGTGGTATTCTGGGAGGTGTTAATTGCGAAACTATTCTGCATTCCTTTAGATAGTCTAGGAACTCGGTACTAAGATACTCTCCGCCTCTGTCGGACTTGAGCATCTTTACCTTCCTGCCTAATTGATTCTCTACTTCGTTCTTAAACTCTTTGAACTTTTCAAAGGTTTCTGAATTGTGCTTGATTAAGTAGATATAACCGTATCTACTAAAATCGTCAGTAAAGGTCACGTAGAACCGCATGCCATCCTTTGTGGTTGATCTGAATGGACCACACATATCCGTGTGAATGATGTCCAGCAGACCCTCACCTCTTCAAAAGACCCTTTGAAAGGTGATTTTGTCATCTTGCCCAACAGATAAGATTCGCATGCATCATCCGACTTGAGGTCGAATGATTCCAACACCCTATCCTTTTGGAGTTGGGTGATGCGTTTCTTGCTGATGTGCCCAAGGCGACTATGCCACAGGCATGCCTTTTCTATACCACTAGTAGAATCAATATAATTTACACTATGTCCTAAATTGTCAACACATTCAACAGTTTCATATACGCCATCACAAGGATAAGCAGTAAAAATCAAAATACCATTTTTGAAAACAGAAATCGAACCAATTTTATTATCAAATGAAAATTGAAATCCATATATGAATAATGCGTGAAATGAAATAATGTTTGTTGCCATTTCTGGCGAATAGCAACAATTAAACAACTCTAAGCTAACATCACTACTAAGCATTAAACAATATACATCGATATTGGTAACAGAGGACGATCTCCTATTGCCCATGATTAGGTTCAGTCTACCGTGCTCCACCTCCCTGTTTTCCTTTAGGCCCTGCAGATCAGAACAAATGTGAAAACCACATCCTATATCAAGGACCCAAGAATTAGAAGATGGTGAGTTTTTAGAGATAGTGTATATACCTGCTGTCAATGGCTTACTTTCCCATCCTTGACGTCCTGCAAGTATTTGGGGCAGCTTCTCTTCCAATGGCCCTTCTCTTTGCAATAGAAACAGTCGGCTTCATTGGGGTTAGCCACACAAGGAATGTGGGAAGACTTGGTTCTCGATCTATTGTTGGACGACCCGACCTGAACCTTCTCCCTCCAATTGTGTTTAGGAGGGCCCTTCCGTTTCTTTCCTTTGCCACTTCCAATGGCTAAGACGGGCTGATTAACCGAGGGTATACTTTTACCCTTCATCCCGTCTTCAGCAGTCCTAAGCATGCAATGCAGTTCAGCCAAGGAGGCCTGAGAATTGTTCAAATGATACGCCAGCGTGAACTGGTCATATGAACTCGGTAAGGAATTCAGCACTATGTCTACAGCTAAATCCTCATGGACTGGCATCTCAAGCTTCCTAAGCCTTTCCACGTACCCTTGCATTCTTTGCATGTGGCTGCAGATGGACTCTCCATCCCTAGGCTTGCCGTTGGTGAAGGCTTTTACCACCTCGCGCCTCTCGATGCGCTCCTGCTTGCGAAACTTTTCCGCAAGCTCTTTGTGCATCTCGTAGGGCCAGTAGTCTTCATATATCCTTTGCAATTCAGGGTTCATTGTGGCAATCATGATGCAGGCCACTTTGGTCGTGTCATCAGAATGTTTTTGGTACGAGGCAAGATCCTCGGGAGTAGCGGTGTCAGGGTCAATGTCAACAAGCTCGGTTTCCAGAACATACTCTTTATGTTCAAACCTAAGAGCCATCTTGATATTACGGATCCAGTCATTGTAGTTAGTGCCGTCCAACGTCACTTTGGAGCACAATGACAAGATAGAAGTGACATTGCTGGAGTTTGAGTGGGGAACGGATTGATCAGCAGAAGACATCTATAAAAGAAGGTAAGTTTAATTAGATACTTGTCGGTCCCTATAATAACCCAATATAAAATAAGGTTAGGATCCAACTATAACAATTTACAACATAGAAGAGGGATGCCGTAATCTATTTGCAAATTTTATAAAGGTAGGCGAATGACGATTCAGCCAATTCCATCGCGGAAAATAATCTTATTATAATGGAATTCCTAGTTTCTTTTGAGATTTATTGAACTGTTCAATAACATGTTTAATCTCAGATATGCCCCACCGTTTGTGACTGGGATGCCGAGGATCACAAACCGGGTGTGAATAACCATGTAAATTACTTTCTTCATTTCATCTCAAATTGGTCAAACGGGACACAATTTAAAAATAAACTCAAGCTCACAAACTTTTAAACTCATAATCAAAAATACTTTCAAGACTAGCTTCAATATCTCTAGCTCTTATATAGAGCTTCTTTCAAAACTTTTCAAACTATTCTTCTTTAAATACTGGACTTCTTTAAAATCTCTTTTAAACATTTAGCTCTTAGAGCTACTTTCAAAACTGTTTCCAAACTTTAGTATCTAACAATATTTGGAAATCTCATTTTCTGAAAATATCATTTTACTATGTACTAGAAAATCCTCATAAAACTCACATTGGTTCTGCTATGGATCACTAAGCGTCACGTACTCCTTTTCCTTTCCCGTGCTCAACAATGTTTGAAGCACCTCCTACACATATATCATATATACTTGCTTAATGAATAAATACATACTATAACTGACTCTATAGTTTAAGAGTCTCATACGACACTACTACAGGTCATAACAAATGTATAACCATTAATAAACCCATTTTAAAATTTTCCCGAAATACGCGTATTTTACTACAGTACCCTCGGGAGGTCGTATTTCGGTTCCGACAGTTTTTCATGAAGTCTTAGGCCATAATAGACATATGTTTAAAATTTGAGGTCAAACGGACAAGTCTAGCTCAAATCCCTAAAATCAAGTTTTGACATTAACTTGATATTTAGCCACTGCCGCTACAGTAGTTTTTCCGCGAGGTCGTATTATGAATTTAACAATTTTCCATATGATTTCATACCATTTTAAGGCTATGGTATGAATTACAGACCAAACAGACATGCCTAGCATCGAGTTCAAAACTTAAAAATTGGACAGAACCGAGCAGGCTTTCTGCCGCGAGGTCGCGTCGCGACCATAGGGGTCGTCGCGTCGCGATCAGAAGTACGTTGCTATTCTTGGCAATTTTTCAAACTGCAGTTTCACTATTTACCCCATTAAGCTCTTAAGACTTAACTTAATTAGTTTTGGGTTATTTCCAGACCCTAAATACCAACTTATACTTAACTTTAAACTTCAAAATCATCAAATCATCTTTATAAACTTGAAAATTCTTCCGAAAACCCCATTTTTCACCAAAAATCATTTTATTGGATTTTTCAAAGCTTGAAACTGATTTCTTGCATCTTTTATGTCATGTTTGACTTAACAAGACCATTAGAACCATATGAAATCAATTTCAACTCATTAACCCATTTCTAGGGTTCTTGAGTTAAAAACCCATTTCACTATTTTTTGCATCAAAGCTTCAATTCCTTTGAATTAATAACTACTACATGTTTCTTTCACCTTTTCTAACACATTAGATTCATCAAAACCACTTGTTCACCCAAACCCGTGACTAATGTTCTTGAACCAAAATCATCATTTTCTTGATTTTTACATATTCCATGGCTAGAACATGCTTATATGATGATTTTAAGCAAGATGAGTTGGATGATTTCATTAGAATCATGTTTTCTGGAAAATCATAAATCAAGGACATGATTCCCGTTCAAGACTTGAAGCTCAAAACAAGAAAATCTTACCTCTTGAAGCTTGGAATCACCAATTCCAAGTACTATCTTGAGTTCCTTGCAAAATGATCAGAACTTCTTCTCCTCCCGTGCTCTCTCTCGCTCTCTCTGGACTCTTCTATGAACTTCTGGAGAATGAGAGTTGATTAACTCTCTTATTTATATTTTAATTTTATTAAATATTTACATTCTAGTCCCTACTCTTTCCACTTTTCTACAAAAATGGTCCTAAGACCCAAAATCTTGCAAAAAAAGTTTCATTAACTTCTAACTTGACATTTTCTTGACATTTTGGTCATTTCCATGTCAAATGACCATTTTGCCCTTTTTGGTCAAATTTCACTATTCATGCGGTACAACTTCAAATTTTACATAGACTTTTTATTTCTTACATTCTCATTTTACAAATAGCATAATATTTTACATAATGGTCTTATAATGTGTCAAAAGACCATTTTACCCTTTTACAACTTTTTCGCGGGTTCTTACAGTCACCCCTCCTTAAGCGGATTCCGTCCTCGGAATCTTTCGTAATCCATGAAGTCTGGATATCTTCTCTTCATCTCTTCTAATGTCTCCCAAGTTAGGTTTAACCCTAATGGGTGCTTCCACTTGACTAGTACAATGTCGATTTCTTTATTCCTTAACTTCTTGGTCTGTATTTCTAGGATTGCTTCAGGTTCTTCAATCAGTCTGCTAGGAGTCTCCACCCTCAAGTCTGTATATGGTATCACTAACTCTTCTTTTCCAAAGTACTTCTTCAGGTAGCATACATGAAAGGTATCATGTATTCCACTAAGTTCTAGTGGTAACTCCAGCTTGAACGTCTGTAACCCAACTCTCTTTAGGATTCTAAAAGGTCCAATGTATCTTGGACTCAACTTTCCTCTCTTTCCAAATCTGACTACACCCTTCCACGGTGACACTTTTATCATCACTAGATCACCTTCTTGTAAATCATACGGTCTTTTCTTTAAATTTGAGTAACTCTTCTGTCGGTCTTGTGCTGCTTTCATGTTAGCCTGAATCACTCCAATCTTCTCATTGGTCACTCTAACAATTTCTGGTCCTGTCAACTTAGTCTCACCCGCCTCCAACCAGCATAAAGGAGTTCTACACTTTCTACCATACAATGCCTCAAAGGGTGGCATTTTAATGCTAGAATGGTAGCTATTGTTATATGCAAACTCCACTAAGGGCAGGTGTTCATCCCAACTGCCTCCAAAATCCATCACGCATGATCGTAGCATGTCTTCTACTGTCTGAATCGTTCGTTCACTCTGACCATCCGTTTGTGGGTGATACGCTGTACTTAGCTGAATTCTCGTCCCCATTTTCTCTTGTAAAGCTCTCCAAAAGTTAGAGGTAAATCTGGGGTCTCTGTCTGACACGATGGACAACGGTGCACCATATCTTCTTAACACTTCATCTATGTACAACTGGGCTAACTTCTCTAATGGAGTAGTTTCTTTTATGGCTAGAAATAGTGCACTCTTGGTCAACCGGTCCATTATGACCCATATACTATCACATCCTCTTCTCGTTCTCGGTAACCGACAATAAAGTCCATGGTTACATCTTCCCACTTTCCGGCTGGAATGTGCAAGGAATGTGCATCTCCATGCGGGACTTGATGTTCCGCCTTGACTTGTGCACAGACAACATACTTGGATATGTATTTAGCTATCCTTTTCTTCATTCCAGGCCACCAATACTATCTTTTTAGATCTTGATAAGTCTTGGTACTCCTTGGATGTATGGAATACTTTGACTTATGCGACTCTTCTAAAACAAGTTTTCTCAAACCTCCTGCTTTCGGTACCCAAATGCGGTTTCTAAAAGTCTTCAATCCTTGACTGTTTGTTTCAGACTGCATGTCTTTTCCTAATTTCTCATCTTTTAAATCTCCGCTCTCTTCAACTTTCTGTTGGGCTGCTTTAATCTGCTCTATAATACTGGATACTAGTTCTATACGCATCGATCTTGCCTTGATTCTTTTCTCGGGAACTTTTCAACTTAATGCATCTGCTACTACATTTGCTTTACCTGGATGGTATACAATCTCGCAATCATAATCACTGATCAACTCTAGCCATCTACTCTGTCTCATGTTCAACTCTTTTTAAGAGAACACATACTGTAAACTCTTGTGATCAGTAAATAGCTTGCACTTTGTACCATACAAGTAATGTCTCCAAATTTTCAAGGAAAATACGATCGCTGCAAGCTCTAAATCGTGAGTAGTATACTTTGTCTCCGGATCTTTCAACTGTCTGGAAGCATAGGCTATAACCTTCCCCCTCTGCATCAATACACAGCCAAGCCCCCGATGCGAGACATCACTGTATACTTCAAAATCTTCTGTCCCATCTGATAATATAAGGACAGGCGCATTACACAACTTCTCTTTTAATGTAACAAAAGCTTTTTCTTGTTCTTCTTGCCATCTGAATTTCTCTTCTTTTCGAGTTAGCCGTGTAAGTGGCACAGCTATACGGGAGAAATCTTGAATAAATCTCCGGTAATACCCGGCAAGTCCGAGAAAACTTCTGACTTCTGTTGGCGTCTTGGGTGGCTCCCATTTCATCACTGCTTCAACCTTTGACGGGTCAACTTTTATACCTTGGATAGAAACAACATGTCCAATGAACTGCACCTCTCGCATCCAAAACTCACATTTGGAAAACTTTGCATACAACTGTTCTCGCTTTAAAGTTTCAAGGACTGTCTGCAGGTGGCTCGCATGCTCTTCTCTATTCTTCGAGTATATCAGTATGTCATCTATGAATACTATAACAAATCAGTCTAAGAATGGTTTACAGACCCGATTCATTAAGTCCATAAAAACCGCTGGTGCATTAGTAAGACCGAATGGCATCACTAGGAACTCATAATGCCCGTATCGAGTACAGAACGCTGTCTTCTCCACATCACTCTCTTTCACCCTGACTTGGTGATATCCGGATCTCAGATCAATCTTTGAAAAATAATCTGCACCTTGTAACTGATCAAACAAATCGTCTATTCTGGGCAACGGGTAATCGTTCTTAATAGTAATCTTGTTCAATTCTCTATAATCAATGCACATACGCATTGATCCATCTTTCATCTTTACAAATAGAACTGGAGCACCCCACGGAGAAGAACTACGCCTAATGAAGCCTTTATCAAGTAACTCTTGCAACTGGGACATTAATTCCCGCATTTCTGTCGGTGCTAAACGATACGGTGCTCGTGCTATTGGGGAAGCTCCTGGGACAAGATCTATTCGGAACTCAACTTGTCTTTCAGGTGGCAAGCCAGGTAACTCGTCTGGGAAAACTTTTGGGAATTCTTTCACTACTTCTATGTCTTTATACGTCTGCTTTACTTTATCTTCAGTCATCACATAAGCCAAGAAAGATACACACCCTTTCTTGATACACCTTCGGACTTTTGCCACACTAATGTGACTTGGCACATGTGTAACGCCAAGACACTCTTTTTATGTAATAATAATAAAAAGGGTAAAAAGGTCATTTTACCTTGGAAGGGTAAATTGGTCTTTTGGACAGAAAAGAATTTAGTGTGAAATAATATTTTGAGTTTTGGACTTAAAATGTTATAAAAACTGATTTTTTGTCATTTTACCACAAAAGGGTAATTTGGTCATTTGACCATGTGAAGGACCAAATATGAAAAATATTGTTGTTTGTGGCAAATGTATAAAGAATGAAAGTTTTATTGTAATAAAACTTGATTTTGTGGTCAAAGTTCAAGAAAATGAACTTAAGGACTAAAAATGTAAAAATTGGATGTATAAATAAGAGAGTTGACTCTCTCTCTTTGACTAGCCATTTGTGCAGCAACGGGAGGAGCAAGGAAGATGCGATTTCTGCAGGAAATCATGGAATTGAAGTAAGGAATTGGAATCATAGCTTGGAATTGGTGATTCCTATGTTAATCAAGGTTAGTAAACTTGATTTTAACCAAGTTCTTGAAGTGTTCTTGATTTGGTTTTATAGAAACTGAAATTTGTAAATTTCAGTTATGATTATGTAGTTTAAATGGTTTAATGCTTCTATTAAGTCATGCTAAAAGGACTTAATTCAAGAAAATGGAAGTAGATTGCTATTTGTGATGAATTTGAAGTTTTGGGGTTTTGGAACTAAGAACCCTAATTCTTCATTTTGATTGATTGAGGTTGTTTCTTTGGATTAAAACCTTGTATTAATGAAGGGTTTTAGCCTAGAAATAAACCCCATGTGATTAAGAACTGAATTAAGGACTTAATGGGCCAAAACTGCGTGCTACAGTGCACAAATCGCGACTGATCAGGAGCCTACCCAGGCGCCAGGCGCAGTGCGCCCAAGACCAGGGCGGGGTGCGCCCAGGCGCAGTGCGCCCAGCCCCTGGCGCGGTGCGCCTCCTGACAGGGGACTTCAGAATCGCTAACTTTCGTTTGGCTTGTCCGATTTAGCTCAAACTTGAACCGTAGGCTCGTTATGGTCTGAAAAGTTTGGGAAAATTTTTATATTGAGTTTTCGACCCCTCGGGGGCACTGTAGATCGATTCGAATGCCTCGGTGAATAGTAAAATTCATAAAAAGTTAGTAAACGGAAAGTTTATTAACTAGGCATTATTTATAATGATAATGTATTGAACTCTATTGTATTAGAGTTAATTGGAATGATTATTAACCTATTATCATTTGGTATATAAATGAATATATAGGTATGAGACAAAATGGTTGTGGTGCACGCAAAGGCAAGAAACAACCGGAATGTAAATGCAGCTAGCATCCAGGTGAGTAATCTCACTGATATCATATACGATATATGATGATTGAACTGTTACAGGTTGAAACGGCTTCGAGGGACGAAAATGACAAGTATGAAGATATATGTAAAAGACAATACCAGATAAGCCGTGAGTCTGAAATAGACAAGAACGGAGCTGTGAGTCAATACATATATATAATTAATGATATGACAATACCAGATAAGCCGTGAGCCTATTATAGACAAGAACGGAGCTGTGAGTCAGTCAATATTAATGGTACGACAATACCAGATAATCCGTGAGTCTATAATAGACAAGAACGGAGCTGTGAGTCAAACCTATATAAGACAAGACCGGATAAGCCGTGAGTCTAGGCAACAGCGGGCTAACCTGTGAGCCATGGTTTATTTTGATGAGTCAAACTTATATAGACAAGACCGGATAAGCCGTGAGTCTAGGCAACAGCGGGCTAACCCGTGAGCCAAGGCAACAGCGGGCTAACCCGTGAGCCATAATTGATCGTGAAAGAAACTGTTAATAGATGGTGCGGCCACTTGGGGCTATGATATTCTGGTGCGGCCTTCGGGCTATGATAAACTGGTGCGGCCCTCGGGCTACGATTCATATGCTGGAAATGTTTTGGTATGGCTTGTATAGCCATAACAAATGATACGACTTATATAGTCATGATATATGGTATAGTCAAGTATGACTAAGAAAGATGGGACAGAAATGATACTGAATTGATTTGAATGGTATGCAAATAACAGACTGGATATGACAAGGTGTATAATTATCGGATGTGATTCGAAAATCACATGATATTACGATTCGGCCGGTAAGGCTATGCAGTAGGATATGAAATCATGAGATACATATGATTAGCCGGTAAGGCTAGCAGTCTGGATTCGATATCCAGACAGATATACACGTTTGGCCAGAAAAGGCTATAAAATGGTATTTGATAATGAAAGATCAAATAATAAATATATGTATCATATATAAAGAGTTATATATGGATGTATTTATTATACATATTATTTGCAGATACGATTACTCACTGAGCTTTGTAGCTCATACCGTTTGTTAAATGTCCCTGCAGGTTAGCATGACCCTGATAAGGGTAAGGATAAAGTCCGTGACTCAGGAAGTGGACTTGTAGATGCTTTCTGTAGCAGCCCGACTTCAAAGGAGACTATGGTATTATATACTCTCCTTGATACACTTGTACCCGTTTTTATTAAAATATACCCCTTTGTTATGGTTTTACGTAATGAAACCTTTGTTTAAAATGAAAAATTTTCAGGGGTGTTTTTGTTTTAAAAGCCGGGTGTTACAACATGCTTTCTTCTTTCTCCATATACGTACACTTTAGCTCTTAGGGTTTTAACGGACACCCTCTTCTGTCCACATGCTATCTTCGCGTCATTGGCACCAAGCCAATCCATCCCAATTATCACATCAAATGACTTAATTCCAATGGGAAGAAGATTAAGTTGAAACTTCTTGCCATTGATATCAAGTTCACAATCTCGATACATATGCTGAACTTCAACAAACTTCCCATCTGCTACTTCCACTTCAAAGATCATGTCTAGCAATTTTAACGGGACTCTCAATCTGGCTCCGAATTCATGGGACACAAACGAGTACGTAGAACCAGAGTCAAACAACACATACCCGAGTATCAAGTTGATCAATAGTATACCTGAGACAACATCGTGCGTCTCCTTTGCCTCCTCCCGAGTGATCTGGAAAGCTCGAGTCTTCACTTTTGTGGCTCCGTCTTTTTCTGGGCTGTGGATACCATGGTCTCTCCCCCTTGTTTGGGCAATTGGAAACTGTAATGCCCAATCTGGTGGCACGAATAACACTCCACTTTACTAGCTTTCTTTGCCTTGCAGTCTTTCATTTTGTGACCAAATCCGCCACAGTTGAAACAGGCACTAGATCCCGCACGGCACTCGCCACTGTGTTCTCTTCCACACTTTTCACACTTCCTTACATTCCCCTGTCGAGTCTGACTTGAACTTGTTTTCCCTTTCTTCTTTGAGTTCCCGCTGCTACTCACTGTCTTTCTTTTGTCACTGAAACCGGGTCTTTCATCCTTTCGACGTTTTCCAACATCTTCCACATTACGGGCAGCAATGATAGCCCCGTCTAAAGTGTCAGCTTTCTTCACTTCTGACTCATAATTCCGTGGTAACCCCCGAACATATCGGTTAATTCGGGACCGCTCAGAGGGATAAGATGTCACAAAACTTCTTCGTATATTCGTCAATCGACGAGTCTCATTTCTTTATCATCAGAAAATCTTCGTTCATCTTCTCCAAATCTCTTGTGGGACAGAATTTATCCTTAAGACATGAGATAAATTCAGCCCATGACCAGCTATATACAACATCTTTTCCCAAACTCTCGTATTTGGTATTCCACCACACTAAAGCATCATCTTTCAACTGCCGGGAGGCATAGTTGACTTGGTCTTTTTCACCACACTTGCTAGCTTGCATCACCTGTTTGATCTCCCGGATCCATCTCATTGTCACCTTCGGTTCAAAACTGCCGTAGTATTCTGGCGGTTTACAAGCCATGAAGGACTTAAAGGAACAGCCCTTCTCTTTCTTTCTGTTTTCTCCACTAACTTCTTCCTCGATCGTCTTTTTAGAGACTTCTTATGAAGAATGGGCACTGGGTTCACCCATTCGGCTATCGATGATGTTGTTCACATCTTGCTTCAGCTCATTTCGTGAATTATTGATCAGATACTGAATAACTTCCATAGTGACAGGTTGTGGTGGTGGGTTTGGCTCAGCTCCGGCTTCTCTGTTTACATTATCAGGTCCACTTCCTCATGAAGAAGTGTGACTACCCTCACCCCTGTCAACTGGTGGCATATGTATTCCTCTTTCCATTACTATATAGATAAACAAAATTTCTGTTTAATACACATTTCTATATAGTATTTCGTAAGCGGTAACATGTTATCTCCCTATCTTGACTGCACTTTTATAGCAGTCATACTCACTCTATAACTTCTATAGGTCTAAGTGTACCTCTATATTACTAAGGCACCTTACTACTACTCTTGCTAGTTTAAGCCTAGGATGGTATTCCAACCTAATTCGCTTAAACTATGGCTCTGATACCAAAACTGTAACACCCCTTTCTCAAAACATAAATTAATACAGTTTACATTACAAAATTATCTTACAACTTGTGACTATGAAAAAGTCACTTAATTTTTTTTTACAAACTTTATTCTCAAGGGGATATTACAGACTTAATACAGAAACCATAATTCAAACTTATCTGTATCTTACACTGGTCCCAACTTCAACTCCTGCTCCTTTCACCTAAGTACATAGCATTTAAAAAAAACTAATACGTGAGACATAAAGCCTCGTGAGTAATATGAGTTTTAGACCCAAAACTTTTCTGCTCAAAACTTGAAATATAAACAAGTAAACTCCTTAGAATTTATTTTCATAATAAATCTCAAAATACTTTCTTTATGAAAAACTGCTTCTTTTCTCAAAACCGTTTTCTTCCTTAAAACTGATTTCTTTCTTTAAAAATGCTTTCTTTCTCATTTTCTTGTGACGAACTGAAACTCATGAATTAGTTTATTTTAATTCATTCTACTAACTCCCCTCGCGGGACAGAACGGATCCACCCGCAAGGTTATGCTATCTCTGTCTCCCCTTCGTGACTTGGAACAGATCCAATCACAAGGTTATGCTAAGCTAGACAACTACTTCGCGACGGGAGGTACCACCCCAGTAGTGTCTTCAGATCTCCCGATTATGTGGGTGATCCTAGTCCGGACAACTGACTCTCATTACTTTCTTAGCTTTAGTTCTTATCTCATTACTTTCTTCATTTCATCTCAAATTGGTCAAATGGGACACAATTTAAAAATAAACTCAAGCTCACAAACTTTTAAACTCATAATCAAAAATACTTTCAAGACTAGCTTCAATATCTCTAGCTCTTATATAGAGCTTCTTTCAAAACTTTTCAAACTATTCTTCTTTAAATACTGAACTTCTTTAAAATCTCTTTTAAACATTTAGCTCTTAGAGCTACTTTCAAAACTGTTTCCAAACTTTAGTATCTAACAATATTTGGAAATCTCATTTTCTGAAAATATCATTTTACTATGTACTAGAAAATCCTCATAAAACTCACCTTGGTTCTGCTATGGATCACTAAGCGTCACGTACTCCTTTTCCTTTCCCGTGCTCAACAATGTTTGAAGCACCTCCTACACATATATCATATATACTTGCTTAATGAATAAATACATACTATAACTGACTCTATAGTTTAAGAGTCTCATACGGCACTACTACAGGTCATAACAAATGTATAACCATTAATAAACCCATTTTAAAATTTTCCCGAAATACGCGTATTTTACTACAGTACCCTCGGGAGGTCGTATTTCGGTTCCGACAATTTTTCATGAAGTCTTAGGCCATAATAGACCTATGTTTAAAATTTGAGGTCAAACGGACAAGTCTAGCTCAAATCCCTAAAATCAAGTTTTGACATTAACTTGATATTTAGCCACTGCCGCTACAGTAGTTTTTCCGCGAGGTCGTATTATGAATTTAACAATTTTCCATATGATTTCATACCATTTTAAGGCTATGGTATGAATTACAGACCAAACGGACATGCCTAGCATCGAGTTCAAAACTTAAAAATTGGACAGAACCGAGCAGGCTTTCTGCCGCGAGGTCGCGTCGCGACCATAGGGGTCGTCGCGTCGCGATCAGAAGTACGTTGCTATTCTTGGCGATTTTTCAAACTGCAGTTTCACTATTTACCCCATTAAGCTCTTCAGACTTAACTTAATTAGTTTAGGGTCATTTCCAGGCCCTAAATACCAACTTATACTTAACTTTAAACTTCAAAATTATCAAATCATCTTTATAAACTTGAAAATTCTTCCGAAAACCCCATTTTTCACCAAAAATCATTTTATTGGATTTTTCAAAGCTTGAAACTGATTTCTTGCATCTTTTATGTCATGTTTGACTTAACAAGACCATTAGAACCATATGAAATCAATTTCAAGTCATTAACCCAATCTAGGGTTCTTGAGTTAAAAACCCATTTCACTATTTTTTGCATCAAAGCTTCAATTCCTTTGAATTAATAACTACTACATGTTTCTTTTACCTTTTCTAACACATTAGATTCATCAAAACCACTTGTTCATCCAAACCCGTGACTAATGTTCTTGAATCAAAATCATCATTTTCTTGATTTTTACATATTCCATGGCTAGAACATGCTTATATGATGATTTTAAGCAAGATGAGTTGGATGATTTCATTAGAATCATGTTTTCTGGAAAATCATAAATCAAGGACATGATTCCCGTTCAAGACTTGGAGCTCAAAACAAGAAAATCTTACCTCTTGAAGCTTGGAATCACCAATTCCAAGTACTATCTTGAGTTCCTTGCAAAATGATCAGAACTTCTTCTCCTCTCGTGCTCTCTCTCTCGCTCTCTCTGGACTCTTCTATGAACTTCTGGAGAATGAGAGTTGATTAACTCTCTTATTTATATTTTAATTTTATAAAATATTTACATTCTAGTCCCTACTCTTTCCACTTTTCTACAAATGGTCTTATAATGTGTCAAAAGACCATTTTACCCTTTTACAACTTTTTCGCGGGTTCTTACATTGGCATTTGTTGACCAAATTTTACGGATGTCACAGATGAGGTCGCAAGAAAGCGACGACATGGCACTTATGTGGTTAGAGTTTAAACGGTACAATTTAAACCTTCACGAGCGGATGGAATTTGAAAAAAAAAAGCTTACGAAGACAAACAATGAGCCCGCCATGATCGACAACGAGCCCGTGAATAAAAACAACGACTAAAAGACATAAAGTTTTTTTCGTCGAATCCGGATGAGGGTCTCGACGGGGAAGCACTCAAGATGGTTTTAAAATACAAATCTGATATCATAAAAAATATTGGTCGTGGTTTCGTTTTTTTACGTTTGTGGTTTGTTGTATTTTTTAATTTGTAATTTGTCGTTTTAGTTTATGTTTGTAATTTTATTTTCTTAATTAATGAAATGTTTTATTTTAATTTAATTATATTTAATGTAATTAATTTTTCAAATTTAGTTATATTTAATTATATTCATGCTCATATTTAAGAGACTGTAGCGAAATATCTGAACATATTCAAACAAAATCAATAAAACAAAGTTGTAGTATTACTTACGACCTTTCAAGAGATATAAAGTTGGTAGAATTTGGATATTTTATATGAAAGATATGCCAACTACAAAAACGAAGAACAATAATTTTATTTGTGAAAAAGTCCCTGAAAAATCGTTTAACTTGCGGATAAACTCGTAAATGGCCTAAATTAAAAAGTTTTATGAAAAAAAAATTGAGGGTTTTTTCGTAAAAAAGAAAAAAATTGGGGCCTTTTAGTCTATGACAAAAACTTTATATCTTTTAGTCGTTGTTTTTCTTCATGGGCTCGTTGTCGATTATGGAGGTCTCGTTGTTTGTCTTCATAAGTCTTTTTATTTCAAATTTCATCCGCTCGTGAAGGTTTAAATTGTACCGTTTAAACTCTAACCACATAAGTGCCATGTCGTCGCTTTCTTGCGACCCCGTCTGTGACATCCGTAAAATTTGGTCAATAAATATCAACCAGAGCGCAAATTAGGATTATACTTTGAAATGTAATTTTCATAATTTTCCTAATGTATTATTGGAAATTATAATACTACAATACGCTATTTCGAATTAATTATCGAGTAAACGATATAATTTCGAATAATAGACTACAGTAGCGTAAAATTTGATAAATCATACAAATAATATTTTGGTTTAAATAATATTCATTACACGATGTATTCGTGTTTACAAATCCGTCAACTTATAAAACGTCGAAAACGGAGCTCGTATGCAAAAGATACAGCTATTATAAGAAAACAAGCCAGTGTAGTGAAATATCTGAATATATTCAAACAAAAGTCAGTAAAGCAATGTTGTAGTATTAATTACGACCTTTCCAAGGATATAAAGTTCGTAGAATTTGGACATCGTATATGAAAGTTATGTCAATTACAAAAACGAATGAAAAAATTTTCTTTGTGAAAAAATCACTGAAATTGACGGTTTTTTTTCGGAAAAAAAAAAGAAATTAGGGTTTTTTCTGAAAAAAAAAGTACGTATAACCTGTAAAACCGGGTAAATGGTCTAAATTAAAAAGTTTCTCCAAAATTTAGGTCTTTTTTGAAAAAAAAATAAAGTTTTAGGTTTAAACAAAAAAAAGTTGAAAATGTAAGGTTTTTATGAAATAAACCCTAGAATAAAACCAGAAAAACTAACCTTTAGATTTATTGGAAGCAAAGCAACAAAAATTTCTTGCCTCAAATGAAAGTCACACCCAGGGAGCAGGAGATAAACCTCGTTTGACTTTCAAACAGAGATAAACCCAATCTCTAAATCATTTTTCGGATTATTTACACGCGTGCCGCGGCCTATACATTGGCGCGCCGCGCGTGTTAATTCAACTATTGGATTGGAACAACTTTAGCCCCTGTCCTCCTGATTAATCTAATTAATGTCACAGAAATCAATCCAATTAATTTCTGATTAATTATTAATCAAATAATATTATTTCTAATTAATATAGTATCCCCATAATATATTAATAAACAATATCTTGATTTATTAATCATATAATAAATCAACCTCTTTCTCTTCTTAACTTTCTACCAAACCTCCAGCTATGAGGGCAACTCAAATGGACTATGCTACTATTAATTAGGTAAATACTAATTATTAGTCATGACTTAGACACCTAATCCAACAGGATTGGTGTTTGTAAATTGTTTTTTTATCTAATTTTTAAACCAATCTAAGATATTAAACCAAGTTAGATTATTGTTATTCATCTGCCATAAATCAATTTTTTTTTGTTTTCTAATGCTGAAAACCATTAAGAACATTGTAAATAACAACAAATAAAAACATAAGAATTATGAGTCAAAACAAAAAGTTGGTTCAAACAGAAACAATAATTGAATCTCGAAAAAGAATATAATGATATTATTATGGATTAAACCATGAGAACTTTTTTTAAAGGAAAAATGATGAAAACTGAAATTAGATTTAAAAAACTATCAGATAAGAATTCCTGAAAAAAGTAATTAAATATGAGAAATTTTTCATAAAACAAAGTTGCGTGGTTTTTCAAGAAAATTTGAAAGATCATCAATAAACTGCTAAAATGGTAAAAACAGCGAAAAAAAAAGAAAAAGTGCTTTTTTTTTTTAGAAAAAGATAAAGTTAAGGTTTAATGTAGAAAACACAAATGTATAAGATATTTTATGTAAGAACCCCTTCTAAGCTTCAACTAAAGTATTTTCAGAAACATCCTTGAAATTCAACCGTTGCAATCTCATAAGTTATAAAATATTAACTAAAAAGTCTAAAATCACAACGAGTAATCAATGTATATTCATGTAGTGGTTTATAGTTATTGGAAAGATATAATTAAATCGTACATAAAATATTGAATAAGCTTTCGGGAACGTAATCCAAACACTATATTAACCTTAAATTTTAAAGACACCAATTTTACAAAATTTCGATAAAAGAAATCCCAATATTCGATTTGTATTTTCATAAAGATATAGTTATTGGTTTAAATAATATAAATACTATTTGTTAAAATATATAAGATTTAATTGTGTGAAACTGAAAACCAATTACAATGTAGAAGTGTAGTAATGTGTAGATGGGCTTTAGTTTCAATGAGACCGTGGGCTTCCACTCATTGTGAAAAATAGGTTGGACCGTTGCTGGCTAGCAGCAGCAATTCCTTTTTTTCCGGCGATCCTTTTGCTGGACTTCTGTGACTGCAACTAATGTCGGGAAGACTTCGTTGCAATTTTTTTCTTATTAGAATCCACTTTTTTAATTTATATACTAGATAAATCTTTGTAAATTATACTATATAATTAAGTTAACATACAAATACATGTATAAAATAAAAAATAATTACATAGTTGTCATTAATTATAAAATGGTAATTATTACATTAGGTCCATATAAAATATTATGATGATTTTAAATATACGCTAAATAGTTATATATTAAAATCGGATTATTTAAATGGTCTTTACGATAGGTTGCCTATGAGCATTACTAATATAATTGTTGGTTTATAATTATTGTTAACTATTATTATTATTATAGTTAATTAAGTTCAATAGACATATTTTACAACCATATATCTCATTGGTTTTATGGTTACAAGATAAATGTATTTTTCCCACCTTTTTAATGATTTTTTAGATCAACAACACACACAAAGACACACTCTAATATGCTAATTCTAACATATCTTAGACGATATTTGAACATTCAACTTCTTAGATAGAGGACATTCCACTATACGGCTAGACAAAAGGCATATTAGTACTTTATTTAATGATCTGGCAATGTTATGTGTCTTACATCTGCCGAATAACCCTTAGAACCCTTCAACCACATACTCTATTCCATTTTGGTCACTGGAAGGTCGATCATATTTAGCAGGAAACAAATTTGATCATGCCGAGTAACAATCAACCTTCAAGAACGATTAATGTACTTTTATGTTAAATAGTAAAGAATGTGTGTTCAAAAATCCTAATCTTGACAGAAATGACATTGCTTGTTGCTTGCATAATGGATGTGAATGCTCATGTGACGTTGCCTAACTGATATAAACCACTTAAGGCCTTTTCTTTAAACCCTTAGGGTACTTGGATGGTCAAGTGAACAATGGAATGCAAACTGAATAAAGCTTTTTAGTGATGACATCCTTGGAATTTATTACATATATTTTTGTGTTATCTCATGACAAATCCACAATGTATATTATTGAATTTCAAACAGGTCATTAGAAGAAGGTTTGAGTCCGATAACATTTGCTCCAAATTTTATTACATATATTAGTATGTATTAATCATGAGGGGGTACAATTTCCAGAAGTAATGGATGTCGTATATAACACTGAAGCAGATGATACAACACATAATGATGAGCCAGGTGTTAGGACTGTGATGAAGGTGGAGCTTGTGAAAGTTCAAGAAGTTTAAAACATCTATGAAGTATACATGGTAGTGTAGGAAAAGGTTAACGGTGTGTGTCTGGTCCATTCTAGTTTAAAGTAAATTGTGATTATTAAGATAAAATTAACCAATGTTTAATTAAGAATGACCATACTGATAGTGTTTTATTTTTACAATAAAACACTATCATTTAAAGACTATTTCATCGCATAAAGATGCTCCGTGGCACACAAAAACTATATTTGTGTGCAAAACAAAAGAATCCAAAAACTGCCTTAAAACATGCAAAATGCTTATTCATAACAGATATGGTTCAGACAGATCCGTCTAACCTACCTCGTCTGTTAACCAAACCGTCATATTTCAATAAAGAATGCATGTTTTCACTCAATATTCAGGCAAAAGCTCACATTCCAACGGCAGCCCCTGATGCACACCACAGACTCCCAAAAGTCTGGCGGTGATAATAGATCTACTGTCGGGTCAATACTAGCCAAGCCAGCCATTTGTTTTCGCATAGAAAACATCTCACAAATCACGGGGAAAGCCTATTAAGATATCATTAATTCTCTCAATAGAATAATGATTAATTTGTCTTTCGTCCCCAGACATCCTCACATAAATTGCAAGCTAACGAGAGAATATCTCATTTGTTCATACACTGTACATCACGGCCCACTGCTGTGTTGCAGATGCAATCTGCCAGAACTATGGTATTTACCATAGGAAATCCTGATAAGCTCAACATCAAAACAGGCTTATATTAACAGGTGGCTAAACATGAATTACGATTCATGTTTAACTTGAACAGAGTTCTCCGGAGCTGCTGGTGTGAGGAAAATACGAGGGATTTGTGTGCTAACATTTATGGCTTATTTTCAGGGACAAGACCCAAGAAACACTGATAAGAAATCAAACCCGAGGAAGTGACGCTTCAAACTCAGACCAAAAATACCAAAAACACATAAAAATTACAGCAATCGCGACTTGACAGACCATTGGTCGCGACGTGAAGAGAAGCAAAGTAGAAGACCAAAAAGCTACAGCGCTCGCGCCGCGACGGAGTCCATGGTCGCGACGCGAAGGTCTTGGACGCGAAGAGTGTTGGACGCGAGACCAACCACTCCATGATCGCGAGACTACCAACAAACGCACTAGCCAGACCAGTGGCCGACAAAAGTAGCACCAGCTCCGCACCCTCGCGACGCGACGGTCCCTTTGGTCGCGACGCGAGCCCTGTGCTCAGCCAGTATAAATAGAAGCTCTCTATGCACGGATTTAGACACCAATTTACATTCTCTACACATCAAGTTACCAATTCACTTTCTAGTTGTTGTAATAATCGAAAGACCTCTTAGTTAGTCGTTTAGAACCGATAGATCATCTATCTCGGT
Organism: Cichorium intybus; assembly: GCA_023525715.1. NCBI lineage: Eukaryota > Viridiplantae > Streptophyta > Magnoliopsida > Asterales > Asteraceae > Cichorium > Cichorium intybus. The sequence goes on from CM042010.1 coordinate 5,830,785, forward strand.
TGTAATTTTAGTAGTAATTCAAGATCATCCGAAGGATACACGCACCAAGTTACATGTCAAGAACCACCACGACCATCTCCACGATCATCATGGAAGGCTAATCTTTTCAGATTACTTCCGGTAATGTTATCCAACCTTTAGTGTAGCATGTTATTACTTTGATTCCGACAAGTGTTTTACTATTGTAACTCTTAAACTCTCATCTCTTTGAATACAACTAGTGAATCATTTGTGTCTACTTCTACTTGTTATCATATTCTTAAGACATAGTATTACCAACATATTATTCGTGCCTATCTCACCTAAATAACGAGCTAAGACGGATAATCAGTTAATATACTTTGTGCCCAATTGATATGTTAAGAAGTTGTAACGTTACTATCACCTAGATAAAACATAATATTGCTACACCATTGTTTGTGCCTAATCTACGTAATTGTTAGACAAAGACAAATAATTGATTCAACATGTTATGTATTTACCTAAGTAATAGTAATTGTCAGTAAACTGTAATTATGTTAAAGTAATTATATCGGAATCATTGTAATTAAACATGTGAAACTAATTGTTGATAACTGAACCGGAAGTAATTCTTTCTTTATTCTCAAGTTAAAATTTCAATCTTTTTACCATCACCGTTAAAAATCTACTTTACAACTCGTTAAAAATTAACCACTAAATCCTTGGACTCGACCCCGCTTGCCCTATCTACATAGTAAAAGTGGGTTATAAATTGTTTTTGACGCGTGTGACGATAGCGTTGTCACATACTTTTGATATAATTGAGTGAAATATGTGTATGTATTAAAAACGAAAGAATCAGGAAAAAGTAGCACATTAAACGGACATCTAGAAGCTAAAAAAGCGTGTCAGCGTCCTAGGAAGTGTCCCAGATGCCATGTAAGACTTCAGGGTCAAACTGGTCATGAGAGTAGGAGAAAGTTAGAGTTGAAAGCGAAAAAAGGCCACCAGTTTTCTAGTCAGCGTCCCAGACGCTAGGGTGGGACGCTAGGGTAAGACGCCCAATGTTTCGTTCTAGAACGCTTCTGACAAAGAACTCTTAACGTCCTAGGCAGCGTCCCAAAATTTCAGTAGGACGTTGCCATAACTATTTTCCCTAAACTACCATATTTTAGTTGCTATATTTAGATAGGTTGAGGGGTCATTTCTCAAGGCTTTTAGGTCAATTTCTAGAGGTTTTGGGTGCTTTGCTAGGTTTGCAAACAACATCCAAACACATCTAATTCATTCCCAATTCTAAATTCAGCCTCATTTGAATCAAGATCAAGCCACAATTTTTGAAGATTTGAAGATCAAGTTATGTTCATCATCATAAACACCGTGTTTGCATCGTCTCCATCTATGAGTAGCTAAGTCATCCCGTGATCGTGACTAATAGTAGGTTTTGATTTCTTTTCTCGTATTGTATTTGGGTTTGAACATTTTAGATTCATGAACACGATATTTGGATTATTTGTAGTTAAATCATATGACTTGTTTTCCATTACTTGTTCCTAAACTGATTGTTTGCTTGAGTGTAAGACAACTTTATTGTGATCTTCCCCGTCATGTCAACTCATCCACAGTGGTGTGTAGGATGTAGGGTGTAAATTTACAAAGTGTGATATCAGATTTAGTCATCAACAACATGGTTATGTCTATGTGACCTGAAAGAACGCAAAGTTAGTAAAACCAGGTGCAATATGTTGTTAGGAATCAAAACTGAAACCGTGACCGATCACTTCTTTTTCATATTGAATTAAAACATTTGCAATATTTTTTTTCTATTTTAAGTTTCATTGGAACTAGTTGCTAACCATAAACTTCTCATAGATTCGACCCTTACTTTCCCTAGTTATTAGTGCTTTTAAGGTTGTTTTTATTACATCAACGACTGCGATTAAATTTTGACGTCGTTGCAAGGAAGATATTGCGCTTAATAGTCTAGTTATATTTTGATTTATTTTTGTTCCACTTTACGTATTTTTTTGTGTATGTATATTTAGATTCTCACGGGTTTTGCTTGTATACTAGCATTTTGGGACACTCCTCCCAATTGCAATTTGTGTCATGAATGAACGAAGAATAATGGGCGACTATTTTGACATGGATCAAGGTTATCATTATTTTTTAGGTATTTAAGAAAGCTCACTATAAAACCTTAGAGATGAATTATAGATTCTGCTGAGAAATAAGAGAAAATTTCCAGGTCTAAGGAGCTCTAGAATTGAGACGAGATTTATGAATGCTAGGGAAGGGGTACTTATAGCTTTAAAGGATGCTTAAAGATAAATCTAATTTGAATTCAAACTGGATAATGACAAATGATTAAATAATCAAACTTATATTTAATTCAAATATTTATCCCTATCCTTGTAGCTTTGGACGAAATTTAAGAAGGATTATCCCTTCTTAATTTCGTTCCTCACCTTGTGGGTTTCACCATACCATTTGTTTAACTATCGAACAATTAATATTCAGGACTCCACACTTTAAATTAACACCAAATTAATTCCAATTAATTCCAGACTAGTTTCTAATTAATTTATCATCACATTAGACATTATTCCAACAATATATATAGTTAGGTTCAATACATAACTAAAAAAATTATGAACCAATGGTGATATTGGATCAAAATATCAATGGCCAACAAATAGGGTGTATATTTACTAGTTGGATGTTCATGTTCATGACTATAGTAACAAAGGGGGCATATTGTTTCATTAAATAGCGTTAAGATTAACATTAATTTATGTAAAAACCATTTATTGTTTTAATTGTTAGGGCTTATTTTTATCCAAAAAATTTGTATATATCAAAATCAATATTTTTTATCATGTATACATGGTCATTCATATTGATATAAATGGTTTTTTAATATACCAGTTCGTTGATATTCATATACAAATTTGAACAATATCTATTTTTTTACACATGCTATTGACAAGTAATTGCCATTGTTGCCAATTTTTTTCAACAAATGCATATTATTCACTAATTAATCATTAACATTCATAAGTAAATTCAAGTACATTTCCACATATATGTGTGTTTTCTAGAGCAATAATCTGACCATATGATATTGGTATGTAGATATGAGGAAATTCATTTGTGAATCTCACTAGTACCTCCTAAGTTGGAGGGTGTTGAAGTTCAAGCATTCCCAACTTTGTGATAATGGTATGATGTTGTTTGTATAAAAGATGATTGCTGAACAAACTAACCATTTGATGCTTAGCCAACATGTGAGACAATGAAATAAGTATAGACATTAGTTTTCTCAGAAAAACTGAAAGTCCATGTCACCATTAATAGTCCTCTCATGAATTGGCAATGTGAATATCATATTGACTATCACATCGTAAAGGAATAATAATGACAATAAGAACCTCCGGTCTGTGTAAAATTATGAATAACCATGCAAGTTTGGTACTAATATGTATATACGACTAATATTCAACATCAACATATTACAATGAAAATATAGCTTTTTTTAGACTTCAGAGGTATGGAACCTTCCCTTTTACTAATATGAAATAGCCACTAAACGTTTTTGTAGTGCAAAGACATACGGTCCAATCTGAATCACAATAAGCCTCAAGCTAAAACAATTAATCTTTATTGAAATATGACTCGTATGGACAAGTACCCTTGTGAATTGTGATATCGAAAAATGTGCATAACAACTTAGCAAGGAATCCAAGTACAAGTCAATATTATTTTGGGTCTTTTGTCTGGTCAAATTAAGCTATCAAACACTTAACCTAAGCATGCTTATACGCATATGTAAGCCAACATGCATAATGAGTTAGTGTTCTTCGACATAGAAAATATGGAACACAACAATGCTTAAACAAAGTAACATACAAAAAAATACATAGATTGTGATTCAACGGACTATTGTCTTACAAATTGCCATTCACATTTTTTAGCCTAATGAAAATAATGTAATTCCATAAAACTTCCGTGCTTTGACATGAGGACCCCTTACAATGTGACCCAATTCACGTTTGTCACACAAACTAAACCGATATCCTAAATGTACAAATACATATTTGTTTAACTAAACATATTTTTTTTTCAAGTATACATATAGTACAAATCCCACTTTTGAAAACAACACCGAACACTAATAAATAATCATTGCTAAAAGACAATTGCTATTGGTCGGATCTATATGTGAATCCCAAATACATACCACATGATAAAAATTCTTGCGAAAAACATAATTTTGGACATTCCCAACTTCATTTAGGATGTTTTGACATACAAATATCACCATAACTCCATTTATATATCACACTATGAGAACATTTGTAAAAAAAAAATCATTGGAAATCAACTTCTTGTAAACTTCTTAGAAATATTTGTATTTGTGAATGCATTTCTCCCACAACTTGACTCGAATCGAATGACGATTTTAATATTCAAGAAAAACATTTAGTAATAAAAATCTCAAACTTTTAAGAAAATCATGTGATAGCTTTATAATCCCATTTTGATCAACATACTTAATCTCAAACTTTTAAGAAAATTATGCGTGAGCTTTACAATCCCATTTTTAGCACACCCATTCAAAAGGGTAATCTTAAATAAGCATCACCTATGTATGTAAGTGTGTGTAATTTGACCCTTCACACATATGTCACATCATAAAGGGTTCTTTTAACACACCACTTCAAAAGGGTAATATTAAATAAAGTCACTCTATGTGTGTGAGGTGACCCCTTCATACATATTTCACATCATGAAGGGTTTTTAACACACATCATTATATAATTATATCCACATTCTTGACACTATTTTGGTAGGAGTTGTGATATTTTTGTCGTATTATTTTGCATGTTATATTTGCCTTACATTATTTTCGTCACACCGTTATTATTTATTGTCAAAGAATGAGGATGATTTGTCATTGTTGACGTATTTTTTTTAATAATTTATTTTAAAAAATATATTAAGTAAAACTAAAATTTCCACTAACTGAAATAAGAATAATAGAACAAAAATTTAAACTCAAAAATTTAAGAAATTAAATACTTAGAAACCAATAAAAGTAAAAACTTAAAAGCACAATAAATACATAACTAAAATTTTTGGAGGAAGTCTTTGTCTGAAAAATGGTCGTCTAAATCATCTATGGGTTCCGTGTTAAAATCAATATGGTTAAACGTCCAAATATGATCCAACAAGGTGTGACAAAGATCGTGATGTATTTCAGCGTTATGTACCACCGCTCTTCTTTCCATGTATTCTTCGCCACCAATCTCTAGTGGTTGTGACTTTGGAATGATTTTGTTTTCTTCACTCTCATATTGCATATTCTCTGTCTTCTAGAATCATATTATGTAATATGATACACATATACATTACCTCTATAGGCTTTCAACCTCAAAAACAGTGCATGGTTTTTTAGTACTATTAATGCCTTGCAAAGGCTACAAATACTCGTTCCATGTTCTTCATCGCTCTTTCTTGAGCCCTCTTACATTTTCCCATTCTATTTTCATTTGGACATGATAATGTTTTCACAAATACAAAATGCTCAGCATAGATCCCATCGACAAGATAATATATGTACATGTACAACGTTCCACACAACATGAATGAAGAATTTGGTGCAGTTCCGTCATACATCCTATTGAATATCATGGACGTGTTAAGAATGTTGATGTCATTAAGTGAACTCGGAGCACTGAAGAAGGCATGCCATATCTGTAAATTCTGTGACGCCACTGCTTAAAGTAGGACCGTCAGGTAGCGTAATTCCAACACATGTATTGACCACGATGTGTATTCAGACAGTTTGCCCATTCCTAGTGGATTTAGTCCATACTTCCTAACATTCCAAGAAAGCCATGTACGTTTACATGATAAGCATGCAGTTTCTGAATGTCATTGTAAGTAGGGTTACGTAGATATCGTGGGATGTACAACCTAATTACATATTTGCAAAATTAAGAAACACTATTCAAGTGATAAGAGTGAGTGTTTTGGATTTTAGAGTGGTAAGAAATAATGTGCTAGCAAAATGAAAACCGAAAAGTACCGACGAATAGAAAAAATGAGACTGTTTGCTGATGCATGTATGTGACATAGTTTTCTTAAAACAAAACATTTTTTCTAGATCGTCTGAACCGTCACTAAGTCGAATTTTACCTTGGTTTTACCACGAGAACGAAGTCCGCAAGTGTAACTGAAAAATTAAAGCATGTATTTAAATTTTCAGTTATGAAAAGGAAAATATTTGCAAAAAAAGTCCTTGAATTTTCTGGTCGACAAGCGGTGCATTAGTACCCGCAGGATACGTGCTTGTGTTGAGATTTGATCATATAAACATAATATTCATACAACGGAAGACTTAACAAGATCAAATCACATAAATATCCATGAACATAGTCCAAGATCATGCAGCTCATATCAGTTCTAGCAACTTTAAATCATAATCAGAATGCACCTCCACTAATCTCCTTCTATGATTTCTGGTTAATGCCACTTTGTAGAGGATGAACAGGATCCGAAGTAGAATCTCTCTGATGATTCACACCCAAGATCTCCATAAACCAGACAGAGTTTCCACTTGGAAAAGGAGGTAGAAGATCAAAACTCTAGAGAGGGATTGAAAAGGAAAAGGAGGTAGAAGATCAAAACTCTAGAGAGGGATTGAAAATCGCAGAAAGGGAGAGGATTAGAGGAGTTGGCGGCTCAAATGAAAGCTTGGGATGCCTTAGGGTTTGACCTCAAGGCCTTTATTTATACCGGATGACTCCTAGGGTTTCAAACTTAAGGAGGCTCCATACATTTAGGCCCCTGAGCTTGTTTCCATTAATTAACACTTTAATTAATTACAATTCAATCCCTTGCAATTAACTAATTTAAATTAATTTCAAATAAACTTGTTAATTAATTGCCAATTAATTTCTAAATAATTTATTATGTCGTTGATAAATTAATAAATTAATAGAAATATTAGCAACAATTGATGACCGTTGACACTAAGAGTCTTGGTGCTTAAGTCTTACAAAGCATGAAAACCTTTAGACTTATAAACTAACTTCATTTTCAATCCCCCGCCAATGTGGGATGAGTTAAAAACTTATTAACTTTCTTTCATATTTTTCTAGCTACCTCACATTGAGATATAATTTCTCATTAATCTTAAATCGGTTTTGGATGTGTAATCTACCGAAACGAATGCATTACGGAGAAGAACACAAACATATACCGTTACTTATTTTAAATAGTTTTATAAAACGTATTTTGTGGTAAAACTAGAAAAAAAAACTATTTTATGAAATTGGTTAAAAGCAATTTTCCAACATAATGTAAATGGTTGACATTTATATTGGAAAATATTGACTAAAATTTGAATATTTGAATTAAAAGACGGTTCATTGGTTTTAAATACGAGAAAGAGACAATGTGGCAAACAAATGCCGTTGACCCTTGCAATTAGCTCGACATGCCGATGTAAAAAATCTAGAGAGAAAGAAATAATAATTTATACCTCAAGTTTGGTTGTATAAACAAGTTTGGTTGTATAAATACTAAATAGTAATACTCCAAGCCTCCAACACTTGTACCATTAGTTTAAGTGTTTGTACTTTGAGGGATTTTATAAAAATTCTAATGCATTCTTTGTAACATATAGTATTTTGTACATTATTAAATAATTAGCTCATGGCACATGATACATATCTTACATGAATTTCAGTTATCATTTATTGTGTTTTATGAAAGCTGGCCATTTCTAAAGTTCATTGTCAAATAATTAGCAGATAAATGGTTAGATCTCTATGAGTGTTCTACTAATTTTGAGCTAGAAAGTTTAAGATAAAAAATGTATATTGTATATTACTATTAAAGTTTCTACATTGACTAGCCCAATACGGGTGAATCTATGTCATATTGTTTGATTTCTCTAAGACGAGTGGATATTCTATATTATTGAGTCTCTATATAATTGAGTTTGACTTCTCTATTCATACTTCTTTAGATTTCAACATTTACATTTATAGTCTGTATTTGTGGTTTGAATATTGATACATATTACTTTTGTTTAATTTATAAGTCAGACCTTGGTTGTTTTGGTTGTTTATATTTCTAAACCAAGTTTTTATGAGATGTTTGATTGTTATATTAAGTATGCCGTATCACCCTCTTCCCTATGGTGTTCTTGTAATGATAAATATATTTGGATTTTGATGCTTTCACTATATATTTCCTTACTATTTTGCTATTAGAAATATTCAAGGAGAATTTATTAATTAAATTCGATGGAGTTGGATCTTACTAAAAATATAATATTAGATAGGGGGTCGTGAATACTTAATAACATGGCAGTATATCGTACTATGCTAGTGTATATACTAACTTTCTCTCCATTGTTTGTACTTGACCTTAGGCCTTAGGTTTTTTTATGCCCCACTATTGTCTCTTCTTTATTGATAGCATATGATTTTGGTATTTGTTATTACTGGTGTGTGTTTTTCTTCTTTTTGTGCCACACAATTGATTTATCAATATATTGTGAGCTAACGTTTCATTTACAAGATATCACCCGGTGATATCAAAGGTTACATGTAGAGGCATACACAACTATTGACATGACCTCATTTTTATGAAACTTGGATAACGTTATTGTTATTGTATTAATTAAATATTATATATGTTAAAATTGCATATACTTTGATGGAATTGTTTAGTCTTTTCCACATCCACTTACAAAAAAGTAGGAAATAAATTAGCAAACAATGCCATATACATACATATATACATATATATGCATACACACATATGGTACATATTAGCATGCCATAATGACTAAACTTGAGCATCACGATCTTGTTATAGAATATGACCTATTCACGCGCACATTTATATAAATATAAATAAGAATATTGATTATTGATGAGTTCAATGTAATATTAATTCAAACAAATTTGCATATTTCAAGCATTTAGTGTTCATTATACATTGCTTTACGGCGGCATCTGGACATAATGTAAAAACTGGTTTTGACTTTTCTCTATTTTTAAATTACATAAGTTTTTTAAAAAATAATTAAAAACTTGCTGTAGTAAAATTATTTTGCATGGGTATTTAATAAAGTTATCTTACTATTTGTAACTTTAAATAAATATTCACTTTACCATCTAATAATGATTTTTGAAATTACAACAGCTATTTTTAGACATCAACAATAAAACTCTTATTGTATTTTAATTTTTGATAGCTAAATAATCAAACAAAATTACATACCATAAATTGCGTTAGTTTTATCATATTCTAATTGAATTAAACACTTGCGTAACATAAAGATGTTAAAATCACATGTAAGGTCGATGATTTATCTTATATGACGTATAATGAATTAACATCTTAATCAATTTACTCATAATTAGAAAACATAGATACTCTATGAGCATGTTAATAAAGTTGTTGATTTTTTTGGTTTTACTTGTATCATTATTTGAAAACTTATACAAACTCTATGAACATTTATTTGTGGTTTTAATTGCAATAATGATATGCAAGAAAAATACCCAATACACGAGCAAAAAACACCACCACGCGCTTCCTTCGCCCACGCGTCTGAAATCCAACGTTGGGCGGACATCTCTAACCAGTGTCGTAAAACAGGGTAAGAGGCGACCCCTACCCCCTTCATTTATATATCCACTTCCAAACACTCAACTTCATGGACGCCATTTAGCCCCGTTTATACGCTCCAACATCTCTCTTTTAGGGTTTTATAGTTTTTAATTCTTTGATTATTCCCAAATCGAAATTTCCATCTTCCCAACAGTCAGTTTCAGCCACCGATTCCGCCACCGTCTTTCACCGTAAGTCAGATCTAACCATGAAGATTAAACCTCTAAGTCTTTAACCCCATCGATTTTGCATTCAATCCATGTTTGTTAATCAATTGGCATTATAGATTCATTGTTTTCGGAAATTTTCTGGGTTTTTTACTGTGTCCCTGATCTCGAGAAAGAGAAAAGAGAAAAGAAATTGAGAAGGGGGACTGGGGAGGTCCACGAATCTGAAACTTTGTATCTATCTGCTGTGTTCATTATTTTATTAATTAAAAAACAATAAAAAGATTCTAAAACTTCTTTTATTTTTCTTCTTTTCTGGACTGGGTGGATTTCTAGATTACATAAGAAAAAAGGGTCAACTACTCAACTGGTCGTTTTTCCTCTATTTCTGTAAGGCAGCTAAAAAGTCAAATTTGATTCTTCGAAAATTTACCCCCTTTTTAGCACTTTCGTAACTCAAAAAGATGTAATCTTTTTTCAAACGTATTATTTCTTTCGTACATGTATATGGGACCATTCTTCACAGATGACAGCTAAACGGTCAACTTCTCGGTCTGTCAGAGTCTAGGGTTTTGAGAGGGGGAATTAACGCAAGGGAGTAAGGGTTTTGGTTGTCTTGTACCCACCTCTTCGGGTAGTCTTAAATATTTGTGGCTTTTGGTTGTTGAATATGAATTTAAGAGACTAGAGTTACATACATACCCACCCCCACACACACATACACTTGATCTGGGTTTTGTGATGAGTGGATGAGAAATCGAATCTAAAATCACTCCCATTTCGAAAGAGCGATTAAGATTTGTAGTTTTGCAGTAAAAAAGGGGTATGAGTTTTGGGGGGTTTTACGGTGGGGGTGGCGGTGGTGGGGATTCGAGAATGGTGATGGCTGACGGTTCTTTTAACAATATGCCACTTCATAGAGTTCCCATTTCTCAACCACAACTCATCACTTCAACTATTAATCAGCCTATTTACAACTCACAATCCCTCTCTCTTGCCTTAGTATGCATTCTTCTTCTTAATGATTTGTGGGCTCTTGTTTTTTTGTTTTTTCCGATATCGACTTGTTTACTGTATTCTTTTTGAAAAGTAGTGATTATTTTTATGATTTTGATGATTTAAACAGAAGCCGAAGATGGAAGGACTTGGAGAAATCGGTTTAATCGGTGAAAACTTTGACGGAAATCTCGGAAGGGTTAGAGGAGACGGATCTGAAAGCAGGTCCGGTGGAAGCGACAATGTCGAAGGTGCATCCGGCGACGAACAAGACGTCCCTCCAGGCCCTTCTTCTAGTTCTCGCCGGAGACAGAAATATCACCGCCATACTCCCTACCAAATTCAGGAACTCGAAGCGTAATTTCCTTTTTCTATTAATTTTCGCCTATTTTTTTCGATTATTGCGCGTTAATTTGTTACCACCTCAACAGTTCCTTCAAAGATAATCCTCACCCCGATGAGAAAGAACGATTAGCGCTCGGAAAAAAGCTGAATTTGGAAAACAAACAAGTCAAATTCTGGTTTCAGAACCGACGAACTCAAATGAAGGTGATTGACAAATTTCTAACTTACAAAAAGCGAGATTTAAACGGATCTTAACGTTATTTAAACGACATTGTTTCAGACTCAAATAGAGCGCCATGAAAATGCCGTCTTAAAACAAGAGAACGATAAACTCCGAATCGAAAACATCGCCATGAAAGAAGCGATTCGAGCTCCAGTCTGTAACAATTGTGGCGGGCAAGCGATTCTCGGCGACATATCGATCGATGAACACCATCTCAGAATCGAGAACGCCCGGTTAAGAGACGAACTCAGTCGGATATCGATTCTTGCTAACAAGTTCTTAGGAAGGCCATTATCGTCATTCAGTGGCAACATGCCACCCGGAATGGCGAATTCCAACTTGGACCTTGCTGTTGGAAGAAACGGGTACGGGTTAAACTTAAACCCGATGGATGTAGGGTTACCAATGGGGTTAGATTATAGCAACGGAATGTCGAACGTGTTGCCATTGATGTCACCTTCAAGACCCGGAATCGGAATGGGAATGGCGGGAGGTGGCGGTGATGTGCCGTATGAAAAGAATGTGTTTTTGGAGCTTGCGATGAATGCCATGGATGAATTGATGAAGCTTGGGCAGGTGAATAGTCCGCTTTGGATTGGGAACATTGAAGGTGGTGGTGAAATTCTTGATTTAGATGAATATATGAGGAGTTTTCCTCTTTGTCTTGGTATGAAACCGCATGGATTTGTCACCGAAGCTTCGAGGGCTAGTGGTGTTGTGATGATTAATGGCTTGACACTTGTAGAAGCATTACTCGATGCCGTATGTTATACAATCTTTCATATTCATATACTTACGTAACTTTTTCTTTATTATAAAAAAAATGATTTACGTTGGTTTTATGTAGAATCGATGGAGAGATATGTTTCTTGGTTTGATCGGAAGTAGTAGCACGGTCGATGTGATTTCCGGTGGGACCGGGGATTCCAGAAACGGGGTTGTCCAACTCGTAAGTGTTATTATTCCGCGTTAATTTCCGGTTTTCTGAATTTGAAAAAAGTCAAAAATTTAAAAAAAAATCCCAACTTTTGGCAGATGCAAGCCGAGATTCAATTGGTTTCACCTTTAGTACCGGTTCGTCAAGTCCGGTTTATTCGGTTCTGTAGACAGCAAGCCGAGGGTGTATGGGCCGTTGTTGACTTGTCCGTTGACGGTGGAAGGGAAGGATTTATATCTAGGAGACTTCCGTCTGGTTGTATCGTGCATGATATGCCTAATGGTTACTCAAAGGTAACAATTTCAGTATCAATAACATAATATATAAAGTTATTGTAGAATAAGATGCAATACAAATGTTACTCCATTTTCGTGAAAAATATAAGTTATGGGTGGAGAATGGTAACAGTTTAGTAACAATATCGTGGATTGTTTTATTTATTGTGTATTGTTTTATGCTGTCACATTTTTCAAAGATCGAAGCGAGGATCGTGACATGTGTAGCTCATAATATACATTATTAACATCAATATAAGTACATGGAGGTAAGCATCAAATGATTCTTTTAAGTGCTGAATCCCGATAAATATTAGTAAATTTTTATATCTGCAGATAGAATAGAAGAAAAAAAAAAAAGCCTCGAAATGTTCGTTTTCTAATGTAACAGACTTACAGTTATATTATATACCAAATCTGTCACCCCTCCGTACTTACCACTCCATCTATCGTGTTTTTTATCAACCACGATGCTACATATGGCCTGGATGTGGTCTGTTACTATAAGTCTCGAACTTTGATAAAATTAATTAACATATTATATATGATTAAAAAACTATATTATGATCATAAGTTCATAATAATATGATTTTTTTTACAGGTAATGTGGATCGAGCATACGGAATACGACGAGGGTGTAGTACACCATCAATATCGCCCGCTAATTAGATCAGGATTAGGGTTTGGTGCTCAAAAATGGATTGCAACCCTACAAAGACATTTCGAGTGCATTGCAACCATCATGTCACCTGATTCTGCCGCCGATGATAGTCCAGGTGGACTTCCACTATTCAATTTCACTCCACTATGCTTAAATTCAATAATTATATACTCTAATATCGTTTTTTTTTTGCGCCAATTTCATAACAGTGTTATCTCCGGGTGGTAGAAGGAGTTTAACGGTTCTTGCAAATCGCATGACAGCAAACTTTTGTGCCGGAGTTTGTGCCACCGGTGGTCATAAATGGGAGGTGATTGGTAACGGAGCTGAAGCAGCTAAAATTATGATCCGTAAAAGTTTAAATAATCACGGTGACCCTTCCGGTGCGGTTTTGAGCGCCACCATGTCAGTGTGGATGCCCATGCCACATCAGCGCTTGTTCGCGCTGATGTTGAATGAAGAACTAAGGTCCCAATGGGACGTCTTGTCCATTGGGACCGCTATGCAAAACATGATTCGTTTCTCTAAAAGTCAAGATCATAGCAACCCGAATACCATCTCTCTTCTGCGTGCCAATGTGAGTAGTGGGCTGTTCCCTTTTGACTTATTGGGCCTCATAGGTTAAGCAATTAATCTAGACAACTATACATGGCTGTTTTGTTTTGACTAAATCTGAACAAATTACATTTTTGGTCCCTAGGTATAAGTGTTTTTTCAATAATGGCCCCAAAAGCTTTCTCTCGCAGTTTTGGTCCTATCCTTGTTCAAGTAAGACGACTTTTATTTTCAGACAGTATCTGCAAAAATCAACTATACTCAAGGACCAAAAACGTTACAAGAACCTCAAATAAGGATCACAATTGCAAAACCAACTATACCAATTTACTATTTGTTTTCCAAAATGTATTAAAATGGTTATTTAGTCTCATTCAGATGGTTTATGTTTATGCAAAATGCAGACTACGGGTGGCAATGCGAATCAAAACACGGTTTTGGTACTTCAAGAAAGTACAACCGACGTGGGTGGATCACTTATTGTATACGCGGCTGTTGACATACATTCAATCGATGTGGTGATGCGCGGTGGTGACTCATCATGTGTAGCTCTATTACCATCCGGGTTCGCTATCATGCCGGATTGTGTGGGTGAGTCGGGTGCACCGGTGACCAAACCAAACTCCGAAGGTGGTTCGTTGTTGACCGTTGGATTCCAAATTTTGGTTAATGATTTGCCATCTTCTAAGCTCACAATGGAGTCAATCAACACGGTTATTAGTCTAATTTCGCGCACCGTTCAAGGGATTAAAGAGGTGGTGAACTCTAATAACCAACAAGGAAGGCAGATTAGTAGCTAGATTAATTCTCTAAGGAGAATTAATTATTTGTGTTTTTGAATTGAAGAAAATGATGGTGTGGATTTAATTTTTTTTAGGGAAGAGGGGAGTGGGGTTGGGTTTGATCTCACAAATTAGGGTTTGAGTCAAGAACGAACCGCGATGAACTTTTGTGGTTCGGGTATTGACTCAGTTGACCTGTGAGGTGGACTCAACTTCGTTGGCTTCTCTTGTTTGTTTGTTTTATGTTTTTTGTATGCATTGACTTGGGACTTTGGTTTTTTCGGATTCAAAACTCTTAGTGTGCATGTTTCTTCCAACTTTACTATTCGTGTGAAAGTACAAGCCATATATTTGGGACTGATTGATAAAAACAAAAAAATTTAGTGATGAATGATTTCAATATTTTAATTGTTAGGTGAAGATTTTTCAAATGTAGGTTTGGTAGCCTCCTTTGGAATGCAAATTCTTCTTTGATTCACATTGATTTTTTCCACACTCATAAGCCTATAAATACTAGGCTTTGGTTGAGAAGCAAGATGCACCACTTGAGCTCAAAACAAGAAGTTATAAATTGTAATCTTGTGAGTATTAATAAGATTTCTCTAGTTGCGGCCCGTGGACGTAGGATTTGCACCGAATCCGAACCACGTAAAAATCCTTGTGTTCTTCTTGCTTTATTTTCGTGAGTTTGTGTGTGTGTGATAGTGTGATTCCGCTGCGTGTACCCGGTCCGATTCCTAACAACTGGTATCAGAGCTTCGGGTTTCGAAGGAGGTCTCGGTTTTAGAAATTAGAGTATGCTCTGTGGTTGCAGTTTTGTCTGATCTTCCACATCAGAAACTAATTTCTATTAATCGTATTAAAGGTATCTCGGTACTTTGAAGGGTACTGTTCTGTCACACAAAAGTACTATAAAATATTTGTCTCTTGTTTGTCGTAATGGCTGAAGACAAGGTTGTAATCGAGAAGTTCAATGGTTCTGACTTTAGCTGGTGGAAAATGCAATTAGAAGCATTGCTATGTCAGAAAGATTTGGACGTGGTATTTGGAGACAAACCGGAGAAAATGGAAAAAGCTGCTGAAGATGCGTGGAACTCAAAGGACAAGAAAGCTAAGGCGGTTATTACATTGTCGTTGGAAAGGAGCGTCGCTTTCAACATCATGAAGGAAACCACGGCGCGTGGTATGATGGATGCTCTGACGAACATGTATGAGAAACCGTCGGCGGCTAACAAGGTGTTCTTGATGAGGGAATTATTCACGACAAGGATGAATGAAGACAGCTCAGTTACGATTCACATTAACAATCTAAATTCAATTCTGTCCAGATTGTCATCTGTGGGAATTAAATTTGATAACGAGACTCAAGCTTCACTGCTACTAGCTTCACTACCTGATAGCTGGTCTGGAACAGTAACCGCTGTTACAAGTTCAGTGGGGACCAGTGGTATGATTTTTGAAGGGGTTAGAGATTTGGTTCTTGGCGAGGATGTCAGACGCAAGAATCAAGGTGGATCTTCTTCTTCTGAGTTATTAAATATCGGAAGAGGTAGAGGGAATAGCAGGAATAGTGGGAGCAGTGGGAGTCGGGGAAGAAGTTCATCTAAAACTTGGAAGAATGTGAAGTGCTGGAACTGCCAAGAGGTGGGACATGTTAAGAGTCAATGTCCAAAGAAAGAATTGAACATTGCTGGTGCTGAGGGTGTGTCTGAGGGTGATGCACTGATACTAAGTATGGAAAGTTCTGTAGACTCTTGGGTCATGGATTCAGGAGCTTCGTTTCACGCCATGGACAACGGAGAAATGATGGTGAATCTAAAAGAAGGAGATTTTGGGAAGGTACGGTTAGCAAATGACGAGATGCTTCAAGTAACGGGCATGGGAGATATTGATCTGGTTACTTCATTGGGAACTACATGGAACCTGAAGAATGTCAGGGTGATTCCGGAGCTGAAGAAGAAATTGATTTCTGTTGGTCAGCTGGATAAACAAGGACTGGAAGTAAGGTTTGGTGGTGGTAAATGGAGGGTGGTCAATGGTAATTCGGTGATTGCTCAAGGTATGAAGTGTGGGTCATTATATATGGTTGAGGTACCTGCTGAGGGAAGTATGACCGTCCCCGTTAAGCATGACAAAATCTGGTTCGCTAAATCTAGTGCTAAGAGAGTTCATTTTGCAAACATGAATTCTGGAGCCAAGGGGATGTTAGCTGAACGAGTCGGAAAGTCTAAACCATTCAGGGGATTTTGTGACAGTGGGAGCACGGGGTGTGTTCCGGGTACAGTTACAAAGAGCCGTTGGGTTTTGAAGACTAAGACTGAAAAATTCTCTCCTGTTGGAAGTTTGCAAAGTTTGGAGAGTGTTAGTGGTCCTCGGTGTATCTCTGGAGCTGGTGGAGTGTCCAAACCGGTTGAGACAGAGGATGAGTCGGTGGTGGGATTAGCCACGGCTGAGTTGAAGCTAGTGGGAGCTTCAACTGGCCCTTCTAGTACTTGAAGATGAGGGGTGGCTGCAATTAGAGAAATTGGACTAAGTTTAGCTTGTTCTTGGGAGCTGGAGGCTTGGAAGACTTGGTTGTTTTAAGATTACTGAAGTTACTGTATTGTTCAAAATCTTCAAGTGGGAGATTGTTAGGTGAAGATTTTTCAAATGTAGGTTTGGTAGCCTCCTTTGGAATGCAAATTCTTCTTTGATTCACATTGATTTTTTCCACACTCATAAGCTTATAAATACTAGGCTTTGGTTGAGAAGCAAGATGCACCACTTGAGCTCAAAACAAGAAGTTATAAATTGTAATCTTGTGAGTATTAATAAGATTTCTCTAGTTGCAGCCCGTGGACGTAGGATTTGCACCGAATCCGAACCACGTAAAAATCCTTGTGTTCTTCTTGCTTTATTTTCGTGAGTTTGTGTGTGTGTGATAGTGTGTTTCCGCTGCGTGTACCCGGTCCGATTCCTAACATTAATGTCAATAGACTAATAAATATTTTAAAACGCCTATAAACTTCATTATGGACCTGATATCAGTTTTCAAATATAATCATATTAAAGGGTTCGATATAAGATAAAACTAGTTCTTTCAAGAGTTTAGATATAAGTAGACCTGACAAATGTGTTGTGTCTTGTCGGGTTCATGTCGAGTCAAACCATTAAACGGGTTGAGAGAGCTTGACTCTAACCGACCCGTTTAATAAACGTATTGTGTCGTGTCAACTTGTTTATTTTCGTGTAGTGGGTTTACGAGTTATACATTGTAAATGTGTAATGTTGTATCATCTTGAAATACTAAACAAGTTGAAAGAGTAAAAGTTGTTGAAACATAATTGAAAAAGAAAAAACTGAAAAATGTAGAAGTTGGTAGACGGAAAGGAAAAATTCATTGCAAGTTAAAAAGGAAAAGCGGAAATACTAGGAGTTGGAGAAGCTGATGAATGAGACCATGTGAATGAGAAAGTGACTGAGTAGGACTGTAGAGTATATGAGAGAATGAAAAAACTAAAAACTAAGGTGCTGTTTGTTTTTGAAGACGTCAAATGTCTTTTGTCTTTTTTCATGTATGCGGAATAAGATGTGGACCAAAAGCCTTTTCCTATGTCTTCAGAAGATTGTTTGTTTTTTTATTTTTGTTTTTTTTAATGTATTTTTGGAATTACTCTCTCTAAATTTTCCATGTCTTGAGAAGATGTGGACCAAAATTTAACATGGAACTGTGACTGAACATTTTGGCATCGTTCATCAAGAGCCAAACACAAATTAGCATTTATTCTCCAAATAATTTTACAACTAGGTTAAAAGAATCATCATATTTGTATATTACACATATAAATAACATCTTGATTAATAACATTTGAGTCCTGCGTATCTTGGATATGTAAACTTCATCTCCATCTTCAAAACTCAAGAGGGCCCCTTGCAACAATCCAAAGCTTATCACCGAACATAATGAAAAGTGGAGGTTCAAATTGAAGGTAGCTATCGAAACAAGGAGCAATAACATTCAACACAAACATAATCAGGAAAACAAAGGCAACAACAGTAAATCGGAAAAACCCAATTCGTTTTATCAAAGAGAAACAAGAAAGGAGAGAAGAAACGAACTTGATCTATAATTTTACATTAAAAATATTAATAATAAAAAATGATAGTCCTATAATTAGAAACTTCTCGTTTGTTTTCTTTAAGCTATAATATAACTTTTAAGTGAATATTTTTCTTTGAAAAGATCCAGAGTTTATTTATTTCTTTTACTCTACTTTCCTTCCAAAGTCAAAAAGTTTGAACGAAAAACTTCTTGATATTTTGATGCTCCTTTTTCATATTCTTTCCATTTTTTAAGAACATAGTGAGAGGGCCCAAAGTTAACATTAAAAATCCAGAACATTTGTGATCGTCCAAATATTATTTCATGGAAAATATTGCTGTAAGACACTATGAAAGTAAATGAAACGTGTGTGTATCTTAACGCTACAATATAAATTTGATTTATATTTGATATAGTCTTACGTATAGCATGTGTTGAATTAGTTCAGTTGAAATTAAAAGCGTTTTTATGTTTGTTATTTTTTTTTTTAATTCTCTAATATATGTAATTGCTTTCGTGTCTATTGCTTAGCTATTTGATTGAATATTGTTTTGTTTGATATTTACAAGTAAAATAATATTAAAAGCTTATGATTACTTCATTATCTTGTCTTTCTTTCTGACTCATAAGTCAAGTGGCAATAATTATATTACTAATGTATGTAGTTGGTTTCGCATGAGGTCATAACAAGCTTATGGTGAACAACATGATTCATATCAATACAAATCTTGTTTCTTTCTTATGGTTATTATTTTTATGATTATTTGTGTATATTTATTTATTCATTATAAACACTGTACAATCAAAGTCCTCTTATGCCGCACTTATCATATGGAGTATGGACTGTGGACATCATGTTTTTATAAAATATATGTTAGTAATTAGACTAATTTAAATTTGTTGAATATAAGTAGTTATACAGTATAACAATATATAATTTTGGTCAGCGCATATGATATTTATGGTGATGTGGAACCTCAAGATTGGATGTTTAAAAGAATTAGTGGATTATTTAATGAAATATAGTTATCAAATTCGGAGCAAAAGCGATGTATTTTGATGAACATAGGACGTCTAGTTATAAAAAGAAAAGGAAGTATAGCATTTAACTAAGATAACTGAAATTGAAATTTGTAATCATTAGTTTTAATGGTTATAATGAATATTATTTTATTAAAATGGTATCTACTGCACATTGTCGGTTTTGAAAGATTATTTGTTTACCATTGTAATAAACTTAACTATCAAAAGGTATAAATGAAACATTTTATTTATCTATTTGTTAACACGATTTAAGAAAATTTTATTCTCATTTCTATACAAGTGTATTTTTGTTTATTTAAATTATTAATTTTTAATCAAGATCTTTTAATCCTTTTAAATAATTAATTATCTGAGTTTAAAAAATTTTAAACGAATAAAAACACTCCAAACTTTATTTTCGATAACTTATCTTATTATAAATTCATGACTATTTTTAATCATTTGATATTACATATTGGCTTCTGTTAAGAAAGAACGTGATGAGTAGATGAGAGGGTGGAACACAATACTACCATATTGAGAATGTTGATACGTGCAAAACTCCCATTTGTTTGGTGGAAATAAAAGGAATTCGAAGGGTAGGTTAGGAAACTCAGGTTCCATATTCCTCCCATTTCCTTTTTTTTTAACGGCTCCCATTTCCAACTATTCAAACTTTTGAATTCTGACTGGAATTCGACTTCAAATCATAACCGAATTTTGTCTTAGGTTAGAATAAAATTGGGTATAATGTTGAAAAAAAATTCTAATGCTAAGAACAAGTTCTATCTTTCGCCTCTCGATTTCGAACAAGCTTTGGAATTAAGTCATGAATTCATTATTTGTATATAATATTTTGGGTTAATCACGATATATTTAGGTTTAGTCCGGATTAAACACTAACCTTGCACTAATTCATTTTTTTTCGATTTGATATTTTTAGCAAGGTTACGGATAATATTCTAGTTTTAGACAATTTTCTCTGTAGAAACCCTCAACTATTTTTTCCCAAAAAAAGGCTCACATTTAACAAATTTTTTTTTTTGGAAAAACCATCGCAATTGACAAAAGTTTTGAATCTAATTTCATATTTCACTTAAAAACATTGTCAAGTGAGATTGAACAGTTATTTTTCACCGGCTACAATCTTTGAGCATACTGCAAAAAAAATTGATATTTATTTTGCCAACAAGAACCGGACACAACACCTTTCGCTTTGTTTTGAAAAAAATCAAATGTTTCATTCATGTTTTAATGTTAAAACTATAAAAAAGTTATAAAACAACAATAAAGGCATGAGAATGATAAGCCAAAACAAAAATGGTTAATTGCATAAAGGATTTTATATACTAAGTTTTTTTTAGATTAAACATCTAACTTTAAATTTTTCTAAAAAGCCTTTACATTTTCTATTTTTTCAATTTGGCCTCATAATTTCCATTTTTTATTTGGCCCTTACATTTTTTCATTTTTAAATTTGACCCCTTACGTTTTTTATTTTTTGGTTAAAACTCCAATTATTTTTTTTTTCTAAAAAAATATCTTATATATTTGTATAAAATCGGAAGATTATATGTAAACTTGCTAAAAATGCCAAAAAAAATATGAAAAAATATAAGGGTTTTAAAAACAGAAAAGAAATAAAGTTGAGGTTTAATCTAGAAAAAACCCTAATATATAGGGTCTTTTATGTATTTAACACAAACAAAAAAATTTGTTTAAAATAAAAGGTTTTGTTCCAACGAAAACAAAAAATAAGTCTCAAATGACTATTAATGATCAAATTACTTTGCATATTGAGATTTTTTTTAAAGAAGAAAACATGAAAATTGAAATTGGATTTCAAAAAGGTTGTCAAATGTGCAAATATTTTCAAAACATTTTGTTAAATGTGAAAGTTTATGTATGTTGTTAGAAAATGGTCGATTATTTACAATGTGTAAAATGGGTACAAAAGTATAAATTATGTTAAATATGACCCGATTACCAAGTTTATGAGAAATTTATGTTTGAACAAGTCACCATATGTTTAAGAATGAGATTTGCATGCTTAACAATATTATTGTGCAAGACATTGTTAAAATGACTAAGCATACTACTAATATGCTCAAAAGTGGGACAATATGGAATATTTACATGATGGTGGCATATGAAAGAAAAATTTTAGTTAAGGTTCAATTAACCTTTCTTGAAGTGTTATAGGTGTACTAGAAGTTTAAATTCTTGAAAATATAGAACCAAAATGATTATATGCAAGTAGCTTGAATAATAAGGCAAGATAGGACAAAATATAAGCAATGGTATCAATCATGCCATATGTGTTATATTATGGTATGAATTGTATTTAGACATGTTATAACATATATTAGAAGTAGAATGGTGTAAAAATTTGATGCTTGGACATGAATGAAAAAAAATAGCAAAGTAGGTTGTTATACTTGGTAAACGGACAAAGTAGATTTCTATGGTATGCAATTGGGGGATAAGAAAATATATGGTTGAAGTAAAACTAGAAATGGATTGTAATGCATGAAATACATCAGAAAACATTGTTGAGGAATGGTCATATACATTTTAAAGTATTGGAAGCCAAAAGCCAAACAATAATATTTGTATTTGGTTCCTTTAGTGTAGTGCTTGAGTTTCATAAGTAAAAGTCAAGGTTCAATGCATGTAATTAGAGATCTAGAGCTCAAATTTAGTAAATTTATAAATGAAAGTTACATTTAACATGACAAAGAGCACGCAAAAAGAATCAAATCAATCAGAGATCATATGAAAAAATTATGGTGGTCCAAAGTTGGAAGAAAATAAAAATCAAAGATGAAAAGTTAAAAAACTAGACCAAGGCATGGAAAGGGGTCCAATTTCCAGAAGGTGTAAATGGCTATGTTGGGCAGCAGGCATGAGACAGACACGATCGTGTTCTAGGCCAGGTTTGGAGCCCAAAACAACAAAAAAAAACATGGATCTTGGGATCCTTTTATAGGTTTTCTATACCATAGATTTAGTTATCATGGCAGTGGAAGCAATCAAAATTAATTCAAGGCAAGTAACAATTACTAAAACCTACAAGGATCCTACCTAATGATATTAACAACTACAAGAGGGATCAAGAAAAACCAACCTTGAGCAAAATCGATTTGCTAGAAGACCTTTGATGAAGAACAATTCCACAAGTGCCAAGGAAGGTAGTATCCAATAGAGAATACCTCTAATGGTTCACACCCAATAAGTCCAAATAATTAGATTAATTAGGTATCTAAGAAAGCTCGTTATAGAAACCTAATGCGGGTTTATAGATTCAGCTGGGAGAGAAGAGAAACTCCAAGTCTACAAGGAATGGAAAGGGGTGAGATCTACAAATGCCAGGGGGATATTTATAGTTGAAGGTTGCTTAGAGATAAGCCTGGTTTGGATGGTAACTAGATAAGGATAAATATTTAAATAATCCAACTTATCTAAAACCGTAACCACTTTCCCTATATAGACATGGACGAAATTTAAAGGCTTATCACTTCAATTTTCGTCCCCTATCTCTAGGTTTCCAGAATATTCTTTTGTCCAACTATTAAATAATTAATATTCAACCACTGCACTTTTAATTAACGTCAATGTAATTACAAATTAGTTCCAATTAATTCAAAACTAGTTTTTAATTAATTTATCTTCACATGACAAATTAATAAACTATTTCTCTCTTTCTCTTTTAATTAACTCTAATACCATTTGGACTACTAAGGGCAACCTAAAAAGAACCATGTTATTAATGTAAAGTCCTTACCAATTATTTACGACATTGGACACTATTCCAACAGTCTTCCTCTATTTAATTTTATTTTTTTGACATTTTACTCATTTTCACACTTTTTTCACTCCTAAAAGCCTTTAAAACTTGGTGTGTGTATTTTTGGTGAATCAAGTGTCCCTGGGAAGCAATTGAAAGGTATCAAGGAGCATTTCAAAGGTGTTTTAATTTCCAATCAAGTAATTGAATGTACTAATCAATTACTTTATATTTTGTTAGTTTAATCTATCATTTTGGAGTGAGTTATATTAACGTAGATTTTCAAAAAAAGTTTGCATGATGAAGTTAATTCTAGATATTATGGGATAAGTTGATAAGACATGTTATCTATTATTAATAACATGTATTAAGTAAATGTAAGCACAACTATGAAGTGTTAATATCAAGAACATGGAGTTTGGATTTATGTGTTTTGATATGCTCTTATATCTTGTTACCAAGGATGTTGATGTATATTGATTACATCATTTTTTATTATTGAAGTAAGAATGATATTTGTAAATTGCTATCACATTTGAGAATTATAAAATTGGTCAAAAGGAACCATATAACCAATTTGCTAGGACCCGGTGATGGCTAACAATATGCAGAATAATAAAATCTTGAAGATTAACGATATAAAACTGATAAAATTTTATGAGTAATATGATATTTCATAGATAGAAAGAGATAAAAATCATACATGAATAACACATAGATCAGGGAAGAGTTCCCTTTCCAATATCTCTCTAAACTACAAAGACTACCTTTTAGGTGTAAACTAACAAATGACTGCATCCCTGTCTCTATTTATAGAAAATAGGGGAATATTCCTAAAAACAAAATGAATATTCTAGCCTAGCTGTCATTCAACATTGTAGAGCATTTCCCGTTCCAACAATCTTCCCTTAAATGCTAGGAAATGATAGGGGATACAAATAAGTGATACAAATAAAAGGCTAAGATACATAATATTCGAAAGCAGGTATAGTGCGGTAGTGAGCAAATGCTAAGATGTCTCGAAGATTCGGAAGTGTTTGTGACCTCTGATGCTGGGTAATAGAATCTCTAATCGTCAAAACTCTTTGCCTTCTGTAACACTCGACTTATTAACAAAAACACCCCAAAAAAAAATTTTTCAAACAAAATATTTTACAATCAAAACCATAAGTATGGGGTATTAATTAACATAATACGAGTACACGTGTATCACAAAGTACAATACATAAATATTATACATTCTTCAAGCCGGGATGTCACTTCCAATTCTAAGTCCTCAGTCACGGACTTTATCCTTTCCCTTAGCGGGATCACGCTCACCTGCAGGGACATATCAAATAAACCGTGAGCTATAAAGCCCAATGAGTAATCAACAAATAACATTACATATAAATAAGAGAATAATAACAATTAACTCTTATACAGTTTTTGTCCTATAAGTCATAGTCATCACTGACCGCACCATATATCATAGCCATATTGGCCGCACCAAATATCATAGCCATATAGGCCGCACCAAATATCATAGCCATATAGGCCGCACCAGTTGAACATAACGTCCAAAATCATAGCCACAAGTGGCCGCACCATTTAATAACATTTTATTGTTTATATCATAGCCCGAAGGCCGCACCAAATTAGGTTCAATAACCCAAGATCATGGTCCTAAGACCGCACCATTTAATTTCAAAGATATTAATCATAGCCAACAAGGCTGCACCATTTGGAATTACAATCCAATGTCATGTCCGTATATTATTCGGGTAATCTACCCATGTCCCATATTCGACTACTTTAAGTAGTGCCATTGTAATCACCATATATCATACTAGATATAGTCAAAATTACTCACCTTGTTGCTTGCTACCACTAGCTTTCGTTGTTTCTTGCCTTGCAATGTATTCCGTAAGATTTTGTCCCGTACCTATAATTTCATTCATTTTCAAAATGATTATAGGTTAACAGCCATTCTAATTGACTCTAATGCATAAGAGTTCAATATAATATCAATACAAACAATGTCTAGATAATAAACTTTCCATTTATTATCTTTTATGAATTTTACTATTCACCGAGGCATTCGTATTGATCTACAGTGCTCTCGAGGGATCGAAAACTCAATTTAAAAATTTTCCCAAACTTTTCAGACCATAACGAGCCTACGGTTCAAGTTTGAGGCAAATCGGACAAGCCAAACAAAAGATAGCATTTCTGATTCCCTGTCCCAGGGGCGCACTGCGCCTGGAAGGGGGGCGCACTGCGCCTAGCGCCAGTGCAGGTCTCTTGTCCAGTCGCGAATTGTGCACTGTAGCTTGCAGTTTTGGTCTATAAGTTCTTAATGCTGTTCTTAACCGTTTGGGGTTTATTTCTAGGCTAAAACCTTCTATTAAAACAAGGTTTTCAACCCCCAAAACCCACTCAATCAATTATATGAGGAATTAGGGTTCTTAGTTCTAAAAACCCCAAAACTTCAAATTCATCAAGAATAACAATCTACTTCCATTATCTTGAGTTAAGCCCTTATTAGCATGACTTAATGGAAGTATTACATCATTTTAATCACCCAATCATAACTGTAAATGCAGTTTTGAGTTCTACAAAACTCATCAAGAACACATAAACTAGAACTTGGAAAAACTTACCTCCAAAACTTCCAATTCTACCCTTTGAAGCCAAAAATCAAATTACAAGCTTCAATTCTTCAAGAACCCTTCAAAATTTCTGGAAAAATTAGTCACAAACCCTCTCCCGTAAGCCTCTAAAAATCTGCACACAAATGGGAGAAGCTTCCATCCTTTTATACTTCCAGAAATTGCAGTTTAGTCCCTAGAGTTGCATATATTGAACTTTTGCCACAATTTACACAATTTATGACAAAAATCAGATTTTATAACATTTTAAGTCCACAACTCAAAATATTATTACAAGACAAATCCTTTTCTGTCCAAAAGACCAAATTACCCTTCTAAGGTAAAATGACCAATTTACCCTTTTTATTATAATTACATAATAAAACACATTTTGACGTTACACCTTTAGAGGCTTAGGATCTCCAAGGAATAAAAATGAGATCCCAATATACTGCTGACCAAGTTGGAAGGACATTGTTAACTCCTGAACTAAAAATCCCAATAATCATATCACACGTCGTTATCAAAAGGCTGAATCATCTATTGCACCTCAAATCACTGAAGAACGAATCATAAAGCACCAATAATCATCATAAGAATAATTTGATGAAAAATAAAAGCATCCTATAATAGAGTCTGAACAATAAATAATCGTGATCCGGATACAGTTTAGCAACGCCCAAAATTTGATCTCGGAAGACCAAAATAAGTGTCACGTCGCATCATATAAGTCTTCATCTTCTGAAAAATCAAACTCTAACAATCATCACAAGTGAACTGAATCTGAATAATAAGCAATTTTTATCCGAATTGAATCTAACAATGCCAGAAATTTGAGCAGTCATAATCAAAAATCAGTGTTAGATAGCATCGTAGCACTAAATAACTCTTCATTTTTGGACGACTCAATAATCAAAACACATGGTCCGAAATGACCACAACCCTCTTTATTTATAGAGAAGAAGGGAATATTCTTAAATACAAAGGAAATATTCTTTTCTAATTATCACTCAACATTTTAGAGCATTTCCAGCTCCAACACAAATTAATTATAAAATAATGTATCTCTAGAAAAGAGACAATGTTGGTTTAATAATCAAGTAGATTTGGAATGAGCATATTGTTTAACCACATTAAAAGTATTGTGAAATGGAGCTAAATATTAGATTGATATTGTAACCCTTGGAAGCAAGTTATATTTGTGGAATATACTAATGGTTAGATTTCATTTTATGGGACAACTTATTGTTAGAATATATATATATATATATATATATATATATATATATATATATATATATATATATATATATATATATATCGGTTGATATAAACCGAACCTTAACCATACAACCCAAAACATGGAAAACCATAGTCGAACAACACGACTCTAATACGTGTCGTATGTCGAGAACAAGTTTGAATGAGGCACGTGTAAACATGATTTCCTTAGAATAGATTTTGCTCATAATATTGGACATCTGTCTCCTAGGATACAACATTTTGAACGGTTCTTGAAGACCATTGAACTTAATAAAAACGCCTAAAACTTACATTCGATCATTCCACCTCGGAAATTTATGATGTCTCTTTCATGGAGTTGATGAACTTTTGACACATGATCATAATGTCATCATTTGTTGTCTATAGAGTATATGTGTTGTATATTTTTCTTCTTCTTTTCCAACTAAAAGATAAACTCTTATATATACACATCGTATTAACTCTAATCATAATGACAATTAAACCCATTAAAACAATAAATGTTACAAAAGAGTAATTATTATGGATATAAATCAATATAAGAAAGTCTCTGGATGTTGGAAATAAAAAATAAAGAAGCAATTTTTTTTTCTATTAATTATGTGTGATATTTATATACGCTACTAGGGAGTACTAATAGGTTGGTTTATCTAATTCAAACCTTGATCTAATGCTACTACATATAAAGTGGTTCAAACTTTAAAACCATTACTATATAGGACAAATCATCAACTGTAACGCCAAGGCATGATTTATCATGTAATTATAATAAAAAGGGCAAATTGGTCATTTTACCTTAGAAGGGTAATTTGGTCTTTTGGACAGAAAATGATTTGTTTTGTAATAATATTTTGAGTTGTGGACTTAAAATGTTATAAAATCTGATTTTTTGTCATAAATTGTGTAAATCGTGGCAAAAGTTCTAGAAATGCAACTTCAAGGACCAAATTGCAATTTCTGGAGGTATAAATAGTTGGAAACTTCTCCCATTTTGTGCAGATTTTTAGAGGCTTACGGGAGAGAGTTTTGTGACTGAATTTTCCAGAAACTTGAAGAATTCTTGAAGGCTTGAACTTGGAATTCGATTCTTGGCTTCAAAGGGTAGAATTGGAAGTTTTGGAGGTAAGTTTTCCAAGTTCTGGTTTATGTGTTCTTGATGAGTTTTGTAGAACTCAAAACTGCATTTACAGTTATGATCGGGTGATTAAAATGATGTAATACTTCCATTAAGTCATGCTAATAAGGGCTTAATTCAAGATAATGGAAGTTGATTGTTATTTATGATGAATTTGAAGTTTTGGGGTTTTTGGAACTAAGAACCCTAATTCTTCATATGATTGATTGAGTGGGTTTTGAGGGTTGAAAACCTTGTATTTATAGAAGGTTTTAGCCTAGGAATAAACCCCAAACGGTTAAGAACAGCATTAAGGACTTAAATATCAAAACTGCAAGCTACAGTGCACAATTCGCGACTGGTCTGGAGACCTGCACTGGCGCTAGGCGCAGTGCGCCCTATTTCCAGGCGCAGTGCGCCCCTGGGACAGGGGATCAGAAACGCTAACTTTTGTTTGGCTTGTCTGATTTACCTCAAATTTGAACCATAAGTCCCTAATGGTTTGAAAAGTATGGGAAAATTTTTAAATTGAGTTTTCGACTCCTCGGGGGCACTGTAGAGCAACACGAATGCCTCGGTGAATAGTGAAACTCATGAAAAGTTAGTAAACGGAAAGTTTATTAACTAGACATTGTTTATAATGATATATTATTGAACTATTATGCATTAGAGTCAATTAGAATGGCTGTTAACCTATAATTATTTTGAAAATGAACGAAATTATAGGTACGGGAAAAAGTCTTACGGACTACATTGGAAGGCAAGAAATAACAAGAGCTAGTTGTAGCAATCACCAAGGTGAGTAATCTCACTTATATCCGATGTGATATATATGTTGGATGAGCAGCTGCAGATGGAAACAGATTTTGGGGACAAAAATTTATAGATTTCATGATGAAATAAAAGACAATATTATATAAGCCGTGAGTCTGATATAGACAAGAACGGAGCTGTGAGTCAATAAAAATGAATGATATGACAATACCAGATAAGCCGTGAGTCTATGATAGACAAGAACGGAGCTGTGAGTCAAACTTATATAAGACAATACCGGATAAGCCGTGAGTCATTGAGATGACAAGAACGGAGCCGTGAGTCTATGCCAAAGCGGGAGAAACCCGTGTGACATATATGATCGTATGTTATACGATAATGCTTATTGATTTGTATAGAGAACTTTATTCTTATACATGTTGAATTTGATTTGATTACTCATTGAGCTTTATAGCTCACGGTTTGTTTGATATGTCCCTGCAGGTGAGCGTGATCCCGCTAAGGGAAAAGATAAAGTCCGTGACTGAGGACTTAGGATTTGAAGTGACATCCCGGCTTGAAGAATGTATAATATTTATGTATTGTACTTCGTGATACACTTGTACTCGTATTATGTTAACTAATACCCCATACTTATGGTTTTGATTGTAAAATATTTTGTTTAAAAAAAATAAAATTTGGGGTGTTTTTGTTAATAAGGATTCAGGTGTTACAAGTTGGTATCAGAACCGTGGTTTAAGTGAACTAGGTGTCTTTAGAATAGATTCCTAGACTTAAACCTTGAGAGAAAAACAGACAAATGGACTGTTAGATATATATAAGTTTGTTATTATATATATAATCTAACGGTTTGCTGAATTTTGAAGTATGAGAAATACAAGGAGTAATCCCACTGGTGCAAATTCGCGTGGAACCTCAATAAGTGGACCAGCCCGTTCACACGGTTCTGTAGGACGAAGAGCAAGAGCACCAGCAAGGGAACCGGTGGGAGAAAATCCACCTGATATTCGGGCAATAGTGGAAGAAGTGGTTAGGCAAATGATGCCTACGTTAACGAATAACCCCAATCCGAGTGGCAATCCTAACCCGAGTGCCAATCCTAATCCTAGTGAAGAGGCTGCAAAAAGCATTCATGACAGGCAGCCGGAAGATGAAAGCCAGGGAGAAAGTCGTGCTCGGGCAATAAAAGAAACTCAAGGCGGGGAAGCTTCTACAAAGAAAGTCGGATGTACTTACAAAGCTTTCCTTGGTTGTAAGCCAAAAGAGTTTTCAGGGACAGATAATCCAGTCCAAGCTATGGAGTGGATAATGCATATCGAGAAGGTGTTTCGGGTTAGCAAATGTGCGGATGAGGACAAGGTAGAATTTGCCACAAATCAACTCACAAGCAATGCACTACATTGGTGGCAAATTTACTACAAATCATTGGATCTTGATTCATCCCAATCGGTACCTTGGGAGCAATTTAAGATTAAGTTCAATGAAGAATACTGCTCGGAAGTAGCTATAAAGAAGTTGGAGGACGAATTTCTGCACATGGAACAAGGTTCCCAGTCCGTCCAAGAGTACACTTTGAGCTTTTTGGAGAAAGCAAGATTTGCAGAACACCATGTCAATACCGAAAAGAGGAAGATTGATAAGTATGTGTGGGGGCTGACGACCCGAATCAGAGAAATTGTGCAACCACTGAAACTGTCTACTTTCAGGCAAGTGGTGGATCGAGCCACAGAAAGGGAGACAGAATTGAAGCGGCAAGAAGATGAAAAGAAAGCTGTTGAAACAAAAAGAAAGGCGGAAGACCAAGGTTGGACGTCTCAGAAAAAGTCGCAACAAACTGGGTCTAAGAGTAAATGTCAGAAAGACGAAGGAAAGTGGTGTGAAAAGTGTAGAAAAAGACACACAGGGAGCTGTCAGATTGATACTGCATCAGTTAGCTGCCGAAACTGTGGAAAAACGGGTCACACTACACGGGAATGTCGGGCGGAGCGTAGGTGTTACCAATGTGGAGCTACGGATCACATTCCTCCGAACTGTCCCGAGTTGAAATCTGGAGCCTTCAGTGATAGATCCAGAATTGAGCAGGGTGGAAAGAAAGTGGAAGTGAAGAACCGAGGAAGACCGGTAGCCTCGCGAGCTTTCCAAATGACTGTTGAGGAAGCCCGTGAGAAGACAGATGTGGTTACAGGTATCTTCACTCTCAACTCCATACCTGTATATGTTATATTTGATCCAGGGGCTACACACTGTTTTGTCTCGGAGTCTTTGTTGTCCCGCCTGAATGTACCCTTAACCCCAATGGATGAAAGCTTGGAAGTAGCCATAGCAGACGGCAGATATGTTTGGGTTTCTGAACACTTGGAAGGTTGTCAGCTTAAAATCTACGGGACCATTTTCCCTATAGATTTGAAGCCGATGACTACCAATGAATTTGGTGTGATCGTGGGGATGGATTGGTTGGCAACGAATTATGCCAACATGGATTGTAGAAATAAAAACATCACGGTATTAACACCGGATGGGGAATGGATAAAGATTCAGGGTGAACGACCTCGGTTGAGAATGCCAGTTATCTCCTTTGCTCAAGCCAGAAGCTGTATTAGTAAAGGAGGGATGTCTTATTTGGCCTATGTAGCGGTGACTAAACCAGTTAAAGTGGGAGTAGCGAATGTAAACGTGGTAAATGAATTCCCAGATGTGTTTCTAGA
Source organism: Cichorium intybus (assembly GCA_023525715.1). Taxonomy (NCBI): domain Eukaryota; kingdom Viridiplantae; phylum Streptophyta; class Magnoliopsida; order Asterales; family Asteraceae; genus Cichorium; species Cichorium intybus. Next base: position 5,862,760 of record CM042010.1, read on the forward strand.
TGAACTTCCAGGGTTGCCACCAGATCGACAGGTTGAGTTCACGATTGAACTGATTCCAGGAGCTGCTCCTGTTGCTCGAGCTCCATATCGTTTGGCACCTTCAGAGATGGTGGAACTGCAAAAGCAACTGGAAGAACTGTTAGACAGGGGTTTCATCAGACCGAGTACATCGCCTTGGGGAGCCCCTATCCTGTTTGTTAAGAAGAAAGATGGGTCAATGCGCATGTGTATTGGCTATCGGGAATTGAACAAGATCATGGTGAAGAATAAGTATCCGCTCCCACGAATTGATGACTTGTTCGACCAGCTACAAGGAGCATCCTACTTTTCAAAAATTGACCTGAGGTCGGGTTACCATCAGCTGAAGATACGGGAATCTGACGTTCCAAAGACAGCTTTTCGCACACGATACGGTCACTATGAGTTTTTGGTGATGCCTTTCGGGTTAACCAATGCTCCAGCCGTATTCATGGATCTCATGAACCGGGTGTGTCGACCGTTCCTTGATACCTCAGTGATAGTGTTTATAGATGATATCTTGGTGTACTCGCGAAGCCAAGCCGAGCATGAGGTGCATCTGCGTCAAGTGTTGGAGTTGCTTCGCCGAGAAAAGCTGTATGCTAAATTCTCCAAGTGTGAATTCTGGTTAAGAGAAGTTCAATTTCTTGGCCATGTAATCAATGCCGAAGGGGTGAAAGTTGACCCAGCGAAAATTGAAGCAGTGATGAAGTGGGAACCGCCTCGAAGTCCAACTGAAGTACGAAGTTTCCTTGGTTTGGCAGGCTATTACAGAAGATTTGTCGAAAATTTTTCCTCGATAGCTGTCCCGTTGACCAAGTTGACCAAGAAAGGCGAAAAGTTCACGTGGGCGGAAAAACAGCAAGAAGCTTTCCAAAGGTTGAAACAAGCCTTATGTAAAGCACCAGTGTTAACACTACCGCAAAGCGGAGAAGCGTATGTGATCTACAGCGATGCTTCAAGAGTTGGCCTTGGATGTGTATTAATGCAGAAAGGTCGGGTAATAGCTTATGCGTCCCGCCAACTAAAAGACGCTGAGAAGAAGTATCCAGTTCATGATCTGGAATTAGCTGCGGTGGTTTTAGCATTGAAGCTGTGGAGACACTATTTATATGGTGTGAAATTTGTTGTCTATACTGACCACAAAAGTTTGAAGTATTTATTTGATCAAAAAGAACTTAACATGCGACAGCAAAGGTGGATGGATCTACTTAAAGACTTTGACTTTGAAATTCGGTACTACCCTGGCAAGGCGAATGTAGTGGCAGATGCTCTAAGCCGGAAAGAAGCACCATTGAAAGTTACATCCGCGTGTATGGGTGTAGCAAGCCGGTTACCAGAATTGATCCGTTTGGCACAGGAAGAGGCGTGCAAGCCTGAACATGTAAAAAGCGAGCGAATGGTTGGATATTTGAAACATCTGGAAGAAAATGCACAGAAATTAAAAACCTTTAGAGGTCGCGTGTGGGTCCCAAAACAAGGAGAAGCGCGGAACTTTCTCCTAGAAGATGCACACTGTAGTCGATATGCAGTTCATCCGGGTAGTACCAGGATGTACCGGACGTTAAAACCGTTGTATTGGTGGCCCGGAATGAAAAGAGATGTTGGAAGATATGTAGAAAGATGTTTGACATGTCTACAAGTGAAGTCAAACCATCAGAAACCGTATGGAGAAATCCAACCATTGCCGATTCCAGAGAAGAAGTGGGACCATATCACTATGGATTTTGTAACAAAGTTGCCGCGGACACCGCGAGGTCATGATTCGGTGTGGGTGATTGTTGATCGACTGACAAAATCAGCACAATTCATACCGATTAGCGAGAAGTACAGGGTGGATCAACTGGCGAAAATCTATATAGATGAGGTGTTATGTCGACATGGATTACCAGCATCGATTGTTTCGGGTTAGCAAATGTGCGGATGAGGACAAGGTAGAATTTGCCACAAATCAACTCACAAGCAATGCACTACATTGGTGGCAAATTTACTACAAATCATTGGATCTTGATTCATCCCAATTGGTACCTTGGGAGCAATTTAAGATTAAGTTCAATGAAGAACAATGCTCGGAAGTAGCTATAAAGAAGTTGGAGGACGAATTTCTGCACATGGAACAAGGTTCCCAGTCCGTCCAAGAGTACACTTTGAGCTTTCTGGAGAAAGCAAGATTTGCAGAACACCATGTCAATACCGAAAAGAGGAAGATTGATAAGTATGTGTGGGGGCTGACGACCCGAATCAGAGAAATTGTGCAACCACTGAAACTGTCTACTTTCAGGCAAGTGGTGGATCGAGCCACAGAAAGGGAGACAGAATTGAAGCGGCAAGAAGATGAAAAGAAAGCTGTTGAAACAAAAAGAAAGGCGGAAGACCAAGGTTGGACGTCTCAGAAAAAGTCGCAACAAACTGGGTCTAAGGGTAGACGGAGTAATACGCGGGTTCATGCGGGATCGAGAAAAGAAGGCTGCGGTACCGCCGGTACCTCCGGTACCGCTGGCCCGCCTCCTTCGGGTTCATCGGGTTCGGCAGTCGCGGGTTCATGTTTGGGTTGGTGAAGCCATTGAAACCGCTGCAAATATATATACATACACACACAAACATATATATATATATACACACACGTAACATATATATATATATATATATATATATATATATATATATATATATATATATATATATATATATATATAAACATATACACACACGTGAATATATATATATATATATATATATATATATATATATATATATATATATATAATTATTTTGGGTATTATTTATCTAATTTAATATTAAAAATATGATGTGGCATCGTGGGTTCAGTGGGTACTGGTTCCATGGGTGAAAGATTGGTGAAAGATGGGGAAAATGGAAGTGAGAGGAGAGAGAAAAGCTGACATGGCGCGTGGGTTCAGTGGGATGGGAGGGATCTACTCCCCCCACCCTAAGAGTAAAGGTCAGAAAGACGAAGGAAAGTGGTGTGAAAAGTGTAGAAAAAGACACACAGGGAGCTGTCGGATTGATACTGCATCAGTTAGCTGCCGAAACTGTGGAAAAACGGGTCACACTACACGGGAATGTCGGGCGGAGCGTAGGTGTTACCAATGTGGAGCTACGGATCACATTCGTCCGAACTGTCCCGAGTTGAAATCTGGAGCCTTCAGTGATAGATCCAGAATTGAGCAGGGTGGAAAGAAAGAGGAAGTGAAGAACCGAGGAATAAAAAGAGGTGACAGTAGCTAAAGAGGTGAGTCGTGACGATGTAAGATAAGACTGTGTGGGACAGTCTAATAGTGAGTAACAGTGGGTGGTACTATATATCGAGTGACGTCGGGTAATACGGTAGTTTCACAGTGTGAATTACGAGTCAGATAGGACTGTGAAGCTGGCAGGAATGGTGATCCTGTAACGTGTGTGACCATATAGGTCATACTTTGATTAGATTACTCACTAAGCTTTATAGCTTATCCCGTTATTTTATGTGGTTTTGCAGGATAGGTAACGCTTGGCTTGGATCATGGGACGATCCCTGGTGATATTATATTGTAAATTCCAGGCTGTAAAACCGGGCGTTACAAGTTGGTATCAGAGCCAAGATTTGAGTGAACTAGGATAAGATCCCTAGACTCAAATTAGTAGACACACGAGAATTGTGTGCTAAAATATTAAAAAAAAAAAGAAAAAAAAAATTACAAACATATTGTGATAAAAGTCGAACGTAGATAAAGCAGTTATTCTAACATGATAATAAAAATGTTAGTAAACTCTTTCAGAGATAAAAAGAACTGGAGAAAATGAGTGAGTTTGTGTGGTATTTCTCAAATACGGGAAAGGTGTTAAAAGTAAATCCAGATGCAAATTTTGTCAAACTAGAAAGTTTTGAAAGAAAATTTTTGGGAAATTTGAAAAGTAGGGTATAGCTGAGAAATACGAAGGATTTTGACAAGCTGATCTGAAGCTGAGTCCAAAATAATTTGGAAAATGTTTTGAAAAAGTGTAAGTTGAAATAAAAATTCTAAAAGTACGAGTTGGTGGGTGGACTTATGAAAATATATGGCGATAGCCATAGCATAGAAAAAGTGATAAATATATGTGATGATTGGATGTGAGATGGTAATTAAGAACTATAAGAAATGAGTTCGTGAGGAGTTATACAATCTCTAAATGAGACAAGTGTTGAGGTATGTGGTAGTACTAGACATGTCTAAGTCTAGCATGTGGATAATATGGGGTTGAGGAATTGAGAGATAAAGGGTGGCTCGATGTACTGAGCAACATAGAGATGTTCGCAAGATGCACTGAGCAGATACGCATGATCCGACGTACAGGATATGCGCGGCTTCGAGTGCTGAGCGGTGGAGTTTGAGCAGATACGCATGACTCGACGTACAGAGTATGCGCGGCTCTGAGTGCTGAGTAGGTTAAGTTTGAGCAGATACGTATGACTCGATGTACTGAGTATACGCGGCTCGGAATATTAAGCAGGAGAGTATAACTTGAGATACTGGGTAGAGTAGATTATGTGGAAAATTCACCGGAGACATAAAAGAAGTAAGGCTGGTAGATGTCCTGAGTAAACATAAGACTAATTGATTTATTCCTTCCATTCTAGAAGAATTAAGGGTACTATTTTACTTAGTTAATGTCTAAGTACCAGGGACCATCCAATCATCACTAAACAAATAAAGGTGAGGTTATAACCAAAGAATGTAATGGGGTACTTTCCAAAAACATAGTTGATTTTTCTACTGATGTAAAGGTTATTTTATGACCAGAATTTTACAAGTAGGGAGATATTTCAAAGAAAGAGTTATTTTGCTGAAAAAGTTATTTTATGACTAAAGTGTGAAAGGAATAATCCTTTAAAAAGAGTCATTTTACGACTAAAGAAGTCATTGTTATGACTAATGGAAATCAAAAGAGTAAATGTTTTTAAATAAAAAGCATCTGTTTAAAAAGAGAAGTGTGAGTAGTTACTCAGAGAAGTAATTAAGTATATACAAATTTAGTGTGTGTTAAGATATTGTGTGACCAATAGTGTCAAAAAAGGGAGCTGATAAATCAGGAAACCCAAGTAGTAATTGTGTAATTGTTGAGCTGATGAGGGGGTGGTAAGGTCGGTTACAGAGTTTTGCAGTTAGGTGTTAGCTGTTAAGCCTTTATGGCTTATTGTTGGTTGCTGGAGCCCTTGTGGCTTGGTTTTTCTTGTAGGGCCACATTACCGGTTCTTGTGATTGGGACCATCTTTCCATGGGGTCACATACTCGGTAATTGTGGTTGAGACTATTTTTTTATAGGGCTAGTGACTATTGTCAGCAGTTGAGACCACATATATATATTGTGACGGTTGTATGAGCATTAATTATGGTGGGACCACATACAAGTGTTGAGATGACCTAATCGGTCGGCAGTTCTAGGGTGTACGTTGAGTCTTTGGGACTCGATATCGTAGATGTGGTTAATGTGTCAGTATTGTGGTGATACCCCTCTGGGTTTACTAGTACAGCCGCATTGCGTTGGAATAAAGGATGGTTGAGTGGAAGAGAGAATAAGGGTATGTCAATGCTAGGAGATTTCGGGGGAGAGATTTGTAACACCCGTGTTCCGGATAATGTTTCAGATCAAAAATAAAAAAAACATTAGTTACAATTTCATATAAAAATCAGCATTGTATGCCGATCTTAGAAAAATCATAATTAATTCTACAAAAATCGGTTGGACCTCAAACCGAAATTGAGTTTAGTATAATCTATAAAATTTACAGGTCGCGACGCGACAGGTGTGGAGGTCGCGACGCGACGGACTGTCGGCAGCTCCGTGATTTGCGCGATCAGGCAATCATTAGGCAATCATTCACGTGTGTCATCGCGACGCGAGCGTAAGCTTGTCGCGACGCGAAGGAGGTCCAGGAGGCCTATAAATACGAGGCCTAAGCCTCATTTTGAGGCAGAACACACACCAAACACATATAAGATATAGAGGAGTGTTCTGGTAAGGAAAATATGTTGAGGGAGGATGATGGGAGGTGAGAAACGAGCGGTAGCTAGCAACGAGGTGCTCGAGAACTGTCGGCGGTTCAGAATGGGAAATGCGACAGGACTCTGAGAAAACGCCAATCTCAGGTGAGTAATCGCTACCGTATCTCCCTAATAGTTTATATGTATTAAACTATAAAATACGAAGGGTGTAATAGACTTATTTCCAATAATTCATAATTCCAAGGGTAATGCCGATTGATTTACTTACGAGGACGGTGACTAGGCCGATTACTTGGGATCTGGTTGTTGGATTTTCCGAAAGGCTAAAATGCTGAAAGGATCCTGCCACCCCAACTAATCTTCTATCTGGCCGTTCTTTACTTGATAAATCATGGAGTGCCGTATTGGAATTATTGAAGGAAATATAAAGCTGTAAAGTATTATAATAATACTTATGTGGGAAACAGGTGTGTTGTCGTGAGGGTAAGTCGAAATTATAAATCTAAAAGTATCACAAGATGATACTGAGCAGAGTGATTAAGTAATGGTATATAATGCATGTCAGGGGACGGCAAGATTTACCAGGTACTAAACGCGAGGTAATCATAGATGTACTATGACCATACTTGTATGAGAAAGCCGTTAAGTGAATGGGTATACCGTGAGACGGTATAAGTATTCGTGAAAGCTAGTACCAAATAATAAATAAAAAGAGGTGACAGTAGCTAAAGAGGTGAGTCGTGACGATGTAAGATAAGACTGTGTGGGACAGTCTAATAGTGAGTAACAGTGGGTGGTACTATATATCGAGTGACGTCGGGTAATACGGTAGTTTCACAGTGTGAAGTACGAGTCAGATAGGACTGTGAAGCTGGCAGGAATGGTGATCCTGTAACGTGTGTGACCATATAGGTCATACTGTGATTAGATTACTCACTAAGCTTTATAGCTTATCCCGTTATTTTATGTGGTTTTGCAGGATAGGTAACGCTTGGCTTGGATCATGGGACGATCCCTGGTGATATTATATTGTAAATTCCAGGCTGAAAAACCGGGCGTTACATTATACTCCATGTTGCAAGTAGTAAATACAGGTATCACCAATGAGATTATTTACGTAGCTTTATCCGCCATTATGTAACACCCGTGTTTTGGGCCTAGAATTTTTAAGCTTTAATCGATAATATAAATTTTATTTTGGGAAAAATAGTTGAATAAAATAAATAAATGAGAATAAATTTAAATTTTTTTATACGTCTATAATATAGTTCTAAGAACCAAAATAGAGTCTTGAGGAGTACTTGGGAGATTTAAAGGCATTTGAAACCAAAAGTGAGAAATAAAGACATAGGGACTAAAAGTGTCAATTTTGCCAAACTTTAGCATATCTAGCCATGATCCGTTTAGAACTTAGAAGATCTAGAAGTTTTAATGAAGGGTCAAAGTCAGAATTTATATTATGCTAGACATTTCTCTAAATTAATAAAAAGACCTAATTGTAGAAGTTTAGTGAGAAGGACCATTTTCACCAAATAACCAACTAGCGGTTAAGATTGATCTAGTCAATGACGTAGATGAAGATGAATTTGATTATTTGAAGGCAAAAGCTCAAAAGTTAGAACTTTTGCTAAAATGGTTAGCCTTTTGGGTGTTAGTTGTTGAAGGAACCAACCATAGGGACTATTTTGTGCCAACTCATGAAAGTTAACATGTATAAATTGGGGAGTCTTCCTCATTTCAGCATGTATTTGGGTTTAAAGAACGAGTCTAATTGTTTTATAGTTGGAATTTATTAAGACGCATACCATATGTTTGATGAAATGCCTTAGTGAAACCGATCCTATTTTGAACTTTTTTAAATCACTTTATTTTTTTACCAACACTTTAACATGACCATGTGAAACAATGGAGTGATGTTATTACAGACACACCCGACTATTTTTTAAAGCAACACTTTATCCAGAAGTCGAAATTTATTTTGATAACGATGGTTTGTTAGATTTTTGTGAAAATCGCCCAAGATAATGTATGATTTTTAATGTTTTTCTGACTTCAACCTTCTTCGATTTCATGGATAGTAAATTCTATAGTTTCTTGATGTCAATGATAACAATAAAAGACAAGCATTGTTCTGTTTTTGTAAAGATTGGTTAGATTAATTTCCTCATGTGGATGGTTCAAAAATGGATACATGGAAGCTTGTAGTAGCCGGTGGTACAGGCTATATAACCCGACATTTAAAAAAATATAAACATATTGCAGATCAAATAACCCTAAAATCATGTTTCAACGATTCTCTTAATAACAAACCCAATTTTCTTAATAACTTAATTTTCAGCTTTTTCGATTTCGTATATTTATTTCTAGTCATTTTTTATTCCTTTTATCTGGAAAGAAAGTGTTAAATTTATGAGAATTGCAAGTAATTATGTTACTCCTCAGGCAAGATTAAGATGGAACGTGCGATACTTTAAGCACGAAGAATTTGACAATCATTATCGCATTCAACGTGTTTAGGATAGGATTTGGGCTTTAGTGGTGGTGCTTGACAAATTTGAAGGCAATGAGACTCTACACATGGGTTTACCTTCTTTTCTAGGCTCCCCCTCTTGTCATTCTTGATTTTTATGATTTCAAATTCAAAAATGTTTTGCTAAATTTTCGTCAGGCAAGATCAAGATGCTCCATGTATCAAGATGGGTGAGATCTGGTGCGAATATGAAAAGATGAGAGGAATGACAAACTCGTCTTTATCTATTCTCCAAGAATGTCTGTTACATTCTTCAAGAATTCATTATTCGTTAAGAATTTTTTTATTATTTCAAGAATTTGACCTATACAACTATAATAAATTTCTTATTCTTCAAGAATGTTTTTTATTTTTTCAAAAATGTTAATATTAGTTATGTGTTTGTATTTGTGTATTATTTTTCAAGAATTAGAATTATAATAATATACTCTATTTCTAAAAGAATGAAATACATTTCACCTAAATTCATGATTTTTAAAGAATGAAGGTAATAATTATTCTCAAAGATATAATCTACTGGACAACGTTAACTAATGTAATCATGTTAAAAGATGAACATATTTTTTAAGAATTAACAATATGCAAATTAATTATACAATATTCTTAAAGAATGCACAAAAAAATAAAATACAATACAAAACTTTAAACAAAAAACATTCCAGACGGTTGTTTAAATTGTATCCCCAAATATATGCACATTCCAAACACACATAAATTGGTGCCGCCGTTCGTTTTAGGCCAACAGAACCCTAAATATACCGTTTAATTTTCTAGAAACTAACAACGTTGATAATTAATACATAATGAAGATACATTCCTCAAATATTACTATGATCCTACTTCGTAGGCCACTTAGCCAATAACATAATTTTTCATTAACGAAGGACAACTCATTAAAATTGAAAATGTTATTTTAAGTCATGTTATACCATGCAAGTCAAGCTAGATATACATCGTCCCGAAATATTTTCTTTGTCCTAACTTACACATCTACATCAAATATCCCCACTAATATGAATAAATCAAAATAAAATAAAATATAATGACGATTAAAACAATCGGATTTTATGTGACTTTACATGTGCTGCATTAGTTATCTGGTGAAATGGTAGACCGGTCTGTGTACTAAACGAGGCCGGATAGTTGGTCCCAAGATACACCCGTAATGTACTAGTTTTAGGAAAAAAACAAAGCAAACCCGCTTCTGATTTCAAACTTTGAGGTTGAAACCGGTCGAAGTTAGACTGTTTATAGGTCCGCACTTGCCACTTTTGGACAGTCCAGAAACAGATGTCCGGTCTTGATGCTCATCCCTATATACATAAGATATGTGTATACAGGTTTTGTGTATACCACCTTATGCATATATGTGTATGCATGTATATTATATATGTATATGTATATGTGAGGGAATGATTTTCATTCACTAAATTTACGAGGAATGTTACCTATTCATCATGTCAAACCGACCATTAGCATTCTTATTTCTTACCATTTAATATCTCAAACTAAACTCCTTTAAAATTAAATTCTAGTTAAGTTTGCTAAGTAGGTCTCTTGAATTTTTTGCTAAATTGTACGACTAGTTCATAGCCCTGCTAATTCATCCAGGTCCTACTAGTTATAGGGGAAAGCCCCTTTGGTGGAATTTGTCCTAGTGAACTTATTTGTTTCCTTAGCTCTAGCCGTAGATCCTTGATTCTAAAATGACTTCTTATTTCATCTCATCCTTCTATTATCTTAGATATTATAACAACTTAAGAATATATAAGAACGATTTTCTAATATTGTTGTTATCAAATTTGATATAGAACCACCCTTTTGATAATTTATTATTTTATACTAGATATACCTTTCCTAAGATTTGGTGCATAGTGATAACACTTTAAACCCCTTTGTATTTTGTTACAAAAAAGTAAAGGAAAAAAAGTCCAAAAAGATTAGGTAGTATTGAATATGAGCGAGAGAAAGAGTATTCATGGTGATAGTTGAGGCTTGTGGGCAGGATCCACGAATCTTGTCATAGACAAAGTCCACCTGATCCGAGTTTTCAGACAAACCCTCACCCTTCAAACTTCAAACCCTCTTGCCAATTTGGCATCATCTATTTTGGATTATTGATGCTTCACAAATTCCCCTGATTTTTGAAGTCTGTCTAATATACTGATAGTTGACCTAATTTCTAATCGCACAAGTTAAACCCCACAACCATTCTCATTATATAACCCCTTCTGATTTCCGATCCATAAGTCTTCACAGAAATCGGAAGAAAAAATGGGTAACTCCTTTGGCTGCTCCGCGTCGGGAGAAAGGTTGGTGTCGGCGGCCAGAGACGGGGATTTCGTCGAGGCTAAGATGTTGCTTGATTGTAACCCTTGTCTCGCCAAATACTCCACTTTCGGTGGCCTTAATTCTCCTCTTCACTTCGCCGCTGCTAAAGGCCACAACGACGTACACTTAGATTCTCCCTCCTTTTTCACTTTTGATCCGTTGTTTGTTTGTTTGTTTGTCTGTATTCTTACAGGTTTTTCCCTCTTCCTAATTTGTAGATTGTCGCATTGTTGCTTGATAACGGAGCTGATGTTAATTCTAGGAACTATTGTGGCCAGGTAACAAACTTGAGTTCGATCTCCATTTTTCCAGTAGCAGTATTTTACTCGTGCAATATCTTGTATGCACACAACTTCTCTAAAACGACTTCAATAACGTGATCTTCCTGAAATCAGCTCAATTTCGCGTTTGCTAGTGTATTTGAAGATTTTAACAAAAAATATGTTAAGATCGTTTCTCTTTCGAATTCAAGCTGGTTTTGGTTCAAGCTCAAACTAGTTTTGCTTCCAACTCATCGAATTCAAAGTGTTAAACCCTAAATGTAAATTCTAGGACTCATTGAGGTCGCTAACTTGATTATGTTAACATTTTCGTTAATTTGTTATGTATCTGTGTAATCTGAAGACTGCGTTGATGCAAGCTTGTCGCTATGGCCACTGGGAAGTTGTTCAAACACTTCTTCTCTTTAGATGCAATGTAAGATATCCTTGTTAACTCTATAAATCCATTAAACACCAGTATTTCATAAATCTAACATATCGTATTGTTTATAATTCATTTACTTTTAGGTCACAAGGGCCGACTATCTTAGTGGTAGAACAGCTCTCCATTTTGCAGCTGTTAATGGACACGTACGTTGCATACGACTTGTTGTAGCTGATTTTGTCCCTAGTGCTCCCTTTGAAGCCATAGATTCACTACCAAACACTGACACAGGTCCCAAAAACAAATATGACCAAAGGTATATCATCGATTTATACAGTTCTCAATAGTATTATAAGTATTCATGAACATACTTTTGGTCATTGTAGTGCACTGGTGAAATTTGTAAATAAAGCGGCTGATGGTGGTATAACAGCTCTTCACATGGCTGCATTAAACGGGTATTCTGATTGTGTACAGCTCCTTCTAGATCTACATGCAAATATGTCATCAGTGACTTTCCATTATGGAACATCAATGGATTTAATAGGTAATTGTTCTTCAGTACCTCAAAAAATGTTACACTTTCCATTTCTACCCTTTCTTACATTCTCTTATAGGAGCTGGAAGCACCCCTTTGCATTATGCTGCTTGTGGTGGAAACTTAAAATGTTGTCAGGTAAATTTATTATATCATCTTGATCACATTTTTTTCTAAATATTATCTTTATTTTTATAGTGTATGTGAATACTTTTGAAATGTTACAGATTCTACTTGCAAGAGGTGCTAGTCGTTTGACATTAAACTGCAATGGGTACTTTCGTCTTTTTCTTTTACACGTTTTTATGTTTACTAGAAAATATGTTGATGGAGATTTTTATGATATGACAGGTGGCTTCCTCTTGACGTGGCAAGGATGTGGGGCCGCCATTGGCTCGAGCCATTACTAGCGCCAAATTCTGACCTGGCAATTCCTATTTTTCCTCCTTCTAATTATCTATCTTTACCTCTCTTGAGTGTACTTAACATAGCTAGGTATTCATTTTATTCACAACTAACTTATTATACATACAAATATTTCAAGATTTAAATTGCAACAATTTTGCAGAGAATGTGGTTTGCAATCCTCATCAACTCTTTCTGATGACACTGATATTTGTGCTGTCTGTTTGGAAAGATCATGCACAGTAGCTGCTGAAGGTTATATATCTTAACATATTCACTTTTTGTTTGAATTGTTTAGTAAATTACATTTTGGTCCCTTGCAATTTTGGTCCCAAAATGTTGTCTTGCAAATTTTGTTCTTATTTGAGGTTATTGTAATGTTTATGGTCCCTTTTCCACATAAATTGACTATTTTTGGTGCCTTAGCATAGCTGTTTTTTGCAAAATTGGTCCCCAACATGCAGTTATTTGAATAAATTACATTTTTGGTCCCTGACTATAGGTGGTTCTTTCAATTTTAGCCCCAAAGGTTTTCTCTTGCGATTTTGGTCGTTAAAATTGCAAGATAGAACTTTCTAGAACCAAAATTAAAAAAATCAGCTATATACTCAGGGACCAAAAATGTAATTTAGTCGTTTACGTTTTAACACTTTGTTTTATTTTTCAGGTTGCAGGCATGAATTATGCGTGAGATGTGCACTTTACCTTTGTTCAACAAGCAGTAACCCGTGTGAACAATTGGGCCCACCGGGGTCCATTCCGTGTCCACTGTGTCGCCATGGAATTATTTCTTTTTCAAGATTACCAGGGTCTCCAGCAAAGGGAATGAAACTGCATCTTTCTCTTGGGTTTTGTACTCCATGTATGCTTCACCCTCGAGAAAATGACGAAACTACCCCCGAGATTAGCAAGAACCGCGTTGCTTCTGTTTCACCGGAGTTATTTTGTCCGGTGACTTGTAGCCCGTTTCCGTCAGTTGCGATTCCGTTATGTACGTGTAATGAAGGGACATGCCCGTCTTCTGAAACGAATGACGTGGCGGGAAACGGATCGCCAGCTGGCGAAGAAGGGAAGTTGGGCCCACTTAGGGTGGAGAAGACTAGTTGTTCGAGTATGTTTTGGGGGAGGAGGAGTTGCAGTAGGGAGCAACAGTGTAATTCGGAGATTAATGCTTGAATTTATTGATTTTGAGTTTTTGACATGGGGGAATGGAAATGCTATTGTGAAAGCAATAATGGCGGTTTTGCTGGAATAGTTTGTAATATGTTTCTGGGTTTTTAGGTATTATGATATATGTTTTCATGGTAGGGTGTTTTTAGGGTTGTAAAAAAGATTATTGTTTGTTGGGGTATATTGTTATTGTGGTGATTGGTCACTTGATTAGAGTTGTAGTAACATATAATGGGTGTTGTTACAAGATTTGAATGATCTCTACTGTTCTGTGTAGTTATAAAAGCCCACTAGACCAATTAGGACCGGTTTCGTGAGGTGTCCCATTGTCCTTGATGAATATAGAATCTCTCATATATTTTATACTTGAACAATAAAAACTTGTGACATTATTTCATATTTGAAGATATGTTATGGTTTGTAATTCTAAGTTAAAAAGTTAACAATAGTTTAAATTGTACTTTTTGTCCCTCTCTTTCTTTGTAAATTGATGCAGATCGACAACTCAATAATCAGAAAATCAAATTCAGAATTATAAGAAGAAATCTACTAGAACCACAATTGAGATAGAAGAGAACAATCAAGGATTACCCAGGGATAAATCCCTCTCTCAAATGGCGTAAACCACCGAGCCAATCTCAAAGAGACTATACGCAACACTAACAAAAATACTTGACTTCCAAAAACGACTCCTCACGACTCTATTTATTTACTAGATTAGACCTAACCCAAGTTACAACTTTACCCCCTATAGAATTACTTTATCCAATTCCTATCATTACTCCCGCCATCGAAAAAGTCTTGACCTCAAGACTTGCTTCCACGAAGATCTTATGACGCACCAGAACCCGGGCCCGTCAAGTCTGGCGACTCCGGGGATCCCAACTCCTCATATTGGTAAAGGTTGTCTCCATTGGTCTCGTATTCATCTTCTCCCAACAACAAAACTCGTAATTTCCCCTCCGGACATTTGTGAGCTGGACCGAACTGTTGACCGCAACGAAAACATAAGCCTTTCTTTCTACGTTCCTCCCATTCCGTCCGAGACAACGATCGCACCCCACGATCCCGGTGCAACACTTGAGAACTCTCTGATGGAGCCGCTACCGAGGGACGAGGACTAGGTAGAGGAGGTGGGTCAGCCCCCTTAAGTCCCGAGTCCACTAAGGAAGTCCCACGAATCAGAGATGGACCCAATAACGAGCCTCTGTCCAATTTAGAGCTGATCCCAAATCCACCCGGCTGATGATAGCGGAAACGCGACTGAGAAATGTTACCGGATGACGGATGAAGCATTTCTTCAACATCTTTGGCCAGGTACATGGCATCCAAACGCGACTGAGGACGATGGAGACGAACCCATCGCTTAACCTCATCTCGCAACCCAGCAACAAAATACCCCATGGCTTGTGATTCGGGTAATTTCGGAACTAATGACAACAAGTACTCAAAATCATCTATGTAGTCATAAATGGAATCCGATTGTTTAATAGAAGCTAACTGTTCAAACGGATTCTGAATTTCGAGACCACTTAATCGCTGCAACAATTCAAGTTGAAATTGATCCCAAGTCAAAGAATCATGCACCTGCTGGACGATTGTGAACCAATGCTGCGCGACTCCTACCATACTTAACTGAGCCAATCGAACCCGAAGAGCTACAGGAGTGCCATTGATGTCAAAGAACAGCTTAGCCTTTTGAATCCACCCCTGAGGATCGAACCCATAGAATTCCGGCAACTGTACTTTCTTCACTGCCCATGGTACAACCATAGCACCACTGTGACGAAAATCAGGACCCGCACCAGTGCCGCTATCACCCCCAGATCTATCCCCACCACCCGATCTGCCACTCTTCCCCTCTGACTCGAAAAAAATTCCAGAACCCTTTCCCCCACTCGAATCAGAGATGGGTTGCTTACCTTGTTGCTTCATCCAATCCATCATGAGCTTGCGAAATTCAGCATTCTCCACTCGATCGGCCGCAATTGCTTGAAGTGAAGATTTGATTTCAGCCACATCTGCTTGCAAACGTTGGATCTGTTCTTCATGCACATCCAATCGAGACTGTTGACCTCGGGTTTCCATGAGCTTGAAGAAAGAGGTGTACTCACGTATTGCAGATCGATCGTGAACAGAACGGAAGTAGGAGACGGAACGAAATTTCCTCAAATCGATGTACTCAAATCGATTGTGGCGGCAGGTCGGACCAATGATGCAGATCGACAACTCAATAATCAGAAAATCAAATTCAGAATTATAAGAAGAAATCTACTAGAACCACAATTGAGATAGAAGAGAACAATCAAGGATTACCCAGGGATAAATCCCTCTCTCAAATGGCGTAAACCACCGAGCCAATCTCAAAGAGACTATACGCAACACTAACAAAAATACTTGACTTCCAAAAACGACTCCTCACGACTCTATTTATTTACTAGATTAGACCTAACCCAAGTTACAACTTTACCCCCTATAGAATTACTTTATCCAATTCCTATCATAAATTAAGAACTTTGTCCCCATGATCTTTGAAGGTGGCCTTCAAGTCTTTCTTGGCTACTACTCATGTTTCCCATGAACATGCCTTGAAACTGATCATGAGTTGATTGTTAGTCAGATAAATTTCAACATGCGATCCACCCACCCTGGGCAGAGCCAGGATTCCAGAATAAGGAGGGTTTATATCTTAATAAGGTATTGGAATATGCTTAATATCTGAATAACAATAGAGTTTTCAAACACTTGGTGTGAAAAGAAGAAGTTAATATAGGTTTTCGATTTTGTCTTGTTTGCTATTGAAACAAATAGAACGAAACACAAATAACAATTACTACTTATTAACAATTCTCAGTCATCTTTTAATAAGAAAATGAAAATTTCGCAGAAGTAGTTAAAATACTATTATTTGTTTTTAAATGTCAACAAATAAACCACTAAATAATTAAGAGTTATTCATCAAAATTACTATGTTTAGATCTCTCATTCAACAAACTATAACCTATAATAGTTTTCTAAATGGCTTTAAAAAATTGAAACAAAAAAGCTTCTAAATATGTAAATAGAACATCATATTAATGAAATAAATTAATCCACAAATAATCTTTTGAAACTTTCAAATTTATAATGTTAAAAATAACACAATAAAAGTACAACAAAACTATCAAAACACTATATTTGGACATTGGAAATCAACAAACAATTGAAAGGTATTTGTAATATGGTAAACAACAATTAATGTAATTATATATTTAATCAAGGATTTAAATTGTAGATTAATACAACTTAAAACATAAAAAAATTGTAGATTCCACTCCAAATTTGTCATTAAATGAATTCAAGCTTTTTATTAAAGCTATGGAGTTCATTTGAGGAATTTGATGACTTTGAATCTAGAAGTATGTTTTGATTGTATCTGTAATATAATGTATCATGGTTTAACATGATGTCTTTTAATGGTATTTAGAATGTTCAACATATATTTGAATGCTATTGATGCATCATAGTAATCGGAATTTTATTGAAATGAAGTTAGAAATGATTTGGGCTTGTACTAATGACTTCAAAATGCTTTTACCTAGATTTTGACCTCACCAAGTAGAGTTAGTTTTCCATTGTTACGTGAGTCAGTCGAGTCAACCTCCTGCTAGAAAAACCTAATTTGTAACTTTGCAAATGAAGTCCAAATATGTATATTTTTCTCCTATGCTTTCTTTTGGACTTAGGGATATGAAGTGTGCAATTTGAGATTTATTAATCAGGAAAGTGGAGTGGCTTCCATACCTTCTTGGTCATGCATCATGGCCAACTTACTGCTTACTGCTATGCCATGATCGCAATAAAAAGTAGGATAATTAATCTTAATTAGTTACTAATTGCTTAGATAATTGTAAACTTTAGGTACATGTTCAACCTATACTAAGAGTGAAGTGGCATGCCTATGATTGCTAAGGTGAGTTTATTACTTAAAAGATACACATTCTTACATCATTTTGACTATTTAATGATGTTTTTATTCATGAAATATCATATTCTATCATTACGTAATTACTATATGTATATTGTGCATTCATGAAATGAATTTTATATAATGGGCTTATATAAATAGGGAGTTTAGTAGTGTTTGTAAAGAGATCTTGACATGATCATGTGTATCCACTTATGATGGGTTGACCTGTATAACATCTCCCAAAGACACGTACCATAATATTGTCCACTTTAGGCATTCAGACACAAACATCTCAAGAGCTCACCCATTTTGAAAATATTTCATATAGAACCCACAACATACAATATTATAGTATGTGCCTTTGGGGGATGTTACAAATGGTATTCAAGTTGGATGCATGAGCTTGGTGTGTTTGACAAGGATGTCAGACCCTATATAGAGGGGAGAAAAGGGGAAGGCGATCCCTGATCCCATATCGACCGGGTAGTAGAACTAAACATTTCCTTATAAAGGGTATATATATACTATTTATGACAATGCATTTCAAAGCTGTGATGCCTGGAATTCCCATGAGAAATATACAGTTAAAGATATTTAGCCTAGAGAAATTTCAATATGGGTGACCCATGGGGAAGTTTTCGTGTCGGGATGCCCAAAGAAAACAATATTGTGGTACATGATTTTTGGGGATATTAAAACTTGTATGACCATTTTGAATTGGGACCACTAATTTTTTTGTGTAATACCTAACTAGAAGGTTATGAATGGAATTGTAGATATCCCTTACATGCATGTGAGGACTTGCTAATTTGATGGCTTACTAGTAACTATATTGTAGAATGGGCAAAAGTTGTGTAGTTGTTCTATGTGCTAACCACACATGAGCTCAAAAAATATAACCATCATTGAGAGATTTGGTCTTTGAGGTTGACTTGGTATTTGGGAGTACATGCATGTCGTATTTGCATATTATGAGTTTGTGGATTTATATTTGTTGAGTTAAAGATTATATAGCAAGTGCTTGTATTAGAATGCTGTCTCCCTGTTCTTCGAACATCAATTAATATTTTTTTTATTTAAAACTTTTTAAGGCTTTTGACTTTGCGGCTCGATAGTAGTCTGCATCCATTGTCCTTGAAGATTTGATCGTGGGTAACACTCACTAGGCTTTTCAAGCATAATCCTTTATTCTGACATGTATCCGATTAGGTGATACGAATATGTCGAGTAGTAGAGATGTTGGGACTTTCTAGAGAACTTTTTATGTAAAGAACTTCATTTGTACCAATTTCATATATATATATATATATATATATATATATATATATATATATATATATATATTTATTTATATATATATATATATATATATATATATATATATATATATATATATATATATATATATATATATATATAGAGTGAGTGTGTGTGTGTATGTGAGGGAAGAGAGAAAGATAGTCGATAATTTGAAATTTACATGTATAGGTTACACATGAGAAAAATCATGAAGTAAATGTAGGAAACTAAAGAAGTTGTACAAAGTGATAAGCATCCTACTTCGGGACTACAAGAATGAGAAGCAAAAGCATAATAATTTTAGTTGAAGTTTCCATTGTGTAGTTACGACAACAAAGAACGAAATGCAAAAATCTTCAGGCCATTTAGAGCTAAATTGAGGAAGTTATGCCATATTGAAAATGACATCTTGCTTGTTTTTGAATATCAAAGTGTACAAACCCCTATGTTTGTGGGTATAGACCTCGGGTTTAAGTACAACATATCAATAGTTTCTTGATTCTAAATTATTGAGAAGATAACAAAGAACACATAGTAAAATAAACCAAATTAATTCGTGTTCACATGAGAGGATTGTGTGTGTTCAAAGTTGAAGAAGTATGCTACATGGATTGAGAAGTTTGACCCGGTATATGATTTAGTAATGATAAGTAACCATGTTTAGGGTTATGTAAATCATGCAATACTTCATTAAATCAATTGATTCTTGATTATAGCATGTATTCAAGATTGATGATAAATTATAGCTAGAAGATGCTACTTATTTGGACTTCGTATTACAAGAGTTTAAAGTTAAATATATTCTTATTCGGTATGCTAATTGGCAAAAAGGTAAAACAAGTTTAATGGCCAAAATTTTAGGATATATTCATGTATTAATGTATATAAGTTGTTCTTAAAAGTAAATAAGTTGTTTAGAATGAATGTATAAATTCTATTGAAGTCTTGCGAAAAATGGTGATTAGAGGAAAGGTTCACAAATCAAAAAATGACTTACTTTGGAGCCTAAAAATTCCAACTTATGTATAAATTCTATTGAAGTCTTGTGAAAAATGGTGATTAGAGGAAAGGTTCACAAAACGAAAAATGACTTACTTTGGAGCCTTAAAATTTCAACTTACATGTATGTAAATTGCGATTTAAAGACTCCAATTTGTATTGGGGACTACAAAGAGTACAAAACAAAAAGAATAAACTTAAGCATAGTTCATATGAGAAAGTTATTAGGGTTCAAAATTGAGGGAAAATGATTTTCGGGCAGAGTTAGTAAGCCACTTGACCGAGTCAGGGAGAGTTAGGGTAGGTCGAGTCGTTGGCAAATAACGACATGGACTTGCGTAGGCGTATATGGCCATCATGAGAGGGTGCATGGAGGGTCGTGGGGATGGATTTTCTAGTCCAAAAGTCTTGGAACGCAGACTCCAACCTTGAATTTCGTTGGCTAATGCTTAAAACTCATATTTATCCTTTTTTGATCACTTTTACATATATTTTCACGCAAAACACTCTCATACCCTTAGTGTGTGTTTCTTGGTGTTTAGTGGTGTGAAACTTCATGTTTTTGGGAAAATCAAAGACAAATTAAAGGGGTTTTCTCATCCAAAGAAAATATTGAAGGTAGAAAGGCAAATTAAAGGGAATATATTGGATAATTTCATGAACCCTAATTTTTTGGGGTTGATTGCATGATTAAATTAATGTTGGATAATTGTGTATGTGTTGAGAAAACATATTATGAATTGTAAAGAATATGTATTTATCAATTTGCAAGTATGAGTATATATTATGAATTGTAATTTAATACGTGAAAACTTGGATAATTGAGTCATGGAGTGTTATTATGGTTCATTGCCAAGAGTATTGATAATAATTGCTTACATTACTCATGGGTATTAAAACTTGATTAGTGTTATGATTTATAATTGTGAGTCCTTAGATCATAAGTTAATGAAGTGAGATTAAGTAAATGGAATACTTTGGAATATTAGAAAATTAGTTAAGAAGGATTTGAATTCATGAAAATAATGAAAATGTGACAAAAGAATATTTTGCCAAAATGGAACAAGAAAGGTATGATCCAATGAAATATATGTTTATTCAAGTTGAATGAATGATTATTAATTGCAATACATAGGTTTAGAATGCTCTTTGCGCATAAAATAACAAGTTATGTCTATATGTTTGGTATTTGCTTAAAAATGGGATAAAAAGATGCAAATCTCCAAGAATAAGGATTAATGGGCACAAAAAAAGATTAAAAGCATTATTAAATCCTAATATAGTCCTAATAAAATTCAGAATATGTGAGTATAAAACAGATTTAAGGGTATTAATACATAAGTTGAAAATAAGGTTCAAAAGACATATTTTATGCTTGTTAGAAATGAACTTGTAACTCGAGCTTCGGGGTAATATTTCTCATTATTATTGAGTATAACATTAAATTCAAGATTAGTAGAACATAATGCAAAAATAATTGAGTAAAACGGAGTTACAACGAAGGAGATACAAGCGTTCAAAGTCGGTATATCCATTTTAAAAGCAATTGAGATATCTATGCATATCTAGGGCATTTTGGTCAATTGGCATGGATTCAAAGGCTGAAACTTCATGGTGTGCAGCCACAAACTATTTCAGTTGGTACCTTGCTTGGCCCGCACAATTTGGAATTTATTAACAAGATGTTTAAAGCTTAGTTGTGCGGTTCAAACATTTTGATGTGTATGTGTGTGTTCAACCGCAAAAAACAAGAAAAGAGGGACAAATTATATTGCGCGGCCATTCAAAGTGTTTTGTGAGCTATTACTCAGCCGTACACTTCATGGAAAGGGATAGAAAAGCTTAATGTACGGCCACACACTCTCAATACTAGATGGATATGTTCGACCGAGTATTAGGCGTTTTCGTTTCTTTTAAATATAAACAAATGTACAAAAAGGAAACATGTCCATTCCTAAATACAAGTGATGAATGATTGGAAATTTCTCATGAATTGCTATAATTTAGTATGAATGATGTTACCATGTATTGGTGTACACATAATTGCCAAGAATCTCTTGATAGCCATGTTTGTAAATTATTCCTAAGTGACAGAATTGGCATGAATCTGACATAACATATGAATGTATGATACGATTGTATTTCGAATAATTCCTAATGGAATGTACATGAATACATATGAATATTATTGCATTAGTAGTATATAGAGACACCTATCTCTAATGGGGGATGGTGGTATAATAGTACCAAATGATCCCAAGGTTAATAGACCTAAAATTGTGTAATAGAGCAAAAAGTCTCCCAGGTTAATATACCTAAAGTGGCATCATAGTGTCAAATAAACCTAATGTTAATATACCAAGGAGGGGGGATTGGTAATGGCCGGTTCTAAGGGTATGAACTTCTTATATGTAATGACCCTAAGGCAAGGTTGCAAATGTCGCTGCCAGGTCGGCGGACTAGCGAGTAGCGAGTAATCGGCTAGGCGGTGAGTACTTGGTGAGCACTATTCATGACAATATTATAAATTTATAGAAATCTCTAACCTTGAAACACCTTAAATTTTCTAGGCATTTGACCGAACACCTTATCTACATACTCAAATTCCCACTCAACACAAAATTACACCAAAATTACATCTAGCAAACTTCAAACTACATATATATACAAACACATATATATACATATAATCCAACAAACTTCTAAAAATATATATTTATGGAACAACCCAACAATATGGAAATCTGCTTCTTTCAACATTGAGAATTCAACAATATATATTTCTCGAACTTCAACAATCGGTATTTGAATACAAACTGATTGAAGCATACGACAACTGAATACAAACTGATCGATATTGAATAAACCTCGTCGGGATGCCACCATTGTCGATTGAATGTCGAGCCTCAATCTGAAGCAATTCATCGGGATGCCACCATTGTCGATTGAAGCAGGTCGGGATGCCACCATCATCGATTGGAACTGACGAGGCCACGTGTTAGTGGAGAGAAATCGAGGTATTGCTTGAAATCAGGAAACTCTAAAATCGATTGCTTGATTTAATAAGTTGTAATCGATTGAAGTTGTAATCAATCGAAGGAGAAGAGACTACGATGAAGCTGTAATCGACTGTCGAACCTGGATTGAAGCTGTAGTCGATTGAAGGAGAAGAGACTGCGATAAAGCTATATATCATTGAAGCTTTATTCGATTGAAGTTGTAAATCGACTGCCTGTTTGCCTAACTGCCATCCCACATTGCCTATAAACAAATAAACAGATGGAGTCCCTTGTTATATAAATAGCTAAACTTGGGTTTAAACATTTTCATGCCTCATACATCCCAAAACGGGTTT
This sequence comes from Cichorium intybus, assembly GCA_023525715.1. Classification (NCBI taxonomy): domain Eukaryota; kingdom Viridiplantae; phylum Streptophyta; class Magnoliopsida; order Asterales; family Asteraceae; genus Cichorium; species Cichorium intybus. The sequence goes on from CM042010.1 coordinate 5,885,983, forward strand.
AATCTCGATCGATTTGGGCTTAAGTTGGACCTATTTGGGCTCATTTTTGGGCTGAAGTTAGACCGATTTGGACTGAGTTGGACCGAGGTTAATTGAGTCCGAGTTTTTAAAGCGAATTGGCTAAACTTGCCAAGGAAGAGGACCGTGTCCGAATCCAAGACCGAGTACTCGGCCGAGTTGGCCAAATTTTGCAATATTGGGTTAAGGATCAGTAATAACCAGTTCTAAGGTTATGAGTTCTCTAAATGTTGTGATGGTTGGAAATCATGCAACACATTACATAACATAATAACTACGAAGTATTGATATTGAAATAAAAATTTCAAGAAATGATATTACAAGTTTATGCTTGTTATGTTGGAAAAATAGTTTCATAATATGATATGTTATTGTTATGCTTTTTTGTCAAAACTTATGTGTTTCACGAGACGAAAGTCTTACACATTCTTCTTACAGATGCTTAGACTGAGATGTATGGTAACCCCTCACCCCAAGGGGTTGGGGTGCCACGTAGGGGCCACCTCACCTTCCCCTTACTAACCACTCACCCCATAAATTTTAGGAAATGGTATTCCCTCACTACCCCTCACTTAAATATATATATATATATATATATATATATATATATATATATATATATATATATATATATATATATATATATATATATATATATATATATATATATATATATATAAAGAAAAGAGAAAGAGAGGTGAGAGAGTACGGGGTTGGAACCCCTTGATCACCATCCCCTCACCAACCGGGGCGGTGTTCCCTTGGGGTGTGGTGAAGCCACATAGGACCCCGCACACCTTCCCCTCTCCCATACCTCTTGGTCTTAGTAGCGACTTAGATCATTAGAAGGAACTTTTGGGACATTGTAAGACTTTATTTTTGGAAGATAGTTTTTGGAAAGCATGCTTTAGTATTTTTGTTATGTAGATTTTTAATGATAATGTGTAAATGCTTCCCTATGGTTGTTGATATATTTCTTGGTAACACCGTTTTGGATAATCGTCCGAAAATGTTTTTGTTGGGGCCAAATTTTGGAAAATACTAAGACACTATTTCATATAATGTCTCTTTCCATGTTTTAGAAGTATATAAAAGATGGGTTGTTACAAGATTGATCCCCAACAAGAAGATGATTAGGGTAATGATGCTATTCCTCTTGCGGGTTCAAGGGGCATCACGCCCTTGTGGTGGTTCTGTTGTCTGCTGACTGCTGACTAATAAGCAGGTAGGGCTGAGAAAAAAAAGCAGGATAGAAGTATGATATCAACTTGAGAATAGTTCATGCTTTTTATGCAACAAGAATATATATTAAACCAAGATTAGCTGGGCACTAGGCAAAGAATTTGAAAGGGCTTACATCATTTGTTAGATTTTGTAGCCAATCGACCTAATTGGACTTAAGCTTATTACTCCTATTGAAAAAAAAAAAAAAGAAATGAATGTGTAACTATAAACTAATAATAATTGTCTTTTTGGTTTAGCCATTCCAAATATGATATCATTCTGAAACTTCCATTCGCCCAAAAAGTGGCAAGAGTTACTGCCGAGAAGCATTTTTTCTGCAGCATTTAATCTGAGCAAGTTCTCCTAAGCCATATCAGCATTTTAGTTAAAGCCAAATACCAACCACAAGTGAACATATAAAAAATGTAATGATGTAGCGTCTCAAATTCCGCATCACACTTCTTACAAATAAGTGTATCCAAGTCAATATCACTTTTGTCAAAATTGAACTTGACGGAAAGCTTATCCAATTTCATTCTCGTAGCCAAAACATTAATATTGATTGCGATAAGGATAGTCCAAATCAGTTTAGGACTTGACACAAACTTTTCAACTGAACCTACTTTTTAGAAACCGTTTTCAACCATTGTTAGCTGCCAATTCGCCATCCTCTTTTGCTTGTGGGTAACTATTATATATACATATTGGATACCAATATTTTTTTTTGGCTCTCCTATGATTTTTAACAAACCATACACGAATCCGGTATTGTTCTTCAGGTTTTATGCACAAATCTTGAAGTGTTAATATTTTCTCATGGGATTGATTTCTTGATAACCGGACAATTGTAAAAATACACTTTTTGGGAGCATGATCCAAAAGTTTATGCAATCATTGATTATCATACGACACGAGTTTTTGACAAAAGTGGGGTTTTTGAAAAAAGTATTTACCAGAATGGGGTTGTTTTTAAAATATTTACCAAAGTAGGTGGTTTAACGTTAACATGAGTCGTAAACACATAAACTTGCCCTAACCCTCCAAACATCAGACACGAACACCATCGGTTCTTCCCGCCAGGCGCCATCCCGTCGAACACTCCATCGTCTCCGACCAAACCGACGCTGGTGACCTCCACTCCAGCCACGCCGGCGCCGGCGCCAACGAGTTCATGTCGATTTCATGCCAGCGATTTCAAGTTCAGGAAGCCAACGATTTCAGATTTTTGTAAGTCAATCAAAATCGATTTCATGTTTGCCAACGAAATAAAAAACTGATTCCGATTTCAGATTAGGATTTCAAAATATGGTTTAGGATTTCAGATTATGTAATCAAAAACTAATTCCCACTTCTGATTTCCGAATATTGCGATTTCAGATATGAAGGATTGGTAGTCATAAAGCTTATTTCGTTTTGAACTTTCAAGCCAAAATTACTTATTTAGGGATGTTAAATCATCTAAATATTGTGAAATTGATCGGTTACTGTTCATAGGATGAATATGGATTAGAAAACATTATATATATATATATATATATATATATATATATATATATATATATATATATATATATATATATATATATATATATATATATATATATATATATATATATATTACATACTTGTGGATCAACAATAGATTATCGAGGCATTGAAAATCACTAATTACAAAGAATAATCAATTATACTAAATGTATTATATATCTTTCTAACGTTATGTTGAGGTAGAACCAATATGCACTTTATCTCTTCACGTTTCTTCTTTCTAATACAATATTAACATATGTACCTCCAAAGTATGTGTTAGTAACCATGTCGTTTCTTTCTTGCCTCTTGCCTCTTGCCTCTTGCCTCTTGCCTCATGACTTATGATTTGTTTTAGTTTCTTCATGTTTCTCATTTGTAATACAATATGAAAATTTGAAATTTCAAAGTGGGTGTGCTCTCAAGTCAATTTTTCTTCCATCATATTCTCCAAGATAGAATCAAATTTATATGTAAACTATATATGACTCTTAGATTAATTAGGTGTAATAAGTAACAATTAAGTATCATAGGTTAAAAGACTCTTGAGTTGTACATGTTTAATTATATGAAAGTGAAAAGCTTTGTAAGTTTCAAATGAATATGGTGCAAGAATGAGACATATCTTGAACCATATTCATAATGGCCTCTATTATAAGAGTTACTAGACGAATGCCCGCGCGTTGTGCAGGTTAAAACTGTATGTTGAAAATCGTAGCAAATATAAAAAAAATATAAGAGTTTCAACTTTTATTAGCTACTTAATTGATTAACATTTTTTTGTAAAAACTTTTCAACTAACAATTACTTTATAATTAACAATCACACCATAAGTATAAAGTAACTGAAAATGTTAAAATTGTTTTTAATAATTAAAAAAATTAAAAATTCAAATGAATGTGGTAAATGATAGATAATTTATCTATTGTTTTAGATAGAAATTTTAAGAGTTAATTATGAGTTTCAACTTTTATTAGCTATTTAATTGATTAACTTACCTTTTTATAAAAATTATTCAACTTCTCATCACTTAACAATCAATAATCACACCATGACTATGAAGTATTGAAAAGTTCATGTAAATATATAATAATTCAAAATTGAATAGCCGAAAGTCAAAACAATTAATCAATTAATTACATTACTTAAGTAAATAATATAGGTTAATTATTAGATCTCATTATTTACTATATAGTTGAAAGTCGAAAAGTTTAAGCAATTAAATAAGTTACTTAAATTAAATTTTTAGATTTAGTATATTAACAATAATTATTTATTTTGATCTACATGTGTTATTTTCCAACAATTTTTTCAAACGTTCATGCGTTTTTTTATAATTTTCCTAAACATCGTTTTAACTATAAATACTAAAATAATATATATATATATATATATATATATATATATATATATATATATATATATGTATATATATATATATATATAGGTAACTAATTATGTATCAAGTTCTTTCAAAATAATAAACAATCAAGTATATAAATAAGATTTTATTTTGAATTCACAAACATAAAACATGATAATAAAATTTAAAAGCTTGTATTATAAGAAGAGGTATACTATTATAATTGATAAATTAAGAATACAAAAAATCTCAATAAAAATCCAAATCATCAACTAATTATATAAGTTTGAGTTCTAGTTACAAAATAAACATAAAACGTGATGAAACAGAATAATCTCATTGTGAAATTTGTTTCATACTCTCACGTTTTTTCGTCGATAATGTTGTATGATCGTTTTTAATCTATTAGACATAACAAAAAACCATTAAGTTAATATAGTAATATATAACAAAATTACAAATTCAAAACTCTAACAACGTAACATGGCTCGAAATATAGCAAAAAATATCAAACCAACACAAAAACCTTCTCATTGTGAAATTTGTTTCATACTCTCACGTTACATTCGTCGATAATGTTGTATGATCGTTTTTAATCTATAAAACATAACAAAAAACCATTAAGTTACCATAGTAATATATAACAAACTTACAAATTCAAAACTTTGACATCGTAGCATGGCTCGAAACATAACAAAAAAAATACTCAAACCAACATAAAAATCTTTAAGCATTTGTATTCTTCTTTCTAGATGTTCTCTCTCACTTTATATGTTACTTGTATTTCTATGTTAGTCAAAAGATTCATCTCTTTTATAGTAAACAAAAAAACTATTCAACTACAATTCCTTTAATATTCATAAATTTTTTCATATTAGTTTAAATACTTGGTAATTATAAGGCATAAGTTAAAAACTCTTGAATGTTTTTCATTAATTAATTGAAAGATGAAGAGTTATGGAGGTTTCAAATGAATATGGTGCAAGAATGAGACATATCTTGAACCATATTTATAATGGCATCCTTTATAAGTTTTATATAGATATAGATATTGGATACCAATATTTTTTTTTGGCTCTCCTATGATTTTTAACAAACCATACATGAATCCGGTATTGTTCTTCAGGTTTTATGCACAAATCTTGAAGTGTTAATATTTTCTCATGGGATTGATTTCTTGATAACCGGACAATTGTAAAAATACACTTTTTGGGAGCATGATCTAAAAGTTTATGCAATCATTGATTATCATACGACACGAGTTTTTGACAAAAGTGGGGTTTTTGAAAAAAGTATTTACCAGAATGGGGTTGTTAAAAGGGTTGTTTTTAAAATATTTACCAAAGTAGGTGGTTTAACGTTAACATGAGTCGTAAACACATAAACTTGCCCTAACCCTCCAAACATCAGACACGAACACCATCGGTTCTTCCCGCCAGGCGCCATCCCGTCGAACACTCCATTGTCTCCGACCAAACCGACGCTGGTGACCTCCACTCCAGCCACGCCGGCGCCGGCGCCAACGAGTTCATGTCGATTTCATGCCAGCGATTTCAAGTTCAGGAAGCCAACGATTTCAGATTTTTATAAGTCAATCAAAATCGATTTCATATTTACCAACGAAATAAAAAAATGATTCCGATTTCAGATTAGGATTTCAAAATATGGTTTAGGATTTCAGATTATGTAATCAAAAACTAATTCCCACTTCTGATTTCTGAATATTGCGATTTCAGATATGAAGGATCGGTAGTCATAAAGCTTATTTCGTTTTGAACTTTCAAGCCAAAATTACTTATTTAGGGATGTTAAATCATCTAAATATTGTGAAATTGATCGGTTACTATTCATAGGATGACTATAGATCGATAGTATACGAGTTAATGCCTCGAGACAGCTTGGAATATCATATTTTGAGAATTGAGTTTTTGCTATATCTATCTAAATTTTCCCTATAAGTTTGATTACCAAATCTTATTATCAGTTTATTAGTTTTTTTTGGATTTCCCGTTTATAAACAAAGAGCCTTCACTGGTCATCTTTGTCTTCACCCTTATACAAGTAACGACTTCTTTCAAATACTCTAAGCCTTCATGAAAACTATTTTTTATTCAGGCTTCTAATTTTGAAGGTAAATAATGAATCGGGCTTCTAAATAAAGTGGTGTTCTTATAGATTGCAGCAGGCTTAACCGACTTTTAGATGATTCTTTTAGCTAGATTTGGTGGTGCTTTGATTAAGGACGAAAACACCCCCTAGTGGAAGACCCTTTTGGTGATATCACAAAAAAATTGTTGATGGCTTCCTCTGTTGTGGGTTATGGACAAATATACCTCTTGGTATTCTTACAGCTCGCAGGAGATGCAACTGGGTTTATGGCTGTTTGGTTCTGATGCAAATTGAACCTTTTTTTCTCTTATTTTGTTGTTTTTTTTTTGTTTTTGCAGATAGTGGTGATCGAATCAAGCTATTCAAAAAATGTGGGTTTTTTGTTTTTGTTTTTGTAAGCAAACATGGATGGTTTCCTACTTAAAACAATGTAAATATGATATTCGTTGTTGGTTTTGTAACTATGATATTGGTTTTAGATTACCTAAAACATAAATAACTTAGTACAATTATTTAGATTCAAAAAAATTATGGTTATAATGAAGTGAAAAAAATTTAAAACATTAGAAATCCTATAATTAGAAAACTTTAAGAAAATTGAAAACAAGTTAAAAAATATTGTGATTATTTTGTGTCAACTTAGAGAGCATTATTAAACAAAAAAGTTTAGAAAAAAAAAAAACAAAATAAATATATTACAAAAGAACACCAAAATAATATAATTAGGAAAATATAAATTTTATCAAAAACACTATTTTAATAAAAAACAACACATATTTGGTGAATATTTTGAAAACAACACCTATTTGGTAAATACTTTTTTAAAAAACTCCACTTTGGTCAAAAACTCCATACGACACCCTATCTGATCTCCCACAAATTTTAATTTTTTTGTGTAAATTCTTTGCAAGAAAGTTTGCGATCAAGAGAATTTCGTGAAGAATTGCAAAAGTGCGTCACAAAATAACAAATACAAAAGTTTAAACACCGGTATACCATTTTACATAGAAAATTTTTGTGTAATAAATGATTATTTGGTGGTAAGTTTATAAATAATAGACATTCGGTAATAAAACACCTCTTCTTTTGAGGTTATATAGATTATATTATAAATTAGAGTTATTGTCACAGTAGCACAACCAAGTTTTGTGTTTTATTCGAATTAGTCACTAAAATTGAATTTTACGTACTAAATAAGTTCCCGACGTTAAAACTAACCGCTTTCACTTTAATGCCAGGACCTATTTAACATGTAAATGCAACTTTAGTGACCTATTGCGCAAAAAGAAAAAACTTCAGTGACTAATTCGAAAAAAAAAAAACTTCAGTGACCTATCGGAACCACAAAACTATAGCCGGTCTCAATCTCGCAATGTCTGTCTCAAATCTGTCTTCTCTGTTCCGCTCACCCGCCTTTTTTGGTATTGATCGCGAATCACAGCCACCGTCTGTGTTGGATTCCTCTGTACAACTACTGGGTTCTTCCGATGTGTTTGTGGGTCCACGGAGAACGATAACTGTTTAACCTGGTTATCGTTCTCCGTGGACCCACAAACACACCGGAAAACTCAGTATTGGTATAAAGGAATCCAGCACAGGCGGTGGCTGTGATTCACTATCAATACCTAAAAAAAGAGGGGGGGAGAGAGAGTGGAACCGAGAAGACAGATTCGAGACGGACAGTGCGAGATTGAGACCGACTATGTTCTTTGTGGTTACGATAGGTCACTGAAGTTTTTTTTTTTTCGGAATTGGTCACTAAAGTTGCATTTACATGTTAAATATGTCTCAGCGTTAATGTGAAAACCGGTTAGTTTTAACGTCGGAGACCTATTTAGCACGTAAAATTCAACTTTAGTGACCTATTGTGCCAAAAAAAAAAAAAAAAACTTTATTGACCAATTCGAATAAAACACAAAACTTGGTTGGGCTACAATAACAAAAATCCTATAAATTATGATATTAATTTGGGATTATTCTGATTAATAGAACCCTTTCTACGCCCTATAATCTAACAAGTTGGACGGATGTTTAATATGGTCCATGGTACGAATCCAGTTCATCTTCGGACACGTATGGTCCGGTCGAAAGTGGGGCTTTCAAGTTTGTCCCAAAAGTATGGAAGACATTTACAGACTGCCTTCTGCCAAACTTGTACTACTTCCGTAATGCATATTCCACCCTCCATTTCTAACCTTTTTCATCTTCATTTAATACTTTAATATATACAAATGTAATGTTTTTAAGTTTTCATAATTTTATTTATTAATCATATCAAACAGATACCTCTATTATTTATATTTCTAAAACATATTTTTAATATTTTACAAATATAAATACGTTTCTAAAAATATATTTTATACTTTTAAAGACATAAAAATATATATTTATACTTCCAAAAATATATTTATACTATAAAAATATATTTATATTTTTAAAAACGTATTTTGTAAGTATAAATACATTTTTAAAGGGTAATGAACTGTATTTATATTTATAAAATGTATTTCAACTTAAAAACATAAAATACACCCCCCCCCCCACACACACACACACACACACACACACACACACACACACACACACACACACACACACACACACATATATATATATATATATATATATATATATATATATATATATATATATATATATATATATATATATATATATATATATATATATACTTCTGAAAATAAAAAAAAACAAGTATTTATATTTCTAGAAATATACTTATACTTCTAAAATGTAAAAATATATTTTAGAAGAATAAATACTAGGGATGAGAAATAATGGAACCAAAATACGTTTTTAGAAGTATAAATATACTATTTAGAAGTATATATATATATATATATATATATATATATATATATATATATATATATATATATATATATATATATATATATATATATATATATATATATATATATATATATATATTTAGAGATATACCCAATAGTGAACAAAACTAATAGTTTATTACCCTCCCGTGTACAAAAAAAGGAAATTACCCAAATATGAAAAAAATCAATACTTCATTATCCTACTCTGTCATTACATAATCCACGTGTACACCACATCAGATTTTACCTATACCAACCGGTCATAATGGTGACATGTGAATACTTCAAAGAAGTTCATTGATCATATGTGTAAAAAAAGAGTTACCCAAATATGAACAAAAGCAAAAGATAACTACCCTCCCGATTAATTTTCCCATTTAAAAAGATATGTAGTTTAAGCATCAAAATGAAGGTCATCAAACGTTACATATTTTACCGTCCATAAGTATATATATATATATATATATATATATATATATATATATATATATATATATATATATATATATATATATATATATATATATATATATATATATATATATATATATATATATATATATATATATATATATATATATATATATATATATATATATATATATATATATATATATATGGTAAAGTTCAATTGGGAACTTAAAAAAGTGAAAAAACCTAAGAACCTATTTTATTAACTTTTTTCTATACAATATTTTTCAAAAAAATATATATATACCCAAATTTTTTATACTATGTGATTAGAAGATTTTAAAAAAATCATTTTTTATTTTTCTTCATATGCATATGAAAAATATGATTTTTATAATTTTTTTAATCTCTTAAACATGTATATCCGTCACTTAAAAGTATTTTGTTTTGAAAAAAAAGTTTATATATGTATATGCATAAGAAAAAAATAATGTTTTTTAAATCTTTTTTAAATATCTTACACGTTATATATGTCTGTAAAATTTTTGTTTTGAAAAAAAGTTTACATATACATATATGCATATACATGTGAATATTTATATGCAGATGCATATAAATATAAAAAAATTGATTTTAAATTTTTTTTGGGATCTCTTAAACACATATAATAAAAACATAGTGTAATTTTTTTTGAAAAATATTGTGTAGAAAAAAGTTTTTAGGTTCTCTCACTTTTTTAAGTTTTCTCTATAACTCGGCCATATATATATATATATATATATATATATATATATATATATATATATATATATATATATATATATATATATATATATATATATATATATATATATATATATATATATATATACATACATACATACATACATACATACATACATACATACATACATACATACATACATACATACATACATACATACATACACACACTAGTTACCATTTGTTTAAAAATCAAAATTAGTTGGTGGATAAGATAAATTAAGAAGGATAATATGATAATTTGAACGAGTACCCCATCCCATTGCGACAATTGTTACCATTTGGTTTGGTAAATTTTTTATTTCCCTAACTTTGTTTTTTGGTCATAACTTATTTTTTTCTTTGTTAAAAAAAATTCTAAGAAAAAATTTCTTAAAATTTAATTATCTAAAAAACAAGCACCATCATGAAAATTTGAAAAAAATTATTTTTTATTTTTTTTAAAAATAAAAAAATAAAAAAAAAATCTCCAAAAGCTTTGAAAAATTTATGGGATCATTTTAGATATTATATTACTAAGTTTTTTAAAAGAATTTATTGAAAATAAGCTTTTTAACTGTTAATTTTTTATTTTTAAGTAAACGACCCACCAAATTAGGAAAAAGAATATACATAATCCAAAAATATTATGAACCAAAATATGTTTTATGATTTAAAATGTTATAAACTAATTTTTTTATGAATCAAAACTTATTAAAATCCAAAAGTGTTATAAATCGAACTTATTATGATTCAAAATTTAAAATGATCCAAAAATGTGTCTTAAATTTTGAATAATTTCAAGATCCACATATGTTATGAATCAAAATGTTATATAAGAATCTTTTAACATCATAAACTTATAATGATCCATAAAGAATATGAATCAGAACTTACTATGTTCTAAATATTATTTTTCTTAAGATTCAAAACTTGTTATGATCCAAGATCCAAAACTTGTTATAATTGCTGCTACAAGGGACAAGTCAGTCTTATTTCTGTCCCTATGAAAATGTGTTAGACCTTCTCGAACGAGCTCACATGTCATCATGCAATCCATGTCGCATGCATGCCAATGTTCAAACAAAACTGCAGCACACGGGTCCTCCAATCAGGACCCAACTCTCTATTGCAGCCTTGCCGATAATCTTCGGTATCTGACATAACATATGTCGTTCAACATATATGTCTTTATATGCATGATCCTCGAGAGCTACATTTTCATACTCTCAAACGTATTTACGTTATATTCGAGGCACTCTTGATCAAGGCCTGCAGAGTCATCCCTCCTCTACTACAGGCCTCATTGCTTATTCAGATGCCGATTGGGGTGGGGGGATGCCCCGCTATGAGGTGTTTGACTAGCGGTTATTATGTTTATCTCGACGAAAACCTCATCTCTTGGTCCTCAATACGGCAACCTATGGTTTCGAGATCCAGTGCCGAGGTTGATTACCGTGGCGTTGCCAATGCTGTCGCCGAGACATGTTGGTTACGTAATCTTCTTAGTGAGCTTCATTGACCGTCGGCGAAAGCCACCATCGTCTATTGTGATAACGTCGGTGCCATATACTTATCAATTAATCCCGTGCAACATCAACACATGAAACACATCGAGATCGATATTCATTTCGTACGGGATAAAGTTGTTACTGGTCAAATCGTGTTCTTCATGTCCTTTCTAGCCTTCAGTATGCACACATCTTCACCAAGGGACTTCCAACCTCGCTTTTTACCGACTTTCGGACTAGTTTGAGTGTCCGCTCGCGATCTCCCGCTCAAACTGAAGGGACATACTAATGTTAAATATTATCTGTTTTATATTTTTATATATAGGCTTAGCCCAGTTTGCAGCCCAATGTATTGTAGCACTAGATTTGTGTGTACACTTATTTAGTTCCGATTGTATTGCATTTCCAATTAATGAGAAATTCTCTTAACCTAATAGTATTTAACCCAATAGTATTTACTTTAGATAGTAACAGTGTTGCAGAAATCGGTCTTGGCGGCCGATTAATCGCTTGGTGGTCTTCAATCGATTACGATTAGGCTTAATCAGTCAGCTTAACGATTTGCTGCAAAAATCGGTCAAATATCGGCCTTGGCGGCCGATTAATCGGTCTTGGCCGTCATTTTTTCATTTTTTTAAATTTGTTATTTATTTTTATTTTTATTTTTAAATGACGATACAAATACTCTTTATAACTCAAGAAAACTAAAAAAATCAATATTAAAGAATAAAAATAAACGAATATATAATCTCTGATGTGTATCTCGGAATAAAATGAATCAAACTTTGCTATTTTGTTATATTTATATATTTTTAAATGAATTCCTTTATAAATTAGGGTCTTCGATTCATCCCCGACTAATCCCCGATTAATCCCTTAACCCCACTCGACCGCTAAGCTACCGTCAACTGATTTTTACAACCTTGGATAGTAGTATTGACAACACTACCGGATAAAAATAAATTTTAACCTATTTATTTTGTCATCTCATTTAAAATGGACATCTGTAAATTTGAATCCTAAATTCGCCACTGACACGTTACAGTGGTTGATGCGTTAAAAATGTAAAATAAAACTTTACGGGTCACTAGCTAGCCGCAAGTAAGGGTCGAACCAAAGAGTTCGTGGTTGACACTTTTTGTCGATAAACCGCGCTATAGTGTCACTCTATAGATGATTGATTAAAAACACGTGTGAAACACACCAAACTCAAATAAAAACCAAAACAACTCAGATCTGATTGTAGATTGAGAAAAAATAATAAATCGAATGCTTCTTATAAAATCAAACTCAAACAAACAATCATTCCCTACCAACTATTCAGATCTAAACAAACCAAAGGACTACAGGAGTCGACTGATTCTCTTGAGCCTAAATCAAACAAACATCGCGTAATCGACGGATATCCCAATTTCGGAATACGTCGATAACGAGTTGATAAAACAGTAGGAAAACCAACTAACTACTTGGAACTGGAAAAGTGACAAAAATATACTTTCGGATCCCCTTGTGGTACCTCGGGATGCCTCAAAAGTCGTATGTGAGCTCCATATTTATAGTGGTGGAAAATTGGGTGTCCAAGGCACGGACGGTCTTTCCTGCTTGTGGGCCCGCTGGAATCCCGATATATCGTCGTTTGAATTTGGAAGACGTTGAATTTTAACTTATCCAGACATTAGCGTCGCTAACTTTGAAAGTTAGCGTCGCTAATGTTGCCTCGATCCCCGAATTCACGCGTTTTGAAATTTGAAACGGAGATTACGCGCTTTGGCCACATTAGCGGCACTAATCACAAGGATTAGCGTGGCTAACTTTGCCCAGGTTCACCATCTTGTCCATTTTGCTCCGTAACTTCTTCCAATTTGCATTTGAACCCCGTATTTACACTACAAATATATCCAAGCACTTTGACACGAAAGTAAGTGATATTAGTCAATTAAGAAAGATAAACTAACAAAATCCAGCTCAATAATGACTATAATGTATAACATTACTAGGGGTTATCAGCCACTGATCATATTCTTTCCACTAACGAACGACTTACAAGAACACATCCTAATGGACTAATGTGAACAGCTAACCAGCTAACTTAGCATCCTCTTGCATGTGTATATGGAAAAAGAAGATAAATTGATGCAGACAATGAAATATCTTACATAATGAAGTTTATATTGTAAATATATGTGGAGCCCAAGAGTGTCTCTCCAAAATAGCCTTTATGGAGAGAGGGGAGACTCCAACATATATACACACTTATAGGACCGTGCCACACCAATGTGAGATACACTGACATATAAGACCGTGCCATACCAATGTGGAAAGAGGAAAGACTCCAACATATATACAAACTTATAAGACCGTCCCGCACCAATGTGTGACACACTAACACATATTTAGGGTAAATTTCAAAAACGACATTAAATTTTTTTAAAAATTCTATTTTGATACTGTGTTATTTAATTTTCAATTAAGTCACTAAGTTTTCAATTTTGTTTTAATACTGACCATTTAACTGGTCAACCCGGTTCTCAGCTGACGTGGCATGATGATGTGTCGTCTTTGATGACATGACATGCTGACATGACACTCAGGTGTCAAAATTCAAAACATAGTGATTTAATTGGAAAATTTTAAAAACCGAGTGAGTTAATTGAAAAAAAAATAACAGAGTTTCAAAATCAATTTTTTTTAAAACTTAGTGTATTTTTTAAAATTTTCCAAAAACCAATTAGAAGTGTTTCTAAATATTTAATTATATTTGTAAAATATTCAACCAACACAAATTAATAATTCAAGATTAAAAGTCTGTAATACCCGCATTTTCGACTAGTATTAATTATATACGTTATTGACTATTATATTTTAACGTACCGTAAAACGATATCTATTTGAATATTAATACCTAGTCGAAATTCTTTTATATATATATATATATATATATATATATATATATATATATATATATATATATATATATATATATATATATATATATATATATATATATATATATATATATATATATATATATATATATATATATATATATATATATATATATATATATATATATATATATATATATATACACGTTACAATTTCCGCAAATTTTCCAATTCTTTATTTAAGAAAATGCTAATCAATTTACTTATTTTAAAACAACCATTTTAATAATTCCTACATTTTGTAAATTAGATATATATGTGTAAGTTTTAAATGACTAACCATTTGAATTTTGTACATACAAAATTTTAGATGGATCCCTACAAAATTCATATAATATACTAATATCCCTATTGTAAAAAAGTATTTATAAAAATGTAATCTCCACAACCTATATACAAATATAAAAAAAGGTTGTTTTAAAATAAATAAAATTGTTAGAATTTCCTTTAATGAATAAAGAATTAGAAACATAGCAAAAATTATAACTTATAAAATATATATAAAAAACAATTTTGAATCGGTATTAATATTCAAATAGATATCGTTTTACGATTTGTTCAAATATAATAGTCAATAACTTATATAATTAACGTCATCAATTATACCTATTTAATACTAGTCGAAAATACGAGTGTTACAGACTTTTAATCTTGAATTATTAATTTTATGTTGGTTGAATATTTTAAAAATATAATTCAATATTTTGAAACGCGTCTAATTAGTTTCTGGAAAATTTTCAAAAAAGACACTAAATTTTCAGAAAAAATCGATTTTGACACTCTGTTAATTTTTTTTCAATTAAGTCACTAACTTTTTAAATGATTTCAATTAAGTCACTATGTTTTTAATTTTGACACCTGAGTGCCATGTCAGCATGCCACGTCAGCACCACATCATCAAAGACTGACACGTCATCATGCCACGTCAGCTGAGAACCGGGTTGACAGGTCAAATGGTCAATAATGAAACAAAATTGAAAACTTAGTGACTTAATTGAACAAAATTGAAAACTTAATAACTTAATTGAAAAAAAAAAACACAGTGTCAAAATCGAAATCTTTTGAAAACGTGGTGTCTTTTTTGGAATTTACCCTAAATTTTATAACTAAAGTTTACACACATTCTTGACTCATTGAGTTCATGTTTAGGCCAATTAATCGAGTTGAACTCCATTAAGGGGGTGTTTGGGATAGGGGTGGCTTTTAATTTTTTCACTTATTGGCTTTTTGAAAATTAAATAAGTCAAAAATAGTGTTTAGATAAGAAATAAGTTGTTTTTAAAAACTCTTCTTCAATATTCTTATAAATCATAAGTCAAAGTTAGGAAGTGATAACTTATTAGCTTTTGGGAAAGAAGGAAACTATGTTTTGATAAAAAAATACCCTAAATGAACTCTCTCACCCTCTTTTTCTCTCCTTCTTTCCTTTCCTTCATTTTGAGTCATTTTACAAATATAAAAGCTAATCTAAACCTTTTTTTAAGATGACTTATCAACACATAATGTTTTGTATCACATACATGTTTGCCTCCCTCAAAAAATTGTGTTAGAGGTGTTCAAGAATTTTAATTAGAACTCGTAAATTTAGAAACTTTTGCCCTTAAAATAAATCCTATAATCAATGTGTTAAGTTCGCAAATTTGTATTTATGTTTCTATACTCAGCTATTGGTTAACGGATGAAAAAATAAACCTAAATCCAGTAATTTTAGTCGGTGCATACTAAGGCTAAGTGCTATACGTCCCACAGCAGTGCTGTGAGTGTGAGGTGGTAGTTCCATGCCGTGGAACACCACCCCAGGCTGGTGTGGACCAAGACAACGTCGCTAGACAGGGGCAACGTCGGATTCTTTCTTTCTCTCTATCTCTCTTTTCCTTTCACTCTTTTCTTAATAATATAATAATATATAGAAAATTAAAAAATAAAATAAAAAATGTGACGTTCAATGGTGAGTATTTCTTTGGTGGTGTGGTAGGGAAGTGAAGATGATGTGGCGGTGATGTAGCGTCACTTTTAGTGTGGGTGAAAGGAGAGTATATCCCATGGCCTAAGAAAGTGAAATGGCTAATAAAAACTAACAACCCCTAAAAATAGATAGTAACCCAACCAAAATGAAACACCCGGTTTCTCATACAAAGTACACCCAAAAATTTTTAAACAATGACACATTAAATTGGGCATACTTGTACTCAAACCATGGAAACAAGATATTATCAATATTAATAATTACACAAAAAGGTCCTTAAATTTTTTTTTATTATCTCGACATTTACAAATTTTTCTCATTAGCAGTAATCGATTTGATTGCTAAGGAATGGATCCTATCAATCACAATCACAATTACTTTTATACACTTTTTGACTCATTACATAGTTATACAAATTTTATCTCCTTTAATACACAAGAAATTTCTCACATTCTCAATACGACTATATGACAAACACATTTACTCACAACAACACTTCTCAACAGTATTACTCACTGTACTATCAGTACCCCCATACTGTTACTCAATCTCTAATTCGTCCTCTTCTCAATCCACAAAATCTCAAGCCACACAAGCTAACCTCTGCACCATACATATCCATACTCAAGGATAGTATAGTTTCAACACTCTACATCACTACACATTGCATACTTGTTTACACACAAGTACAACACTATAACGCCTCTCCATTTCAGTTCATTGTACCTCGTACTTTCCTCTGGTCTCATCATTCAACACCGTTTCACAGTACCTCGTACCGTCCTCCAAACTCACTACTCAACACTATCTCACATTACCTCGTACCGTTCGTCAACCTCATTGCTCAACCCTCTCTTATGGTACCTCGTACCATTCTCTGTTCTAACCACTCAATGTTGTGTCACTATATCTCATACCATTCTCTGATCAAATCATGGTACCTCGTACAATTTTCTGATTTCAATCCATCTCCTCTTTAACTCTAGCAATTCTCCTTTACGATCTCGAGCCATATAGACTCGCCGTCACTCCTCCTTTTGTTTGAGTCACAAATATCATCACTGCTCTAACCACAAGATACTCGTCATGTGGTTCCACAGAAATAAGTGGTCTCAATAATATTTACTCATTATGTGGCCCGGCAAGTATGTGGTCCTAACCACTTTACTCGATATATGGTCCTACAATTATGTGGTCTCAATCACATTTACTCGATATATGGTCCCACAATTATGTGGTCTCAACCATATTTACTCATTATATGGTCCTACAATTATGTGGTCTCAACCAAATTTACTCGATATATGGTCCCACAAAATATGTGGTCTCAACCATATTTACTAAGTAACTAACTTAATCTCTAAGACAATAAGGCCTAGATGAACCACTCTAGGTTCTCTCAATTATAACCACAAGGTACTCTTTATGTGGTTACTTAAGTGTCCTCTGACAACTCTGTCACAAATATCTCATTATGTGACAACTCCAAACCGCACAGTTCAACTCTCAGTATGTCAACTCATAATCAGTTATTGTGTGCAATTAACTACACACTCATCGTCTTTCTCAACTCATACTCTTTTGGCTATCTCAGCCATTTATTTTGATCAATCATAAGTACTAATCATGTGGCCCCACAAAATATGTGGTCTCAACCACAAAGTACTCGTACATAGAAGTCTCGTCACATCTGTGAAACAACAAACACTATATATATACAATATCAAAATTTATATATATTTTTACCATGTATATACTCTTTATACACACTTCTCTATGGTTGTTAAGTACTCGTCAAACAACCACTTATAATCTCAGTTATATACAATCACAAAGCACTCGTTATGTGATATGTAAACATTACCTCAAATGGACATGAGATTCTCATCTCGATGCCGATTACTACACTTTATAACCACAATTCTCTAACACATGTAATCTCAATTGATCTTTTTCGTGTCTACATATTTTATACATATTCTATTACATGTATTATCAACAATTAAATACGCGCGACACGTTACAATTAACATGTAAAGTTAAATTACTTACATACCTCATAGCAACAAAATATCGTCTCCTCATTTGTTGAACCTTGCGTACCTCGATTCTCAACTCTTGAGTGTACTCGGCTACACTCACATATCTCAACTCTTAGCTCATGCTCAACTTATGCTCAAACTCTTTCTCATCATCAGTTAGAATTTTGCCTCGACCGGGATCCCATCTTAACATCTCATCATCATCTGGAAATTCGTCATCAACAGAATCTCATCTCATATGCAGTTAACATCTCATAATTAGCTGAATTTCTTTTCTTCTCGTTGGTTGATATCTCATATCGGCCAAAATCTCGTCTCATCATCCACTATTGGTCCAACCGGCTCTGACAAATTTCTCAACTCATCCTTCATCTGACTCTATATCTGTATTTACACACAGAAAACAACAATAACAAATATAACATATAAGTTATACTTAAATCATAAACTAAAATCTACAGCAATATCTTTTTCCAAGCATGTGATAGGGGCTCTCTCTCTTCTCGGTTCAAGTCTAGGACTCTACACTCAAAGACCTAGTTCGCTTAAACCATGCTCTGATACCAACTTGAAACACCCGGTTTCTCATAGAAAGTACACCCAAAAATTTTTAAACAATGACACATTAAATTGGGCATACTTGTACTCAAACCATGGAAACAAGATATTATCAATATTAATAATTACACAAAAAGGTCCTTAAAATTTTGACCAGGCACTACAATAAATCTATTACTACTAAAGGACAGGCTCTAAGTTGTAATAGATTTATTGTAATGCCTGGTCAAAATTTTAAGGACCTTTTTGTGTAATTATTAATATTGATAATATCTTGTTTCCATGGTTTGAGTACAAGTATGCCCAATTTAATGTGTCATTGTTTAAAAATTTTTGGGTGTACTTTGTATGAGAAACCGGGTGTTTCACAAAATTAAGGAGAAGCCAACTTTCACATATGAAAAAAACACAACCGATCCAAACATTTTTTTGGGGCCCGGGGCGAGAGGAGAATCAAAGGCCCATCAAAATAATGTAGCAAAACTATTTATAAAAAGGGAAATCTCCAATAAAGTCCCAATATTTTGGCCTAACTTATGGAAAAGTCCTAAATTTATTTTTATTTACAAAAAAAAGACAGAAAACAGCTAATGTTTTCAAATTAGCCATTTTTAACATTTTCAGCAGGTAACTACATGTTTTATTTTCAATAAAGTCATAATATTTTGACACAGTTTACGGAAAAGTCTCAACATGTTTTATCTTCGATAAATCCTAATATTTTGGCCGAATTTATGGAATAATCCGAACAGTTTGATTCAATTTACGTGGAAAAATTACGTTTATAAAAGGTATTTATACACCGTTTTGGAATATATACATAAATAAAACGTAATTTTCACGTATTTATACGTTTATAAAAGGTATTTATACATCGTTTTTACTTTTTACGTATATTTTTTTAATAAATTTTACATTATTAAAGACGTATAAATATTTTATTAAAGACGTATTTTTAAAGTTTTTTAATGTTATAAATACGCTATTTGTAAGTATTTTTATAAATACGTAAAAAAAATATATTTTAAACATATACATACGTTATTAAAAACGAAAATACATGTAAATATACGTAATGTTTTCCAAGTAAGTAAACTTACCGAAATTCATATCCTTCTGTATAATCCGTGCAAGCAAACTTGCCGAAATCCATATCCGCCATTTGGAATAAATACATGAATAAAACGTAGTTTTTGCGTATTTATACGTTTATAAAAGGTATTTCTACATCGTTTTTAATTTTTACGTATTTTTGACGCATTCTTTAATTATTTTTACGTTATTAAAGACGTATAAATATGTTATTAATGACATATTTTTCAAGTTTTTTTACTTTATTAAATACGTTATTTTTAAGTATTTTTTATAAATACGTAAAAATACATTTTTAAACATATAAATACGTTATTAAAAACGTAAATACAAGTAAAAATACGTAATGTTTTCCAAGTAAAACTGAGCTAAAATGTTGAGACATTTCAATAAACTAGACCAAAATATTAGGACTTTATTGAAAATAAAACATGTTGAGACTTTTTCGTAAACTGGGGCAAAATATTGAGAATTTATTTAAGATAAAACATGTATAATTTCCACGTGGCAAGGTAAACTGCTGAAAATGTTAAAAGGGGATAATTTGAATATATTAGCCGGTTTTCTGTCATTTTTTATAGATAAAAATTAATTTGAGACTTTTTCATAAACTGAGCCATATTGAGACTTTATTGAAGATTTTCCTATAAAAACTATAAACATTATTTCCTAGCATTTTTCATACCTTAGTGCTTTCCTTCAATATATGGAACCGTTATCGTAACATTGACCCCAAGTATCATTGATATTAAGTTACAACAATCCCAATCCATCTAATAATTCATTAGAATTTCTTATCCTTAAAGTATCACCGGCTTTTAAAAGTTATATAGCCATATAGGACAAATTTTTTGTGCCCCTAAGACGATGGGCCCTGGGCAGTCGCCCGTGTTGCCCACCGTCAGGACCGGGCCTGAAAAAAATGAAACTAAAAACCAAAAGACTTAATGGCAATATAAGGACCACATGTTGCGTTTTACGTACAAGGAGGAGTGATTTTACGTCTAGTTTTTTCTGAATAATTAGTGTCTGCTTTTTGACTAACCCGGTAAATAAAATCTAATCTATCAACACACATATCAAAAGTTAGATAAAACCCCTCTTACAGAAAATCAACTTATTATACCCCAAAAGTACAAAAGGGGCTAGAAGAAAGTGACTAGGTAGATGTTAAAAAAGAGTTGCCACTTTCCTACTGACATAAACAACACAAGAAGCTTATCATCAAACTCTACAAATCTTTGGTACGCTCCGAAATCAGCCAAACATTCTGCCCATCCAACACATGCATTCCCCTTATGTTTCTTACTTTCGAACACACTTTAATCTCACATGCATTTCCTAAAAGCCCAAACGAAAAGGGACCAAAAATTGGATGTATCAAGACATTTTGTTTTTATTATACCTCAAAATAAAAAAGATTACGGGCATTTCTCTATGTTTCGTAGAAAGATTGTTCTCTTAATTGATTAACTCTCATATTTTCAAGATTTACATTTTTTTCATTGTTTAAACGCATTTCTCGTGGGTGTTCCAAAGAAATGGTGTAACATCCTAATTTTCTTTTAATAATAAAACATTTAGTAAATCTAGAATATACTTTTGGACACAAAAACTTTTAAATAAATAAAAACATTTTAAGATAATTAAATAGATTGCATCAGTAAATGGTGTTACTAAAATATAAAATTAATAAAGACATTTAAAACCGGAAAGACTTAAAATAATAAATTGCATAAAATGTCCCTTCCTTTATTCTGATATGAGGTCGGAGCAATCATGCCGTGTCCTTTCCAAATATACCCTTAACCTGAAATGTTAGAAATCAACGGGTAAGCGAAACGCTTAGTGAGAAACACAGTACTCACATATTATACCAATCACATGCATTCACGTATCACCTTTAAACTTTCACAAGAATACAATATAGCTTAACTTAACATAGACATAATCACATTATCCTAAACACATATAGTTGGTACCAACTCTTACACACTGGCCACTTCTTCCCCCGGGTACTTCATGACCAGCTAACCAAACCACTTCCCCCCCCCCCCCCCCCCCCGGGTGCTTCGTGGTCAGCTTTGTCCACTTCACCCCCGGTTCTTCATGGACATAACTTACATATGCATATATTGACCACTTCACCCCCGGTTCTTCATGGACAACACATACATAACACATAATACATATCATATACAATCATTGAAAATACATAAACATACAACACATAAATTATAACAACACATTACATGCACCGGTACTATAATAGGTAAGTCAATGTAACTCACCTTATGGTGAACTGAGTAGTCCACACTAATCCACGCAATCTTCTCTAAACTCGTCTAATTCTAGACGTCGTCATCACATATCAATTCATCCTATGAGACCATTCGTACAAATATAAGTATACTCAATATAAAGTTTATTACACTATTCATTATTTAACCAAGGTCTCGATATAACTTAGCTCGACACTAGAATTGAGTGTAACCGTCTAGTCCTAAATACAAATCATTATTTTTTTTAACACATCCTCTCGTTTAAATAATTCTAATAATTATCATCTTCCATTCAAAAAAATACCCTATTATGATTAATACCCTTTATAAATTGGAATGACGTCGTTAAGTGATATTAGTCTTTGATGATTATTTTAATAGGAAAGAAATCCTAACAATCAAATAATGAATCAATATAACATATCTTAATTTTATCTACGTTTCATGATCTTTAAGCAAAACTAATATATCTTTATTGCTCATAATCTGATTACTGATAATCCATAATAATTGTATTTAGTCATGATCCATTAATTTAAACCCATAATTATATGTATTATGGTCCAATTACTTATCCCATAAAAATTGTACAAAGCTCTAATGATCCTAAAGAGAGAAAGCTTCCTGTGTCCGCCTCCCTTATGATCATCGGCTATCCCACTCCCTCGATCTTTCTTCTACTGTAGATGGACCAGACTTCTCTACTAAACTCACCATCATCGGCCACCTGTGCCATCATCGGACTTAAGTCGATCGTTACCGCTAGTAACCACGAGCTCCGCTGTTCGCCACCTTACTGTCGTTCTATATGGGGGACTCACTCACATCACACCCACACCTAGACCACGTCCGGCTTCCTTTTTCAGTCGCAAACTCTCGCTGGTCCCAAAACCGGCCGCTACCCATGCAGTGATTTATAATCGGACTAAGGTTGACCTAAGTCTCGCTGCTGCTATTGAACCAGACCGCCACCCCGTCGACACCTTCATCATCCATGTTCCAGAGCCGGTGTCGCCATCTTCTCCGGCGTCGTGCTCTCTTTATCCGGCGACACCTACCTCTCTTGCAACCAAAACGAGCTCGTCTCTCTTTTGTTTTGAGTACTATATCTCACTAGATCGACTAAAGTCTTGACCCACTAAAACAATCATAATTAACCATTGACGATCAAGGTTAACAGCTTACATAGTCGGTTGAGTCTCGATTCTTCGTCTCGTCCCCCAAACACACAGGTGACAACGTATTGGAATGCAAATCTGCCCTTCTAGTGGGTGCGGGTAACTCGTAACTTTGATCGATACGAAATGATGAATCAAGGAGCTGGTCGTGTCGGGTTTGTTTTTCTCGCTACCGTCGATGCGTATGACCTCGTCTCGGGACTATCTTGATTGCCGGCAAATCTGTTTCACCTATAACTCACTTATGACCCGGACGGGTCTCACAAACCTCCCTGTCGATGTCGTTACTTGGGTGGAGGTTCACTCTCAGTGCTCCTCACTCTCACCATCTCAATCTCCGGCTGATTGCTCGTCTCGACACACAAAGAATGTATGTCTAAATCCTTCAAAGCATGCTCTGATACCAATTTGTAACACCCTATTTTTCTTTTAATAATAAAACATTTAATAAATTTAGAATACACTTTTGGACACAAAAACTTTTAAATAAATGAAAACGTTGTTAAGATAATTAAATAGATTGCATCAGAGTAAATGGTGTTACTAAAATATAAAATTAATAAAGACATTTAAAAGCGGAAGACTTAAAATAATAAATTGCATAAAATGTCCCTTCCTTTACTCTGATACCAACTTGTAACGTCCAAATTTTTTTTGAATAACCATATTATATTATAAAACCATAATTCAAAATCATAATTTCAAGTTATCCAAAAATCAAAATAAGTAGCAGAAGTCAAAATCCCAGAAAACATGTTATAAGTTCATATTATTAAAAGTCGTAAATCCTTAAAGTAAATTTTCCATGGAATGCGTGTCGGCAACAGTCAAACCGGTGCATTCCCCTTGTCAACCCTAGAGGGTCCTATATTATAATATTTTTGACATTTTAGGTCCCTCGTCACAACTATATTTCTTTTTAGTCACTAAATAAATTATCGTGTTATTATTATTATTATTATTATTATTATTATTATTATTATTATTATTATTATTATTATTATCTAATTTACTATATTTATTTTTAAATTAAACAAATGCGTCGAAAGAAATCGAAAAGCGAAAACGAGCGTTACAAATGGGCGTGACTGATGCATCAACATTTCGTGGTTCGTAGAGATTATGGAGTTTTTATGTTTTGTAAAAAGATTGTTGTTTTGATTCATGCTCACGCATGCCCCTTACTTTAAGGTTCGTGTCCTTTTATCTTCCAAAGGCACTTGTCACATGCTATCGGAAAGAAAAAGACATGCTTTTGATGCATCAAATATTCTTGTTTTTGTTATGAGCGTAGCTTTAAAAAAAATTTGCCATCGAGAAAGGGTTAACGACACAACATGTTGCCTAGTAGTTTTCCATCTTGATGTAAATGCTATTCCAAAATTTATATAGATTTGATACCAATGCTAGTTGCCATCTTTTAAAACACACATGCAATCATAAAGGAAAAGATGATCTTCACTAACTTGTCCGTTTGACAATGATTAAGAAGTGAAAATATTGTTTTTTACATTAATTTCATGGAAATGTATTCTCCTATGATTACCACATCTATACGATACAAGGTGCTTCAAGTTTTTCATTTCTCCTCATAAACATGTTTTGTAAATGCCATGATAGAAAAACAGGCAATTCTTATGCATCAAAACATGTTTTTCAAATAGTGTAATGGAATCCAACACGCGTATGAATTTTAGATGTCATTTTGTAGATTAAGTATCTTTTTCCATTCTTAGTTGTTTACTTTATATCACTCCGTATTTTTTAATCATATCAATTAAGCAGTTCCATGATCACAATTTTGTTCACCTCATACATATAAATGAACTATGGATGCACAAAACTCAACACGAGAGCATTGCATTATTGAATAAATTACATATTAATCTTAGTATATCTATATTAATGAATAAAATCACGATAATTATAAGTTACCTAAAATAATGGGATTGGTTATAATTATTTCCTTGAATATAGCTTTTTACGTTCTTATTGTTTATGCATCAGAATATCATCACACTTCTTGGGGGTTTTTTTTGAATTTTCGTCACTGAATTTAGTGTATAACTAGTCGACATTAGCAGTGAAGTAAATTTCATCAACGAACATTTGTAGAGGGATATGTAACATGAAAAATTCGATGTAATTACAGTAACATTGACATTACAGTAAAATTGGCATTACAGTGAATATTCGTCACTGAATTTAGTGAATAAGCATTTGACATTGGCATTACAGTAAAATTCATCAATGAACATTCATACAGAGGATATGTAACATGACAATTCTGTAAGAACCCGCGAAATTTGTAAAAGGGTAAAATGGTCTTTTGTCACATTGTAAGACCATTATGTATAATAATATGTATTTGTAAAATAATATGATAAGAAATATGAAGTTATGTGAAATTTGGAGTTTTTCCGCGTGAATAGTAAAATTTGACCAAAAAGGGCAAAATGGTCATTTGACATGAAAATGACCAAAATGTCAAGAAAATGTCAATTTAGAAGTTAATGGAACATTGTTACAAGAATTTGGGTCTTAGGACCATTTATGTAAAGAAAGTGAAAGTTTAGGACTAAAATGTAAAGTTTTTATAAAAATTTAATTATAAAATGAGAATGAAACTCTCATTCTCCTAGAAATCAGTAGACACTTCCAGAGAGAGCTAGAGAGAGCGTGAGTGAGCAGGAAGAACACGGGGAGAAGAAAATTCAAGGATCGTTGCCAAGAATCAAGAACAAAAGCTTAGGAATTAGTAATTCCAAGCTTTAAGAGGTATTATCCTAACCCTAGAACTCAAATCTCTTGAACGGGAAATCATTCCAAACTTCTGATTTTCCAGAAATCAAAGTTCTAGTGATCTTATCTTGCTCAAAATCATCCATCTAGCATGTTCTAACACTTGAATGTGTTAAAAACTAAGAAATGGTGATTTTGGCCAAGAACACTAAAAACGGGTTTGTCAAGATCAAAGCTAGTTTATATGATGTTTCTAGGTCCAAATGATCAATTGGGATGTAATAAGACACTCCCAAGAGATTAATTTCAAAAACTTGGATTTTTGGACTAAAATGACAAAAACGGGATTTTGTAGAATTGGAATTGGAATCAATGATTCCATGGCTTAAAACTTGATGTAAAGCAAGGGTTTTAGTCATGGAATGATAGTAAAACAATTAAGATATGTATTAAGTGTTTAACAGGTCAAAATAGAGGTCTGTAGCACAAAAATCGAACTTAAAAACTGAGTCTGCAGATAGACACGAGTCGTGTCTTTCTTAGTACAAAAAGAACACGAGTCGTGTGCTTGCTGGAAAACAGCCTGTCCAATTTTTGAGTTTTGCAATCGATGCTAGGCTTGTCCGTTTGGTCTATAACTTATACCATAGCCTTAAAATGGTATGAAAACATGTAAGAAACTTTCAAATTTGCAATCCGACCTTGCAGAAAAATCACTGTAGCGGCAGTGGCAAATTGCAAAGTATATTGTTAAAACTTGTTTTTTGGGATTTAAGCTAAACTTGTCCGATTAATCCCAAATTTGGAACACAAGTCTTATATGGCTTAAGACTTCATGTAAAAGTGTCAAAACTGAAATACGACCTCTCAGGATCACTGTAGCAATATACGTGTATTTCGGGGACAAATTATAAAAAGAGTCTATTAATGGTTAAACATTTGTTATAACCTAGAATTGAGATGTATGAGACCTTAGAACTGTAGAATATGTATATATTGAGTATTTATATATAATACTTATATAGGTGGTGCTTCAAACGTGGTTGAGCACGGAAAAGGGAAAGGAATACGAGAAGCATAGAGACTTGTAGCAACATCAAGGTGAGTTTTATGAGGATTTTCTAGTACATAGCAAAAAGTTATTTTTAGAAAAGTATGATTTCCAATCTTTCAAAATACTAAAGTTTGGAAAATGGTTTTGAATGAAGCTCTATACAAGGGCTTAGTATTTTAAGTATATTTTTAAAGTATGATTTATAAAGTAATTTGAAAGAAGTTCCTTATAGGAACTCAGTTGTCAGAAGCAGTTTTGAAAGTATTTTTGTTAAAGAGTTATAAAATGTTTGAGTAAGAATAGTTTACAAATTGTGTCCCACTTTGACCAATTTGAGATGACATGAAGTAAGAATTAAAGAAGTATGAGCCAGTTGTCCGGACTAGGATCACCCACATAATCGGGGATCAGAAGACACTACTGGGATGGTACCTCCCGTCGCGAAGTAGTTGTCTAGCTTAGCATACCCTTGTGCTTGAATTTGTTCCAAGTCACGAAGGGGAGACAGAATGAGCAAACCGAGTGGGCAGATCTGTTCTGTCCCGCGAGGGGAGCTAGTTGAATGAATTAATAAACTTAATTCATAAGTTTCAGTTGGTCACGAGAAATGAGAAAGAAAAGCAGTTTTAGAAAGAAAAGCAGTTTTTATGAAAGAAAGTATTTTAAAGCTTGAAAGTAAAGAAGAAGAAAAAGTTATTTTGAGATTTATATAATAAATCAAATTTGAGCAATGTACTTTGATATTTCATGTTTTTGAATAAAAGTTTTGGGTCTAAACCCATATTACTCACGAGACTTTATGTCTCACGTATACTATGTTTTTATGCTATGTACTTAGGTGAAGGAAGCTAAAGTTGCAGTTGGGACCGGTTAATGTACTGTAAGTTTAAATTATGGTTATCTGTATTGAATCTGTAATACCCCTCGAGTTTGAGTTTGTAAAATAAAAAAAAATTTAAGTGGCTATTTTATAGTCAAGAGTTGTAAATTATATTTGAAAACTATATTTGTAATTTAAATATGGTGAAAGAAAAGGGGTGTTACAGTTTTGGTATCAGAGCCATAGTTTAAGCGAATTAGGTTGGAATACCATCCTAGGCTTAAACTAGCAAGAGTAGTAGTAAGTTGCCTTAGTAATATAGGAGGCATAGAGTGAGCATGACTGTTATAAAAATGCAGTCAAGATAAGGAGATAACATGCTACCGCTTACGAAATACTATATAGAATTGTGTATTAAACCGATAATTTGTTCATCTATATAGTAATGGAAGGCAGACGACAAGCTGACAGGGGTGAAGGCAGTCACACTTCTTCAAGAGGAAGTGAACCATATGTTCTTCGTAATGATGAGGCTGAGCCAAACCCACCACCACCCCAACCTGTCACTATGGAGGCAATTCAGTTTCTAATCGATAACTTACGAACTGAGTTGAGACAAGATGTACATAACATAATTGATGGTCGAATGGGTGAACCAAGAGCCCAATCTTCACAAGAAGTCTCTAAAAAGGCGACTGAAGATGAAGGTAGTGGAGAAAACAGAAAGAAAGAGAAGGGCTGTTCCTTTAAGTCCTTTATGGCTTGTAAACCGCCCGAATACCATGGCAGTTTTGAGCCAAAAGTGACGATGCGTTGGGTTCGAGAAATTGAACAAGTGATGCAAGCGAGCAAATGTGGCGAAAAAGATCAAGTCAACTACGCCTCCCGACAGTTGAAAGACGATGCTCTGGTGTGGTGGAACACCAAATATGAAAGCTTGGGAAAAGATGTGGTTTATGGTTGGTCATGGGCGGAGTTTGTCACGTGTCTCAAAGATAAATTCTGTCCCACGCGCGATATGGAGAAAATGAATGAAGATTTCCTAACGATAAAGAAAGGAGATATGACGGTGGATGAGTATACGAAGAAGTTTTGCGACATGTTACCTTTTGTGGGGGAATCCTACCCTACTGAGCGGTCCCGAATTAACCGCTATGTCCGCGGTTTGCCATGGAACTACGAGTTAGAAGTGAAGAAAGCCGAAACACTTGATGGGGCGATTAATGCTGCCCGAACTGTGGAAGATATTGGAAAACGAAGGAAGGAAGAAGGACCTGGTTTTGGTGACAAAAGGAAGACAATTAGCAGTATCAGTGGGAACTTAAAGAAGAAAGGAAAAATGAGTACAAGTCAGAGCCGACAGGGAAGTGTGAAAAAGTGCGAGAAATGCGGGAAAGAACACGGTGGCGAATGTCGAGCGGGATCAAATGCCTGCTTTAATTGTGGCGGATTCGGTCATAAAGCAAAAGATTGTAAAGCCAAGAAAGCCAGCGAAGTGGAGTGTTTCTCATGCCATCAGATGGGACACTACAGTTTCAACTGCCCAAACAAGGGAGGAGAAACTATGGTGTCAACAGCCCAGAAGAAGACCGAACCCCAGAAGGTGAAGACTCGAGCTTTTCAGATCACCAGGGAGGAAGCAAAGGAGACTCACGATGTGGTCTCAGGTATACTACTAGTTAACTCGACACCTGCATATGTTCTGTTTGATTCCGGGTCTACATATTCGTTTGTGTCCCATGGGTTTGGAGCTAGATTAAAAGTCCCATTAGAATTATTAGATCTAGTTTTTGAGGTAGAAGTAGCGGACGGGAAATTTGTGGAAGTTCAGCATATGTATCGGGATTGCGAACTTGACATCAACGGCAAGAAGTTTCGACTTAATCTCCTTCCTATTGGAATTAAGTCCTTTGATGTAATAATTGGGATGGATTGGCTTGGTGCAAATGATGCGAAGATAGCTTGTGGACAGAAGAGGGTGTCTGTGAAAACTCTAGGAGCCAAGGTGTACGTATATGGGGAAAGAAGAACGCACGTGCCCAGTATTATCAGTGTAGCTAAAGCTCGAAGATGTATCAGGAAAGGATGTGTATCTTTCCTGGCCTATGTGATGACTGAAGACAAAGTGAAACAGACATACAAAGATATAGAAGTAGTAAAAGAGTTTCCAGAAGTTTTCCCAGACGAATTGCCAGGCTTGCCACCAGAAAGGCAAGTTGAATTCCGAATAGATCTTGTCCCAGGAGCTTCCCCAATAGCCCGAGCACCGTACCGGTTAGCACCAACAGAGATGCGGGAATTAATGTCCCAGTTGCAGGAGTTATTAGATAAAGGCTTTATCAGGCCTAGTTCTTCTCCGTGGGGTGCTCCAGTTCTGTTTGTGAAGAAGAAGGATGGATCAATGCGGATGTGCATTGATTACAGAGAATTGAACAAGATTACCATCAAGAACCGTTACCCGTTGCCCAGAATAGACGATTTGTTCGACCAATTACAAGGGGCAGATTATTTCTCGAAAATTGATTTAAGATCTGGGTATCATCAAGTCAGAGTAAAAGAAAGTGATGTAGAGAAGACGGCGTTTCGTACACGATACGGGCATTATGAGTTCCTAGTAATGCCATTTGGTCTTACAAATGCACCAGCGATCTTTATGGACCTAATGAATCGGGTCTGTAAACCATTTCTAGACCGGTTTGTGATAGTGTTCATAGATGACATTCTGATCTACTCGAAGAATAAAGAAGAGCATGCGAGTCATTTGCGGTTAGTACTCGAGACGTTGAAGCGAGAACAGTTATATGCAAAGTTCTCCAAGTGCGAGTTTTGGATGAGAGAGGTGCAATTCCTTGGACACGTTGTTTCTATCCAAGGTATAAAAGTTGATCCAACGAAAGTTGAAGCGGTAATGAAATGGGAGCCTCCTAAGACGCCAACAGAAGTTAGAAGTTTTCTCGGTCTTGCCGGGTATTACAGGAGATTTATTCAAGA
The DNA here is from genome assembly GCA_023525715.1 of Cichorium intybus. Classification (NCBI taxonomy): domain Eukaryota; kingdom Viridiplantae; phylum Streptophyta; class Magnoliopsida; order Asterales; family Asteraceae; genus Cichorium; species Cichorium intybus. The sequence continues at coordinate 5,917,430 of CM042010.1, forward strand.
TTTCTCCCGTATAGCAGTGCCACTTACACGATTAACCAGGAAAGACGAGCAGTTTAGATGGCAAGAAGAACAAGAAAGAGCTTTCGCTACCTTAAAAGAGAAGTTGTGTAACGCACCTGTCCTTACATTACCAGATGGGACAGAAGACTTTGAAGTGTACAGCGATGCCTCTCATCGAGGGCTTGGCTGTGTGTTGATGCAAAGAGGGAAGGTCATAGCATATGCTTCTAGACAGTTGAAAGATCCAGAGAAAAAGTACACAACTCATGATCTAGAACTTGCAGCAATCGTGTTTGCCTTGAAGATTTGGAGACATTACTTGTATGGTACAAAATGCAAGTTGTTCACGGATCACAAGAGTTTACAGTATGTGTTCACTCAAAAAGAGTTGAACATGAGACAGAGCAGATGGTTAGAGTTGATCAGTGATTATGATTGCGAAATTGTGTACCATCCGGGTAAAGCGAATGTTGTAGCAGATGCGTTAAGTAGAAAAGTTCCTGAGAAAAGAATCAAGGCAAGGTCGATGCGCATAGAATTGGTGTCCAGTATCATAGAACAGATTAAAGCAGCGCAGCAAAAAGTTGAAGAAAGTGGAGACTTGAAAGATGAGAAATTAGGAAAAGATGTGCAGTTTGTAACCAATAGTCAAGGATTGAAGACTTTCAGAAACCGCATTTGGGTACCAAAGACAGAAGGTTTGAGAAAGCTAATTTTAGACGAGTCGCATAAGTCAAAGTATTCCATTCATCCTGGGAGTACCAAGACTTATCAAGATTTGAAAAGACAGTATTGGTGGCCTGGAATGAAGAAAAGGATAGCTAAGTACATCTCCAAGTGTGTTATTTGTGCACAAGTCAAGGCGGAACATCAGGTCCCGCATGGAGATGCCCAGTCATTGCATATTCCAGCCGGAAAGTGGGAAGATGTAACCATGGACTTAGTTGTCGGGTTACCAAGAACGAGAAGAGGTCATGATAGTATATGGGTCATAGTGGACCGGTTGACCAAGAGTGCATTATTTCTAGCCATAAAAGAAACTACTCCATTGGAGCAGTTAGCCCAGTTGTATTCAGATGAAGTGTTAAGAAGATATGGTGCACCGTTGTCTATCGTGTCAGACAGGGACCCCAGATTTACCTCTAACTTTTGGAGAGCTTTACAAGATAAAATGGGGACAAGAATTCAGCTAAGTACAGCGTATCACCCACAAACAGATGGTCAGAGTGAACGAACGATCCAGACATTAGAAGACATGCTACGATCATGTGTGATGGAATTTGGAGGTAGTTGGGATGAACACCTGCCATTAGTGGAGTTTGCATACAACAACAGCTACCATTCTAGCATTAAAATGCCACCCTTTGAGGCATTGTATGGTAGAAAATGTAGAACTCCTTTATGCTGGCTGGAGGCGGGTGAGACTAAGCTTACAGGGCCAGAGATTGTTAGAGTGACAAATGAGAAGATCGGAGTAATTCAAGCCAATATGAAAGCAGCACAGGATCGACAGAGGAGTTATTCAAATCTAAAGAAAAGACCATATGACTTACAAGAAGGAGATTTGGTGATGATTAAAGTGTCGCCATGGAAAGGAGTGGTTAGATTTGGCAAAAGAGGAAAGTTGAGTCCAAGGTACATTGGACCTTTTAGAATCCTGAAGAGAGTTGGGTTACAGGCGTTCAAAATAGAGTTACCACCCGAACTCAGTGGAATACATGATACCTTTCATGTATGCTACTTGAAGAAGTATTTTGGGAAAGAAGAGCTAGTCATACCATATACGGATTTGAGGGTGGAGACTCCTAGTAAATTGATTGAAGAACCCGAAGCCATCTTAGAAATGCAGACTAAAAAGCTAAGGAACAAGGAGATTGACCTTGTACTTGTTAAGTGGAAGCATCCCTTAGGGTCAAACTTGACTTGGGAAACATTAGCAGAAATGAAGAAAAGATATCCGAATTTCACCGATTACGAAAAAATTCCGAGGACGGAATCCGCTTAAGGAGGGGTGACTGTAAGAACCCGCGAAATTTGTAAAAGGGTAAAATGGTCTTTTGTCACATTATAAGACCATTTTGTATAATAATATGTATTTGTAAAATAATATGATAAGAAATATGAAGTTATGTGAAATTTGGAGTTTTTCCGCGTGAATAGTAAAATTTGACCAAAAAGGGCAAAATGGTCATTTGACATGAAAATGACCAAAATGTCAAGAAAATGTCAAGTTAGAAGTTAATGGAACATTGTTACAAGAATTTGGGTCTTAGGACCATTTATGTAAAGAAAGTGAAAGTTTAGGACTAAAATGTAAAGTTTTTATAAAAATTTAATTATAAAATGAGAATGAAACTCTCATTCTCCTAGAAATCAGTAGACACTTCCAGAGAGAGCTAGAGAGAGCGTGAGTGAGCAGGAAGAACACGGGGAGAAGAAAATTCAAGGATCGTTGCCAAGAATCAAGAACAAAAGCTTAGGAATTAGTAATTCCAAGCTTTAAGAGGTATTATCCTAACCCTAGAACTCAAATCTCTTGAACGGGAAATCATTCCAAACTTCTGATTTTCCAGAAATCAAAGTTCTAGTGATCTTATCTTGCTCAAAATCATCCATCTAGCATGTTCTAACACTTGAATGTGTTAAAAACTAAGAAATGGTGATTTTGGCCAAGAACACTAAAAACGGGTTTGTCAAGATCAAAGCTAGTTTATATGATGTTTCTAGGTCCAAATGATCAATTGGGATGTAATAAGACACTCCCAAGAGATTAATTTCAAAAACTTGGATTTTTGGACTAAAATGACAAAAACGGGATTTTGTAGAATTGGAATTGGAATCAATGATTCCATGGCTTAAAACTTGATGTAAAGCAAGGGTTTTAGTCATGGAATGATAGTAAAACAATTAAGATATGTATTAAGTGTTTAACAGGTCAAAATAGAGGTCTGTAGCACAAAAATCGAACTTAAAAACTGAGTCTGCAGATAGACACGAGTCGTGTCTTTCTTAGTACAAAAAGAACACGAGTCGTGTGCTTGCTGGAAAACAGCCTGTCCAATTTTTGAGTTTTGCAATCGATGCTAGGCTTGTCCGTTTGGTCTATAACTTATACCATAGCCTTAAAATGGTATGAAAACATGTAAGAAACTTTCAAATTTGCAATCCGACCTTGCGGAAAAATCACTGTAGCGGCAGTGGCAAATTGCAAAGTATATTGTTAAAACTTGATTTTTGGGATTTAAGCTAAACTTGTCCGATTAATCCCAAATTTGGAACACAAGTCTTATATGGCTTAAGACTTCATGTAAAAGTGTCAAAACTGAAATACGACCTCTCAGGATCACTGTAGCAATATACGTGTATTTCGGGGACAAATTATAAAAAGAGTCTATTAATGGTTAAACATTTGTTATAACCTAGAATTGAGATGTATGAGACCTTAGAACTGTAGAATATGTATATATTGAGTATTTATATATAATACTTATATAGGTGGTGCTTCAAACGTGGTTGAGCACGGAAAAGGGAAAGGAATACGAGAAGCATAGAGACTTGTAGCAACATCAAGGTGAGTTTTATGAGGATTTTCTAGTACATAGCAAAAAGTTATTTTTAGAAAAGTATGATTTCCAATCTTTCAAAATACTAAAGTTTGGAAAATGGTTTTGAATGAAGCTCTATACAAGGGCTTAGTATTTTAAGTATATTTTTAAAGTATGATTTATAAAGTAATTTGAAAGAAGTTCCTTATAGGAACTCAGTTGTCAGAAGCAGTTTTGAAAGTATTTTTGTTAAAGAGTTATAAAATGTTTGAGTAAGAATAGTTTACAAATTGTGTCCCACTTTGACCAATTTGAGATGACATGAAGTAAGAATTAAAGAAGTATGAGCCAGTTGTCCGGACTAGGATCACCCACATAATCGGGGATCAGAAGACACTACTGGGATGGTACCTCCCGTCGCGAAGTAGTTGTCTAGCTTAGCATACCCTTGTGCTTGAATTTGTTCCAAGTCACGAAGGGGAGACAGAATGAGCAAACCGAGTGGGCAGATCTGTTCTGTCCCGCGAGGGGAGCTAGTTGAATGAATTAATAAACTTAATTCATAAGTTTCAGTTGGTCACGAGAAATGAGAAAGAAAAGCAGTTTTAGAAAGAAAAGCAGTTTTTATGAAAGAAAGTATTTTAAAGCTTGAAAGTAAAGAAGAAGAAAAAGTTATTTTGAGATTTATATAATAAATCAAATTTGAGCAATGTACTTTGATATTTCATGTTTTTGAATAAAAGTTTTGGGTCTAAACCCATATTACTCACGAGACTTTATGTCTCACGTATACTATGTTTTTATGCTATGTACTTAGGTGAAGGAAGCTAAAGTTGCAGTTGGGACCGGTTAATGTACTGTAAGTTTAAATTATGGTTATCTGTATTGAATCTGTAATACCCCTCGAGTTTGAGTTTGTAAAATAAAAAAAAATTTAAGTGGCTATTTTATAGTCAAGAGTTGTAAATTATATTTGAAAACTATATTTGTAATTTAAATATGGTGAAAGAAAAGGGGTGTTACAAATTCGATGAAATTCATACATGAATATACGTGAAATTAGTTACAGGTTTGCTCTCAATTTTGGTATTCATCAATGAATACAATGATTTATTATATTAATGAATGCAAAATCAACAAGTAATCTGATTATTTATCAATGAATACAATGTTTGGATATACTAAACCCCTAAATTCATAAATGAATGATGCAAAATCAACAAGAAATATGATGAACCTATAGTCTCAAAAAATATGAAGCATCTGCATCAACATTGTTTATGATCATCCTCCTCACCACGTATGCGACTTAAAAAGCAATATAACATATCAGATTCAAAGCAGTCGCACCACTTTCAAACAACAATACCCAGAAAATGTGTCGTCTTGATGCCTAGTATACAAGTATTCATCAATGAATACAATTATTCATCAACGAAAACAAGTATTCATCAATATGATTGAGTCCTCTGTTACAGCAGATCGCATTTGATTGAGTCCTCCATTAGATGAAACCATTAGGTAACCATTGTTTTGGTAAACACCAGCACATTCAATACAAAATAGTTTTAACATTAAAATTGGAAAGTATATCCCAGTAAAGATACGCATAAAACAAAAATTCTAATGAAAGCCACTGCATTCATCAACGCATAAGCACATTCATCAATGAATAACAAAATAAACAATTGATTTGGACCCATTCATCAATGAATAAACACATTTAGCAACAAATAAGCACATTTATCAATGAATTACAGTTTAATGATCGTGAATCAATATCAGGAACCAACAAAATCAATTACGACATAATATCACAGAAAATATAGTTAAACATGCTAAACCTCTAAAGCTAGTCAAACCAGAACCAATGCAATTTCAGAAAATACGGGAAGAACCAGAAAAGAATTCAATATAGAAACAAGAAAAAAACGAAAAAGAATTACGATAATTACTTCGTAAGTTTCTATTATGGTTATTAGTTTTTGGTGGGATAATTTGGTATCAAAGTATGAATATTTTTGGGTTAATTTTTGTTGGTTGATTTGGTGTTATTCTAACCATTTGGGCTCAATGTATTGACTAGTTCATTTAATACATATAGCTTTATCTACGTGTAAAAACTACATAAAAACTTTTACCGGTTCTACCTAGATTTTAGATTGGATGACCGGGATAGGGACCAGATTCGGCACCAACACTTGTGGCCTTATCGGTTTGATTATCAGTTCTCATAAGTTGGCTTAATCGGTTTCTTTTCCGAACCGGGTTCGGTCGGGTCGTGCCTATTGCTTACCGCTAGTTTTGAGTGTCACCCAAACCTCAGTTGCTTCTTGTTTCTCCGCCACTAACAACAACATATCTTCTGGGAACCTCTGGTAGATGGCTGCAAGTGCCATGTTATCTTTTTTTACTTCAACTAGGCTCGACATCGTCCGATACTCCATGTACTTGCATGAACACTTTCATTTTAATGGCCAAGGCGGCATAGTTGTTTCTTGACCACATGGGATAGTGCAATGTGATCCGCCCATCCTTCTCGTTCCTTTGCTCCATAGGTGTAGATCGGGGTTGGTATTTGGGCATAAAACGGGACACTGATACCAAATTTGAGGAAAATCCAACTCCTTGCTCTTGATTAGGACACTCGATAGAAACAAGGGATAGGAAAACAAAGAAACAACAAAGACTTGAAAAAACCTTCTTCGTTGACGTCCCACGTGGCCTTGAGACATGACGTGAGTCCTTCAGATGATATCGATCGTCATTTTTTATAAGTAGCGGTACGTACTGCTGGCATTATCATATGTTCTTAGATCTCTTATAAGTATCAATTACATACTTTTGTTTTATAATATGCTTGAACGGTGTTACATGTCAATTTTACTTTGTAAGAGTGTCCCACATTAAAATTATGCCCAAACTCTTTGTGCTGCCAAATTCGTTATGTTCATGTTTAAAGCAACCCCCAAAGAAACAGAAATTGACACTAATGACGGATGGGAAACATTGGGAACATTCTCTAGCTAAAAAGCCAAAATCCATGTTTAGTAGGTTTTTTTTTGTGTCAAGCATATATAAGTGGAAAGTTCAGATACATTAATTATTCGTACGTACACTGATCATCGAGAAGGTCCTCGTTTTCCATTTCTAGACAAAGAAACAAGAATTCTCATTCTTCTACAGCATTATGGATTATTGTAAGGAGGGAAGTGGAAAAAAAGGAAAAAAGAAAAAGCAACCTTTATTCTTGATTTGCTATATATTCTTGAGTAACCAATAAGCTATAGACATGAATAACTTCCTAACATAGAAAGAACGTTTTGATCAAAGAACATTGAATATGATCTCTTCTATAAGTACTAATAGAAAATTTCCAAATATGGTAAACCTTTATGCTGATGAATCTCTAAATCTTTTTAAGCCCTCCGTATTTGTGTCTTTGTATCTCTCTTTCCAATCCTTTTTTCTCTATAAAAAGGCTCTTAAGCATCAAATACAACTCATACAATTTCACCTAGCTAGTGCTTGGAGAACTACTTCAATCCCCCCTCCTCCTCCTCCTCCTCTCTCTCTCTCTCTCACACACACACATACACACACACACACACTTTTCTTCTTCTACTTCGTAATGTCAAGGATGATTGAACCACTTTTAGTTGGAAGAGTGATAGGAGAGGTGGTAGACACATTCACACCAAGTGTCAATATGAGTGTAACCTACAATCTCAATAAGACCGTCTCTAATGGTCATGAGCTCATGCCTAATATCATTACTTCTAATCCTCGTGTCGATATCGGTGGTGAAGACATGCGATCGGCTTATACTCTTGTAACTTTAGACCTCTCTCTCTCTCTCTCTCTCTCTCTCTCTCTCTCTCTCTCTCTCTCTCTCTCTCCATATATACATACATCTTTATATATATGTGTGTGTGTGTGCTGACTCTGTCTGTCTTATCTTGACTTGAAGATCATGACGGATCCAGATGTTCCAGGCCCAAGTGATCCTTACCTAAGAGAACATCTCCACTGGTGAGATTGTTGTATTTTCTGTGGGAAATTCTCTTATATGAATATTACATTATCTGTGTACTATTTAATGTTACTTTAATGTTAGCAAACTCTTGACCGAATTCTATGTTTCAGGATCGTAACAGACATTCCTGGTACCACAGATGCTTCCTTTGGTACGTACAATTTCTCCTTTGATGATCTGCATGAATCAAATGCTTCTTGTTTTATGTCAACCATCATCTAAGTTGTTTATACTACAGGAAGGGAGATTGTGAGCTATGAGACACCAAAGCCGGTGATAGGGATTCATCGATACGTGTTCTTACTGTTCCAGCAGAAAGCAAGAAAATCAGTGTCCCCGCCAGCTTCTAGAGACCATTTTGACACTCGTGCCTTCTGTCAAAAACATGGGTTAGGGCTACCCGTTGCTGCTGTATATTTCAATTGTCAAAGACAAAATGCCGCCCGTCGAAGATAATTACACGTCAAATTCGTATCCATGCAGTGTATTGAGGTATCTGAAACGATATGTTTCATGTGTAATGTCTCAAATATTATTATGCATATACGCAAGCAACTTCAATACTAGAGAGTGAAAGGAAGGGATATAATTAAAATAAAACAATACTAAAACCTTGAACTTACGCGTTTCTTGGATTATAATTAATATTGTTTTTTGGGATGTATTGTTTCACATTTGTAGCATATGTATTACGAATGCAACTATAATAATAAGCAATGATGTGTTTGATTGGATCAAACGTGATACGGATTTTGGTTCGTTTTGGCAATTTATATATTGTGAGTTAATCATGGGATGACTCATGATTCTGGATAGACGTGGTAAACTCCCAACATAGGAAACCAAGTTCTGATCCGGAGACTTTCAATCAGGTTTGGTCAGGACAAGGGTAACTATGCATTTGGATATCTTAGCATTTCGCCATAGGTGAGCCCTCTCTCTCATATCCTCGCAAATCGGCGAAGTTGGAGTGGACAGCCGCATAACCTATCTTTTATATGAGAGAAAAATAACGATTGAGTTTGTTGGTTATAAAGCTTCAAATCTCACACTCAAAACTCACGAATATGATAAAAAAACTTGCAGAAGAGAAGGAAAAATAAAAAACTTTCTAATATGAAGCGAAAAGAGGTGTACGAAAGGTTGCAGAAAGAAAGCTTCTGTTTATTCATATTAAAGAAGGCCTGTATTTAGCCTTACATACATCACGTGGGAACAAGAAAAAACAAGAAAATACGTATTCTAATCCTAAACACCGGGTAAATGGGATGACTTCTTCTATACCGTGCACTCATAAAACTCGAACGTACACAATATCATGGATATTAAGTTACAACAATCCCAATCCATCTAATAATTCATTAAATTTTTTATCCCTAAAGTATCATCGGTTTTTAAAAATTATATAGCCATATAGGACAATTTTTTTGGGCCCCTAAGACGATGAGCCCTGGATAGTCGCCCATGTTGCCCAGCATTAGGACCAGGTTTGGAAAAATAGAAACTAAAAATCAAAAGACCTAAAGGCAATATAAGGACCACAAGTTGCGTTTTACGTACAAGGAGGAGTGATTTTACGTTTAGTTTTTTCTGAATAATTTGTGTCTGATTTTTTACCAACCCGGTAAATAAAATCTAATCTATCGATACACATATCAAAAATTAGATAAAACCCCCTCTTATAGAAAATCAACTTATTATACCCCAAAAGTACAAAAGGGGGTAGAAGAAAGTGACAAGGTAGATGTTAAAAAAGAGTTGCCACTTTCCTACTGACATAAACAACACAAGAAGCTTATCATCAAACTCTACAAATTTTTGGTAAGCTCCGAATCAGCCAAACATTCTGCCCATCCAACACATGCCTTCCCATTATGTTTCTTACTTTCGAACACACTTTAATCTCACATGCATTTCTAAAAGCCCAAATGAAAAGGAACCAAAAATTGGATGTATCAAGACATTTTGTTTTTATTATACTTCAAAATAAAAAAGATTACGGGCATTTCTCTATGTTTCGTAGAAAGATTGTTGTCTTAATTGATTAACTCTCATATTTTCAAGATTTACGTTTTTTTCATTGTTTAAACGCACTTCTCATGGGTGTTCCAAAGAAATGGGTGTGCTTGACGCATAAACATTTCGTGGTTCGAGGGAAAAGATTATGGAGTTTTTATGTTTTGTAAAAAGATTGTTGTTTTGATTCATGCTCATCCATGCCCCTTACTTTAAGGTTCGTGTCCTTTTATCTTCCAAAGGCACTTGTCATATGCTATCGGAAAGAAAAAGAAACTTGTATGAGTTACTATACTTTGAAATAAAAATTATGGGTACTTCTGTATTTTGTGAAAAGTTTGTTCTTATGATTGACAATCATACGGGTTGCTTCATGATTCATGCTTTTTATGATTTGAAAAACACGTCACTTGCACTAGGAAAGATGAAAAAGACATGCTTTTGATGCATCAAATATATATATATATATATATATATATATATATATATATATATATATATATATATATATATATATATATATATATATATATATATATATATATATATATATATATATATATATATATATATATATATATATATATATATTTTTTTTTTTTGTTATGAGCGTAGCTTTAAAAAAAATTTGCCATCGAGAAAGGGTTAACGACACAACATGTTACCTAGTAGTTTTCGATGTAAATGCTATTTCAAAATATATATAGATTTGATACCAATGCTAGTTGCCATCTTTTAAAACACACATGCAATCATAAAGGAAAAGATGATCTTCATTAAATTATCCATTTTACAATGATTAAGAAGTGAAAATATTGTTTTTTACATTAATTTCATGGAAAGGTATTCTCCTATGCTTATCACACCCATACGATACAAGGTGCTTCAAGTTTTCCGTTTCTCCTCATAAACATGTTTCGTAAATACAATGATAGAAAAACAGGCCATATTATTCTAATAGTGTAATGAAATCCATCACGCGTATGAATTTTAGATGTCATTTTGTAGATTACACTATTAGAAAAATGGTCTTTAATGACACACGAATTACGACATACAAAAATGTATGTCATAAAAATATGTCATCTATGTGATTTACGACATGCATAATTATGTGTCGTAAAATACTGTCATCTTTATAAAAATTTATGACATGCAAAAATGTATGTCATGAATTAATGTCAAAAATGAAAAAGAAAAGAACGCGGTAAAGAGGGAATTCCAAAAAAAATTTCAAATTTGGTTCTTTTTTGGGATTTAATCCATTCCCCCAAATATTTTAGGAAAACTTAAACCTCTTTCTCCCAAATCACGCTCTTACTTGTACCTCCCAAATCGAGACCTCTTCAACCACGTTCTCTTAACCAAATTTCAAGTAGCCACCTCTATCCCAGCGTCGTCGATTCCGGCGAACTCTACCCCCAACACCGTCGATTCCACCCACTTCCACCCCAACGTCGCTATTTCTAGCCACCTCTTACCCCAGCATCGTCGATTAAGGTAATATCCTTGACCTAGATTCTCTTTGATTTCTATTCAAATGGATATTTAGACTGTAGATAGGTCATACAAGAATTCTTGACCTAGATTATCTTTGACGGCAATAAGGTTAATTTCCCCCATTTGTTTACAATTTACTTATTATATTGCAACTCTTTTCAAGAACATGGGAATTAACAACCATCCACCGACTCTGATTATATCGCAACTCTTTGACGGCAATAAGGTTGATTTATTTACCAAGTTTCTAATAGAAAATCAATTTGTTTTGACTTTTAGAAGTCAAATACAACGAGACAATGCTATATTTAATCTTTTTGCCAACTTTGAGGCAAACTTACATGTGCTTGTTTGCTGTGTTTGTTTGTATATTCAACCTGATATCTACGGTTTTGATTTTCAGCCTACGGAAGTTCAAGGACATTAGAAATCAGCTATCGATTACCCGAAGTTAGAACTCATATCAAAGTTAAAATTAAGAAATTAACTGAGTTACATATAAAATCAATGTCGGTTCCTCTTTTATTTTATTGTTCCTCGGTTACTATAACTTTAATTTCTTAACCGAACAGATTTGCAGTAACATTTTTCACATGATTATATACAAGTTTCCATTATTGTCTTACTATTCAACTTCTTTTTTTGAAGGATTCACTAAACTGCTTCTAGCAATCAAAATAATGTTTGTTATTGCTATTATTTGAGTAGTTAGTCTTAGAAGTTTAAATATGATAACAGGAAAGAACAATGAATCCAATAAAGCAGGCACATCTACTAATGGATCTTATCCAAAAAGGTAATATAAATGAATGAACATGATCGATGAATTCTTGACCATGATTTGACCGTGTTTATGCAACAGGCAGAAACCTTGAAGGTTGAAAATGCTTCGCTTAGAGCCGAAGTGAGTTGCCTTAGAAGCGATTATGAACATCTTCATTCCGAAAATGCATCCCTTAAGGAACTTCTGTAAAATCTACTTCTTGCATTATATTTTTTTAATTTTCTAATTTTTTTAATATTGGCGATGTTTTTTCAACGTGTGCCATTGTTCTTGTTTTGTTTGAATATCATGAACAAGAACAATAACCGATGTTTTCTTCTTGGCTTTTACAGTCTAAGTAAGTTTGTTATCATATGTTTATTAGGTATCAAATTTCTACATTATGCATATACTTGTTATGCTTATTGCAGTCTTATTGTATTTGTTAGGAAGTTGCATGCTATACCGTTCTGGAACATGAAACTTGTAGCTAGGATTAATTCGGTTAGATAGAGCTGCCACAAGCTTACAATGAAGTTGGACCCATCATGAGATAGCAAATATTTGATTTAAGTGTAATAGAAAACAGTATTTGGGATAGATGTGAAATGTTACTTTGTATTTGACATAAGATATGTAGCTTGTGTAATAAATTGTTTTTGTATATGTGGTATTTTAATTTGTAATACAAATGTCATTTAATTTAAATATTAGTAAATTTGGAATATATATATATATATATATATATATATATATATATATATATATATATATATATATATATATATATATATATATATATATATATATATATATATATAAAATTTAAATATTAGTAAATTTGGAATATATATATATATATATATATATATATATATATATATATATATATATATATATATATATATATATATATATATATATATATATATATATATATATATATATATATATATATATATATATATAGTAAGGATCTTTTGAGAACCACAAGTCCCCCGAGAACCCGAGAACTCCCAAACCGATATTGTTTTCAAAAAACCGACCCCATAGGCTTCTAAAACGCACATTTTTAAGCATTTTTGGAAAAAAAAATTTCGAAAAAAACGACTTTTTTTTTGAAAAAAATTTGCACATGTGCAAACTTTTTTATACGTACATTTTTTTTTTCAAAATTTTTTTATAGAACGCCTTAAATATATGTTAGAAAGACATCCATAAAAAAAACTTGAAAAAAAGTGTACGTATAAAAAAGTTTGCACATATGCAAACTTTTTTTTTTTGCACATGTACAAACTTTTCAAAAAAAAAGTCGTTTTTTTCGGAAATTTTTTTCACCTACCCGGCCCCATTTTGAGCATCTAAGAGGCCTATGGGGTCGGTTTTTTGAAAAAAAATATCGGTTTGGGAGATATAGGATTGATCCAAAAGGAGTTGGGAGTTCTCAGGTTCTCGGGGTGAAGTTGGTTCTCAAAAGATCCTAAGTCTATTATATATATATATATATATATATATATATATATATATATATATATATATATATATATATATATATATATATATATATATATATATATATATATATATATATATATATATATATATATAGGACTAATTCTGGACCAAGCATTTGATAGGGGAAATTACGGGAACACAACAAGGATAAAGACGCTACAGTTGCAACTCTTAGGACCTACCTTATCTTCTTCCCCAATTCAATTTCATTTTGGAAACCCTTAAATCCCCGTGGGTTTCTTCCTTCTTGGCAAATTTCCAAGGTCTTACGCAACTTCAAATTGAAGACCTACAGAAATATCGGAGCTCTCTTCGATTTATGTGAATCCGAAATCCGCCGGAAAAGCTTCGAATGTGATAGAGCTTGTCGGAAACCACCGTGAAGAAAACCAGAACGGCTACACCGTGAATCGATTGAAGCATATTCGGCGGTGGTGAACTTTCGATTGAAGCAAATTGAAGCACGATCAAGTCGGTTTTTGAAGCAATCGGTCTAATTTGCAGGTTTAAAAAAACCGATCTCCGCTTTTTTTTCTTCTGGGTTTTGGAAAGGCATTCTCAGAGAATGGGGATGAATGTCTAAACATAGTAGCATTCCTTCATGTATATGAGAATGGTTCATGTTCATTCTCAGAGAATGGATCATTCTCATAGAATGGAGCATTCTCAGAGAATGGGGATGAATGTTTATGAGAATGCAGTAGCATTCCTTCATGTTCATGAGAATGGTCACGTTCATTCTCACAGAATGGGCATTCTCAGAGAATGGGGCTTTCCATATATCAGTTCACAGCCCTCTGTAAACATATATAATTACTTCATTCTCCGAGAATGGTTTGAGAATTGGCTTTGAAAACTCTTACGTAACTACTTTTTTTACGTCAACAACAATTTTACAAACCATTCTCTGAGAATAGACTTTTAAAACTCTTACATAACTATTTTTTACGTGAACAACAATTTCACAAGTTCATTCTCTGATAATCAATATGTGGATTTCCAGACGACCATCTCTGTCGCCTCCGGCAGCCGCGAACGACGTCAAAAACCACCACCGCATCCAACCACAAACATGATCGTGTCCCGTGATGCTAGCAATATTCAGTTTTGATTATGTTTTACAATTTTACTGTATTGCCATTCATCAGCCGAACACGCGTGTATTTTTTTTATTATTTCATTTTAATTACACAATTGCCACTATCATCTAAGCCCTTGATTTTATCCATCTAATGGTCCAAAATTGGTCCTACATTTACACAATACTTACCAAATGTATTTAATACTAACTATATATATATATATATATATATATATATATATATATATATATATATATATATATATATATATATATATATATATCAAGGTTGTAGAAGTCGCTAGGCGGTAGGTGGGCGGTCGACTGGGGCCTAGGACTAGTCGGTCTAGGCGAGGACTAGTCGGCGCCTAGTCGGGGAGTATTAATTGTAATAAATTATATATATCTTGTTATACAAAAGGGAGATAGGACTAAAAACATTGTAATTTTATAAGGGGCTAAATGCAAGAAAAAGCAGTGTACTTTCATAATTTGTTTATTATAGCATCTTACTTTCAAATTTTTGTTAATTTTAGCATCTTACTTTCAGTTCTCATGATTACAACATTGTATTTTAAAAAATCTATCTTATTATATCAAAACTTACCTGAAAATTGATAATTTCTGATATGCCTTTCAAATTGAAATCACAAGTTCCCAGCAACCTGAAGCAATGAGAAGCAGATTAAAGCAATGTACTTTCATAAACAAGTGCATATTAAAGCAATGTACTTTCATAACTACAAAATGATTACAAATCTGAATTGAACAAAGGCGGCGAGGAGGAGGAAACAAAGGCGGCGAGGAGGAGGAAGCAATGAGAAGCAGATTAAAGCAATGTACTTTCTGTGATACCGAGGAGGAGGAAGCAAAGGCGGCGACGAGGAGGAGGAAGCTTACTGGAGAAAACTGTGTGATTTGAGTTTTGACGGGAGGAATATTAGGTCAAAATTGGGAGGGTAAACTCAAAAAATTGAGGGGCAATTTTGAAAAATTTCACAAACGCATTTGACCGATTTTGACCGTATTTGACCGCCTTTGACCGCCTAGCCCGCATTTGACCGCATTTGACCACGTCCGACTAATTTAGCCGCCTAGTACTAAACGTGTGCAGTTTTGGTCCGCCTAGCGCCTAGGCGCCGCCTAGGCGGCCGCCTAGGCCGACTTTTACAACACTGATATATATATATATATATATATATATATATATATATATATATATATATATATATATATATATATATATATATATATATATATATATATATATATATATATATATATATATATATATATATATATATATATATATATATATATATATATATATATATATTAGTGTTGCAGAAATCGTCTTTGGCGGTCGATTAATCGGCTATTAGTCGCTTGACGGTCTTCAACAGATTACGATTAGGCCTAATCAGTCAGCTTGGCGGTTTGCTGCAAAAATCGGCCTTGGCGGCCGATTAATCGGTCTTGGCGGTCATTTTTTAAATTTTATTTTTTTTAATTTTTTTATTTTTAAATAACGGCACAAACACTTTCTAATAACTCAAGAGTACTGAAAAAATCAATATTAAAGAATAAAAATAAACAAATAAATAATATTTGATGTGCATCTCGAAATAAAATGAATCAAGCTTTGTTATTTTTTATATTTATATATTTTTAAATGAATTGTTTATAATTTAGGGTCTCTGATTAATCCCCGACTAATCCGATTAATCTCACTCGACCGCCAAGCTACCGTCAAACGATTTTTACAACCTTGATATATATATATATATATATATATATATATATATATATATATATATATATATATATATATATATATATATATATATATATATATATATATATATATATATGCATGCATGCATGCATGCATACATTTATTTATTTATTTATTTATAAAAATGTAAAATCATCACACACAAAATGTGTGTCGTGTGTTAAAAAGAAATTTAAACATTACGACATACAAATTATATGTCATAAATGTATGTTATAAATTTATGACACACAAAAGTGTCATAAATTTATGACATACGAATGTGTGTCGTCTTTCATTTATGACAGGGCTTCAATGACACACATTTGTGTGTCATCTATACCCTTTAATGACACGTAATGTGTGTCATTAAAGACCCTTTTTCTAGCAGTGTTAATCGTCCTTTTCCATTCTTAGTTGTTTACTTTATATCAATCGGTATTTTTTTAATCATATCAATTAAGCAGTTACCTATCACAATTTGTTCACCTCATACATACATATAAATGAACTAGGATACACAAAACTCAACACGAGAGCATTGCATTATTGAATAAATTACAAATACTTATAAACGAGAAACAAATAACACCTTCTCAAAGAAAAAACAGACCTATAACAGAAGGAAAACGTAAATTCAAGGTTTTATTGTTTTATTTAAACTCTTACCCTTCCTCTAACTCCTTATCACTGCAGTTACACATGTGTATAGTAATATCGTAGACATCTTATTATACGATAAATTTCATTTATGATTACCTCATATACATTACACATACATGTATTGTACGTGCAATTATCTTCGACGGGAGGCATTTTCACTTTGAGCATTGAAATATACGGCTGCAACTGGTAACCCTAACCCATGTTCTTGACAGAACGTACGGGTGTTGAAATTGTCTCTTGAAGCTGGTGGAGCCACCGACTTCCTTGTTTTCAACTTGAACAGTAAGAACACATATCGGTGAATCCCTATCACTGGCTTTGGTTTCTCATAGCTCATAATCTCCCTTCATATATACATGCAGTGTAAGAAATTCAAGTGGTATAAAAGAATAACCATTCATGCACGATTAATGTGATAGAGCTGTTCGTACCAAAGGATGCATCAGTGGTACCAGGAATGTCTGTGACAATCCTGAAACATAGAATTCGGCCCAGAATTTGTTATGGTACATAAATAATGTAATAAATCACACAAGACAATAGCGATTAGTTAATAAAAGAATTCTACCAGTGAAGATGTTCTCTTAGGTAAGGGTCAGTGGGGCCAGGAACATCTGGATCGGTCATGATCTTCAAGTCAAAATAAAACAAAGTCAACACACATATATGAACATGTTTGTTTGTATCAATGTATGCATGTATGTATACATAGAGAGGACTAAAGTTACAAGAGTATAAGCCGATCTCATGTCTTCACCACCGATATTGACGTGAGGGTTAGAAGTAATGAGATTAGGCATGAGCTCCTGGCCATTAGGGAGTGTGTTATTGAGATTGTAGGTTACATTCATCTTGACACTTGGTGTGAATGTCTCCACCACCTCTCCTATCACACTTCCCACTACAAGTGGGTCAATCATTCTTGACATGATTAAGAGTAAGGGGGGGGGGGGTATTGATGTAGTTCTGGAAGCACTGGCTAGATGAAAGTGTATGACTTGTATTTGATGCTTGAGAGCATTTTTATAGAGAAAGATTGAAAAGAGAGATACAAAGACACAAATATGGAAGGATTAAAAAGATAGAAGAAATTCAGCAGCATAAAGTTTTACTAAATATGGATAGTTTTCTATTAGTACTTGTAAAAGAGATCCTATTCAAAGCTCTTTGATTAAACATTTATTTCTAAATTAGGAAGTTATTCATGTCTAAAGCTTATTGGTTACTCAACAATACATAGCAAATCAGGAATAAAGGTTGTTTTTTCGCCCTTTATCCAACTTACTCCTTACAATAATCCATAACGTTGTAGGAGAATGAGAATTCTTGTTTTTTAAGTCATAAAAAAATAATAAGAAAAATTCCTTCCGGTGAAGCTTGAAGATCGGTGTGCGTACGATATTTAATGGATTCAAACTTTCCGCTTAATTATCGGCATATGATTCACATTAACAGGAACCTGTCGATCATTTTGTGAATGAAATTTTCTTTTCTAGCAAGAGAATGTTTGCTAGTGCTTCCCATCCATCATTAGTGCCAATGTCTGTTTCTCTGGAAGCTACGTTAAAGCTTAATATATCTAATGAAATTTGGCAGCCCAAAAAGATTTGCCATCACTTTAATCTATTGTATTGTTAACAAAAAAAAATAGTAACTAATGTGTAATGACATGTAACATGATTCAAACATATATTATAAAACAAAAGTACCAAATATAAAGTACCTGAAACAAGAATGTATTGGTTAGTGTGGCTCATATCTCTGAGAAACCTAATAATGCCAACAATACCAAAGCTTATAGGATCGTCACAATAGCCTGTTCGTTACAGGCCAAACACCAGGCAGATTTAGCAAACTAGCACAGCTCATCTTCATCAAAAGCTTAACACTTAAGCAGTGATATTACAATCCCGCCCTCTATTTAAATGAGAGTTCAGTCCTGCTACAACAAAAGCGCATTACTTTCGATGGAATACCGACGCAACACAGCTGTCGTAAAAAAAGGCATGGGTAATTGTTTGTGACTAAGAAACTCTAAATGCTAATAGTTAAGGCTATGGGTGTGGTCAAGGCTATGAGTGTGGTCGCATCTTAGTTTTTTACACTCCACACTAAGGCCCTCGGGAGTGGGATCTTGGTAGATCTTACTTCTTGTAACACCCGGTTTCTCATACGAAGTACACCCAAAATTTTTCAAACACTTATACATTAAAAATGGGTATACTTGCACTCAACCCAGGAAAAAAAAGATGTTATCAAACATTCATTACACAAAAGGTCCTTACAATTTGACCAGTCATTACAAATAAACCTAACACAACTAAAGGACAGACTCTAAGCTTGTCCATCTCTCTTTATCACATGCCTTCCCTATCACTGCTACAGATACCTGCAAAACAACAAACAACTCAAGTGTAAACTTATAAAACTTAGTGAGTAATCTCAATTAACGTTCACAATCTTTCTCAATAAACACCCTCATCTTCCTCTCTTGCTATACTCATTAGCAAGATCCTTCTTCTCTTAACTCGGAACCTACAAACATATTAGCTTCACAAACACTAGCTAACTGTTAGCAACATCAACTCAATCATAAGTACCACAATCAATAATACCCATAAACTCGGTTGCCATTTCACATATACTCATTTTTAACAATCTACCAAACTCAATAACCCTCATGGGGATACTATTCCACACGAAACTATATGATACAATCATATCAACAATTACTCTAATTATAAAATCAATATGTAATTTTGACTCGGCCACTGTTACATACTTGTAACAGTTTACTCAATCAAAGGTTACAATAATAACCACAACATAGCACAATCATATGTGAATTCAATTACAACATTTCTCATTGTTATAATAATCATATATATATATATATATATATATATATATATATATATATATATATATATATATATATATATATATATATATATATATATATATATATATATATATATATATATATATATATATATATATATATATATATATATATATATGCATACTCTGCATAAAACAAGTGTAACTCTACTCAGGTACTAGAAGTACTCACCTGATATCAACTTAGTATATAAAATTCCCAAGTTATACGTACCGAGCTCCTGTTTATTAGACTCAATTATATCGCCACAGTATGAATCCATTCTCAAACTTCCACGATCATCTCAACTACATCTAACTCAAAAGATGTATAAATCATAAGCAGGAAAAAGGAATACAAACGGGAAATATAACTCCATATTTACCTAAACCCCCAATTCTGCGGTTCTACTCATTTAACCGTAGAAACTCGATGATAATCTCACCAATAACTCTAAAGGTATCCACTAACAACCTACTAACATCATATATAACAATATATAGCAAAATCACGAAATCTAAAGTTAGGGTTTCAAAACCCCCAACATGAAGAAATCACTCACCTTGATGATTTAGGAATCGTGAACGTGTTTACGGGGTTAGATTGAAGTCTCCATACGTTTCCCCACGCATCCCCTGGCTCAATTTGGTGGAAAATCGCCTTAGGAAGCTATGGAA
The DNA here is from genome assembly GCA_023525715.1 of Cichorium intybus. Taxonomy (NCBI): domain Eukaryota; kingdom Viridiplantae; phylum Streptophyta; class Magnoliopsida; order Asterales; family Asteraceae; genus Cichorium; species Cichorium intybus. The sequence goes on from CM042010.1 coordinate 5,937,884, forward strand.
TCGAATTTGGGGTGTTTTTCCCCAAAATGAGCATTTTCTGCACATTTAAAGGCTCTGCAGCGTAACACGGCCCGGGTTAATAGAACACAGCCCGTGTTTATCCTACTGTATGCTTTCTGAAGTTGATCTGTAGGAAACACGGCCCGTGTTAGTAGAAAACGGCCCGTGTCAGCTACTAAATGCCCAAAATAGTCCTTAACAATCCTTTACACGACCCGTGTGACTTGGACACAACCCGTGTACTTTATCTTGGCATTTTTAAGGCTCAAACTTCTTCCAAACGGATTTTTAACCACTCAAATTCATACATCAACTTGACTAATCTTATTCCCACCAAGATTAGTACATAAGAAAGGTTTTAAATCTCTTCTCACTAATCAAACAACTCATAACTCAAAGGTAATAACTCTACTTACCTTCGTAAGCATCTTAAAATGAAAATGGGTCTTACACTTTTGGGGTGCCACCTCAGCTTCTTTCTCTCATTCCCAAACCCCTGGAAATAGTCACATCTCACTACCTCTCACTTCCTCACTTTTTAATTTAAAAACTTAATTAAAAAAATTAAAACTATTAATAACTTCAAAATAAAATACTTCATTGAAATCTAAAGTTACATTAAAATGCAAATTTAAAAAAAACGTACATGATAATTTAAATCCTAGATACGATAAATTAAAATCTAATACGATAATTAAAACCTAAAATAAGATAACTAAAAGCTAACTATGATCAGCGAAATCTAGGTGAATTTTTGACAACATTCCATGCATCAAGGTGCATAAAATCAGTGTCGTGTGTCACCCGATACTCTTGTAAGGCTTCCTCGATAATTAAAAGCTAAAATACGATAACTAAAAGCTAACTATGATCAGCGAAATCTACGTGAATTTTTGACAACATTCCATGCATCGAGGTGCGTAAAATCAGTGTCGTGTGTCACGCGATACTCTTGTAAGGCTTCATCAAAGATCTCAGCGTCGGTGGTCCCCGGTTGTCGGTAGTGGTGCGTAAATTTGGTTAAATTTATACAATTTAACTCACATATGCCTCCATTTGTAACAAATGTGATTTATACTCCGATATTGTATTGCGCCCAAAATTCTGTGAAATGATTCCTCTATACGTTCCCAGAAACCGCGGTTGTTTCTCACGATGTCGTCTTCAGATATGTTGATGAAAGCGGTTGCTAAATATGCCTCTTCTTGTTGAGTCCATCCCCAACAAATGTTTCTATTTCCTACCCCAGCCATTTTCTATAATAATATATGAGATGTGTATGTATATATATAGAGGTAATTGAAAATAATTTTTTTAAAACAAAATAGCCGTTAGCCAACGGCTAACTCCTTTCGTCGCACGGTGCCAAGACGTCGCACGGGCTCCATAGTGCGAGTTGATCGCATGGGGACGGGGGGCGGTGTTCACCGTGCCGTAGCACACGTCGGGCAGGACGTCGCAACGGCACATCGGAGGGCCTAACACTACATCTCACTTATCCACTTCACTTCCCATATCACCGACGAAAATGTCACCGATTACTTACTCACATTTTAGTTTAATTTTTTTAAATATAAATAAATACACGATTGGTAAAAAATAAAAAGTTTCATTAACTTAAACTAAAATATTAAAAATTACATAATAAAAAAATTACATCAATCTGAATTCTCATCGTCACTAGGTAGTTGAGTTCTTTAAATATGTTCCATCAAATCTATTTTCTTTGCTACATATTGTGGCATATCAATCTCAAGTCGTTCATAGAATGGTAAAATTTTTGTAGTTGACCAAAACCTTTTTGGCCTCTCACATACCATTTTAATTGGAAAAAGAATCTCTCTCTCTCTCTCTCTCTCTCTCTCTCTCTCTCTCTCTCTCTCTCTCTCTCTCTCTCTCTCTCTCTCTCTCTCTCTCTCTCTCTCTCTCTCTCTCCAAACCATTAACTATATGTACGAATAAATGTTTACTCATATGAAGCCGTCGACAAAACAAGTTCACTTATATATGAGATTTTCGTCAAAGTAAACATGTACAAGAAATAACATGCAACTTCATGATCTCTTCGCACAATACCATTTCACCAATGTTGTGACAAACAAGATTTTCTTTATCGC